>CM060696.1:190880210-191499178 GCA_030686995.1 Artemisia argyi
GGCTTGAAATCATTCTCGCCCTCCTCATTTTATTTTTTTCTTCTCATCGGATACATTTCCGAATATATAAACAAAATTAATTGATAAAAGTTAATTATAGTTACTTTGTGGTGAAATAGAAAAGTAATTGTATGCTTTTGTCAAAGCATACGGAGAGAATAAAACATTAATTACTTGTCAATAATTTTGAGAAAAAGATTGCTTAATATAGTTATATCTCAATTATGTCAGTTAGTGTCCATTTGAATCCCGCCTATGTAAACTAGTGATGTTGCTATGCTTCTTCACACATTGCCTTCTAATTCATCAGTAAACCATCAAAGGAGGATATATGATGGCTTTCAAGCTTCTACCTCTTGCATGTATCAGCTTTCTAATATGCTCCGTTAACATTGCTGGTGCTAGAAAACACCCAGAAGAGGAAGAAAAGACATTTATTGCACATGGGCATGGAGGGGGCATAGGAGGCGGTGGTGGAGCATGGTTTGATGGGGGAGTTGGTTTCGAAAAGGCAAAGGCTGGTGGTGGCTCTAAAGGTGGTGGAGGCTCTGGAGGTGGTGAAGGTGGTGGCGGCGGAGGCGGAGGAGGAGGCGGAGGCGGAGGTGGAGGTGGAAAAAAGGGTGGCTATGGTTATGGCTCTGGTTATGGATCTGGTTATAGCTATGGTTCTGGTCACGGAAAAGGGAAAGGAAAAGGTCATAAAGGAAAAGGTGGAAAAGGTGGGTATGGAAAAAATGGTGACAACTAAAGTGGAGGATGAGGGGCAAAAATCATAAGTTGTAACCATGCTTAATAACTATCGGTAGCAAGTGTATACACTTGTTATAACCCCGTCTATAACAAAAACATGCATGGTACAATTCTATATTTAAAATGCGTATTTTGCATATCTGCTTATCTATGTAATTTCATATCACATAAAATAATAAAGGCATAACTCTTCAGCGACGACAATATATTAATTGCTTCATTTCGTTCATATGCAATCAACTAATCAAGTATCTAAATTCAAGAACTCTCCATAAAAAATATCTGCACTAGTTTCACAGAACTTCAAACCATGGATGATCAACCTTGCATGCAAGTATATTTTTTAATCAAATACATCATTTATGCGAGAGTTCTCATAGGAAAATTATATAATTGTAAATCGTCTATTATCTCTCATAAATGAAAGTCCAATAAGGCCCTCGTTCATGTGAAGAATACTTTCTCATATGTACCATTTTTATACGTCTACCCAAAATATTACTCGTGTGATACGTCATCTTTCATTTTTGTACCAATATGATATGTGGGTAACTGGTAAACCGGCTACACCGGCTAAACCGGTTAAAAAGTGAATTTTTAAGCAAACATGGTCCTTTGCTAGTTACTAGTATTTCTTTTGCAAAACAGTTCCTTTTTAATTTTCTCAATTACAACTAAGGTTCAAGTATATTACTTACACACAAAACTATTTTTAAAATGACCTACAACAAACTGCATAGTTAAGCAAGATCTGCTCACGAATTATCAGAGGCCACCGAATACCCACAAAGAAATGTGGGAATGTGGAGGTTAAATATTTAACCCACTAATTTTCCATTGAGTATTCATCACGACAACATATCTAGGAAGATGATGTGGGTAAAAGACGTGTGTAAAGATTTGCCAACAAATTTCCTATAATATGTTACCCACCGCGAGAAAAATGAGAGCAACCGTGGGTAACTTAAATTTAACCGTGGCATTACCCACATAAGTGCAAAGATAACTCAGTGGGTGATCTCTAGGTAATATTTTATCGGAGATAATTTTCCCACAATTTACACACACCAAAATTTAAGAATTCCTTAGTTATACTATGGATATTTTGTAATCCAGAAGATCATTAGGCTTGACATGGCTTGCTTCTACCCGTATTAGTAGTCATACTATAGACATTGTAATATTGTAATCCAGCTGAATTATATTTCCCAGTACGATGTCTAATCAAGGAGAGTATTACTTGATTAACTTCTGAACTTCATGTCATTGGAACCATCTTTATATATGCCCCAAATATAAATGTAAAAAGTTGAAGTTACTTGACTCTTTTTATACTTTTGGCAATTGGAACCATGTCACCATACGTACGTAAGTTAGTCACATAAGTAGAGATTAGTTGGTCCTTCGGTCTAAAGAATAATGAAGTTTGATGCATAACTAATCAAGTCAAGAGCAAATATGTGCAGCATCCACAATGACACAAACCTTCGACCGTCGCCAATAACGAAACCAGGATCGGTCCCGATGGGTTCCAGGAAACTCATGAAATTTTGCGGCATAGCTGCTGTTAATTTTTGTAAAAACCTTGATTTCTCATAAATGTGTCCGGTCCGTATGTAAACATCGTGTTTCTAGTTTTCTATATTTTTTCATGAATACATCCGGTTAATATGTGTCCTGCTTCGTCTCTAGTCGTCGCCACCGGCGCACTTAATTACATGCCTATATGTGTACATAAGGAAGCCAGACTCTAAACAAATTCTCCATATTGTTCACAAGTGCACGGGTGTGATTATCACGTTTCAATAAATGAATTAGGTTGTATTGCATTTCATATTCTTTTGATATATCTTAAACAGAAACCGTGTTTGTGTTTTAATTTTTTTGTCATACAATGCGTGGTTATCTTTAAAGTTATTGAACCTTTCGAGCATAATAGTGAATATGCATGATTGGTCTCACACATAAAGCCGAGTAATTAATTAAATAATTGGATTTAATTTGAGTCGTCTACCTCCTAGCCATCTGGTAGGGTACATAATATGCTATGTACAAGCATGCATTTATATTGCTGCAAATGATGGCAAACTCAAAATCACATAGGATAGCGAAATATATATTAACACACGAAAAGACTAAAGATGTTGGCATTTAGACGCATACCAAGTTGAGTGCTTATATACAGTTGCATCATGTTACTTGATTATAAAGTCATTCATTACGATATTATACCTAAACACAGGTCCTTGAGTGAGCTAGAATTTAATCTTGTAAGCGTCATCTTACGGGTTTAAATTTTGTATATATAATAAGTCGTTCATGATTGCTTATGTACATGAATAAGGTTTTTCTTGTTTAATTAGATCCTTTGTGACTGGGAGTTTTTGACTCAGATGTACATGGTTAATGTTTATCTCGTGACCATTTACGAACCATTCTTTGATCATCCGAATGTGTACCTACTGATTTTTGAATCATATGACTCTTGTAATTAAAGAGGTTACGTAACTTACCATTTACCACTAAGTTGTACGATGGTGATTTTAAGTAGTGCAAGTGGTATTGATTCGAATCAACCTAAAATTTTATCGCGAGTGTTGTAAGTAAATAAGCTCTATTTGTTACGATATGCAAGAGTTAGGATCAAATGAGAAATAAAATTAAAATAAATACGGTAAGAAGAAACTAGAATCACACATTTCATATGCAACACCCCATAAATTTCTCCTTATTTAAAATGTGTGGCTTGAAATCATTCTCGCCCTTCTCATTTTATTTTTTTCTTCTCATCGGATACATTTCCTAATATATAAACAAAATTAATTGATAAAAGTTAATTATAGTTATTTTGTTGTGAAATAGAAAAGTAATTGTATGCATTTGTCAAAGCATACGGAGAGAATAAAACATTAATTACTTGTCAATAATTTTGAGAAAAAGATTGCTTAATATAATTATATCTCAATTATGTCAGTTAGTGTCCATTTGAATCCCGCCTATATAAACTAGTGATGTTGCTATGCTTCTTCACATATTGCCTTCTAATTCATCGGTAACCCATCAAAGGAGGATATATGATGGCTTTCAAGCTTCTACTTCTTGCATGTATCAGCTTTCTAATTTGCTCCGTTAACATTGTTGGTGCTAGAAAACACCCAGAAGAGGAAGAAAATACATTTATTGCACATGGGCATGGAGGGGGCATAGGAGGCGGTGGTGGAGCATGGTTTGATGGGGGAGTTGGTTTAGAAAAGGCAAAGGCTGGTGGTGGCTCTAAAGGTGGTGGAGGCTCTGGAGGTGGTGAAGGTGGCGGCGGCGGAGGCGGAGGCGGAGGTGGAGGCGGAGGTGGAGGTGGAAAAAAGGGTGGCTCTGGTTATGGCTCTGGTTATGGCTATGGTTCTGGTTACGGAAAAGGGAAAGGAAAAGGTCATAAAGGAAAAGGTGGGTATGGAAAAAATGGTGACAACTAAAGTGGAGGATGAGGGGCACAAATCATAAGTTGTAACCATGCTTAATAACTATCGGTAGCAAGTGTATACACTTGTTATAACCCCATCTATAATAAAAACATGCATGGTACAATTCTATATTTAAAATGCGTATTTTGCATATCTGCTTATCTATGTAATTTCATATCACATAAAATAATAAAGGCATAACTCTTCAGCGACGACAATATATTAATTGCTTTGTTTCGTTCATATGCAATCAACTAATCAAGTATCTAAATTCAAGAACTCTCCATAAAAAAATATTTGCACTAGTTTCACAGAACTTCAAACCATGGATGATCAACCTTGCATGCAAGTATATTTTTTAATCAAATACAGCATTTATGCGAGAGTTCTCATAGGAAAATTATATAATTGTAAATCGTCTATTATCTCTCATAAATGAAAGTCCAATAATTACTACTACATATTGTGAAATATAGCCCTATTTTTGAGAAAAATGGGCTCCAAAAGGACTGTGTGTTATAAAAAAGGGTATAGAGCCATGTTTTCTTTTATAAAACCGGGCTCTATGTTGGAAAACTTTAAAGCTGTGTTTTCTTCTTCAAATCGGGGTCTATACCTCGTAAAGAGCCATGTTTTTTTGGGTAAAGGGGAGTAATCCTGCACCCGGTAAAATACATTAATCAAGAAAACGTTTCAGTACAATGGATGAGAGTGACTCTCTCATCGAAGTCCCTAAGGACACTACCACTACCACTATATAAGAATGACAGGCCATTCTTATAACTAACAGATCTAAATACAACTAACCATGACTAGCAATAAAAATACAATACATTACAACTCAAATAAACATTTAAGTCTTCTTTGAGTCTTCTTAGTCATCCTAGTGATCCAGATCTTAAACATGCGAACTTCCAACTTCAACCAATAGCATCTTCTATTAGTATTATGCAAAAAGCATAATCTAATAACCTAATAAGAGTGACATCCATAGCAAATCAGAATTGAAGCATAAACATGGTCTAAGCGACCCAACCTTACAGCATAACCGAACTTGAACCAATCTTCCAACAAATACGAGTGAGACATATGAAGACCTCTAATGATCAAGTCCCAACTGCAACAATCCACATCAAATTCATTTGCATCTTCTATTAGAATTATGCATATGCATAATCTAATAACCTAATAAGAGTGCCAACCGTAGCAAACCGAATTTGAAGCAAACACCTTGGCGCAAGCACATGTAATCAACATATGAAGATGTTAACTTACAAACCAGGAAACCAAACACAAGGACTATGGCATGATTATGAGTACCAACAAGTTACCAATGCAACCAAGATCAGCATGAGACCAATAGTATCATAATCCATAGAGAAAAACAATCCTAACTTCCATGGGAACCAGTAGCATCGAACCAAATATAGATGAAACAAAGATAGCAACATGCCTTTGGACGATGAACAAATATCCCAACGCAACAACCAGCAGCAACCACACCAAGACCTACTAGTGTAACATTAAAGAGCAGCATGTCTTGGATTGGAACCAATGGTTTTGAACACGGCATCATCTCTCTTGTAAACCCTCAACCAAAACTGTACCCAAGAAGATCCATACAGCAAAACAATCCCTTCAAAATAAGGGTTTCGTCCCATACAATTCCAACCAGATACTAAAAAAGCTGAACCCTAAAAAAAAGGTAATTAAAATCGATAAAGCTTCAAACACCCCAAACCAGCGATTAAAAGATATATCAATGAGATCAGGCCAAAAACCGACTATATATAAGCAATTAGTATGTCGGTAAAAAAGAAACAAACCAATAAGGAGTAAAAAACGAAACCCTAAATCTGAGTAAAACCGACTAGAGAACCAAAGTCGATTTAGGATAAAACGCATAACCCTTAACGATTTTCAATTAAATCCTAACAAACCAGTACGATTTGCAAGAGTAAAGAAAACGATTTAGGGATTTAGGGTTTGTTATATTATGGGCGATTAAAGGATAAATCAATAGAATAACCGACTCCCCAACCCTCACAAATCTAATCTACACGTATAATCAGTTAATCCTAGAGAAGGATTAAAGGAAGAACGTATGATATGGGAAGAATTAAGGTCGGAATTTGTGAGGGAGGGGAGGCAGAAAAATCGCCCACACAAGAGAGAAAACTAGGGTATGTTTAAAGAGCCATGTTTTCTCAAGCAAAAACGGGCTTTATCTGAAAACCCATTAGAGCCCTCTTTTTATTCATAAAACCGGGCTTTATTGGTTTGTAATCTACTAATCTTATAGGCGGTCCTTCAAAATTGAAACGAAAATACTTAGGGTGCGTTTAGTTGAGGGAAAACACCCTTGTTTTCCACAAAATGTTTGGTAGAAAACAAGGAAAACAAAGATCGCGTTCAAATTAATGTTTTCCAATAAAATTCTCTACAAAACACAAAATTCCTATTTCCAACTTTAACACACAAAACTACAAAACACTTTTTTTTCCCCTATTTTCCATTAAAATACCCCAAATCCGTTTTCGTCAGTTGTTTTACGTTTTCGACTGATTTTTTACGTTCTCGTCCATTTTTTTACATTTTCGTCAGATTTTTTACGTTTTCGTCATTTTTTTACGTCTTCCTCCGTTTTTTTACGTTTTTGTCCGATTTTTTTCGTTTTCGTCAGATTTAATAAGTTTTCGTCTGATTTTTTACGTTTTCATCCGTTTTTTTATGTTTTCGTCAGATTTTTTATGTTTACGTCTGATTTTTTACGTTTTCGCCCAATTTTTTACGTTTTCATCAGATTTTTTACATTTTCGTCCGATTCTTTACGTTTTCGTCTGATTTTGTAAGTTTTCGTCCATTTTTTTTACATTTTCGTCATATTTTTTACGTTTTCGTCCGTTTTTTTACCTTTTCGTCAGATATTTTACGATTTCGTCAGATTTTTTACGTTTTCGGCAGATTTTTTACTTTTTCGCCAGACTTTTTACGTTATTGTCCAGTTTTTTACGTTTTCATCAGGTTTTTTACGTTTTCGTCAGATTTTTTACGTTTTCGTCCGTTTTTTTACGTTTTTGTCAGACTTTTTTCATTTTCGTCTGTTTTTTAACATTTTCCTCAGATTTTTTACTTTTTCGTCAGACTTTTTACGTTATTGTCCGTTTTTTAACGTTTTCATCAGATTTTTTATGTTTTCGTCCGTTTTTTTACGTTTTCGTCAGAATTTTTTCATTTTCGTCTGTTTTTTTACGTTTTCGTCAGATTTTTTACTTATTCGTCAGACTTTTTACGTTATCGTCCATTTTTTTTACTTTTTTGTCAGATTTTTTACTTTTTCGTCAGACCTTTTACGTTTTCGTCAGATTTTTTACGTTTACCTCCGTTTTTTACGTTTTCGTCAGACTTTTTACATTTTCATCCGTTTTTTTACATTTTCGTCAGATTTTTTACTTCTTCGTCAGACTTTTTACGTTATCGTCCATTTTTTTTACGTTTTCATCAGATTTTTTTTGTTTTAGTCAGATTTTTTACATTTTCATATGATTTTTTACGTTTTCATCTATTTTTTATGTGTTCGTCAGATTTTTTACATTTTTGTCAAATTTTTTACGTTTTCGTCCGTTTTTTACGTTTTCGTCAGATTTTTTACGTTTACTTCCATTTTTTACGTTTTCATCTATTTTTTACGTTTTAGTCAGATTTTTTATGTTATTTTTATTTTTTTTTGTACAATTTTTTTAACGTTTTCGTAAAAAGACTGAAGAAAATGTAAAATAAACTGACGAAACTGTAAAAAATCTGACGAAAACGTAAAAAAACAGACGAAATCGTAAAAAAACAAACGAAAACCCAAAAAATCCGACGAAAACGTAAAAAAGTTGACGAAAATGTAAAAAAAACGGATGAAAACGTCAAAAATCTGACGAAAACGTAAAAAATTAGATGAAAACTTAAAAAAACAGACGAAAACATAGAAAAAACAAACAAAAACGGACAAAAACGTAAAATATCGGACGAAAACGTAAAAAATGGAAAATACAAACACATGTTTCTCAAACTAAACGCATGTTTCTCAAACTAAACGCGTTTTCTAAATTTTTCATTGTTTTGTGGAAATCAAACTCCCCTCCCTTTTTCTACAAAACAAGAAATAGGAAATGAAAGAAAATGTTTTTCAACTAAACGCCACCTTAAAACTTTTGAGCGGGTTACTTCCGCCCCAAATTTCATTATCTTCACAAAACCCTAAACTTTTCCCCCTCTTCACTTTCACAACCCTCTAACCCTTTGTGCCGCTCAATACCACCATTTAACCAACGTCACACACACCATCACCACCACCATTGTCGCACACCGTTGCCGTCACAAGCCACCTTCCTCACGCAACCAAGCCAGCAACAGACTAATTGAATTGGGAGGTACCAAACTGCTATAATTGATGTTGTGGTTTAATCAACCTTTTTAATATATCTTATTAATCTTGTTAAGTTTGATTCTGGGATAAGTTGTGTTTGTTTATATGTTTTTTTGTTACAAGCTAAAAGTCAAGTTCAACAATTCATAAAGTACAGGGACTTAAAGTGAAAAGTTTAGAAGTTGTTAATAGTTTTGGCGCCAAAGTCTGTTAAACCACATCTTGTAGCCTTATAAGGCATACCTTTCCTATTGTCATTTTCAATCATCATTTTCATGTAATCTCTATTCCTGCTCTATAACAACTCTGTAACCAACTCAATAATACAATAACAAACCATTTTCGAATCTTGTTTCAATCTATAGATTCCTAATTGATTTGTGGCATTTGAAAGTGTAATTTCATTTCTTAACTGATTTCTAATTGCACGTTTCAAATGGTATCAGAGCTGATCCTAGACCGCCATTAATGGCTGAATTCTGTTAGAATTCAGTTATCTCGTTAGCATTTAGTTGTACCGATTGAAAATCTTGATCTTTTTGATCACCCACCACACATACATCAATTCCGGTCATTCTAGACCATTTGTCCAATCGCAAAGACGTTCTTGATCATACTTTCCGTTTCCCAATAAAAAATACGTTAGTTAGGAATTGTGTGGTGGTCAATTGTCCTGGTATGACTGAATCAGTGGTGGTTTAGATATAGAGACAATGGTAGTTCAAACAAGAACCATGGAAACTCAACAAGAAAGTTTAACTAATAGTGCAAATTTGTTGGAAACTCAATTTGCAACATTGATGAACACTGTTACGGCTATGAATAATGCTATTATAGCCCTTCAGAATAGGCTTGATAGTGGTGAAGGATCCAGTCAAAGAAGGGAGGTTTTGGGAGGTCAAACTGCTCAGAACCATAGTCAAGGTGGTCAATATGGCCGATTAACAAAGATAGAGTTTCCTAAGTTTGATGGAGAAGATGTGATAGGGTGGCTCTATAGAGTTAACAAATTCTTTGAGATGGATCAAATTGGGGATGATTTTCAAAAGATTACTCTGGTTTCAATGCATATGTTTGGAAAAGCACTCAATTGGCACAAGCAGTTTATTAGAAGATATGGGGAAAATGTAGCTTGGGTGGAGTATGAGGCTCAGGTAAAACAGAGGTTTGAATCAGTGTTTGAAGACCCTATAGTTGAGTTGAAGAATCTCAAACAGACTACTAGTGTGCAGGTATATCAAGAATCATTTGAAGCTTTACTCAATAAGGTTGATTTGACTGAATCTTACACTATTAGTTTGTTTATTGGTGGTTTGAAAGAGGAAATTGCTCATTCTGTTAGGATGTTTAAACCTACAAGTTTGATTGATGTGATCTGCTTGTCAAAATTGCAGGAAGCTGCTATGTCTGTGAATAAGAATAGATCTGCACCTTTACTAGCTACTCCTAAGACTCATGTGATGGGGGTAATGGTAATAGTAATGTGGGTAATGGGTTTAGAAACAATCAAGTTGTGCCTATGAATCATGCTAAGAATGTGCCAAACAGACCCTTTAAGAGATTGACACAACAAGAATTAGAGGAAAAAAGGTCCAAAAATTTGTGTTTCTATTGTGATCAAAAGTACATGCCTGGACATAAATGTAGTGGTCAACTCTATTCTTTGGAAGTGATAAGTCAGGAGGAAGATGTGAGTGAAGATGAAGATTTAGTATTAACTGAAGAAGGTGTTAGTACTTATACTAGTTTGATTGATGAACCTCCATTGATTTCATTAAATGCTTTAAATGGTGTCAATACATATGAACAATGAAGTTCAGGGGTTATGTGAGAAAGAATGTGTTGCATGTGTTAGTTGATTCAGGAAGTACACATAATTTCTTAGATTTGACCACTACAAAGAAATTAGGTTGTAAAGTTAGAAAGATTTGTCCATTGGAAGTGTCAGTAGCCAATGGCAATATGATGCAATGTTTATATGAGTGTAAAGATATGGGAGTTTCAAGGGGTTACTTACACCACAGATGTGATGATTTTTCCATTGGGGGGTTGTGAAATGGTACTTGGCATTCAGTGGTTATCTACATTAGGGTGGATGAGATGTACCTTCAAGAAATTGATTATGGAGTACAATTATGAGGGTAGAAGAGTGGTACTTAGAGGGACTCAACAGACTACTTTGAAGTGGATGCAGGGTAAGTGTAAGACTAGTGAGAAACATATGGCAGCTGAGTTGTCAGCAATAACTGTGTATAACCACTCTGCTACATTGTTGCAAATGAATTATGAGTCAAGTGATTCTAAGGAAGTTCAATTGCTTTTAGATGAGTTTGATAAAGTGTTTGAAATGCCAACAAAGTTACCACCCAAAAGGTCACATGATCACACCATTCCTCTTATGCCAAACACACCACCAGTCAACATTAGGCCATATAAACATCCACCTGGTCAAAAAGATGCAATAGAAGCAATGGTAAAGGAGTTGCTGGATTCAGGGGTGATAAGAAACAGTCAAAGTCCATTTTCATCACCCATTGTAATGGTTAAGAAGAAAGATGGTAATTGGAGAATGTGTGTGGATTATAGGCAGCTCAACAAGGCTACAATCAAGGACAAATTTCCCATTCCTGTGGTGGAAGAGTTAATTGATGAGCTCAGTGGGTCTAAGTTTTTCTCAAAACTTGACTTGAGGTCTGGATACCACCAAATTAGGATGAATGAGGATGATGTGTTCAAGACTGCATTTAGAACACATGAAGGGCATTATGAGTTCCTAGTAATGCCATTTGGGCTCACTAATGCTCCATCCACATTTCAATCCTTGATGAATTCTGTGTTCAAAAGGTTCTTGAAAAAGTGTGTATTAGTTTTCTTTGATGATATTTTGGTATACAGTGATAATTTGGAGTCCCAAATCAATCATTTGAGGCAAGTGTTACAAGTGTTAAAGGATAATTCATTGTTTGCCAAGAAAAGTAAATGTGTTTTTGCTGCTACCAGTGTTGAATATTTGGGTCATATTATTTCGGATAAGGGGGTATCAACTGATCCAACCAAAGTGCAAGCTATGGAGGAGTGGCCAGTACCATTGAATGTGAAGCAGTTGAGAGGATTTCTTGGTTTGACTGGTTATTACAGGAAGTTTATTAGAAATTATGCAGTGATAAGTAAGCCTTTGACTGAATTAACCAAAAAGAATGCTTTTCAGTGGTCTAATGAGGCACAAGTAGCTTTTGAAACTTTGAAACAAGCTATGACTCAAGCACCAATGTTAGCTTTACCTGATTTCAAGAAGGTGTTTATAGTAGAAACAGATGCTTCAGGTGTTGGAGTGGGAGCAGTGTTACAACAGGAAGGGCATCCAATTGCTTTTTTGAGTAAGACATTGTCACCAAAGCATCAAGCTCTTTCCACCTATAAAAAAGAGTTTCTGGCAGTTCTCATGGCATTAGATAAGTGGAGGGGGTTACTTACTTGATAGACATTTTAAAATCAAAACAGACCACTTTAGTTTGAAATACTTGTTGGGACAGAGATTGACTACTCCTTTTCAGGTTAAATGGCTTCCAAAGTTGTTAGTTTATGACTATGAGATTTCTTACAAGAGTGGATCTGAGAATGTAGTGGCAGATGCTTTGTCAAGGGTCTCAAGTGGGGCTGAATTGAATGCTTTAGCTTTGACTTCTATAGCCTCAGATTTGTTGTAACAAGTTAAAGACAGCTATGTTCAAGATGGAATGTTGAGCAAGTTAATTACACATATACAAAACAATAGTTACAAGGAGGATAAGTATACTTTGGTGGATGGACTGATTAGAAGGAAGGGCAAGTTAGTGGTGGGAAGTGATTCACAATTGAGGAATACTATCATACAACACTACCATACTGATGCAATGGGTGGTCATTCAGGTACAACAGTGACTGTCCACAGGCTTAAAACTATGTTCTATTGGAAGGGAATGCATAAGATGGTCAAACAGTTTATCAGAGAATGTGATATTTTCCAAAGATAAAAACCTGATCTTGCTGCATACCCTGGTCTACTACAACCTTTACCCATTCCTGACAAAATATGGAGCTCAATTTCCATGGATTTTGTGGAAAGACTGCCAGTTTCACATGGTAAAACAGTTATTTTTGTGGTGGTAGATAGGTTATCCAAGTATGCACATTTCATTGGGTTGCAACATCCTTTTACTGCATCAACAGTTGCACAAGCATATATGGATAATGTGTATAGGTTACATGGGTTGCCTGAGTCAATTATCAGTGACAGAGATAAAGTTTTTCTGTGTCACTTTTGGCAATCTTTGTTTAAAACCATGAAGGTACAGCTCAAACTATCAACTCCCTACCATCCTTAAACTGATGGTCAGACAGAAATAGTTAATAAATGTTTGGAGTGTTATCTTAGATGTATGACTGGGGATAGGCCAAAGGAATGGTTGATGTGGTTATCAATGGCTGAATTTTGGTATAACACTAACTATCATTCTTCAACCAACATTACACCCTATGAAGCAGTATATGGTCAACAGCCACCATTGCATATTCGTTATGTACCTGGTGAAAGTGCAGTGGAAAGTGTGGACAGAACTCTACAAGCCAAGGAAGAAGCTTTGAAGATGATAAAGTTCCACTTGCAGAGGGCTCAAGATAGGATGGTTAATCAGGCTAATAAACATAGAAGTGAGAGGGTATTTGATGTTGGTATGTGGGTATACTTAAAGTTGCAACCTCACAGACAAGTTACTCTCAGAAGGGAACAACAACATAAGCTGTCATCCAAATATTATGGTCCTTTTCTTATTGTGGAAAAGATTGGAACTGTGGCCTACAAGTTGGAACTACCAATTGGAAGTCAGGTGCATCCAGTATTTCATGTTTCTCAGCTTAAGTTGTGTAAGGGAAGTGCAAACAAAATGGGTATTTTGCCTCATTGTGGACCAGATGGATTATTAACTGCTGAACCCATTGCTATTTTAGACAGAAAATTGGCCAAAGTCAACAATAAACCTGTGGTTTATGTACTAGTTAAGTGGTCCAATCATACTGATGAAGATGCAACTTGGGAATGCTACAGTGATTTACTCCAAAGGTTCCCTGACTTTGAAGAGCATCCTTGAGGACAAGAATGATTTGAAGAAGTGGGAATTGTTACAAGCTAAAAGTCAAGTTCAAAAATTCATAAAGTACAGGGACTTAAAGTGAAAAGTTTAGAAGTTGTTAATAGTTTTGGCGCCAAAGTCTGTTAAACCACATCTTGTAGCCTTATAAGGCATACCTTTCCTATTGTCATTTTCAATCATCATTTTCATGTAATCTCTATTCCTGCTCTGTAACAACTCTGTAACCAACTCAATAATACAATAACAAACCATTTTCGAATCTTGTTTCAATCTATAGATTCCTAATTGATTTGTGGCATTTGAAAGTGTAATTTCATTTCTTAACTGATTTCTAATTGCACGTTTCATTTTTGTATTGTTAGGTAATAAACTCTTGATTTTGGAATGAAATTGTTGAAACTACTTGTTTTTTAAGCTCTGTATAGGGAGGAAATAACCAGTTGTAAATGGGTGTTTTGATTATGTTTTGCTGCGATAAATGGGTGTTTAGGCTGTGTTATTTGTTGTCATAAATGGGATGTTTGGTAAAACTTTTTTGCTCTCACAAATAGGGTGTTTGAACCTGTCGTTTGCTATAAAAAAATAGGAGTTTCAGGACCTGGTGTTTACTGTCATAAATGGGGTGTTTGGCTGTGGTGTTTGCTGTCACAAATGAGCGTTTATGCTTGTATTTATGTCTTAATATGTTCAAAACGAAATATGCTTATGTTGTTGATTGATATAGAGACATAGAAATGGTTGCAAAATTGCACATGGTATATTAATATAGGTTATCATGGCTGCTACAAGTTTTGCAGCTCATACACATTCAGAATAGCTAGAAGCTGTAAAAGTGCATATTAAAGATGGCCTTAAGCTAGTGAAAACATGATTAGCAGCTAAAGAATACTAGTGTGAATGCAAGGTAATTAACTTTTTAAAACTTAATTTACGGTTATATAAACCGGTCACCTACTAAAAATGATGACGTATTGGTTACTTTCACGATGGTGACATTTTTTTGGTGTAGCACTGGTATGGTGCATTGAAACGGGATAACTTACAAAATTACTTTCATTCAAAAATTCCATATTGTTGAAAGTGAGCTACGCTTTGTCCAATTTCCCAGTTTAAATAGTATTCTGATAGATTATCTCGTGCTATGATAAAGAGTCATAGAGATCATGTAAAATGTGTTACTGGATGTACTCTTTTAAAATCCATAACTTTACTTGCTTCTATTTAATACTACAAGAATTGACTCCAGCACCTGTGTATCCACTAATTATTGGAGTATTAGTGATCGCGTTATTTATCAGTATGCCAAGGTAAGTATAGACCTCTTTTTTAGTAAGCATCCTCAAGCTATGTTTCTTCCTTATATTATTTTAGATCACTGTCCTGTTGTTTTGGCTATGCCTAACATAATGCAGGTTAGGAGAAAAGCTTTTAAATTTGCAAATTTTGTGGCTGAGAAAAAGGAGTTTAAGGAGGTGATAAAAGATAATTGGGGCACTAGGGTGCAAGGTTGTCAAATGTTCTCTCTTATTAAAAAGTTAAAGATGCTAAAAAAACCTTTGTAGAAACTGGCTTGGAAAGATGGTGATGTTTTTGACAATGTGAAAAAGCTTATAAAGGATTTGGAAGATATCCAGAGTAAGATAGATAAGAATCCAGCTGATAAGATGTTAAGAGAAGAGGAGAGTAATATTTTGTTGAGGTATAGTGAAGCTATGAAGATTGAGGAACAGTTGTTGTATCAAAAAGCAAAAATCAAGTGGCTGAGTTTGGGGGATAAGAATAATGCTTTTTTCCACAGAATTTTGAAGAGCAGAAATCATAGGAAATGGATAAGTGCAGTACATGATGAATTAGGTAATAGATTTGAAGGTGAGGAAGTGGCTGCTCAGTTTGTGAAACACTTTCAACAGTTTTTGGGCAACAACACTAATGTTACTAACTTACCTGATCCTGAATCTTTGTTCATCAATAAACTTAGTGAAAATGAGGCAGGGTATATGGTTAGGGCAGTGAGTGATGTAGAGATAAAGAATGCAATGTTTCTCATTGATGATAATAGGGCTCCCGGTCCAGATGGGTTCTCTTAATTGTTCTACAAAAAAGCTTGGGATGTGATTGGTAATGATGTGTGCTCAGCTGTAAGGGAGTTCTTCGAGACTGGGAAGATTCTAAGTGAGATTAATTCCACTCTAATTGCTCTCGTTCCTAAAATACAAACAGCAGCTAAAGTGTCTGATTATAGGCCAATAGCTTGCTGTAATGTAATCTACAAGTGCATAAGCAAGGTTATTACTGAGAGAATGAAGAAGAGTCTTAGTGATGAGGCGAAAAATGATCCGTTTTTAGGGGGTCATTTAAGCCCGGAATTGAATTTATTTGATCAAATATTGCCCTAAATTGTTCCTTTTGTGATTTTAGGTACTTTGGGAGAGAAATCTGGAAAAGGAAGCAATTCGGACGTTTTTGGAGCATAAAAGTGAAGAAAACGCCAAAGTCTTAATTTTCCATGCTGGGAACAGTAGGTGACGGCGTCAAGAGTAACTCCCTGAAGGCGTCAAGAGCAAAATTCCATGACGGTCCAGTACAGAATTGACGGCGTCACAAAGTAGGGCGTCAAGAGTAAAAGTCATGACGGCCTGGAAATGATTATCACATGACGGCGTCAAATGCAGATCAAGGCAGTCCGAGAAGAGTTTTGGCGGCGAGGTGACGGCGTCACAAGTTTAGTCTTGACGCCGTCAGACCCCTTTTCCTATATATAGTTTTCTAATTTTCACATTAAAAAGAGAGAAGTTTTGGAGAAACCCTAAGTACGAATTTGGTGCGAATTTTACAGGTTTTTCAAGGGTTCCAGGCCCTTGATACCTTTCATGTGTAATTGAGATAAGTGTTCTTTTAATTCAATCAATATGTCTATGTGTTGGTTGTCTATATCTTGTTCTTGTCTTAATTCCATCATGCTAGGCTAGATCTATCTTGTGTTTGCTTGGATCTAATGAAACCTAGATGTTAATTATGTGTTGATTACTTGTTTATACATGTCTTGGATGAATGATTTATATGTTAGGCTTAAGAAAACTGGCAGATCTCCAATTGGTAACATGCTTGAACGTCTTAAGAAACATGAACCGACGCGCACTAGGTCTTTATTGGTTGTATTTAATGCATGGCCCACTGTTTATAATCCCTATGGTTGTGCTGGGCATGGTATAGGAGGAGATAAGAGCTCATAGAATTGGGGAGTTAAGTGTGCCACCACATGAATGGTATTAAGGAGTACGATCCGTCATCCATGCAATTATAACAAGTAATTAACGTGTAAAAGATGTCTAGGGAGTAGTGAAATCTAAGTAAACACATTTTCTCCATTTACTGCTCACAACTTTAGTATAATTTAGTTTATTTTCATTTCTAGTATTTTATTTTGATTGCATCTTTAGTATTGGGTTAGTTGATTAGCAACTAATTCCACCCAAATCCTTCAAACCCGAGATTTTTAATTGCTTTCTAAAAAACATAAAATACAAAAATAATCATCCCTCGCCTTTAGAACTAGTATTTAGGTTTTCTAATCCTAGCGACATTATTCCTAAGCTGAACAATCAATCCCCCGGTACTTGTCACTATACTATACTACAACGATCAGGTACACTGCCTGGTGGGGGTTGTAAGCTTCTCAAGATCCCTTGAGAGGTAAAGCCTGGTGCGATTCCCACGTATCAAGTTTTTGGCGCCGCCGCCCGGGGAATAGTTATTGTCTAGGTTAGAATTTCTTTTTATTAGGTCTACTTGCTAGATTCCTTTCTAGTAAGATTTTTTTTTTTTTTTTTTTTTAATTTTTAGGTTCTCTTTAGTCTATCTTATTTCTTTGTGCCTTTGTTCATAACCACCCGACATCATGGACAACGGGAACATCTTTGAACCCGTCATCCTACCACAACAAAACCCACCACTAGAACCTCTTAGGCCCCGAACCTTAGGAGAGTATTCCCGACCTAGCCACCAAGGCTACCGAAACACCATTGAGCTCACCGGAGCCAATGTGACCCCCTTGCGATCCGACACCATCCGGTTGGTGCAAAGCGGATGTGCATTCCATGGACTTCATTCCGAAGATCCAAACCAACATCTTAAGGACTTCCTCAAAATCGTAGATTCCATAGACCTAGATGTTGCAACTAGATAGACAACCCGATTACGCCTATTCCAATTCTCTCTACGGGATGAAGCTAGTCAATGGCTTGAGCATTTACCCGCGGGATCCATCACCACATGGGATGATCTCACCACTCGTTTCCTTGCTCAATTTTTCCCACCGGGGAGAACTACTAAGCTTAGAAATGACATCTTGATGTTCCAACAACGTCAAAATGAATCTCTTTATGAAGCATGGACTCGTTTCAAGGACTTACTCCAAAAAGTCCCTCATCATGGCATAGATCTTTGGCTCCAAGTCCAAATCTTTTATGACCATATCGACATCTCCACGAGGCGAGCCATTGACCAATCGGCCGGTGGTAAGCTACGTGATCTAAGTGCGGAACAATCATGGGAACTCATAGAAGATCTTGCTCTCTATGACAACGAAAGTTGGAATGATCCCCGTGACTTGAACAAAATGGTCAAGGCAATATCTTTGCCTTCGGACAATTCTAGCACTCCCGACCGTAGGATCATGGAACTTGAAGGTCGAGTCAAGTCTCTCATGAAATCTTACGAAGCTCCAAAATCCTTAAGCCAAGTAAGCAGAATCGCTTCTACATGTAAATTATGTAGTGGCCCTCACGAGACTCATAACTGCATGGAGCTTCCAAAACGTGCATATAACGAATTCACGTCATCACACGTGGGTCAAGGCCCTTGAACTTCTGGCGAGGCCAATGAGGCATGGAAGGATAAACCTAATTTCAAAGGGTACCAAACGCGGAGTGTATCTTTCAATGACTCCTCACCACTCACTTGGTCCGAGCATTTTACGTCACAAGGCATTCCCAGGCAAAGCTGTGAAGATGCCCTAAAAAAATTCATTATATCTCAAGAATTACAGCTCTCTACGCTCGAGGCTAAATTTAGACAACAGCAGGCTGATATGAACATCAAGATTTGTAATCTGTTAACTGCTATCAAACAGCATGTTGTTAATAAGCCCATTCATGTTGATGAGGTTAAGTTTGTTACCGTCATGAGCCCACCAACCTCCCCTGTGAAAATAAAAAGCCCTAGCAAGTTATTCAAACGTCTATCCCCTAAAGGAAAAGAACCTGTCAACCCCCTAGGACCAATCCATTTCGTAAACACCATCACCACGATATCTGCTTTTACACCCAACTCAACCCAACAACAAACTAACAAATTTGGTCATACAGCTAAAGATGAGACCTTAAGGGTAGACCACGATTCGGCCAGCAAACCTACCAAATCATCCGAGCAGTACACCGCGTGAGAATCTGGAAAATCGGATGAAGAGAAAGAGAGATCGGAAGAGCATGAGAGAAATCCAACCATTTTGGGTAAATCTATTATAGAAGAACCCGAGAGAAAAATGGAGGATGTTACTAGTGGGAGTAGCGATAGGACTAAGGAAGATAACCATAAAGTTTTCAAGATCTCCTGCACCATTAAGGAAAAGCTCCTAACCGATAGTCATATAAATCCTAGCTCCCTAGTCAACTTAATCCCCCTTTCCTTATACCATGAGACCTTCCCAAAACGCATTGCGTGCGAAAGGGTAATGAATAATTTATCAATCAGGGTCGGAGGGCTTGTTTACAATACTGACCTCACCGTGGTCGATGACGTAGACCCTCTCACCAATCAAACGTTAACCAACCTTGTTCTTGGGAAACCATTTATCAATGAATCGGGAGTGATCCTTGATGAGAAAGATGGTAGTGCATTATTCAACAATGGTGTTAAGAAGGTAATTTTTCGTAGGGGTAATGAGGAGGTGTACGAGTATCGTCCTTCCCTTGAGGGGAATATATATGGGTCGAAGGATGGAGAGTCAGGGAAGATAAGACGGCGTAATCCGAATAATCTCAAAATCCCCTGCATGATTGGTCATAAGTACTTCGATAACGTCTATATTAACGTATTCCTGCCGAAGAATTTTATGTCCTTATTCCATTATAACAATATCTGCAGATGGGGAATGATTTACAAGGGAGAGAAAGTGGTTGGTAAGGATCATGAAATCCAGGTGTTTGTAGGAAATATGGCATTTACTATGGAATTTACGATCGTGGACAGCATCGAAGACTATGTCGACCCTAGATTATCACAAATTGTTTTTGGAGCGCCATTTTGCGAGATCACTAATCTGATAATTGATGATCGGAACGGTATTATGACCTTCGCTGATGGGATTAGGAGGGTTTCATACCAAACGCCATACAAGAGAAGAGACCTTAAGGAAATCGATTGTGACGGGCTTGATAAGATAAGTTCCCAACTTATTCTGTGCGATGAAGATGTTCGGAGAGGGTGTAAGGACACTTCTGATTTATCATGTGGATTCTTTAAGGATGTTAGTAAGCTTGGTTCTAAGTATCGAAAAGATATCTTCGAGTTCGAAGACCCGAAGTACTTACACTATGAGAGCGATACTGGTTTAGAAGACGACCTAGAGAGTGGAACCAATGATGAGGTCACGTAGTAACCCATGACCTTGAGTCTAGCTACAAGACTCGTAAATAAAGAAAAGCGCTTCTTGGGAGGCAACCCATGTTTTGTGTGATTTTATTTTTGTTTGTTTATTATTTGCTTCCGTATGCATGCTTAATTTTTATTGTTGGTAGATCATGTTTCTAAACTAAATAGTGGAAATACTTTACTTCGTTGTTTTGGCCTAGTCTTAACTCCACCTAAAGGTATTTTTGCAAAAGATAAGTGTAAGGGGAAACCCCAAATATGTTTTCAAGAAACAAACCGATCATGATTCTCCACAATATTAAATGAACATGTGTATTCGTATTTGTTAGAGTCAAATGCTTGTATTGAGTCATAATGAAGTTTTGCAGGATTTTCCAGGAAGTAGGACCAAGTTTTTCCAGAAATTTTCTGGAAACTTAACATAAGAATTTCTGCAGGTCACTTCTGATGGCGTCAAGAGTTTACTCTTGACGGCGTCAAGTGTAAAAATCTGGAAATTTTACCAGTTTTGTTTTTCTAACGGAGTCTTATGGTTTTTGTGAATTATTAAGTTTTATAATCTCCAGGAAATCTGCAAAATTCATTCCACAAGCATTATATCTTATCTTGTTTTCTAGGATTTAGTAACTTATATAGGAAGCCGCTGATTTTACGCGAGGTTGTCTTGTCTATTTTATCAGGTTTTACAGGTTATGTATGACAAGAAGATGATTTATATTCTGGAAGGGAAGCTTTGATTGTTCATTTTCTTGGAGGAAGATTTAACCTGGCCACCTCGTTATCCATACCGAGCGAATCAGGGGAGTATTTGATTTCATTCTTTTTACTTTTTAACTTTTACATTCTTTACTTGAACATTGGGGACAATGTTCATCTTAAGTGTAAGGGGAGGGTAAAAAGATGATACCTTACATATGCACTTTCGCTTGAGTTTGTTTTGTTTAATGGTAGATGTGTAATAAAACTATGATAAATACTTGTTAGTGCAATTTTAGCGCCAAATTTAAATTTTTTTACAACATTTAGGAGTGAAACTTTAGCCATAGCAAGCGTCTCATGGATAGGAGATTGTATGACTAGCACATAACCGTATATTCAGAAAAATTTTCCACCCAAATATGTGAGGTTCGCCTTTAGATTTGATAGGAAAAGCATTTATTATTAGTGCTTATGAGTGTACCGGTAGCATTTAGATTCTAGAACTTGCGTTAGTGATGCATCCCGAGACCGCTAGTGAGACTACATTCGTGTGGTAGGATTTACTACATGATAAGAGGCATTAGGATCACCCTTGTGTTAAACCCGTATCATAATTACTTGACCATTTAAGTCATATTACTTGGCTAGTTAAGTCAACTAATTTTTCCCACACCCTTAGCGTTGTACTCATTTTTAGTACATGAAACCCCTAGTACACCCCTCCGAGCCTATCTTTTCGTTTCTAACTTTAAGCATTTTACTTAAAGAAAGAATTTGTTACACCCCACTTAAATGTACACCCAAATCGCCTTAGCCTTCCGTGTATGCGCTCATTTTTAGTGCATTATTGTTATTTGTTAAACCTTAAGTTAACTATCTAATTGATTACATGGTTGCTAAGTCGCGTCATATCCTTGTACATATTGTTTTGGGACGATTGGGACTCATGGGTAAGTACATATTTTATGGAGTAATGGGGAAGAACATCATTTATTACCCCCATATGTACGTTAATCTTAAAAGTGCTCCAAGTGTTTTGATTTTCTTAATTCGAGTCATTAGATTAGTTTAATGTAAAGTATGTAAAGATTCAAGTGTAAGAGAAATGTTCATTCCCTATGATGTATTATTTTGGATGGTAGGGTAAGAGTGTATGCAAAAAAAAAAAAAAAAAAAAAAAAAAAAAAAAAAAAAAAAAATCAAGAAAAAGAAAAAAAATAGAAAAAGGAAAAAGAGAAAAAAAATATACGGACTACCATCCCTTTTTATTCTATGTTCATTTTATGTTTTTATTATTTTTCATTTATTAGCTTAAGTCGAGTCTAGTCTTGGCTTAGCAACGCCATATTGTACATGTAATTAACCAAGATTGTTAACTCGCCACCAGTAAAAACTTCCTTTATCCAACAAAACCGTGTATTTCATATCCCTACACCTAACGTTATAACCCTTTAAAAGACCTCTTTGCTAGTTTATCCTAGGTGCTTACGCCAGGTGGTGGAGGTTTGATCCTTTCCCAAGCCTATGGTAATCTATTTTGCTATGACAGGTAGTGAGAGATATCTTCCGTTTCTATATTGTAATTTATACTTTATTACACCCGAGAGATGTGAGTATCTAAACACTATTTGTGAGGTGCTAGTGTATGACCTCCGTGCTTGTCTTTGGTCTTTAGTGGAACGATTATTTATTGTAATTACTTTTATATTAGTGTTAAATGACCCCTAACTTGTCTTTTGAGTAGAATAAAAGCGCATTTGCTTGAGGACAAGCAAATCTCAAATGTAAGGGTGATGAGGCGAAAAATGATCCGTTTTTAGGGGGTCATTTAAGCCCGGAATTGAATTTATTTGATCAAATATTGCCCTAAATCGTTCCTTTTGTGATTTTAGGTACTTTGGGAGAGAAATCTGGAAAAGGAAGCAATTCAGACGTTTTTAGAGCATAAAAGTGAAGAAAACGCCAAAGTCTTAATTTTCCATGCTGGGATCAGTAGGTGACGGCGTCAAGAGTAACTCCCTGACGGCGTCAAGAGCAAAATTCCATGACGGTCCAGTACAGAATTGACGGCGTCACGAAGTAGGGCGTCAAGAGTAAAAGTCATGACGGCCTGGAAATGATTATCACATGACGGCGTCAAATGTAGATCAAGGCAGTCCGAGAAGAGTTTTGGCGGCGAGGTGACGGCGTCACAAGTTTAGTCTTGACGTCGTCAGACCCCTTTTCCTATATATAGTTTTCTAATTTTCACATTAAAAAGAGAGAAGTTTTGGAGAAACCCTAAGTACGAATTTGGTGCGAATTTTACAGGTTTTTCAAGGGTTCCAAGCCCTTGATACCTTTCATGTGTAATTGAGATAAGTGTTCTTTTAATTCAATCAATATGTTTATGTGTTGGTTGTCTATATCTTGTTCTTGTCTTAATTCCATCATGCTAGGCTAGATCTATCTTGTGTTTGCTTGGATCTAATGAAACCTAGATGTTAATTATGTGTTGATTACTTGTTTATACTTGTCTTGGATGAATGATTTATATGTTAGGCTTAAGAAAACTGGCAGATCTCCAATTGGTAACATGCTTGAACGTCTTAAGAAACATGAACCGACGCGCACTAGGTCTTTATTGGTTGTATTTAATGCATGGGCCACTGTTTATAATCCCTATGGTTGTGCTGGGCATGGTATAGGAGGAGATAAGAGCTCATAGAATTGGGGAGTTAAGTGTGCCACCACATGAATGGTATTAAGGAGTACGATCCGTCATCCATGCAATTATAACAAGTAATTAACGTGTAAAAGATGTCTAGGGAGTAGTGAAATCTAAGTAAACACATTTTCTCCATTTACTGCTCACAACTTTAGTATAATTTAGTTTATTTTCATTTCTAGTATTTTATTTTGATTGCATCTTTAGTATTGGGTTAGTTGATTAGCAACTAATTCCGCCTAAATCTTTCAAACCCGAGATTTTTAATTGTTTTCTAAAAAATATAAAATACAAAAATAATCATCCCTCGCCTTTAGAACTAGTATTTAGGTTTTCTAATCCTAGCAAAACTATTCCTAAGCTGAACGATCAATCCCCCGGTACTTGTCACTATACTATACTACAACGATCAGGTACACTGCCTGGTGGGGGTTGTAAGCTTCTCAAGATCCCTTGAGAGGTAAAGCCTGGTGCGATTCCCACGTATCACGTAGTAAGTTGGTTAGTAATAATCAAAGTGCCTTTATTCCAAGTAGACAGATTCAAGATAACATTCTCATCTCCCAAGAATTATTGAAAGGGTATGGGAGAAAGGATGGTCCAAAGAGGGTTGCCATGAAAATTGACTTGCAAAAAGCTTATGATACTGTGAATTGGTGTTTTTTAGGAAATATTTTGAAAGGGTTTGGGTTTCATGAGAAAATGATTACATGGGTTATGAATTGTGTGACTACTACATCCTTTTCTATAAGTGTCAATGGAGAAAGTTGTGGATATTTTAAAGGTGGAATAGGGCTCAGACAAGGAGATCCCATGTCTCCTTATCTATTCACACTAGTTATGGAAATTCTCAACTTATTCATGATTAAGAAGATAGAGGGCAGCAACTTGTTTCAGTATCATTTTGGGTGTAAGAAGTTGAAAATCACTCATGTTTGCTTTGCTGATGACCTACTTATGTTTTGTCATGGAGATAGGCAGTCTGTTCAAGTAATTAAGGAAGTCATTGAAGAGTTTGGTGCTATTTCAGGGTTGCTTCCTAATTACAGTAAGAGTACTGTTATTTTTGGTAGTGTTAAAATATAAGAGCAGCAAGAGTTGTTGAGTGTGGTGCCTTTTAGAGTGGAGAAGTTACCTGTAAAATATCTTGGTGTGCCATTAGTTACAAAAAGAATTGGTATAAAAGAGTGTAAATGTTTAATTGATAAGGTGAGGAGTAGGGTGTTGAATTGGAAAAACAAATGTTTGTCATATGCAGGGAGATTACAACTTGTGGCCTCTGTTTTGGAATCAATTCATGTGTACTGGGCTACTGTTTTTCTATTACCTCAGGCTGTGATTGATGATATTAATAGCCTTATAAAAGGTTTTTTATGGAATCAAAGTGAAAAGGCTAATGGTAGAGCTAGGGTAGCCTGGGAAAAATTATGCAAACCAAAAACTCAGGGTGGATTGGGGTTGAAAAACTTGAGTGTGTGGAACAGGGCAATGATTGTTAAACATTTGTGGCATGTGGCAGTGGACAAGGATTCACTTTAGGTAAAATGGGTTAATACATATAAGCTTAAAGGCAGAAGTGTGTGGGAAATAAATGAAGAATGTAATGACAGTTGGGGTTGGAAGAATATTATTAGAATGAGACATGAGGTGAGGAAACATATGATTATGAAACTGGGTGATGGTGCAAAAACTTCTATGTGGTTTGATTCTTGGTCCCCTGTTGGTGCTTTAAATGAATGTATATCTTATAGAGATCTATATGATGCTAGATTGAAAGCTAACATGACTGTTAGAGAGTTTGTGGTGGATGAAGTAGGACAATGGCCTGAAGCATGGTTTTCCAAGTTTCCTATGATCACTCAGTTGCAACAAATTGAACTTGAACCTGATAGGATAGACAAGATAGTGAGGAGGGGGAATGATGGTTCTACATGCAAATTCTCAGTCAAGCAGACTTATAGGGATATACATAATACTGGGGATATAGCTAATTGGCACAAATTGATATGGTTCTCTCAAAATATTCCCAAACATGCATTCATTCTATGGTTAGCGGTTCAAATGAAGTTACCTACTCAAGATAAGATAAGGAAGTGGGGTTCCTATGATCTGATGGTTTGTCTTCTCTGCTATAGGGATATGGATTCCCATGATCATCTATTTTTCAATTGTCCTTTCACAAGTTTGTTGTGGTGCAGAGTTATGCATAAGCTTAAGTTGCCAGTTCCAAGTTCTAATTGGGAAGGGGTGATTGGAAAATTTGGTGAATTTTATAATGGTAACTCAGTTGGTAGTATTGTTAGGAGATTATGTTTGGCCAGTTGTGTGTACTTAGTTTGGCAAGAAAGAAATAATAGACTTTTTAGAGATGAAAAAAGAAATGTAGATGATTTATTCAAGGTCTTGTGTGACATTGTGAAAATGAGGTTGGCTAGCTTGAAAATGAAATGGTCTAAAGCTGTAAGTGATACTGAAATGGAATGGGAAGTGAAGCTTAATGTGGTTTCTGAGAAGGTAATTGATCAAGCAAAATGATAAGTGAGGGGGGTATGGGTAAAAGTATAGGTCTGATGGTATGTTACTGTTGCTAAAAGGGTGTTTGGTTCAGTGTTTTACTGTGGCAGAATGCATTATTAGCTATTATATGTTTTTATCAGGCCATTACAATTGTGAAGTACCTTGTACCTTGGAGTCCTTACTGTGTGACTGTACCTATATTAGCCCATAGTTTATTCTAGTTTGGCCTTGGGAGGGAACTAGGTAGCTATGTTTGGTTATGTAGGAGGTCTATCTCAGTATGGATGTACCATAAAGTAGGGCTTCCTTTTGTGAAGGGTAAATGGCCTTGGAGGGGAGTGCAAGTAGTATGGAATTGAGAGTGATGAAAGATGGCACTTCATAGTCCATGCTTTGCATTCCCACAGGAGGTTTTGGTTGGTCCTCACCCAAGGAGTGTGTTCCTAGTTATGTGAAGCCATTCTTGAGATGGAAATGTAGCATAACTACCAGAGCCCTTGCTGTGGAGGGGTTACGGGTGCCTAGTGAAGCCATTAACCCATCTCTCTTGTGTTTACTGTGGGTGTTGGTTGAGTGAGCATGAGAGGAGGGTAAGATGGAAATGTAGCTAGATGGTTTATGGTGCAAAAAACGTGAATTGGAGAGTGTTTGTTATGGTATAAGCAATGAGGAATGAGGATTGGCATGTTATAGAGTTTGTAGTTGAATGTATTGTGAGATAACTTTTGGTTGTTTTGAAAGTTATCTGTTAGAGTATAGTGAGTAGTATTACTTTGATTTGCTATGTTTTTTTTTTGTATTAGGAATTGGGGGCTGTCCAATTCTTTTGCATTTCTATCTTTAAAGTTATACATATGGTTGGAAAGTTAATATAAATTCACCTTTGCACAAAAAAAAAGAGTAAAGAAACAATTTCTTATTTTTTTTTTGCTTCACATCCTATTGATATCATTGTTTTAGTTTTAATATGATTCGATTTTCATCTGCAGACTAAAAGACATTTACCAAAGCAATGTAGGAGTATTAGTACCAGGACCGAGTGCATCAGCTAAGAAAACAGTGAGAAAGAAGACTTTCTGAAGTGCCTCTAATCTTTGCAGTCTGCTCAATTATTTTGGATCAACATCGGCTTGTTTGGTAATTTGGTAGAAGAGAGTTGCTATCTAGTCACGGTTGTTGTTATGATGTTATAGTGACATGAGGTTTTACTAATTAGGCTAAAAAGATTTAGTCAGGTACATTAGTGTACAAGTATTTTTGGCATTGCTAAAGGCATAATCCAACACTTCTAGTCATTTTTGTTGCATAAAGAAGTAAACATAGTGTACGTTGTATTCTTGTAACCAGGAATAGACATTGACGATATACCAATTTCTAAATTTATCTACATTCCTAGTTTCTGATTTGTGCTTGCCTTAAATGTTCAAGTAGAAAACAGTGGTATAATGTTTCTGTTATTCAATCGCAGCCTGCAAGCTCTACACTTGGGAGTTGGGACCATTCAGTTCTAGGTAAAATTGTTATTGCCTTGAATCTATTTTGGAACGATTTCGTAAAACTTTCGGATTTTATAGTTAGTATTTACTTCTGGTAATGATTTAATGTTGTTTCAATACCAATCCATTTTTCTGTTTAATGATAAAAAAATGATTTGGATACGACATGTTCTGGCTGTGACTTGTATTGGATGATTTGTTAGATTTTGTCGATTTTACATAGATGTTTGCAGGCGGAATTAGAGTTGTAAAAGTGGATGTAACTAACAAGTGACAATGTGTAAATTTTGATTCAAAAGTGGGTTATAATTTGTCATGTCATATCTGTGAAATTGTGAATCAGCTGTATAATAATGACTCAGTTTGAGTTTCATGTTTATCATATAGTAGGTTCAGCTGCGTACTTTGGATAGCATGGTAAAGTATAGAGAATGGAAACTACTTCTTGTCAGTTTGTGTTAAGGTAAGGTAACATACTCTGAATCCCAACTTGGTCATAACTCATAAGTCTTAATTGTGTATATATCATAATTCATCTTTTGATTATTATATATAGTGGTTATGGGTGCATTTGAGCCAAGTTAAGCATGAGGTTGCTTCACATAAAGGCATTTTATGACAAATTTTGAGGCTCGTGCTTCATTTAAGTTGGTAGTCAATTTACCTAAGCCTTAGCTCGATCAGTTTTACATTAGTTCCCAAAAGTTTGTATAAGCTTGAGTTATTGGTTGCTTCATATTAATTTTGGTATTTACTCAAGTCTTTTTATATATGCAGCCTCTATATATAATGAGTCGGCTAGAACGGAAGCTAATGAACAAGATGATTTGCGGTTTGAAGGCTAGACTAAAGATATAAGTAAATTAGATGAAGATTCGATAGCTAGGATTTCTTACAATAGATGGAAAATAAGGAATGATGATATTGAGTTTTATCTGCTTTTCAAAATTTGATATAATGTCTGAATTCTGTCAATATATATATATATATATATATATATATATATATATATATATATATATATATATATATATATATATATATATATATTTCCAGATAGAGCCATGTTCCTTAATAGAAAATCGGGCTCTATAACTGAGTATAGACCCCGTTTTACAAACCGGGCTCTATTTGGTTTTCGAATAGAGTCCCCCCCCCCCCCCCCCTTTGAGCCCCCATGCAAAACCAGGCTCTATGGCTCTTTTCAAAAGGGCTCTATGGCCATTTTTGTAGTAGTGAGGCCCTCGTTCATGTAAAGAATACTTTCTCATATATACCATTTTGATACGTCTACCCAAAATATTACTCGTGTGATACGTCAGCGTTCATTTTTGTACCAATATGATATGTGGGTAACTGGCAAACCGGCTACACTGGCTAAACCGGTTAAAAATTGAATTTTTAAGCAAACATGGTCCTTTGCTAGTTACTACCTCCGTCCCAAAATTATTGTCTATATTGACTTTTTCGGTCTTTATTTTTCAACGACCTTAAGTATTTTTGTTTATATTACATAATACTTGATACAAAATATATGAACGGATTGAGTTTTAAATGTATATTCATTTAGTATAATTTTTATCAAAAATTGTATAACACAAACAATAATATTTATTGTCAAAATTGAAAAAGAAAGACCGAAAAAGTCAACAGGGGACAATAATTTTGGGACGGAGGGAGTATTTCTTTTGCAAAACAGTTCCTTTTTGATTTTCTCAATTACAACTACGGTTCAAGTATATTACTTACACACAAAACTATTTTTAAAATGACCTACAACAAACTGCATATTTAAGCAAGATCTGCTCACGAATTATCAGAGGCCACCAAATACCCACAAAGAAATGTGGGAATGTGGAGGTTAAATATTTAACCCACTAATTTTCCATTGAGTATTCATCACGACAACATATCTAGGAAGATGATGTGGGTAAAAGATGTGTGTAAAGATTTGCCAACAAATTTCCCATAATATGTTACCCACCGCGAGAAAAATGAGAGCAACCATGGGTAACTTAAATTTAACCGTGGCATTACCCACATAAGTGCAAAGATAACTCAGTGGGTGCTCTCTAGGTAATATTTTACCGGAGATAATTTTCCCACAATTTACACACACCAAAATTTAGGAATTCCTTAGTTATACTAAGGATATTTTGTAATCCAGATGTTCATTAGGCTTGACATGGCTTGCTTCTACCCGTATTAGTAGTCATACTATAGACATTGTAATATTGTAATCCAGCTGAATTATATATCCCAGTACGATGTCTAATCAAGGAGAGTATTACTTTATTAACTTCTGAACCTCATGTCATTCGAACCATCTTTATATATGCCCCAAATATAAATGTAAAAAGTTGAAGTTACTTGACTCTTTTTATACTTTTGGCAATTGGAACCATGTCATCATACGTACGTAAGTTAGTCACATAAGTAGAGATTAGTTGGTCCTTTGGTCTAAAGAATAATGAAGTTTGATGCATAACTAATCAAGTCAAGAGCAAATATGTGCAGCATCCACAATAACACAAACCTTCGACCGTCGCCAATAACGAAACCAGGGTCGGTCCCGATGGGTTCCAGGAAACTCATGAAATTTTGCGGCATAGCTGCTGTTAATTTTTGTAAAAACCTTGATTTCTCATAAATGTGTCCGGTCCGTATGTAAACATCGCGTTTCTAGTTTTCTATATTTTTTCATAAATACATCCGGTTAATATGTGTCCTGCTTCGTCTCTAGTCGTCACCACCGGCGCACTTAGTTACATGCCTATATGTGTACATAAGGAAGCCAGACTCTAACCAATTCTCCATATTGTTCACAAGTGCACGGGTGTGATTATCACTTTTCAATAAATGAATTAGGTTGTATTGCATTTCATATTCTTTTGATATATCTTAAACAAAAACCGTATTTGTGTTTTAATTTTTTTGTCACACAATGCGTGGTTATCTTTAAAGTTATTGAACCTTTCGAGCATAATAGTGAATATGCATGATTGGTCTCACACATAAAGCCGAGTAATTAATTAAATAATTGGATTTAATTTGAGTCGTCTACCTCCTAGCCATCTGGTAGGGTACGTAATATGCAATGTACAAGCATGCATTTATATTGCTGCAAATGATGGCAAACTCAAAATCACATAGGATAGCGAAATATATATTAACACACGAAAAGACTAAAGATGTTGGCATTTAGACGCATACCAAGTTGAGTGCTCATATACAGTTGCATCATGTTACTTGATCATAAAGTCATTCATTACGATATTATACCTAAACACAGGTCCTTGAGTGAGCTAGAATTTAATCTAGTAAGCGTCATCTTACGGGTTTAAATTTTGTTTATATAATAAGTCGTTCATGATTGCTTATGTACATGAATAAGGTTTTTCTTGTTTAATTAGATCCTTTGTGAGTGGGAGTTTTTGACTCAGATGTACATGGTTAATGTTTATCTCGTGACCATTTACGAACCATTCTTTGATTATCCGAATGTGTACCTACTGATTTTTGAATCATATGACTCTTGTAAAGAGGTTACGTGACTTACCATTTACCACTAAGTTGTACGATGGTGATTTTAAGTAGTGCAAGTGATATTGATTCGAATCAACCTAAAATTTTATTGCGAGTGTTGTAAGTAAATAAGCTCTATTTGTTACGATATGCAAGAGTTAGGATCAAATGAGAAATGAAATTAAAATAAAAACGGTAAGAAGAAACTAGAATCACACATTTCATATGCAACACCCCATAAATTTCTCCTTATTTTAAAATGTGTGGCTTGAAATCATTCTCGCCCTTCTCATTTTATTTTTTTCTTCTCATCGGATACATTTCCTAATATGTAAACAAAATTAATTGATAAAAGTTAATTATAGTTACTTTGTGGTGAAATAGAAAAGTAATTGTATGCTTTTGTCAAAGCATACGGAGAGAATAAAATATTAATTACTTGTCAATAATTTTGAGTAAAAGATTGCTTAATATAGTTATATCTCAATTATGTCAGTTAGTGTCCATTTGAATCCCGCCTATATAAACTAGTGATGTTGCTATGCTTCTTCACACATTGCCTTCTAATTCATCAGTAACCCATCAAAGGAGGATATATGATGGCTTTCAAGCTTCTACTTCTTGCATGTATCAGCTTTCTAATTTGCTCCGTTAACATTGCTGGTGCTAGAAAACACCCAGAAGAGGAAGAAAAGACATTTATTGCACATGGGCATGGAGTGGGCATAGGAGGCGGTGGTGGAGCATGGTTTGATGGGGGAATTGGTTTCGAAAAGGCAAAGGCTGGTGGTGGCTCTAAAGGTGGTGGAGGCTCTGGAGGTGGTGAAGGTGGCGGCGGCGGAGGCGGAGGCGGAGGTGGAGGCGGTGGTGGAGGTGGAAAAAAGGGTGGCTCTGGTTATGGATCTGGTTATGGTTATGGCTATGGCTATGGTTCTGGTTACGGAAAAGGGAAAGGAAAAGGTCATAAAGGAAAAGGTGGTAAAGGTGGGTATGGAAAAAATGGTGACAACTAAAGTGGAAGATGAGGGGCACAAATCATAAGTTTTAACCATGCTTAATAACTATCGGTAGCAAGTGTATACACTTGTTATAACCCCATCTATAATAAAAACATGCATGGTACAATTCTATATTTAAAATGCATATTTTGCATATCTGCTTATCTATGTAATTTCATATCACATAAAATAATAAAGGCATAACTCTTCAGCAACGACAATATATTAATTGCTTCATTTCGTTCATATGCAATCAACTAATCAAGTATCTAAATTCAAGAACTCTCCATAAAAAATATCTGCACTAGTTTCACAGAACTTCAAACCATGGATGATCAACCTTGCATGCAAGTATATTTTTTAATCAAATACAGCATTTATGCGAGAGTTCTCATAGGAAAATTATATAATTGTAAATCGTCTATTATCTCTCATAAATGAAAGTCCGATAAGGCCCTCGTTCATGTGAAGAATACTTTCTCTTATATACCATTTTGATACGTCTACCCAAAATATTACTCGTGTGATACGTCAGCTTTAATTTTTGTACCAATATGATATGTGGGTAACTGGCAAACCGGCTACACCAGCTAAACCGGTTAAAAAGTGAATTTTTAAGCAAACATGGTCCTTTGCTAGTTATTTCTTTTGCAAAACAGTTCCTTTTTTATTTTCTCAACTACAGCTAAGGTTCAAGTATATTACTTACACACAAAACTATTTTTAAAATGACCTACAACAAACTGCATAGTTAAGCAAGATCTGCTCACGAATTATCAGAGGCCGCCAAATACCCACAAAGAAATGTGGGAATGTGGAGGTTAAATATTTAACCCACTAATTTTCCATTGAGTATTCATCACGACAACATATCTAGGAAGATGATGTGGGTAAAAGACCCTAAAACATTTCTCTCCCCTAGGGGCGATTTCTGGCTGCCACGTCCATCATCTTTTCCGGACAAAAACAATCTCCTAATTCGTATCTCTACCTTTGGTATGCAATCGGATTAGTAGGTTGTCGATTGAGTGAAGTGGTGTGCTGTTTTTTATCTCTTATCTATCCCTAAATCGTCCCTTTGATTGCCGACTAATAAACCCTAAATCGTTTCTTCAAATTCTTTTGAAGTAATCGGTTTTTAGGGTTTTATTTTTTCGGTTTTGTAATCTGGTCGAATACTAACTTCCTTTTATTTATTAGGTCGGTTCTTATTAATCCTATATATCTTACCATTGTAGGACTTTTAAATCGATTTAATCTTCAATATAATTCGATCAGTGGGTTTGTTGGTGCTGCTGCTTTATCCTTTGATGCTTAATCGAAACTCTTTATGGGTTTTGGTATTATTGATTTGCAAGTAATCCTTCTTTTAGGATTTGTGTACACGGCATGTTCCTATATGGATTTGTGTGGTCTGTTTGTGGGTGTGATGGGAGAGATTGGTTATTACGTTTCTGGTCAGTTTCTGCATATGGTTCATTCGATTGTTTTCTTCATATGGCAGAGTTGATCGAGGTATTGCAAGTAGGGTTTGTAAACCCTTGTTTAGTCTATGGCAGGTTGTGTCGTACTGTTCGTCTACACTACCTTTCACAAGATCTGTGCCGATGGTTTTTGTTTTGGTTTGTGATCGGTTTGTTGGAGGTTAGGGTTTTCGAAAACCCTAGGTCGTTGCATCTTGGTCATCACGAAGCATTGCTTTTGGTATCTGATGATGTTCGTAATAGTGGATCTTATGGATGTGGTCGTGATAGTTAGGGTTAACATTAATCCTATTTAGTAGACGTGAGTGTTGTTTGGTTAGCATATTGGTCGACTTGTGGTTTTGTGATCATCGCTGATTGTTTTTATGATTAGTTGTCGATCACTATGATATTGGACGTTAGGGTGTTTCACCCTATTTGTTATTGATCAACTTCTTGAACACAATTCTGATCCTGAGGTCCGCGAGGGTTGGTTAATTGGAAGTTAGAGTTCTGTGACGCCTTTTGAAGAATCAAGTTGTTTACTTGAATAGCGGTTAATTTGTTATTTTATTAGGCGTTGTAGTTTATGCTCTATTATTTGTTATAATTGTGGTTTGTCACTCTTAAATTGTGGTTTGTGTAAGTTATAAGAATGTTTTGTCATTCTTATATTTGAGTCTGTAAGTGTCCTAAAGGACTGTGGCGAGGGAAATCACCCTCGTCTTTTGTACTTCAATGTTTTTTTTAGATAATATATTTTACCAGGGTGCAGGATTACTACCCTTTACCCAAAAAAAAGACGTGTGTAAAGATTTGCCAACAAATTTCCCATAATATGTTACCCACCGCGAGAAAAATGAGAGCAAACGTGGGTAACTTAAATTTAACCGTGGCATTACCCACATAAGTGCACAGATAACTCAGAGGGTGATCTCTAGGTAATATTTTACCGGAGATAATTTTCCCACAATTTACACACACCAAAATTTAGGAATTCCATAGTTATACTATGGATATTTTGTAATCCGGATGATCATTAGGCTTGACACGGCTTGCTTCTACCCATATTAGTAGTCATACTATAGACATTGTAATATTGTAATCCAACTGAATTATATTTCCCAGTACAATGTCTAATCAAGGAGAGTATTAGTTGATTAACTTTTGAACTTCATGTCATTGGAACCATCTTTACCGGAGATAATTTTCCCACAATTTTCACACACCAAAATTTAGGAATTCCAAAGTTATACTATGGATATTTAGAAATCCAGATGATCATTAGGCTTGACATGGCTAGCTTCTACCCGTATTAGTAGTCATACTATAGACATTGTAATATTGTAATCCAACTGAATTATATTTCCCAGTACGATGTCTAATCAAGGAGAATATTACTTGATTAACTTCTGAACTTCATGTCATTGGAACCATCTTTACCGAAGATAATTTTCCCACAATTTACACACACCAAAATTTAGGAATTCCATAGTTATACTATGGATATTTTGTAATCCGGATGATCATTAGGCTTGACATGGCTTGCTTCTACCCATATTAGTAGTGATACTATAGACATTGTAATATTGTAATCCAGCTGAATTATATTTCCCAGTACGATGTCTAATCAAGGAGAGTATTACTTGATTAACTTCTGAACTTCATGTCATTGGAACCATCTTTATATATGCCCCAAATATATATGTAAAAAGTTGAAGTTACTTGACTATTTTTATACTTTTGGCAATTGGAACCATGTCACCATACGTACGTAAGTTAGTCACATAAATAGAGATTAGTTGGTCCTTCGGTCTAAAGAATAATGAGGTTTGATGCATAACTAATCAAGTCAAGAGCAAATATGTGCAGCATCTACAATGACACAAACCTTCGACATTCGCCATTAACGAAACCAGGGTCGGTCCCGATGAGTTCCAGGAAACTCATGAAATTTTGCGGCATAGCTGCTGTTAATTTTTGTAAAAACCTTGATTTCTCATAAATGTGTCCGGTCCGTATGTAAACATCGTGTTTCTAGTTTTCTATATTTTTTGATAAATACATCTGGTTAATATGTGTCCTGCTTCGTCTCTAGTCGTCGCCACCGGCGCACTTAATTACATGCCTATATGTGTACATAAGGAAGCCAGACTCTAAACCAATTCTCCATTTTATTCACAAGTGCACGGGTTTGATTATCACGTTTCAATAAATGAAGTAGGTTGTATTGCATTTCATATTCTTTTGATATATCTTAAACAAAAACCGTGTTTGTGTTTTAATTTTTTTGTCATACAATACGTGGTTATCTTTAAAATGATTGAACCTTTCGAGCATAATAGTGAATATGCATGATTGATCTCACTCATAAACCTGAGTAATTAATTAAATAACTACTTGACTACCACCTTGATGTAAATCCCACTTCACAATAAAGATATAAGCTGGAAATCAAAAAAAAAATAAAAATAAAAAAAAAATAAATAAATAAATAAATAATTGGATTTAATTTGAGTAGTCTACCTACTAGCCATCTGGTAGGGTACATAATATGCTATGTACAAGCATGCATTTATATTGCTGCAAATGACGGCAAACTCAAAATCACAAAGGTTAGCGAAATATGTATTTTCACACGAAAAGACTAAAGATGTTGGTATTTAGACGCATACCAAGTTGAGTGCTTATATACAGTTGCAACATGTTACTTGATTATAAAGTCATTCATTACGATATTATACCTAAACACAGGTCCTTGAGTGAGCTAGAATTTAATCTTGTAAGCGTCATCTTACGGGTTTAAATTTTGTATATATAATAAGTCGTTCATGATTGCTTATGTACATGAATAAAGTTTTTCTTGTTTAATAAGATCCTTTGCGAGTGGGAGTTTTTGACTCAGATGTACATGGTTAATGTTTATCTCGTGACCATTTACGAACCATTCTTTGATCATCCAAATGTGTACCTACTGATTTTTGAATCATATGACTCTTGTAAAGAGGTTACGTGACTTACCATTTACCACTAAGTTGTACAATGGTGATTTTAAGTAGTGCAAGTGGTATTGATTCGAATCAACCTAAAATTTTATTGCGAGTGTTGTAAGTAAATACGCTCTATTTGGTACGATATGCAAGAGTTAGGATCAAATGAGACATAAAATTAAAATAAAAACGGTTAGAAGAAACTAGAATGAAACATTTCATATGCAACACCCCATAAATTCCTCCTTATTTAAAATGTGTGGCTTGAAATCATTCTCGCCCTTCTCATTTTATTTTTTTCTTCTCATCGGATACATTTCCTAATATATAAACAAAATTAATTGATAAAAGTTAATTATAGTTACTTTGTGGTGAAATAGAAAAATAATTGTATGCTTTTGTCAAAGCATACGGAGAGAATAAAACATTAATTACTTGTCAATAATTTTGAGAAAAAGATTGCTTAATATAGTTATATCTCAATTATGTCAGTTAGAATCCCGCCTATATAAACTAGTGATGTTGCTATGCTTCTTCACACATTGCCTTCTAATTCATCAGTAACCCATCAAAGGAGGATATATGATGGCTTTCAAGCTTCTACTTCTTGCATGTATCAGCTTTCTAATTTGCTCCGTTAACATTGCTGGTGCTAGAAAACACCCAGAAGAGGAAGAAAAGACATTTATTGCACATGGGCATGGAGGGGGCATAGGAGGCGGTGGTGGAGCATGGTTTGATGGGGGAGTTGGTTTCGAAAAGGCAAAGGCTGGTGGTGGCTCTAAAGGTGGTGGTGGCTCTGGAGGTGGTGAAGGTGGCGGCAGCGGAGGCGGAGGCGGAGGTGGAGGTGGAGGTGGAGGTGGAAAAAAGGGTGGCTCTGGTTATGGCTCTGGTTATGGATCTGGTTATGGCTATGGTTCTGGTAACGGAAAAGGGAAAGGAAAAGGTCATAAAGGAAAAGGTGGAAAAGGTGGGTATGGAAAAAATGGTGACAACTAAAGTGGAGGATGATGGGCATAATCATAAGTTGTAACCATGCTTAATAACTATCGGTAGCAAGTGTATACACATGTTATAACCCCATCTATAATAAAAACATGCATGGTACAATTCTATATTTAAATGCGTATTTTGCATATCTGCTTATCTATGTAATTTCATATCACATAAAATAATGAAGGCATAACTCCTCAGCGACGACAATATATTAATTGCTTCATTTCGTTCATATGCAATCAACTAATCAAGTATCTAAATTCAAGAACTCTCCATAAAAAATATCTGCACTAGTTTCACAGAACTTCAAACCATGGATGATTAACCTTGCATGCAGGTATATTTTTTAATCAAATACAGCATTTATACGAGAGTTCTCGTAGGAAAATTATATAATTGTAAATCGTCTATGATCTCTCATAAATGAAAGTCCAATAAGGCCCTCGTTCATGTGAAGAATACTTTCTCATATATACCATTTTGATATGTCTGCCCAAAATATTACTCGTGTGATACGTCAGCTTTCATTTTTGTACCAATATGATATGTGGGTAACTTGTAAACCGGCTACACCGGTTAAAAAGTGAATTTTTAAGCAAAGATGGTCCTTTGCTAGTTATTTCTTTTGCAAACCAGTTACTTTTTTATTTTCTCAATTACAACTAAGGTTCAAGTATATTACTTACACACAAAACTATTTTTAAAATGACCTACAACAAACTGCATAGTTAAGCAAGATCTGCTCCCGAATTATCAGAAGCCACCAAATACCCACAAAGAAATGTGGGAATGTGGAGGTTAAATATTTAACCCACTAATTTTCCATTGAGTATTCATCACGACAACATATCTAGGAAGATGATGTGGGTAAAAGACGTGTGTAAAGATTTGCCAACAAATTTCCCATAATATGTTACCCACCGCGAGAAAAATGAGAGCAACCATGGGTAACTTAAATTTAACCGTGGCATTACCCACATGAGAAAAGTTCAATACGAAACAACATTTATCTAAAGAACAAATCCTTTAATCTCAACCACTCATCATCCTAGCATCTAATGGTTGAAATTAATTCTTATTTTAATTTGATTAATTACTAAAGGACATAGGTGTAATTACACACTAAAGGCAATTATTCGTCAATTAGATTTTCACAACATAGTGAACACACTCATCAGGTCATTTCACCCTTTCCACAACAACTAGCCGCCACCCTAGTATCCTACATCGCCGGCCACCATTAACCCCACCATCACCGTCCCTCACCACCACCAAAACTTCATGTTAACACCTTTCCCTCACCACCTACACTACTGATCTGTGGCATACGCGTCCAAGACCCACCATCACCAGGATACACCGCCACTTCCATAGTCAAAACCACACCAAATCCACCCTTATTTTCCTGTCGTGAACCCATAACCGCCACCACGCGCCCTCATTTTTGATTCGGTGAAGCCTCGGAAGTCCAATATTTTTGATTATTATTGTTATTTCTATTGTTTGGTTATTGTTTTGGTGTTGATCGGAGAAGTTAGATCTTTGGGCAGCCGAAGGGTTGGGATTAGTTCTTAGTTGTGTTATTATTGAAGTTGTCGTTTTATTTAATTCTGATCGAGTAGTGGTAAGATTGAGTTCATATCGAATTGGGTTATAGGATTATGATAGTATTGATGATTGGTAATAAGCTGTTATTGTTAGTGAGATTTTTGGCAGAAAAATGGAACTTATCGGAACCTTACCTTTTGTTGCTCTAAACTGTATTATTTGGCGGGTTGTGAAGCTCTAAATCTTGAAGGTTTATGTGCTTTTGCTTATCATCCCGGCACTTCAAACTCATGACTTGTTTTTGTATCATAACTTTTAAGTGGGAATGAATAGACAATCAGTCTCTTAAAGTTATTATGGCTGGAACTTATTGGAATCTTACCATTTGTTGCTTTCTTCCTCAAGGCAAACATACCAAGTTACTATTATTTTATTAGATGTTCAATTCACAGTTCATCTATTGTTTTGTAGCATGCACTTGACATATATGTTGGAACTGTTTCTTGCTAACTATGTATGATTTAAAAAATGTATTTAGTAGTGTACTCATTATTGTTTGGTAGTTTAATTTCATTTATAACTAAACAAAAGAAAATGGAAATTTAAATAATTGATTTTTTATATGTGTTTACTTTTCTTTTTTTCCTCCAAGAATGATGATAATGTATGTTGAAGAAAGAAGATGGTAGGAGTAGGAGACTAGGAATAAATGATCCAACCTAGCATATGGGTAAATGAAATGCTTTGTCGTTTTCTTTTTATCTTTTTTAAAAGGATAATACTCCATTATTTAATAATTTTAAATTAGTTATTAATAACGTTTTGTTTTTTATATACATACTAAAACAATTAGCAATTTAACCATTATGTTTTTGACATTTGGATGTACAGATTTTTAAAACGTTCTATTTATTTGGTAATTTGCTGTTTTTCTTTAAATTTCGAAATACAGGTCATGATGTGATGAATTTTTTGAAACGTGTTTGTTGTATCTAGTCTAATGATCCTTTTGACAAATCCTTTGTAATTTATACAGAATCCCATGAGATTTATACATAATCCCATGTGTTTTATACAGAATCCCGTGGGATTTTTTTACGAATCCAGTGGGATTTTTTATGAATCCCGTGGGATTTTTTTACGAATCCCGTGGGATTATTTTGGACGGAAATTTTGAAAAAAAATCGTCTTTTTACGAATCCCATGGGATTTTTCTGGACGGAAATTTTGAAAAAAAAAAATCATCTTTTTACGAATCCCATGGGATTTTTCTGGACGGAAATTTTGAAAAAAAAAATCGCCTTTTTACGAATCCCATGGGATTTTTTACGAATCCCATGGGATTCTTCTGGACGGAGTTTTGGAAAAAAAAATCGTCTTTTTACGAATCCCATGGGTACTTATATTATTTTTACGAATCCCATGGGATTTTTATGTATCCCGTGGGAATTTTCTTGAGGCAAATTTTGAAATTTTTTTTTTGTCTTTTTACGAATCTCATGGGATTTTTACGAATCCCATGGGATTTTTACGAATCTCGTGGATTTTCTGGACGAAAATTTTGAAGAAAAAATTGTCTTTTTACGAATCGCATGGGATTTTTACGAATCCCGTGGGATTTTTCTGGACGGAAATTTTGAAAAAAAAATCGTCTTTTTAAAAAATCCCATGGGAATTTTACGAATCCTCTGGGATTTTTCTGGACAGAAATTTTGAAAAAAAATTCGTTTTTTTACAAATCCCATGGGATTTTTCTGGACGAAATTTTTGAAAAAAAAAATCATCTTTTTACGAATCCTGTGGGATTTCTTTACGAATCCCGTGGGATTTTTCTGGATATTTTGCTAAAAAAAAATTGTCTTTTTACGAATCCCATGGGATTTTTACGAATCCCATGGGATTTTTACGAATTCCATGGGATTTTTACGAATCCCGTGGGATTTTTCTGGACGGAAATTTTGAAAAAAAAAATCGTCTTTTTACGAATCCCATGGGATTTTTTACGAATCCCATGGGATTTTTACGAATCCCGTGGGATTTTTACGAATCCCGTGGGATTTTTCTGGACGGAATTTTGAAAAAAAAAATCGTCTTTTTACGAATTTCATGCGATTTTTTACGAATCCCGTGGGATTTTTCTGAACGGAAGTTTTGAAAGAAAAAATCGTTTTTCACGAATCCCATGGGATTTTTACGAATCCCGTAGGATTTTTCTAGACGGAAATTTTGAAAAAAAAAATCGTCTTTTTACGAATCCCATAGGATTTTTTACGAATCCAATAGGATTTTTCTGCACGAAATTTTGAAAAAAAAGTTCGTCGAAAATATATAACAATGCATATCTATAGAAAGATAATTTTTTTCTCGTCGCGATGGTATATTTTTCGTAGCTTGAAGATTTACCGTTTGCAAGATATGTTGTTTTTTAAAAAAAGGTGGAAAATGGGTTTTTATATTAAATGAGCTAAAATGCCAATTTTGCCCTCTCTTTGTTATTTTTTGATTTGATCTTAGCCATTAGATGAAAGTTGGATGGATGGTTGAGATTGGCTTATTTGTTTTTTAAGTGATACTTGTTTTGCATAGATCTCACCTCTTACCCACATAAGTGCACAGATAACTCAGTGGGTGATCTCTAGGTAATATTTTACCGGAGATAATTTTCCCACAATTTACACACACCAAAATTTAGGAATTCCTTAGTTATACTATGGATATTTTGTAATCCAGATGATCCTTAGGCTTGACATGGCTTGCTTCTACCCGTATTAGTAGTCATACTATAGACATTGTATTATTGTAATCCAGCTGAATTATATTTCCCAGTACGATGTCTAATCAAGGAGAGTATTACTTGATTAACTTCTCAACTTCATGTCATTGGAACCATCTTTATATATGCCCCAAATATAAATGTAAAAAGTTAAAGTTACTTGACTCTTTTTATACTTTTGGCAATTGGAACCATGCCATCACACGTACGTAAGTTAGTCACATAAGTAGAGATTAGTTGGTCCTTCGGTCAAAAGAATACTGAAGTTTGATGCATAACAAATCAAGTCAAGAGCAAATATGTGCAGCATCCACAATGACACAAACCTTCAACCGTCGCCATTAACGAAACCAGGGTCGGTCCCGATGGGTTCCAGGAAACTCATGAAATTTTTTGCGGCATAGCTACTGTTAATTTTTGTAAAAATCTTGCTTTCTCCTAAATGTGTCCGGTCTGTATGTAAACATTGTGTTTCTAGTTTTCTATATTTTTTGATAAATACATCTGGTTAATATGTGTCCTGCTCGTCTCTAATCGTCGCCACCGGCGCACTTAATTACATGCCTATATGTGTACATAAGGAAGCCAGACTCTAAACCAATTCTCCATTTTTTTCGCAAGTGCACGGGTGTGATTATCACGTTTCAATAAATGAATTAGGTTGTATTGCATTTCATATTCTTTTGATATATCTTAAACAAAAACCGTATTTGTGTTTTAATTTTTTTGTCATACAATGCGTGGTTATCTTTAAAATTATTGAACCTTTCGAGCATAATAGTGAATATGCATGATTGGTCTCACACATAAAGCTGAGTAATTAATTAAATAATTGGATTTAGTTTGAGTCGTCTACCTCCTAGCCATCTGGTAGGGTACGTAATATGCTATGTACAAGCATGCATTTATATTGCTGCAAATGATGGCAAACTCAAAATCACATAGGATAGCGAAATATATATTAACACACGAAAAGACTAAAGATGTTGGCATTTAGACGCATACCAAGTTGAGTGCTTATATACAGTTGCATCATTTTACTTGATTATAAAGTCATTCATTACGATATTATACCTAAACACAGGTCCTTGACTGAGCTAGAATTTAATCTTGTAAGCGTCATCTTACGGGTTTAAATTTTGTATATGTAATAAGTCGTTCATGATTGCTTATGTACATGAATAAGGTTTTTCTTGTTTAATAAGATCCTTTGTGAGTGGGAGTTTTTGACTCAGATGTACATGGTTAATGTTTATCTCGTGACCATTTACGAACCATTCTTTGATCATCCAAATGTGTACCTACTGATTTTTGAATCATATGACTCTTGTAAAGAGGTTACGTGACTTACCATTTACCACTAAGTTGTACGATGGTGATTTTAAGTAGTGCAAGTGGTATTGATTCGAATCAACCTAAAATTTTATTGCGAGTGTTGTAAGTAAATACGCTCTATTTGGTACGATATGTAAGAGTTAGGATCAAATGAAAAATAAAATTAAAATAAAAACGGTAAGAAGAAACTAGAATGACACATTTCATATGCAACACCCCATAAATTCCTCCTTATTTAAAATGTGTGGCTTGAAATCATTCTCGCCCTTCTCATTTTATTTTTTTCTTCTCATCGGATACATTTACTAATATATAAACAAAATTAATTGATAAAAGTTAATTATAGTTACTTTGTGGTGAAATAGAAAAATAATTGTATGCTTTTGTCAAAGCATACGGAGAGAATAAAACATTAATTACTTGTCAATAATTTTGAGAAAAAGATTGCTTAATATAGTTATATCTCAATTATGTCAGTTAGAATCCCGCCTATATAAACTAGTGATGTTGCTATGTTTCTTCACACATTGCCTTCTAATTCATCAGTAACCCATCAAAGGAGGATATATGATGGCTTTCAAGCTTCTACTTCTTGCATGTATCAGCTTTCTAATTTGCTCCGTTAACATTGCTGGTGCTAGAAAACACCCAGAAGAGGAAGAAAAGACATTTATTGCTTCATTTCGTTTATATCACATAAAATAATAAGGGCATAACTCTTCAGCGACGACAATATATTAATTGCTTCATTTCGTTTATATGCAATCAACTAATCAAGTATCTAAATTCAAGAACTCTCCATAAAAAATATCTGCACTAGTTTCACAGAACTTCAAACTATGGATGATCAACCTTGCATGCAAGTATATTTTTTAATCAAATTCTGCATTTATACGAGAGTTCTCATAGGAAAATTATATAATTGTAAATCGTCGATTATCTCTCATAAATGAAGGAACAATAAGGCCCTCGTTCATGTGAAGAATACTTTCTCATATATACCATTTTGATACGTCTGCCCAAAATATTACTCGTGTAATACGTCAGCTTTCATTTTTGTACCAATATGATATGTGGGTAACTGGTAAACCGGCTACACGGTTAAAAAGTGAACTTTTAAGCAAACATGGTCCTTTGCTAGTTATTTCTTTTGCAAAACAGTTCCTTTTTTGATTTTCTCAATTACAACTAAGGTTCAAGTATATTACTTACACACAAAACTATTTTTAAAATGACCTACAACAAACTGCAAGTTAAGCAAGATCTGCTCACGAATTATCAGAGGCCACCAAATACCTACAAAGAAATGTGGGAATGTGGAGGATAAATATTTAATCCACTAATTTTCCATTGAGTATTCATCACGACAACATATCTAGGAAGATGATGTGGGTAAAAGACGTGCGTAAAGATTTGCCAACAAATTTCCCATAATATGTTTCCCACCGCGAGAAAAATGAGAGCAACCGTGGGTAACTTAAATTTAACTGTGGCATTACCCATATAAGTGCACACTCAGTGGGTGATCTCTAGGTAATATTTTACTGGAGATAATTTTCCCACAATTTACACACACAAAAATTTAGGAATTCCTTAGTTATACTATGGATATTTTGTAATCTAGATGATCATTAGGCTTGACATGGCTTGCTTCTACCCGTATTAGTAGTCATATTATAGACATTGTAATATTGTAATCCAGCTGAATTATATTTCCCAGTACGATCTCTAATCAAGGAAAGTATTACTTGATTAACTTCTGAACTTCATGTCATTGGAACCATCTTTATATATGCCCCAAATATAAATGTAAAAAGTTGAAGTTACTTGACTCTTTTTATACTTTTGGGAATTGGAACCATGTCACCATAGGTACGTAAGTTAGTCACATAAGTAGAGATTAGTTGGTTCTTCGGTCTAAAGAATAATGAAGTTTGATGCATAACTAATCAAGTCAAGAGCAAATATGTGCAGCATCCACAATGACACAAACCTTCGACCGCTCGCCATTAACGAAACCAGGGTCGGTCCTGATGGGTTCCAGGAAACTCATGAAATTTTTTGCGGCATAGCTGCTGTTAATTTTTGTAAAAACCTTGATTTCTCATAGATGTGTCCGGTCTGTATGTAAACATCGTGTTTCTAGTTTTCTATATTTTTTGATAAATACATCTGGTTAATATGTGTCCTGCTTCGTTTCTAGTCGTCGCCACCGGCGCACTTAATTACATGCCTATATGTGTACATAAGGAAGCCAGACTCTAAACCAATTCTCCATTTTGTTCACAAGTGCACGGGTGTGATTATCACGTTTCAATAAATGAATTAGGTTGTATTGCATTTCATATTCTTTTGATATATCTTAAACAAAAACCGTGTTTGTGTTTTAATTTTTTTGTCATACAATGCGTGGTTATCTTTAAAATTATTGAACCTTTCGAGCATAATAGTGAATGTGCATGATTGGTCTCACACATAAAGCTAAGTAATTAATTAAATAATTGGATTTAATTTGATTCGTCTACCTCATAGCCATCTCGTAGGGTACGTAATATGCTATGTACAAACATGCATTTATATTGCTGCAAATGATGGCAAACTCAAAATCACATAGGATAGCGAAATATATATTAACACACGAAAAGACTAAAGATGTTAGCATTTAGACGCATACCAAGTTGAGTGCTTATATACAGTTGCATCGTGTTACTTGATTATAAAGTCATTCATTACGATATTATACCTAAACACAGGTCCTTGAGTGAGCTAGAATTTAATCTTGTTAGCGTCATCTTACGGGTTTAAATTTTGTATGTATAATAAGTCGTTCATGATTGCTTATGTACATGAATAAGGTTTTTCTTGTTTAATAAGATCCTTTGTGAGTGGGAGTTTTTGACTCAGATGTACATGGTTAATGTTTATCTCGTGACCATTTACGAACCATTCTTTGATCATCCAAATGTGTACCTACTGATTTTTGAATCATATGACTCTTGTAAAGAGGTTACGTGACTTACCATTGACCACTAAGTTGTACAATGGTGATTTTAAGTAGTGCAAGTGGTATTGATTCGAATCAACCTAAAATTTTATTGCGAGTGTTGTAAGTAAATACGCTCTATTTGGTACGATATGCAAGAATTAGGATCAAATGAGAAATAAAATTAAAATAAAAACGGTTAGAAGAAACTAGAATGACACATTTCATATGCAACACCCCATAAATTCATCCTTATTTAAAATGTGTGGCTTGAAATCATTCTCGCCCTTCTCATTTTATTTTTTTCTTCTCATCGGATACATTTCCTAATATATAAACAAAATTAATTGATAAAAGTTAATTATAGTTACTTTGTGGTGAAATAGAAAAATAATTGTATGCTTTTGTCAAAGCATACGGAGAGAATAAAACATTAATTACTTGTCAATAATTTTGAGAAAAAGATTGCTTAATATAGTTATATCTCAATTATGTCAGTTAGAATCCCGCCTATATAAACTAGTGATGTTGTTATGCTTCTTCACACATTGCCTTCTAATTCATCAGTAACCCATCAAAGGAGGATATATGATGGCTTTCAAGCTTCTACTTCTTGCATGTATCAGCTTTCTAATTTGCTCCGTTAACATTGCTGGTGCTAGAAAACACCCAGAAGAGGAAGAAAAGACATTTATTGCACATGGGCATGGAGGGGGCATAGGAGGCGGTGGTGGAGCATGGTTTGATAGGGGAGTTGGTTTCGAAAAGGCAAAGGCTGGTGGTGGCTCTAAAGGTGGTGGAGGATCTGGAGGTGGTGAAGGTGGCGGCGGCGGAGGCGGAGGCGGAGGTGGAGGTGGAAAAAAGGGTGGCTCTGGTTATGGCTCTGGTTATGGCTATGGTTCTGGTAACGGAAAAGGGAAAGGAAAAGGTCATAAAGGAAAAGGTGGAAAAGGTGGGTATGGAAAAAATGGTGACAACTAAAGTGGAGGATGATGGGCATAATCATAAGTTGTAACCATGCTTAATAACTATCGGTAGCAAGTGTATACACTTGTTATAACCCCATCTATAATAAAAACACGCATGGTACAATTCTATATTTAAAATGCGTATTTTGCATATCTGCTTATCTATGTAATTTCATATCACATAAAATAATAAGGGCATAACTCTTCAGCGACGACAATATATTAATTGCTTCATTTCGTTTATATGCAATCAACTAATCAAGTATCTAAATTCAAGAACTCTCCATAAAAAATATCTGCACTAGTTTCACAAAACTTCAAACCATGGATGATCAACCTTGCATGCAAGTATATTTTTTAATCAAATACTGCATTTATACGAGAGTTCTCATAGGAAAATTATATAATTGTAAATCGTCTACTATCTCTCATAAATGAAAGAACAATAAGGCCCTCGTTCATGTGAAGAATACTTTCTCATATATACCAGTTTGATACGTCTGCCCAAAATATTACTCGTGTAATACGTCAGCTTTCATTTTTGTACCAATATGATATGTGGGTAACTGGTAAACCGGCTACACCGGTTAAAAAGTGAACTTTTAAGCAAACATGGTCCTTTGCTAGTTATTTCTTTTGCAAAGCAGTTCCTTTTTTGATTTTCTCAATTACAACTAAGGTTCAAGTATATTACTTACACACAAAACTATTTTTCAAATGACCTACAACAAACTGCATAGTTAAGCAAGATCTGCTCACGAATTATCAGAGGCCACCAAATACCCACAAAGAAATGTGGGAATGTGGAGGATAAATATTTAATCCACTAATTTTCCATTGAGTATTCATCACGACAACATATCTAGGAAGATGATGTGGGTAAAAGACGTGTGTAAAGATTTGCCAACAAATTTCCCATAATATGTTTCCCACCGCGAGAAAAATGAGAGCAACCGTGGGTAACTTAAATTTAACTGTGGCATTACCCATATAAGTGCACAGATAACTCAGTGGGTGATCTCTAGGTAATATTTTACTGGAGATAATTTTCCCACAATTTACACACACAAAAATTTAGGAATTCCTTAGTTATACTATGGATATTTTGTAATCTAGATGATCATTAGGCTTGACATGGCTTGCTTCTACCCGTATTAGTAGTCATACTATAGACATTGTAATATTGTAATCCAGCTGAATTATATTTCCCAGTACGATGTCTAATCAAGGAGAGTATTACTTGATTAACTTCTCAACTTCATGTCATTGGAACCATCTTTATATATGCCCCAAATATAAATGTAAAAAGTTGAAGTTACTTGACTCTTTTTATACTTTTGGCAATTGGAACCATGTCACCATAGGTACGTAAGTTAGTCACATAAGTAGAGATTAGTTGGTTCTTCGGTCTAAAGAGTAATGAAGTTTGATGCATAACTAATCAAGTCAAGAGCAAATATGTGCAGCATCCACAATGACACAAACCTTCGACCGCTCGCCATTAACGAAACCAGGGTCGGTCCCGATGGGTTCCAGGAAACTCATGAAATTTTTTGCGGCATAGCTGCTGTTAATTTTTGTAAAAACCTTGATTTCTCATAAATGTGTCCGGTCTGTATGTAAACATCGTGTTTCTAGTTTTCTATATTTTTTGATAAATACATCTGGTTAATATGTGTCCTGCTTCGTCTCTAGTCGTCGCCACCGGCGCACTTAATTACATGCCTATATGTGTACATAAGGAAGCCAGACTCTAAACCAATTCTCCATTTTGTTCACAAGTGCACGGGTGTGATTATCACGTTTCAATAAATGAATTAGGTTGTATTGCATTTCATATTCTTTTGATATATCTTAAACAAAAACCGTGTTTGTGTTTTAATTTTTTTGTCATACAATGCGTGGTTATCTTTAAAATTATTGAACCTTTCGAGCATAATAGTGAATGTGCATGATTGGTCTCACACATAAAGCTGAGTAATTAATTAAATAATTGGATTTAATTTGATTCGTCTACCTCATAGCCATCTCGTAGGGTACGTAATATGCTATGTACAAACATGCATTTATATTGCTGCAAATGATGGCAAACTCAAAATCACATAGGATAGCGAAATATATATTAACACACGAAAAGACTAAAGATGTTGGCATTTAGACGCATACCAAGTTGAGTGCTTATATACAGTTGCATCGTGTTACTTGATTATAAAGTCATTCATTACGATATTATACCTAAACACAGGTCCTTGAGTGAGCTAGAATTTAATCTTGTTAGCGTCATCTTACGGGTTTAAATTTTGTATATATAATAAGTCGTTCATGATTGCTTATGTACATGAATAAGGTTTTTCTTGTTTAATAAGATCCTTTGTGAGTGGGAGTTTTTGACTCAGATGTACATGGTTAATGTTTATCTCGTGACCATTTACGAACCATTCTTTGATCATCCAAATGTGTACCTACTGATTTTTGAATCATATGACTCTTGTAAAGAGGTTACGTGACTTACCATTGACCACTAAGTTGTACAATGCTGATTTTAAGTAGTGCAAGTGGTATTGATTCGAATCAACCTAAAATTTTATTGCGAGTGTTGTAAGTAAATACGCTCTATTTGGTACGATATGCAAGAGTTAGGATCAAATGAGAAATAAAATTAAAATAAAAACGGTTAGAAGAAACTAGAATGACACATTTCATATGCAACACCCCATAAATTCCTCCTTATTTAAAATGTGTGGCTTGAAATCATTCTCGCCCTTCTCATTTTATTTTTTTCTTCTCATCGGATACATTTCCTAATATATAAACAAAATTAATTGATAAAAGTTAATTATAGTTACTTTGTGGTGAAATAGAAAAATAATTGTATGCTTTTGTCAAAGCATACGGAGAGAATAAAACATTAATTACTTGTCAATAATTTTGAGAAAAAGATTGCTTAATATAGTTATATCTCAATTATGTCAGTTAGAATCCCGCCTATATAAACTAGTGATGTTGCTATGCTTCTTCACACATTGCCTTCTAATTCATCAGTAACCCATCAAAGGAGGATATATGATGGCTTTCAAGCTTCTACTTCTTGCATGTATCAGCTTTCTAATTTGCTCCGTTAACATTGCTGGTGCTAGAAAACACCCAGAAGAGGAAGAAAAGACATTTATTGCTCATGGGCATGGAGGGGGCATAGGAGGCGATGGTGGAGCATGGTTTGATGGGGGAGTTGGTTTCGAAAAGGCAAAGGCTGGTGGTGGCTCTAAAGGTGGTGGAGGCTCTGGAGGTGGTGAAGGTGGCGGCGGCGGAGGTGGAGGTGGAGGTGGAGGTGGAAAAAAGGGTGGCTCTGGTTATGGCTCTGGTTATGGATCTGGTTATGGCTATGGTTCTGGTAACGGAAAAGGGAAAGGAAAAGGTCATAAAGGAAAAGGTGGAAAAGGTGGGTATGGAAAAAATGGTGACAACTAAAGTGGAGGATGATGGGCATAATCATAAGTTGTAACCATGCTTAATAACTATCGGTAGCAAGTGTATACACTTGTTATAACCCCATCTATAATAAAAACACGCATGGTACAATTCTATATTTAAAATGCGTATTTTGCATATCTGCTTATCTATGTAATTTCATATCACATAAAATAATAAGGGCATAACTCTTCAGCGACGACAATATATTAATTGCTTTATTTCGTTTATATGCAATCAACTAATCAAGTATCTAAATTCAAGAACTCTCCATAAAAAATATCTGCACTAGTTTCACAGAACTTCAAACCATGGATGATCAACCTTGCATGCAAGTATATTTTTTAATCAAATACTGCATTTATACGAGAGTTCTCATAGGAAAATTATATAATTGTAAATCGTCTATTATCTCTCATAAATGAAAGAACAATAAGGCCCTCGTTCATGTGAAGAATACTTTCTCATATATACCAGTTTGATACGTCTGCCCAAAATATTACTCGTGTAATACGTCAGCTTTCATTTTTGTACCAATATGATATGTGGGTAACTGGTAAACCAGCTACACCGGTTAAAAAGTGAACTTTTAAGCAAACATGGTCCTTTGCTAGTTATTTCTTTTGCAAAACAGTTCCTTTTTTGATTTTTTCAATTACAACTAAGGTTCAAGTATATTACTTACACACAAAACTATTTTTCAAATGACCTACAACAAACTGCATAGTTAAGCAAGATCTGCTCACGAATTATCAGAGGCCACCAAATACCCACAAAGAAATGTGGGAATGTGGAGGATAAATATTTAATCCACTAATTTTCCATTGAGTATTCATCACGACAACATATCTAGGAAGATGATGTGGGTAAAAGACGTGTGTAAAGATTTGCCAACAAATTTCCCATAATATGTTTCCCACCGCGAGAAAAATGAGAGCAACCGTGGGTAACTTAAATTTAACTGTGTCATTACCCATATAAGTGCACAGATAACTCAGTGGGTGATCTCTAGGTAATATTTTACTGGAGATAATTTTCCCACAATTTACACACACAAAAATTTAGGAATTCTTTAGTTATACTATGGATATTTTGTAATCTAGATGATCATTAGGCTTGACATTGCTTGCTTCTACCCGTATTAGTAGTCATACTATAGAAATTGTAATATTGTAATCCATCTGAATTATATTTCCCAGTACGATGTCTAATCAAGGAGAGTATTACTTGATTAACTTCTCAACTTCATGTCATTGGAACCATCTTTATATATGCCCCAAATATAAATGTAAAAAGTTGAAGTTACTTGACTCTTTTTATACTTTTGGCAATTGAAACCATGTCACCATAGGTACGTCACTTAGTCACATAAGTAGAGATTAGTTGGTTCTTCGGTCTAAAGAATAATGAAGTTTGATGCATAACTAATCAAGTCAAGAGCAAATATGCGCAGCATCCACAATGACACAAACCTTCGACCGCTTGCCATTAACGAAACCAGGGTCGGTTCCGATGGGTTCCAGGAAACACATGAAATTTTTTTCGGCATAGCTGCTGTTAATTTTTGTAAAAACCTTGATTTCTCATAAATGTGTCCGGTCTGTATGTAAACATCGTGTTTCTAGTTTTCTATATTTTTTGATAAATACATCTGGTTAATATGTGTCCTGCTTCGTCTCTAGTCGTCGCCACCGGCGCACTTAATTACATGCCTATATGTGTACATAAGGAAGTCAGACTCTAAACCAATTCTCCATTTTGTTCACAAGTGCACGGGTGTGATTATCACGTTTCAATAAATGAATTAGGTTGTATTGCATTTCATATTCTTTTGATATATCTTAAACAAAAACCGTGTGTGTGTTTTAATTTTCTTGTCATACAATGCGTGGTTATCTTTAAAATTATTGAACCTTTCGAGCATAATAGTGAATGTGCATGATTGGTCTCACACATAAAGCTGAGTAATTAATTAAATAATTGGATTTAATTTGAGTCGTCTACCTCATAGCCATCTCGTAGGGTACGTAATATGCTATGTACAAGCATGCATTTATATTGCTGCAAATGATGGCAAACTCAAAATCACATAGGATAGCGAAATATATATTAACACACGAAAAGACTAAAGATGTTGGCATTTAAACGCATACCAAGTTGAGTGCTTATATACAGTTGCATCGTGTTACTTGATTATAAAGTCATTCATTACGATATTATACCTAAAGACAGGTCCTTGAGTGAGCTAGAATTTAATCTTGTAAGCGTCATCTTACGGGTTTAAATTTGGTATATATAATAAGTCGTTCATGATTGCTTATGTACATGAATAAGGTTTTTGTTGTTTATTAAGATCCTTTGTGAGTGGGAGTTTTTGACTCAGATGTACATGGTTAATGTTTATCTCCTGACCATTTTCGAACCATTCTTTGATCATCCAAATGTGTACCTACTGATTTTTGAATCATATGACTCTTGTAAAGAGGTTACGTGACTTACCATTTACCACTAAGTTGTACGATGGTGATTTTAAGTAGTGCAAGTGGTATTGATTCGAATCAACTTAAAATTTTATTGCGAGTGTTGTAAGTAAATACGCTCTATTTGGTACGATATGCAAGAGTTAGGATCAAATGAGAAATAAAATTAAAATAAAATCGGTTAGAAGAAACTAGAATGACACATTTCATATGCAACACCCCATAAATTCCTCCTTATTTAAAATGTGTGGCTTGAAATCATTCTCGCCCTTCTCATTTTATTTTTTTCTTCTCATCGGATACATTTCCTAATATATAAACAAAATTAATTGATAAAAGTTAATTATAGTTACTTTGTGGTGAAATAGAAAAGTAATTGTATGCTTTTGTCAAAGCATACGGAGAGAATAAAACATTAATTACTTGTCAATAATTTTGAGAAAAAGATTGCTTAATATAGTTATATCTCAATTATGTCAGTTAGAATCCCGCCTATATAAACTAGTGATGTTGCTATGCTTCTTCACACGTTGCCTTCTAATTCATCAGTAACCCATCAAAGGAGGATATATGATGGCTTTCAAGCTTCTACTTCTTGCATGTATCAGCTTTCTAATTTGCTCCGTTAACATTGCTGGTGCTAGAAAACACCCAGAAGAGGAAGAAAAGACATTTATTGCACATGGGCATGGAGGGGGCATCGGAGGCGGTGGTGGATCATGGTTTGATGGGGGAGTTGGTTTCGAAAAGGCAAAGGCTGGTGGAGGCTCTAAAGGTGGTGGAGGCTCTGGAGGTGGTGAAGGTGGCGGCGGCGGAGGCGGAGGCGGAGGTGGAGGTGGAAAAAAGGGTGGCTCTGGTTATGGCTCTGGTTATGGATCTGGTTATGGCTATGGTTCTGGTAACGGAAAAGGGAAAGGAAAAGGTAATAAAGGAAAAGGTGGAAAAGGTGGGTATGGAAAAAATGGTGACAACTAAAGTGGAGGATGATGGGCATAATCATAAGTTGTAACCATGCTTAATAAATATCGGTAGCAAGTGTATACACTTGTTATAACCCCATCTATAATAAAAACACGCATGGTACAATTCTATATTTAAAATGTGTATTTTGCATATCTGCTTATCTATGTAATTTCATATCACATAAAATAATAAAGGCATAACTCTTCAGCGACGACAATATATTAATTGCTTCATTTCGTTTATATGCAATCAACTAATCAAGTATCTAAATTCAAGAACTCTCCATAAAAAATATCTGCACTAGTTTCACAGAACTTCAAACCACGGATGATCAACCTTGCATGCAAGTATATTTTTTAATCAAATACAGCATTTATACGAGAGTTCTCATAGGAAAATTATATAATTGTAAATCGTCTATGATCTCTCATAAATGTAAGTCCAATAAGGCCCTCGTTCATGTGAAGAATACTTTCTCATATATACCATTTTGATATGTCTGCCCAAAATATTACTCGTGTGATACGTCAGCTTTCATTTTTGTACCAATATGATATGTGGGTAACTGGTAAACCGGCTACACCGGTTAAAAAGTGAATTTTTAAGCAAACATGGTCCTTTGCTAGTTATTTCTTTTGCAAAACAGTTCCTTCTTTGATTTTCTCAATTACAACTAAGGTTCAAGTATATTACTTACACACAAAACTATTTTTCAAATGACCTACAACAAACTGCATAGTTAAGCAAGATCTGCTCACGAATTATCAGAGGCCACCAAATACCCACAAAGAAATGTGGGAATGTGGAGGATAAATATTTAATCCACTAATTTTCAATTGAGTATTCATCACGACAACATATCTAGGAAGATGATGTGTGTAAAAGACGTATGTAAAGATTTGCCAACAAATTTCCCATAATATGTTTCCCACTGCGAGAAAAATGAGAGCAACCGTGGGTAACTTAAATTTAACTGTGGCATTACCCATATAAGTGCACAGATAACTCAGTGGGTGATCTCTAGGTAATATTTTACCGGAGATAATTTTCCCACAATTTACACACACAAAAATATAGGAATTCCTTAGTTATACTATGGATATTTTGCTATCCAGATGATCATTTGGCTTGACATGGCTTGCTTCTACCCGTATTAGTAGTCATACTATAGACATTGTAATATTGTAATCCAGCTGAATTATATTTCCCAGTACGATGTCTAATCAAGGAGAGTATTACTTGATTAACTTCTCAACTTCATGTCATTGGAACCATCTTTATATATGCCCCAAATATAAATGTAAAAAGTTGAAGTTACTTGACTTTTTTTATACTTTTGGCAATTGGAACCATGTCACCATAGGTACGTAAGTTAGTCACATAAGTAGAGATTAGTTGGTTCTTCGGTCTAAAGAATAATGAAGTTTGATGCATAACTAATCAAGTCAAGAGCAAATATGTGCAGCATCCACAATGACACAAACCTTCGACCGTCGCCATTAACGAAAACAGGGTCGGTCCCGATGGGTTCCAGGAAACTCATGAAATTTTGCAGCATAGCTGCTGTTAATTTTTGTAAAAACCTTGATTTCTCATAAATGTGTCCGGTCCGTATGTAAATATCGTGTTTTTAGATTTCTATATTTTTTCATAAACACATCTGGTTAATATGTGTCCTGCTTCGTCTCTAGTCGTCGCCACTGGCGCATTTAATTACATGCCTATATGTGTACATAAGGAAGCCAGACTCTAACCAATTCTCCATTTTGTTCACAAGTGCACGGATGTGATTATCACGTTTCAATTATTGAATTAGGTTGTATTGCATTTCATATTCTTTTGGTATATCTTAAACAAAAACCGTGTTTGTGTTTTAATTTTTTTGACATACAATGCGTGGTTATCTTTAAAATTATTGAACCTTTCAAGCATAATAGTGAATATGCATGATTGGTCTCACACATAAAGCTGAGTAATTAATTGAATAATTGGATTTAATTTGAGTCGTCTACCTCCTAGCCATCTGGTAGGGTACGTAATATGCTATGTACAAGCATGCATTTATATTGCTGCAAATGATGGCAAATTCAAAATCACATAGGATAGCGAAATATATATTAACACACGAAAAGACTAAAGATGTTGGCATTTAGACGCATACCAAGTTGAGTGCTTATATACAGTTGCATCATGTTACTTGATTATAAAGTCATTCATTACGATATTATACCTAAACACAGGTCCTTGAGCAGGGACGGAGCCAGGAATTCATATTAAGGGGGGCCGTAAATAATTTTTGTAATAAGATACGGTTCAATGATTTAACCACCGATCGATTAATAACACATATGAAATCAGGGGCGCAGCTACATAGGGGCGGGAGGGGGCGCCCGACCCCCCGAATTTTTTTTTGCAATGTAAGGGGTATATAGTTTTCGTGTAGAAAAATTTCGGTATATTCGGTTTCGACCCCCCAAAATTTCGGTATTATCAGAAAAATAGCGTTAGGAAAAAAAAATTTAGATCCCGACCCCTCATTGAAAATTATCTAGCTTCGCCACTGTATGAAATTACAATTAGGTATTTAAGTTAATCTATAGTACTTTAAAGCATCAGTTAAATAGTTGCTTGTTATAAAATTACGGTAATAAATTTAGATAAACACTATAAACTAAACTTTGCTAAATTCTTAATCGCTTTTTCAATTCCTTATAAACAATTCTTCCTCAAACACTCGAATTTATTTTTTATCGTGTGAACATTAGAATAGTGTTTCATAAATATACAGAAAAAAATTGACTAGCTATTCCTTTTCGTGTGAACGATAAAAAAAAAAACTTCTACATCTATTTTCTGTTGGGATAGTGGAAAAAAAAATAACTAGCTATTCCTTTCATCAAGTTTCTATCTTGAGCTCATTTCTATCTTCTTCTTCATAAACTACCACTTTGTCTACTATGCAAATATGCAATGATGGGTTAATTGAGTGTTGCAACAAACCATTAGTTATCATCCAACAAACATAATTACAGTATTTGCGTTAGATATGGGTAGTTGGCAGGGGCTAGACAAGATTGAAGACTATAAAACTAAGGCCGGAAACCAAACTGTAAGCTGGGCTAGTGGGTGGTTGGGGGTGGCCGAGCACCCGCCAGCCCCCCTATTGGCTCCGTCTCTGTCCTTGAGTGAGCTAGAATTTAATCTTGTAAGCGTCATCTTATGGGTTTAAATTTTGTAAATATAATAAGTCGTTCATGATTGCTTATGTACATGAATAATGTTTTTCTTGTTTAATTAGATCCTTTGTGAGTGGGAGTTTTTGACTCAGATGTACATGGTTAATGTTTATCTCGTGACCATTTACGAACCATTCTTTTTTTTTTTTTTTGAGTAAAAGGTCAACGACCCGGTAAATATATTAGTCCAAAAAAGCGTTTAAGTACAACGGATATGGGTAATACCATATCTCAGCCCGTTACATAGGCGAGAAGCTTACAGAACAAAATACTTCCTAGTTTCCAAACAAGAAAACAAAACCACTACCACATGATATTGAAAGACTCTGACAAAAAATATAAACTACTTCCTACGACCTTGGAGATTAAAGCCTTAAATGGCATTAAGAGCATCCAAATTCCCTGGAAGATCATAAATTTGCTTCGAGTAATCATCATAGTCATCAAACTCATCTTCACGCTCATGACCACCACCAAAAAGATTTGCTGATTCGTCGAACGTATTAAGAACCTCATCCTCCTCACTATCAGAAACCACAACATCACCCACTTTAGAAAATGGGTTAGCCCTCTTAGTGACAGAGGTAGACGGAATAGGATGACCTTCATCATCCACAAGAGTAGCTTTCCCATCGATAAGTAGCTTTTCAAGCTTACTAATTTTCTCAACTATAGGAGTAGAACCAACTTCCTTAGTTCCCATTGAATCACTCACAAGCGGTTCTTATGATGTAGTACCAGTCATAACCAACTCATCCTCATTAACTTCCATTGTACATCCAGCATCCACATCCTTGTTGGTGTCATAAGTAGGAATACCAAACGCATCCGTATCATCCATATTAAGAGCATCAAATTGGTTAGATGTAGAAATCGTTGTTCCACTAGAACTAGCCACATCAGAAGTCTTCTTCTTAGTGCCACCAACATTCTTAGGTTTAGGAGGAGTCTTTTTGGGTAGATACTGAAACTGCTTTCCCACAACAGGTTTAGTAAACCCTCCCTTACCCGGAATTGTAGAACCACCTTGTTTTCCTTTCTTCCTGTTATTAACAGTCTTGAAACTATCATTTACAGGCTTAGTAAACTGAACAGGAGGTATAACAACTTTAGGACAGTCAGTCACAGTATGACCAAATATTTCACACTTGTCACAACGAGGTGGTTTCCACTCGTATTCAACCCGTATCTTCTCAATAGTCGAACCCGAACCATCAAGTAATGGTATCTCAACAGTGAGGCTGTCCCGAAGCACCTCATCCGACTTCACTTCTATCATGCATCTAGCAAAACTACTACGGCCCCACGATTCCTTGCACATTTGGCTAGTAAAAGCATCTAACCTTTTGGACGTGCCAATCAGTGTGGCAAGAAGACTGGGGCCATCATCAGGAAACATTGCAAGGGGGACATCATGGAATTTAACCCACACCGGGATGTTAGTCAAATCCTCTTTAAGTAGATTAGTGTTCAAAGTCCATGGTTTAAGAATAATAGGAACATTTCTGATCAACCAAGGACCGTTTTCAAGCACATCATCAACACCTTTCTTCAAATTGAACTTAAAGAAGAAGAATCCCTTTGCATTCATCATTACCTTTTGCACACCAAACTTAGCCCATGCATTGCGTACATAGTAATCAACAACTAGAAAAGCAAGGCGTTGGCCAAGGAAATAACCGTAGAGAGTATTCTCAAACCTCGTGTTTACCTCTTCCACTACTTTCAATGAAACTGAAAGGTCAACATCATCCTTCTTTTTGCTACATTCTAACCTCTGAAAATTAGACACGTGTTTCTGAGGTTCATTAGAAGTAGCACCTGCGTAAGAAACTGACTTCACTCCAGTACCACTAGTAGTATCATCCTTAGAAGCATTAGGACCAGAAGCTTTCGAATTAGAATTTTGCCCAATACCACACGAATTGTTCAAATCAGAAGAGGAAGCCTTATTAGAAACAATCTCACGTTGAATATCATTCATAGCTTCATCAAAATTCTTATGCGCATTAGATAGCAAGTGCTTCACAGTTTCAGCACTTGTAACCGGCTCCAAGTCGTCACCATATGATGTATCTTTCATAAGTGGAATCGGCTCCACTTTTTGAGTACCATTCATAGAACAATCAGGTGCATCATCCACATTCAAACTAACACTACTAGGGTTCATCGTTGAGGGTGTACTCAACTCACCAAAACTAGTAGTGGCCGATTGAATATTACCAAATGAAACCGGCTCCACCAGGTCATGTTTGCTCCCAACCAAGTTAGTTTCAATCATACCAGATTCAAGACTAGGGTTCTCCAAAACCCTAGCAGCTTGTCGAACTTGAGGTGTACCCAAAGTAACAACTGGTACATTAGACACATTCTTCTTGCTAAGAAACCCTTTATTCATCTCTCCCGTAAACCCCACACACCAACCAGCAGAATCAAGCAAACAGGAACAAACCCTAACCATAACAGTTAGGGTTTAAACACAAACGCATCAAACCATCAACCTCCAACCATAGTCAATGTAAGATAGAGTAATTGATTAATCGACCAACAAAAAATACCCAATAATAAAACCTAACCTCTTAGAATAGATGAACAGAATCGATAAAGAATGGTTAAAGTAGTACCAGCGATTAGAAAACTTAAATATTAATCCACAACCGACTGCAAAGCATGGGTAATCCAACAAACAAAACTGATCAAGATTGTAATAACACGAAGTAAATCACAATCAATAACAGATTTGAAGAAGGAGCCACACGATTAGAATCGGTAGAGGAAAAAAAACGATTTGGAAAAGAGGGGATAAAAAATCGCCAGATGGAGAGTCGACTTAGGGTTTTTTAGTTTTCTATTTACGAACCATTCTTTGATCATCCAAATGTGTACCTACTGATTTTTGAACCATATGACTCTTGTAAAGAGGTTACGTGACTTACCATTTAATTACCACTAAGTTGTACGATGGTGATTTTAAGTAGTGCAAGTGGTATTCATTCGAATCAACCTAAAATTTTATTGCGAGTGTTGTAAGTAAATACGCTCTATTTGTTACGATATGCAAGAGTTAGGATCAAATGAGAAATAAAATTAAAATAAAAACGGTAAGAAGAAACTAGAATCACACATTTCATATGCAACACCCCATAAATTTCTCCTTATTTAAAATGTGTGGCTTGAAATCATTCTCGCCGTTCTCATTTTATTTTTTTCTTCTCATCGGATACATTTCCTAATATATAAACAAAATTAATTGATAAAAGTTAATTATGGATGATCAACCTTGCATGCAAGTATATTTTTTAGTCAAATACAGCATTTATGTGAGAGTTCTCATAGGAAAATTATATAATCATCTATTATCTCTCATAAATGAAAGTCCAATAAGGCCCTCGTTCATGTGAAGAATACTTTCTCATATATACCATTTTGATACGTCTACCCAAAATATTACTCGTGTGATACGTCAGCTTTCATTTTTGTACCAATATGATATGTGGGTAACTGGTAAACCGGCTACACCGGTTAAAAAGTGAATTTTTAAGCAAACATGGTCCTTTGCTAGTTATTTCTTTTGCAAAACAGTTCCTTTTTTATTTTCTCAATTACAACTAAGGTTCAAGTATATTACTTACACACAAAACTATTTTTAAAATGACCTACAACAAACTGCATAGTTAAGCAAGATCTGCTCACGAATTATCAGAGGCCACCAAATACCCACAAAGAAATGTGGGAATGTGGAGGTTAAATATTTAACCCACTAATTTTCAATTGAGTATTCATCACGACAACATATCCAGGAAGATGATGTGGGTAAAAGACGTGTGTAAAGATTTGCCAACAAATTTCCCATAATATGCTACCCACCGCGAGAAAAATGAGAGCAACCGTGGGTAACTTAAATTTAACCGTGGCATTACCCACATAAGTGCACAGATAACTCAGTGGGTGATCTCTACGTAATATTTTACCGGAGATAATTATCCCACAATTTACACACACCAAAATTCAGAAATTCCATAGTTATACTATGGATATTTTGTAATCCAGATGATCATTAGGCTTGACATGGCTTGCTTCTTCCCGTATTAGTAGTCATACTATAGACATTGTAATATTGTAATCCAGCTGAATTATATTTCCCAGTACGATGTCTAATCAAGGAGAGTATTACTTGATTAACTTCTGAACTTCATGTCATTGGAACCATCTTTATATATGCCCCAAATATAAATATAAAAAGTTGAAGTAGAGATTAGTTGGTCCTTCGGTCTAAAGAATAATGTAGTTTGATGCATAACTAATCAAGTCAAGAGCAAATATGTGCAGCATCCACAATGACACAAACCTTCGACCGTCGCCATTAACGAAACCAGGGTCGGTCCCGATGAGTTCGAGGAAACTCATGAAATTTTGCGGCATAGCTGCTGTTAATTTTTGTAAAAACCTTGATTTCTCATAAATGTGTCCGTTCCGTATGTAAACATCGTGTTTCTAGTTTTCTATATTTTTTCATAAATACATTTGGTTAATATGCGTCCTGCTTCGTCTCTAGTCGTCGCCACCGGCGCACTTAATTACATGCCTATATGTGTACATAAGGAAGCCAGACTCTAAACCAATTCTCCATTTTGTTCACAAGTGCACGGGTGTGATTATCACGTTTCAATAAATGAATTAGGTTGTATTGCATTTCATATTCTTTTGATATATGTTAAACAAAAACTGTGTTTGTGTTTTAATTTTTTAGTCATACAATGCGTGGTTATCTTTAAAATGATTGAACCTTTCGAGCATAATAGTGAATATGCATGATTGGTCTCACACATAAAGCTGAGTAATTAATTAAATAATTGGATTTAATTTGAGTCGTCTACCTCCTAGCCATCTGGTAGGGTACGTAATATGCTATGTACAAGCATGCATTTATATTGCTGCAAATGATGGCAAACTCAAAATCTCATAGGATAGCGAAATATATATTTTCACACGAAAAGACTAAAGATGTTGGTATTTAGACGCATACCAAGTTGAGTGCTTATATACAGTTGCATCATGTTACTTGATTATAAAATCATTCATTATGATATTAAACCTAAACACAGGTCCTTGAGTGAGCTAGAATTTAATTTTGTAAGCGTCATCTTACGGGTTTCAATTTTGTATATATAAAAAGTCCTTCATGATTGCTTTTAATTTGTACATGAATAAGGTTTTTCTTGTTTAATTAGATCCTTTGTGAGTGGGAGTTTTTGACTCAGATGTACATGGTTAATGTTTATCTCGTGACCATGATCCATTCTTTGATCACCCATATGTGTACCTAATGATTTTTTAATCATATGACTCTTGTAAAGAGGTTACGTGACTTACGATTTACCACTAAGTTGTACGATGGTGATTTTAAGTAGTGCAAGTGGTATTGATTCGAATCTACCTAAAATTTTATTGCAAGTATTGTATGTAAATATGCTCTATTTGTTACGATATGCAAGAGTTAGGATCAAATGAGAAATAAAATTAAAATAAAAAGGGTAAGAAGAAAATAGAATCACACATTTTATATGCAACACCCCATAAATTTCTCATTCTTATTTAAAATGTGTGGCTTGAAATCATTCTGGCCCTTCTCATATTATTTTTTTCTTCTCATCGGATACATTTCCTAATATATAAACAAAATTAATTGATAAAAGTTAATTATAGTTACTTTGTCGTGAATTACAAAAGTAATTGTATGCTTTTTTCAAAGCATACGGAGAGAATAAAACATTAATTACTTGTCAATAATTTTGAGAAAAAGATTGCTTAATATAGTTATATCTCAACTATGTCAGTTAGTTTCCATTTGAATCCCGCCTATATATACTAGTGATATTGCTATGCTTCTTCACACATTGCCTTCTAATTCATCAGTAACCCATCAAAGGAGGATATATGATGGCTTTCAAGCTTCTACTTCTTGCATGTATCAGCTTTCTAATTTGCTCCATCAGCATTGCTGTTGGTAGAAAACACCCAGAAGAAGAAGAAAAGACATTTATTGCACATGGGCATGGAGGGGCCATAGGAGGCGGTGGTGGAGCATGGTTTGATGGGGTAGTTGGTTTTGAAAAGGCAAAGGCTGGTGGTGGCTCTAAAGGTGGTGGAGACGCTGGAGGTCGTGGAGGGGGCGGCGGCGGAGGCGGAGGTGGAGGCGGAGGCGGAGGTGGAAAAAAGGGTGGATCAGGTTCTGGATCGGGTTCAGGTTCGGGTTCTAGTTCTGGTAATGGTTCTAAATCTGGTAAAGGTGGTGGTGGGGGCCCTGGAGGTGGAGGCGGAGGCGGAGGTGGGGGTGGAAAAGGTTCTGGTTATGGTTATGGCTCTGGTTATGGCTCTCGTTATGGTTACGGAAAAGGAAAAGGTTCTGGTCGAAAAGGTTCTGGTGGAAAAGGTGGGTATGGAAAAAATGGTGACAACTAAAGTGGATGATGATGGGCGTAAATCATAAGTTGTGACCGTGCATAAAAACTATTGGTAGCAAGTGTATACACTTGTTATAACCCTATCTATGATAAAAACATGCATGGTACGATTCTATATTTAAATTGCGTAGTTTGCATATCTGCTTATCTATGTAATTTCGTATCACATAAAATAAAAAAGGAATAACTCTTTAGCGACAACAATATATTAATTGCTTCATTTTGTTCATATATAATCAACTAATCAAGTATCTAAATTCAATAACTCTCCATACAAAATATCTGCACTAGTTTCACAGAACCTCAAACCATGGATGATCAACATTGCACGCAAGTATATTTTTTAATCAAATACAGCATTTATGTGAGATTTCTCACACGAAAAATATATACTTGTAAACGTAATCGTCTATTATCTCTCATAAATGAAAGTATAATAAGGCCCTGGTTCATGCGAAGACAGAAATTCACAATTATAGTACCCACGAAAGTGGATCAAAAAAAAGAAAGTGGATAATGACCATTTATATTAGGGTTTAAGTCATACGTACAATAGCGTGTACTTTCTCATATATACCGTTATGATACGTCTACACAATATATTACTCGTGTGTTACGCCAGCTTTCATTTTGAACTAATATGATACGAGGGTAACTGGTAAACCGGCTACACCAGTTACCGGTTAAAAAGTGACTTTTTAAGCAAACATGGTCCTTTGCTATTTGTTTCTTATGCAAAATAGGTCCTTTTCGATTTTCTCTGTTAGAACTAAGGTATAAGTATATTACTTACACACAAAACTAGTTTTAAAATGACCTTCAACAAACTGCATTAAACAAGATCTGCTAACGAAATATCAGATGCCACCAAATACCCACAAAGAGATGTGGGAAATGTGGAGGTTATATATTTGACCCACTAATTTTCCATCGAGTATTCATCACGACAACATATATATCTAGGAAGATGATCTGGGTAAAAGATGTGTGTAAAGATTTACCAACAAATTTCCTATAATATTTTACCCACCGTGAAAAATAATGAGAGCAACCGTGGGTAACTTAAATTTAACCGTGGCATTACCCACATATGTGCACACGATAACTCACTGGGTTATTTCTGGGTATATTTTACGGGAGATAATTTTCCCACGATTTACACACACCAAAATTTAGGAGTTCCGTAGTTATACTATGGATATTTTGTAATCCAGATGATCATTAGGCTTGACTTGGCTTGCTTCTACCCGTATTCAGTAGTGATACTATAGACATTGTAATATTGATGATAATGTTGGTCAAATTTTTAACGGCGCTTTACTGTCTAGTAGATATATTGCAGGTTGTTGAAATTTCACTTTTCAAAGTTTCGGGTACCATGTTGCATTTTTAAACATAGTACAAAAATTCTACTCAATGAAGTTCGGAGAATTCCTGATACTAAACTACATTTTTCAGAGAAAGGACCAACTATTCACCGTAAAAGGCTTTAGTTCTTGTCCTACTTTATATGAAGGAGTCGGAGAAATCAGGATGTAATGAATTATATTTGTCCAATCGAAATTCTCGTGACAATAAAATATATGTCGTTAGGATCCTGAAACACAATATTATGTCACAATACTCATTAGTCACACATCCTTGTTGTCCCAATCGTATATATGTGGATCGATGTGTTGGTGAAACAAATACTGATTTGCAAACTAACAATAACAAAAGATAACTTATATTTGTCTAACCATTGTAATGTTACAATTCATAAGTACTTATACTAAGCGAATGGTTGTGTTCGAACCATTGCAACGTTTCAATAGAAGGTTGTGTTGGTTCTGTTTCATTCGAACAGGTACAAACCAAACAACACACCTTTTCGGTTATTAACTAACTTCTGGAAATAACTAACTTAACTAACTTAACTAACTTAACCGCTATTCGGTTATTTACTTTATAACGAACACGTTTGGTCCTTCATGTTTCTTTTGAAAGCTATGTCGAGATTATCTTGGTTCACATTCTCCTCCTTAATCTTGATCATTGCTTTGTCCAAGGTCTTGAACTCCGAGCATCTGTCTCATAGTTGCAAACTTGAGTCTTGGTAAAGCTTTTGTTAAGATGTCTGCTCTTTGTAGTTCTCCACTAACGTGTTCTACATTTATATGACCATTCTCTACGCATTCCCGAATGAAATGATAGCGAATGTCTATATGTTTACTCCTTCCATGAAATACTGGGTTCTTTACGAGTGCTATTGCTGATACGTTGTCAACTCTGAGCGTTATCCTCTTTTCTTCAATTCCAGTCAGTTCACTAAGTAAACGTTTTAACCATAAGGCTTGACATGCTGCTGCAGTAGCCGCCATGAATTCTGATTCACATGATGATAGCGCCACTGTCGGTTGCTTCTGAGTACACCAGGTAATAGGTGACTCTCCAAAGTAAAATACGACTCCAGTAGTTCCTTTTCCTTGATCGGTATTGATTCCATAACTACTGTCACTATAACCTGTTATCTTGCAGCCGCCTTCCTTCTTGTATATGATTCCATGTTCTTTTGTTCCTTTCACATATCGGATTACTTGTTTCACTGCCTTTAGGTGATGATCCTTCGGGTCTTGCATAAATCTGCTGAGTAGTCCGACTGAGTAACTAAGATCCGGTCTTGTATGTAATAAGTATCTTAGACTTCCAATTAAACTTCGGTAATAAGTTGCGTCAACTGGTTCTCCATCTTCCGCCTTGACCAACTTAGTGCCGGGATCCAATGGTATCTTCGTATCATTGCTATCCGCCATACTTGTTTCTTTTAGGATCTTGTTAATGTATCCGGTTTGCTTGATTGTAATCTCTCCTCCTGTTTGTGTAACTTCTATCCCAAGGTAATATGATAGCAATCCTAAGTCGCTCATTTCAAATTTATCTTCCATCTGGGATTTGAACAAGTCTATCTCTTTCTTTGGGGTGCCCGTGATTATTAAATCATCTACATATACTCCAACGATAAGTGTTGAATTCTTGCTTCTTTTTGTGTAGACTGCTTGTTCGATATTACATTTCTTAAAATCTAGTGATTTCAAGGTTTGATCAAGCTTTACATTCCAAGCTCTTGGTGCTTGTCTTAAGCCATACAAAGCTTTTGTTAGCTTGTATACTTTTCCTTGGTTTCCTTGCTGAATAAAACCTTCAGGTTGTGTAACATAGACTTCTTCCTTTAATTCTCCATGTAAAAATGCTGATTTTACATCTAAGTGGTGTACTTGCCATCCATGATATGATGCTAGTGCTAATATTAATCGAACTGTCTCAATCCTAGCAACTGGTGCGAATACTTCATCAAAGTCTATTCCTTGTTCTTGTACATAACCTTTTGCTACTAGTCTGGCTTTATATCTAATGATCTTTCCGTGTGCATCTCTCTTGGTTTTATAAACCCATTTGAGTCCGATTGCCTTCTGATTTTCTGGCAAATCTGTAAGAGTCCATGTGTGATTCTTGTTGATTGAATCTAATTCAACTTTCATGGCCTCAATCCATTTCTCGTCTTTTGATGCTTCCTTGTAGTTACGGGGTTCTTCTTCAATGAAAAATAAGCTTGGTGTTTCTACTTGTTGTGCATGTTGATAAATTTCATTGATATTCTTTAAACCTCGTACTGGTCTGTGATCATATCTTTCTGAGCTTCCTAATGAGCTTCCAAATGAACTAATAGTAGTTTGTCTTTCACTTTCTGAGTTGGGTTCGTAATTGTATGTTGGTGGTGTAATTGGTGATGCTGGATCAGGTAATGGATCTGGTATTGGATCCAGTATTTGATCTTCTTCATGATACGTATTATCTATGTTTTCTATGTTGATTGGTGTAGGATTTCCATTATCAACTTCGTCTACCACAAAACTAGCCCAAAATGTGTCTTGTGTAGCCGTATCATCTCCATTCTTATCCCAATTCCACGGTTTCGTTTCCATAAACTTTACGTCCCTACTAACATGTTTCTTCTTTCTTACTGGATCATATAGCCTACAAGCTTTTGATCCTTCCTCTACTCCTAAATAAACCATCGGTATGCTTCTATCATCTAACTTCTTCAAGTGAGGTATGGTTATCTTAGCATAAGCTGTGCATCCGAATATTCTAAGGTTTTCTAGGTTCGGTTTTCTCTTGTAGAGTGCTTCATATGGTGTTTTATCTTCTAGTGCTCGTGTAGGTACCCTATTTAAGATGTAAATGGCATGCTTTACTGCTTCCGCCCAAAAAATTAAGGGTAACTTCATTGCTTTCATCATACTCCTGGTAGTTGATAACACCGTTCTATTCTTTCTTTCAACTACTCCATTCTGTTGCGGTGAGTATGGTGCTGTTAACTGTCTTGCTATTCCATTCTCTTTACAGTACTTGGTGAATTCATGTGATGTGAATTCTCCACCTCTATCTGTTCTTAGCATTCTTAACTTCAATCTTAACTCCATTTCAACCTTCTGTCTAAATTCCTTAAATATATTGAAGGCTTGATCCTTAGTTGTTAGAAAATAAGCCCACATGTAACGTGTACAATCATCTACTAGTAAGAAGATGAGTTTCTTTCCGGATTGTGTTGTTGGACTTATGGGACCACAGAGATCTCCATAAACTAAGTCTAGTGGGTTCTTTGATCTGAATTTAGCTTGATTGGGAAATGGTGTTCTGCTATGTTTTCCTAGTAAACATGCATCACATACTTGTCCAGTATGGTTTATTCTTGGTATTCCTTCTACTAGACCCTTTCTTGTCATCTTGCTAATGTCGTCAAAGTTCAGATGACCTAATCTAGCGTGCCATAACCATGCTTGATTATTCACATTTGCTAAGAGGCATATAGGTGCTTCTATCTGTAATCTAATACTGTAAAGTCTATTTTTCGACCTTTCTACCTTCATCAACAACTTTTCCTTCTTATCATACAAAGTCAGCTTGTTTCCGTCCATTATGATCTTACAACCTATTTCAGTAAGTTGTCCTAGACTAAGTATGTTGCTCTTGAGGTTTGGTATGTAGTAAACATCTGTTATCACCTTCTGCTCCTTGTTTCTACATCCTAATATTATTGAACCTCTACCCTTTATCTCTACATATGATCCATCTCCAAAACGAACGCGTCCAGTGATACTTTCGTCTATATCTTTAAAATGACTCTTCGTTCCCGTCATATGGTTGCTTGCACCATTATCTAAATACCATATGCTATCATCTGTTGTAGCATACTTTCCGGGTTGTATTTGTCCTTCATTTAACAATACTTCTTCATGTGTAGTCATCAATAGTGATGGTTCATCATCTTCATAGATAAGGTTTGATTGTTCTTGAGTTGTTGGTTTACTTCTACATTCTTTCTGAAAGTGTCCATGTTTCCCGCAATTGAAACATTTAATCTTCTTCTTCCACTCACCTCTTTTTCTATTATACTTATCATTGTGAGTTGGGTTTTCTCCATTCGAGTTGTCTCTATTTCCTTTATTCTGCCAGTTTCCTTTTGAGTAGTTTGATCTACCCCTATTCCTGTTGAAACGTTTCTTATGTCTAGAGTGTTCGCCTTGTGCGAATAATAGGTTATCCTGGCTTTCTGCTTGTCCTCCCTTTCGGAGTTTTATCCTTTCCTCGAATGCTTTTAACTTTCCAGTGATCTCATCTAGGGTGATATCATCTAGATCACTTGTCTGTTCTATGGATGCTACTATCTGAATGAACCTATCTGGTGTGGAGTCTAATAGTTTTCGTACTAAAAGTGATTCATCCAAGGTTTTTCCTAATTCTTTTGCCTTCGTGGCATAACCATTTAGTTTATCTGTAAATACATCCACCGTCTCTTCATCCTTCATTTGAAGAGCATTAAATCCTATCATTAGGGATTGTAATCGTGCTTGTTGCACTCTTTCTTCTCCAACGTGTCTCTTTTTCAATGATTCCCACAGTTCTCTAGCAGTTTTACAACTTGCTACTTGTAAGATCACATCCTCGGTTAATGCTTGATATAGGAGGGCAATAGTTGCCTTATCCTTCTTATCATCGGCTTGGGTGTTTTCTTTGGGTTCTATAGTCTCCCATAAACCATGTGCTTCTAATATGACCTTAATTTGAATAGCCCAAACAGTGTAGTTTGTGGTTTTGAGTTTAGGACATTGATATTGTGTAAGCGGTGTAATGGGTTTAACTACAGTGCTATTGACGTTAGTGTCATCTCCACCCGACATTCTAGATGTGTTTATGATCTTCACTTTTGACTTATATGGGAAATCTAACTAGTATGGTATAACCTTACTACTACGGGGAATAGAAATAGTTATCCGGGAATCCTAGTAATACGGGGATCAAATATAGTTCTCGGGATTTCCTAATAAATGACTATCTATACTATAAATGTATAAATGAAATCCAATGATGATAGCGTGACCTCGTATGTTTTGCGTTCCCACTTGTGTGTCGATACAAAGAAATATATCAACCACGTACTAATCTTTCCTCGTCTCCTTTCAAATCTGGTTGTCGAGTTTTATTAACCAAATTTCCACGTTGTTCCTTTTCTTCTTGACTTGGCTCCTACTACTTTGCCTCGTACCCTTGTTATGTATAGGCTTACTCCAAAAATTCCTACTCGAATTGAATTTCTGGCCACGATCAACCTTCAGAATTTGTTGTCGTTGTTTCTCTTAATCCAAGTCTCCTCTCGGTAAAGATTGTTACCGTAGCAAATATATTGCTCTCCTTCTTCTTTTAGTACTCGTAGTACCAAAATCACAAATCAACGTCTAAACAAATTTATTTGTTTGTCGTTCCTGCTATTGCTTGCTTCTTGTGCAACGTTGCTCTCACAATACTCTTTCTCGTTCTTTATTTCTTGTCCACACCGTTTATTCAACAACGCCTAATACCTAGTCGGTATTTTTCTTCTATGAAGTGAGTGATCAATTCGCTTCAGATTTCTTCAAACTTGTTGTTGCTTCTTGTATTGCCAACGTGCCTATTCTTCGTATATATGTTTGTATGTACCGGTATCTATCTCTAAATCCAAGCAATGCCAATTTGTTTCTGTTTCTGCTTCTGCTTCTGCTTATGCTGCGCGCTTCTTCTTCTTGCGTACCAATTTTGTACACGATATTTCTCGACGTCTAATCTTCTCTTGTTGTGTTGTAGTAGAGAACACACAAGTACGTTTCTTGTTGTTAACTTAACAAGAAGATCTTCCAAGTTTCTGGTTTTGCTGTGGCGTACGAATCACAACAAACCAAAGTACCAAAGTTTTCTGAATGGTAACCTTTTTCGTTTGCAAATTTCGACACAAAGAAAATGTATACGGTTTTTCTTATGTCCCTAAGTTATCTATGCAACCTTTCTTATGTAACAAGGATCAAAGGTTTGCGTTATTTCTGGTTGTGGGTTTCTGGGTTTGGATTCTGGTTTCTGTAACTCGATACACTAGTTTCTGGATTTCTGGGTTTGTTTTCTTGTTGTAACGAGATATCCAACAAGGCTCTTGATGCCAAATGTTGTCCCAATCGTATATATGTGGATCGATGTGTTGGTGAAACAAATACTGATTTGCAAACTAACAATAACAAAAGATAACTTATATTTGTCTAACCATTGTAATGTTACAATTCATAAGTACTTATACTAAGCGAATGGTTGTGTTCGAACCATTGCAACGTTTCGATAGAAGGTTGTGTTGGTTCTGTTTCATTCGAACAGGTACAAACCAAACAACACACCTTTTCGGTTATTAACTAACTTCTGGAAATAACTAACTTAACTAACTTAACCGCTATTCGGTTATTTACTTTATAACGAACACGTTTGGTCCTTCATGTTTCTTTTGAAAGCTATGTCGAGATTATCTTGGTTCACAATCCTTGATACTATCATCTGACACGAAATGCGTCGTGTATTTCTTTTTGGGCTAACATTGAAGGTCCCAAATGAAGGCGACTACATATTGGTTATATTTGATAGTAACTTCAGGTTGTTTACAATAGATGACAGTGTCTAAAGTAGTTTCAGAGAAATACTTACAACTTTGTGTATGTAATTATTACTTGGGCAAATCATCCCTACTGCAAACAGCAGCCCAACTTATCTGCAGCAAAAAGAATATAGTTTTACAATTTACATTTGTTACCCTTCAATATTTTGAACATTACATAAATGATCCCTTCCTTATACACTTGCAGCAGGTAACATCCCTGCAGCCAACACCAGGGATCATTTCCCCTTATTACTTACGAATTTTGCGTTTTGGTTTATGTTCTTGCAAGTATGAATTGTGGTTTTGCAATGTAGTTATGTGCAAAAGTTGTATGGTTATGCATATGTATGCTTTGCAATCAAAGCTAACGAGATGTTGCATAAAATTGGTATCTACTAGTAGCAAATATATAATGACAACATTATTAAATAAAAATGAGCGGCTAATAATTAATCATTGTTCCAAATTGTGTAACAATCCAAGGAGAGCATTGATGCCGCAATTGGAGATATATTGTCGAAACCGTGGAAGCCTCTTCCACTTGGACTAAAACCACTGGCAGTTGATAGTGTAATATAATGGTGCAGTTAAAAAGTCAAGGGATTCCAAAAATACCACCTGCTTGAGTGTAGCCTCAATAATGTTTGTCAGATCCATATGGTGGCTTTTTCTCCAAATTTTCGGATCCAGAACATTACAAGCATAATCCGAGCTTAAATCAACGACCTTTCGAGCACATATGTAACACCTAATGTGCGATTTCTCTTTTTCAGTAACCATTTTCTCTGCTTGTATCTTATTTGGACTTTTAACCTGTTCACACTTACACACTCAAGCACACCACACGATATAATCTATTTCTCAGGAAGTTGATGAATATACATAACTTATAAAAAATCTATGCGATAAATTAAAGTTACTTACCATTAGAAATCTTAACTAAACACATCTTATTAGTATAGAAAAACTTATTATGCATCAATCATACATATTTGAAAAACATACACATAACACAACTGAAACTTTTGGTCTTTCATGTATTAATGCAGCTACTATAATTCATATATGATATCCAAGTGTGAGATTTAGACAATGGATTGTACCCCGCATCTCTATAAAAGAAAACGGAGGGAACTAGTTTACACATTCTTCTTTGCATATTTGTTCCTTAATAAAGATGTAACTTATAAACCACGTGATGTTTACTTTGAGTCAATATTTCATGCTAACTTTCAAGGTTTTTTTTTATTTTGATACAACAATTGATGCCTGAGACAAGATAGCGCCTTGAAGAGCTCGACTCAAAGTTTAAAATTTTAACATATTTATGGAAGAAGTATACTCGACTCATCCAAGTATGTATTGAGTATTGGTACCTCAGAAAGTGCATTGGTGTCATAAACAGCAGGTGTGTCAGAATCAGTGTCGTACTTAGCCTCCTGAAGATTTGCCATCAAGATGCAGTTCGCATTAACATTGTTAGCGTTAAAGAAATGTAAAATAGAAGTGATGGTCATTCAAGTATTCTTAACTTTGTACTGTGTCTAGAATATGTAATAGAATAGTAAAAGAGCTCGTGGATTGGGCTAAGCTAATAGGTTAATATTTATGTTAAGCTAGTCCTTAATAGTCAATGTAATCCAAGTCCAAACCAAGCCCATGAAAAGACCATAGGGTTCTCATGTATGGAACTATAAAAGACACCACACACCTCACTTGTGTGGTGTGCTTGAGTGTGTAAGTGTGTGTTTTTAGTAATAATATTCTCTCTTTCTTTCTCTACTCTCTACTCTATAAAACGCCCTTTATATACTCTTGTACCACCAATATGAGCTTAATATATTGTGTGATAAGGTGAGATCTAAGGTCCTACAAGTGGTATCAGAGCCTAACAATGATTTAAGAGAGTTTTGAGTTTGTTTTGTCACTACATCGGTCAGGTACAATGCCTGGTGAGGATTGCAAGCTTCTTAAGATCCCTTGAGAGGTAAAACCTTTTGCAAGGTTGCAAAACCACGCATCAGGTTTTTGGCGCCGCAGCCCGGGGAATAGTTATTATCTAGGTTGAAATTTCTTTTTATTAGGTCTACTTGCTAGATTCCTTTCTAGTAAGATTTTTATTTTTATAGGTCTTCTTTAGTCTATCTTATTTCTTTGTTTTCTTTGTTCGTAAACTATCTCGATAGATAACAATAGCATTGATCGTTTGATTCCTGTTATTCGTGTTTTTCGTCGTAGGATTTTCCAACCACCCGTCCCAATCCTTTTAGTGGAAAATGAGAACCCACCTAACCTCTCGCCTGATCACCACTTTGGCAATAATTATGAGATGGAGGAGTCTGACCATGATAACGACCATAGGGCTAGTCCTTTTTACTATTCGGACTCCGATGAGGACCTAGATGATGGTGATGTAATTAATGAGGATAGGATGGAAGATGAGATGAACCCTCTTAGGTATGTTGACCCTAGGACAAGGATTGAGATTGACAGCTCATTTAATATGCAGTTCCCTTATAAGATAGGATTTAGGAGCTTTGATGCTTACCTTAACTCATCTTTACCAATGAACATAATCTCGCGTACTGAATACAATAAAATTATGGTAAATGAGTTAGAATACAAAGGAGATAATATTGTTGCTAGGGCAAAGACATTGCATGTGTTTATAGGAAGCTTTATTTATTTGGTTGAGTTTATGGTTATAGAGAATCTAGGAGAGTTTATCGATAGTAACTTAACCCAAGTTTTGTTTATAAAGCCCTTCAAAAGGTTAACCAAATTAGATGAGAAACTTATGGAAGGGTTAATTACATTCTCGGACGGGGATGAATATTTTGATTACCAAATGCCCCGTGCACACCCTAGGTTCAAGGATTTTTATATTAAGAAAAGTAATAGGTTTCCACCTCTCGATATGCTAAGTGAGAATGATAAAACGGAAAGGGCTTAAATATCCTCATGAAAAGAATAAAAGGTATTATCGCGGATGTTTAGAGCTAAGTGATGACTATAAGTAAGATGAGCCAATAATTAGATGGCTCACACTTGGGTATATGAGCATAAGCGACACACGGTAGGATGAGACCTTGAGTCTAGCTACAAGACTCGTAAATAAAGAAAAACGCTTCTTGGGAGGCAACCAAAGTTTTATTTGTTTTATTTGCTTGTTTGTTTGATTTTATTTGTTTTCCGTATGCGTCCTTTATTTTTATTGTTTGTGGATCATGTTCCAAAATAAATTGTAAAAATGTTTTATCTTGTTGTTTAACTTCGTCTCAACTTCTTAAAAAGGTATTTCGCAAAAGATAAGTGTAAGGGAAATCTAAATTTGTTTCTAAGAACGAGATTGGACATGGACCACAACAATATTAAATGAACACGCATACTAGTATTTGTATGAGTCAAATGCTTGTATCGAGTCATAATGATGTTTTGCAGGAATTCCAGAAATTAAGGCGTGAGTTTTTCCAAAAATTTTCCGGAAACTTAACATAAGGTTTCTGTCAGAGCACTCTGACGGCGTCAGGGTTATAACCTGACGGCGTCAAGTGTAAAATTCTAAAAAATTTTGCAAGTTTTGTTTTTCTACCGAAGTCTTAAAGTTTTGTTAATTCTTTAGTTTTATAAACTCCAAGAAATCTGCAAATATTCATTCCACAAGCATTATATATATATATATATATATATATATATATATATATATATATATATATATATATATATATATATATATATATATATATATATATATATATATATATATTGCCGCCGAATTTACGCGAGGTTTGCCTTGATTGTTTTCTCAGGTTTAACAGGTTATATTGGACAAGAAGATGATTTATATTTCTGGAGGGAAGCTTTCAGCGTTCATTTTCTTGGAGGAGGTTTTAACCTTGTTACCACATTATCCACACCGAAAGAATCAGGGGAGTATTTGTTTTATTCTTTTACCTTCATTACTTTTACATCCTTTTTATTGAACATTGGGGACAATGTTCAGCCTAAGTGTAAGGGGAAGGTAAATGATGATACCTTAGAGAATAGAATTGCACTTGAGTTTGTTTGTTCAATAGTAGGTGTGTAATAAAACTAAGAGAAATAATTGTTAGGGCAATTTTAGCGCCAAATTTACAATTTTTTACAACATTTAGGAGTGAAACTTTAGCCTTAACAAGCGTCTCATGGATAGGAGTTGTATGACTAGCACAAAACCGTACCACTTAAAAAAAATTTCCACCCAAATATGTGAGGTTCGCCTTTAGATTTGATAGGAAAAGCATTTATTATTAGTGCCTATGAGTGTACCTGTAGTACTTAGATTCTAACTTGCGTTAGTGATGCATCCCGAGACCGCGAGTGAGACTACATTCGTGTAGTAGGATTTACTACATGATAAGAGGCATTAGGATCACCCTTGTGTTATACCCGTATCATAATTACTTGACAAATGAAGTCATAATTACTTGTCAATTAATTTTTCTCACACCTTTGCATTGTACTCATTTTTAGTACACGATACCCCTAGTACACCCCTCCGACCCTATCTTTTTCGTTTCTAACTTTAAGCATTTTACTTAATGGAAGAATTTGTTTACAATCCACCCCAAATTACACCCAAATCACCTTAGCCTTCCTTGTATGCACTCATCTTTAGTGTATTATTGTTACATGTTTAAACCCTTAGTTAATTGTCTAATTGATTACATGGTTGCTAAGTCGAGTCATATCTTGTACATATTGTTTTGGGACGATTAGGACTCATGGGTAAAGTACTAGTGTTATAGAGTATTGGGGAAGAACATCATTTATTACCCCCATATGCGCGTTAATCTTAAAAAGTACTCAAAGTGTTTTGATTATCTTAATTCGTGTCATTAGAATAGTAATTGTAAAGTATGTAAAAATTCAAGTGTAAGAGGAATGCAAATCCCCTATGATGTATTATTTTGGATAGTACGGTAAGAGTGTATGCAAAAAAAAAAAAAAAAAAAAAAAAAAAAAAAAAAAAAAAAAAAAATCAAGAAAAAGAAAAAAAAATAGAAAAAGAAAAAGAGAAAAAACATACGGACTACCATCCCGTTACCTTTTATGTTTGTTTTATGTTTTTGTTAGTTTTTTATTAGCTTAAGTAGAGTCAAGTCTTGGCTTAGCAACGCCACATTATACATGTAATTGACCAAGATGATTAACTCGCCACCAGTAAAGATTGCCTTTATCCAACAAAACCATGTTTATCATATCCCTACACCTCACGTTATAACCCTTTTTAAAAGACCTCTTTGATAGTTTATCCTAGGCACTTACGCCAAGTGGTGGAGGTTTGATCCTTTCCCAAGCCTATGGTAATGTATTTGCTATGACACGTAGTGAGAGATATTTTCCATTTTCATATTGTGATATATACTTTTATTACACCCGAGAGATGTGAGTATCTAAACACTATTTGTGAGGTGCTAGTATATAATTCACGTGCTTGTTTTGGTTGAAGTGGAACGATTATTTGTTCTAATTACTTTTATATTAGTGTTAAATGACCCCTAGCTTGTATTTTGATTAGAATAATACCGCATTTGCTTGAGGACAAGCAAATCTCAAGTGTAAGGGTATTTGATGAGACGAAAAGTGTACCGCTTTTAGGGGTCATTTAAGCCCTAAGTCGTGATTATTTGATCAAATATTGCCCTAAATCGTTCATTTTGTCATTTTAGGTACTTTGGAGAAGAAATCTGGAAAAGAAAGTATTTTGGACGTTTTTGGAGCGAAAAAGTGAAGAAAACGGCAAAGTCTCCAAATCAAGCAGGAAATAGTGCTTGACGGCGTCACTCTTTGGAGGTGACGGCGTTACGTTATGGCAAAGAGGTGGATAAAAAGTATAACGAGACGTGCCAGAATGTTTTTGCACTTTAACACATGACGGCGTCACCAAGGCCGTCACGTGTAATTTACTCTTGACGGCCATGAGAAGAATAATACATGACGGCGTCAAATCTGGATCTAGGCACTACGAAAGTTTCTTTGGCGGCGAGTTGATGGCGTCAGAATTTATACGTGACGCCGTCAAACCCAAAAATCAATATATAGTTTTCTATTTTTCATTTGTAAAAGGAGGAGAACTTTGGGATAGTTTTGGAGAAACCCTAGCACGAATTTTACCTTACTTTTAAGGGTTTCAAACCCTTGTTTCATCCATGCAATTGTAACAAACTAATCAACTAGTAAAAGATAGCTAGGGAGTAGTGAAATCTAAGTAAACACGTTTTTCTTATTATTGTTTTTCACCATATTTACTTTTGTTTCATTTTATTTTATTTCTATTGCATTTGTAGTTATTTGGGTTAGTTGACTAGCAACTAATTCCGCCCATTCTTCCAAAACCCGATATTTTTACTTGCTTTCCCTAAAATATAAAAATACAAGAAGAATCATCTCTCATCTCTAGACCTAGTTTAGTTAAGTTTTAACCCTAGCGAACACTATTTTTTGAGTTGAACGAATAATCCCCCGGTACTTGCCACTACACTATGCTAGATCGGTCAGGTACACTGCCTGGTGGGGATTGCAAGCTTCTCAAGATCCCTTGAGAGGTAAAACCTTTTGCAAGGTTTCAAAACCACGCATCACCATGTCACCCTTATAGCTCCTAAGAGTCACCTGTAGCTGGTATTAGTCACCTCCCCCCCCCCCCCTCGTGACACCTAGCCACCCCTTTCTTGCACAACAAGCCTAACGCACCCTATAAATACCCTCGTACCCCTCCTCCTTTCAACCACACCTTCACTTCTCATCGTCTCATATATTTTGGTCCTAGTGGTAGTACAAGAGTCCTAGTAGCCTTAGAAGTTGAGTAGCTAAGCCTTGCATGCTTGTCGAGTTCCATTTTTAGCCTAGGAAACCCTAGTTCTCATGTTAACCCTCCCCTTGACCAAGTAAGCTTCATTTTTACTTCTAATAGTCTTATTACAGTACTAGGAAAGTATTATGATGCATTAGAACCTTTGCTTAAGCCTTGATCATTTTCTTTTAGAGCTTTTCATTTTAAAACCCTAATTATAGACTAGTTGCTAAAAACATACCTTAACTTAAGCTATGAGTTAGTTTAGGCAACTTAGATAAGCTAATATTAGTAATACATAAGCTAGGAAACTCTTTTGTTTCATAAAAATATAGTTTGCATGGAAATAGGACTTGTTTTGCAAAGTTTTCCATGCATAGGGGTATATATGGTAACTTTCTGAAAATATTAAGTCTAGGGACTATTTTTGACATTTCTTAGAAGTATTAGGTATAAGGATCCTTTTTACAAAGTTACATAACCTTAGGATAAAAGTTATAAACTTATAAGGACTAGTTTTGCAAATATTAGTAAGTCAAGGGTATATATGGTAAAATATGAAAACTAATAAGTCTAAGGGTCAATTCTGTCATTTTCATAAAATATATAAGTATAGGGACTAATTGTGTAAAGTCTAGATATTTTGAAACTAAATAACATAAAGTATATAAGTTTAGGGTAGAAAGTGTAAATATGTGAAACTTAAAGGTTATTAAGTAAATTATTACCTAAACACAATAGTAGGGAGCTTCATGTGAGGGGTTTCATTTGGGTATTCGTTTTGACGAGTTTGCTGGGTTTACGAATTAAAGTGTCCAGGCACCTCAAACATATACTACATGACCTCTCAATTATGATGGCCGGAACGGTGTTATATTATAACTAAATCTAAAATACTTAACTCAATAGTAGGGAGCTTCATGTGAGGAGTTAAATACTTCTGAATTATGATGGCCCGAATGGTATTATGTTGTTAGCATAATACAATAGTAGGAAGCTTCATGTGAGGAGGTATACTTCTGGATTACAATGGCCCGAACGGTGTTAAGTTATAAACATAGAAACCCTAGGAGTAATTACTTAAGAAACTTAAAACAACTAAGGAACTTAACAATACAAAACACACCTACAAAACCCTCAGGACACGTGAGTAAGGCCATCTAGTTTTCGAGTCACTTTTCACATCAATCACATCATCCCTAAGCCCATGTGAGTTTTTCATAGCCTCATTAAATGCTTTACAAACCCTGTGAGGGGGTTACATGCTAACTTTTTCTTTAAAACCGAATACAAGTCTTTTTCTCTGGTTATTGCAAAAGTGTTACTTTCTGCCACCATTACATAACTAAAATTCATGAACCATAATCACTTGCGAGTGAACGCGAGTATTGTTGATAGATCTATTGGAGTTTGACAACTCCCGTTGGTTTGCCTCAGCCGGGCCACCAATAAGTACTATACTTGAAATCTCACAAGGTTTAACTTTGGCAAGTTAACCTTATCTCTGTCCCATCATGTAAGGGTCTGCAGTGCCCCATGATCTGGACTGTTAACGTGTTGTTTCATGACCTTAGTGCAATAACACTTTTTACATGATAATTGTATATGCATTGCAATTATCAAAATCTTTACGTTTTTCCTGGAAGGGTTTAACCTCTAAACCCTGGGGAAACTTGTATTCACACTACACCTAAACCTATGACTCTCACTCAGCACCTAATGTTGACTTTATAAGCATGTATCCTAGGTATATAACTGTTACGGATCTATGCCACAAGGCGACACTAAACTTGGAGGACTTTCAACCCTGTTGTCATTCAAAACATAACATTTTACAACTTAGATTCACGGGACCTCTTCTTAATAAAACTCGGATAATTTAATGAATGATAACTCATTTTATAAAAACGTCTCTTTTCGAGTCATTTTCTATTACTGTAACTGTGATTCCATAAGGTAATACCCCAGATCTAAATCCGTTGTGATCTGTCAAAAATGGGGGTGTTACATTTTGGGTACGTCGAATAGGGAAAATTACTAACAAAATGTTAGCGTTTCAATGAAAAAAGCTAAGTTCTTGAATCACAAACAAACCCAATACTTTGATTGAGTTTAGAAGATCGTGTAGGAACCCTAAGAGGGTGCATTTGATCGACTAAACACAAAGAGAGGAGAGAAGAAGAGAAGCTAGGTTTCTAGGTGATCCAAGTTATGAGAAAAATAAATCACAAACGTTTTTATTTATACTATTCCAAACTTGGAGCTCAAGAAACAAACCCTAACCTCCTTTGGAGGTGGGTCGGCCGAACATAGCCCAAGAGGGTCCTTCCGGATCCTTCTTGGTTCCTATTTACACTCTAGTCCTTCTCTTTATCATCTAACGACCGTTAGTCAATTTCCGTTAAGTACTAATGACCGTCACGTGTTTATTTGTGAAATTAATAATTATTCATAACTAAATATAATAATTGAAACTCATACGTAATGTATGCAATCCCGAAGTCTCATGTTCGAATCTGGTCATATCACATTAATTTTTATCCGCAATACTAACAGCTCCCACTTGGATATACATTAATGTAATAATGACATTGATTAGTCTAGCATAACACCCCAATGCCCCCACAACGACCATGAGTGTGGTTTTTTGAAAAAAAAAAAAAACCTTTTGATGAATCATCATCATACTTATCATTTTGATTCTAATACCACCTTAATATGAATATGGATCTAAGTCATTCCATAATAAACTATTATGTTTCTCGTTATTTATGATCAAGCAATTAAGATTGCTAATTCATCTGAACGCATTCCAGATAGACCTTGGGCATAGCCATGCAAACATCTTGTCAACCCTACGAATGGCCCAGCAGTATTATACTTTAAAACAAATTTGAAGGTAACAAATTGTGTATTGACTACAAGCATAACCTATGAATTTCGCATCACCTCTGAAAATAGTCCTTATAACTACCAGTTACGGATAGCGGTAGACTATCTTAAAGAAAATGAGCTACATCGACAGTAGTTATCTGGTATCTCAAGTCTGTGAATAAATATTCATGATTTACTTTAATGACAACATCCAGTGTAAAATTCAACCCTTAAAGTTTTATTAATTACTTCATCTTTTTTTTAAGTTTTTGTTTTCACAAATTTGACACAAATATTTTTATGTATTTTTTTCTCAACCAAATTTTCTCTATTAAATTTATTAAAATTTGACCAAAATCAATTCAATTTTGACTTTTTATTAACCAATCACGTTGCTTGATTTTGCCTACGTGGCAAAATCGAACTCTCCTATTAGTCTAATTTTTTTTTTCAATAACAAAAAGAATTTACAAAAATACTACGAAATAATGTAATTATTTAATTATAGAAAAGATTATTATTATTATTATTATTATTATTATTATTATTATTATTATTTATTTTTTATTTTGATTTTTTTATTGTTACTATTATTATTATTATTGATCTTGTATCTTTCTTTATTTTCAATTCAGGAAGTAAAACAAGTTACCACACACGTCAGGTTGTTTATTTTTAAATTAATAATGATACATAAATCAAATTTTTTTGAAAAAACCACAGGTATTATAACTAGTATAGTTTCATATGATTTACATATTATATTATCTAGAGTACAATTAAGTAGATGGTGTTCACAATATGAATATTACCGACATGATTTGATCATTTAAATGTTGAACCAATTTAAAACCGAACCGAATTAGATTTTTGTTTTCGATTCGGTATTGATTTTGGCCAAACGTAAATTGAGCCTAGCAAAAAATCAAGTTCACATTGATGTATGTACTTTTATAAATTAATACAGATAAGAAGACCATTAAGACTTATTCTATTATAAAAAGCTTGTAAAGTATTTTTTTTTATTATAAACGTACCGGTGCGTAATAAGCTATGTACAAGCACGCATTTATATTGCGTTAAATGATGGCAAACGCAAAACCACATAGGATAGCGAAATATATATTAACACACGAAAAGACTAAAGATGTTGGTATTTAAACACAAATAAAGTTGAGTGATTATATACAGTTGCATCATGTTACTTGATTATAAAGTCATTCGTTACGTATGATATTAACACTAAACATAGTCCCATGAGTGAGTTAGAATCTCATTTTGTAGGTGTCATCTGACAGGTTTAAATTTTCTATATATAATAAGTCGTTCATGACTGCTCAAGTACATGGATAAGATTTTTCTTGTTTAATAAGATTCTTTGTGAGCGGGAATTTTTGACTCAGATGTACATGGATAAGGTTTATCTCGTGACCATTTACGATCCATTCGTTGATCACCCAAATGTGTACCTACTGATTTTTGAATCATATATATGACTCTTGTAAAGAATTTATGTGATGTTGCATTTACCACTAAGTTGCACGATGGTGATTTTAAGTAGTGCAAGAGGTATTGATTCGAATCAACCAAAAGTATTATTGTGAGTGTTGTAAGTAAATATGCTCTATTTGTTACGATATACAACCGTTAGGATCAAATGAGAAATAAAATTAAAATAAGAACGGTAAGAAGAAACTACAACCACACATTTCAGATGCAACTCCCCATTTCTTCTTCCTATTTAAAATGTGTGGCTCGAAATCATTCTAACCCTCTCATTTTATTTTTACTTCTCATCGGATACCTTACCTAATATACAAACAAAATTAATTTCCCTAATATACGAACAAATTTAATTGATAAAAGTTAATTATAGTAACTTTGTGGTGAAATAGAAAAGTAATTGTATGCTTTTTGCATACGGAGAGCATAAAACATTAATAACTTGTCTATAATTTTGAGCAAAAGATTGCTTAATATAGTTATATCTCAACTATGTCAATTAGTGTTCATTTGAATCCCTATATATACTAGGGATATTGCTATGTTTCGTCACACATTGCCTTCTAATTAATCAGTAACTCATCAAAGGAGGATAGATGATGGCTTTCAAGCTTCTACTCCTTGCATGTCTTAGCTTTCTAATTTGCTCCGTCAACATTGCTGATGGTAGAAAACACCCAGAAGAGGAAGAAAAGACATTTATTGGACATGGGCATAGAGGGGGAATAGGAGGCAGTGGTGGAGTATGGTTTAAAGGTGGAGTTGGTTTCGAAAATGGTGGATCAGGTTCATCTTCGGGTTCAGGTTTAGGTTCTGGTGGAGGGGGAGGTGGAGGGGGAGGGGGAGGTGGATCAGGTGCAGGTGCAGGTGCAGGTGCAGGTGCAGGTGCAGGTGCTGGTTATGGTAATGGTTCTAAATCTGGTAAAGGAGGTGGTGGGGGCTCTGGAGGCGGAGGTGGGGGTGGAAAAGGCTCTGGTTATGGTTATGACTCTGGTTCTGGTTATGGAAAAGGAAAAGGTTTTGGTCGAAAAGGTTCCGGTAGAAAAGGTGGGTATGAAAAAAATGGTGACAACTAAAGTGGTAGCAAGTGTATACACTTGTTATAACCCTATCTATAATAAAAACATGCATGGTACGATCTTATATTTAAAACACATAGTTTGTATATCTGCTTATCTATGCAATTTCATATCACATAAAATAATAAAAGCGTAACTCTTCCGCGACCGCAATATATTAATTGCTTCATTTTGTTCATATGTAATCAAGTATCTAAATTCAAGAACTCTCCATACAAAATATCTGCACAAGTTTTACACAACCTTGAGCCATGGATGATCAACCTTGCATGCAAGTATAATTTTTAATCAAATACAGCATTTATGTGAGAGTTCTCAAACGAAAGATATATACTTGTAAACGTAATCGTCTATTATCTCTCATAAATGAAAGTCCAATAAGGCACTCGTTCATGCGAAGACAAAAATTCACAATTGAAGAACCCACGAAAATGGATAATGACCATTTATATTAGGATTTAAGTCATACGTATAATGGTGTGTACTTTTTCATATATACCGTTATGATATATCTAACCAAAATACTACTTGTGTGATACGTCAGTTTTCATTGTTGTACCAATATGATACGTGGGTAACTGCTATACCGGCTAAACCGGTTAAAAAGTGTCTTTTTAAACAAACATGGTCCTTTGCGATTTATTTCTTTTGCAAAATATGTCCTTTCCAGTTTTATCTATTGCAAATTAGGTCCCTTGCGATTTTTTTTTTCGTAAAATAGGTCCTTGTGTGATATTAGTCCCTGCTGCAACACTCTTTTTACAAAATTAGTTCTTTTTTTTAATATGCAAAACCGGTACCTATGCAAATTAAACAAGATCTGCTCACGAAATATGAGAGGCCACCAGATGTGGGAAATGTGGAGGTTATATATTTAACCCACAAATTTCCCATTGAGTATTCATCACGACAACATATCTAGGAAGATGATGTGGGTAAAAGACGTGTGTAAAGATTTGCCAACAAATTTCCCATAATATCTTACCCACCGCGAAAAATAATGAGAGCAACCGTGGGTAACATAAATTTAACCATGGCAATAACCACATAAGTGCACACGATAACTCAGTGGGTGATCTCTGGGTAATAATTTACCGGAGATAATTTTCCCACAATTTGCACACACCATAATTCATGAGTTCCGTAGTTATACTATGGATATTTTGTAATTAATCCAGATGATCATTAGGCTCGACTTGGCTTGCTTCTACCCAGTGCCGGCCTTTGTGTTGGGCCAAGTGGGCGACAGCCCAAGGCAGCAAATGGGAAGGGGGCATCAATTTGTAAGTCAATGTTTTACTAGACTAGGTTCAATTTTAAATGTATATGTAACTTTTATATTTTCAGTCAAACAATATAATAGGAAGTTGTATATTTACACAATTACACCGAAGGATTTTCCAAGCCCATGAAGCCCATGTTACACCAATAATGTAGGACAGTTATTAACAATATCAAAAGGAAGTTTTATATTTAGTGAGTTGACAGTCACAAAGTCTCACGATCATATAAAAAAGAAGAAGAAGAAAAAACGTACGAGATGGGAATTGGCAATTTAGAACTCAATTGTGGGAATCAAGTTAATATTACCCTAATATTATTCTCTAATTAGGTGATATCATTCCATAATTCGTTCTTATTTTTTTTTCATTGTTATTTTTTTTTGTTATCTTGCTATTATATTAAATAATTTTTCGCTAGAAACTATCATGTTGCGTCGTTCACAACCGTCGGGTGCTCAAAATAGAAAAAGAAAGCAAAAAGAACTAGAATCTGATAAAGCTCAATTTGGGTCTTTGGAACAATTTGTTGTTAGACAAAAAAGAATAATAATAAATGGTGAAGAAAATATTGAAAGTAATGATATTGAAGTCTTATTTAAGGAGTACGATGAGTCAAGAGAGACTGAACGGGTTGGCAATATTGAGTATAGAAAGTAGTTTTTTGGCAAGTGTTGACTATGACAAGATAATTGATGAATTTGCTTCAAGAAACGCGCGAAGACATCGCTTTAGGTGATATAGTAGGGGCTTGTAATTCAAAGTTTATTTCCTTTTATCGTAACATTTTACTTAATAATAAAATTCGGCGTGGGGTGAGCCGCCTAGCTTAATTGACTGGGTTCCAAACCCCTAAAAGATTTGTGTGTTTTTGTTTATAAGGGGGCATATTTTATTCGGCTCGCCCTGGGCATCAAAAACCTCAGGACCGGCCCTCCTTCTACCCGTATTCAGTAGTCATACTATGGACATTGTAATATTGACGATAATGTCGGTTAAAGTCTTAACGGCACTTTACTGTCAAGTAGATACATGGCATGTAGTAGAAATTTCACTTTTCAAAGTTTGGGGTATCATGTTGCATTTTTAAAAGTTCATAGTACTAAAATTTTACTCAGTGAAGTTCGGAAAATTCATGATACTAAACTACATTTTTCAAAGAAAGGACCAACTATTCACCGTAAAAGGCTTTAGTTCTTTGCCTACTTTATATGAAAGAGTTGGAGAACAGGCCTAAGCAAGACGTAATGAATTATATTTGTCCAATTAAAATTCTTGTGACAACAAAATATATGTCGTTAGGATCCTGGAACACAAAATTATCTCACAATAGATATATGCTTTATTTCCACACATGCTTTTATGTTGAGGAATGATTGGGAGGCCTAAACTCATGTTTGATTTTGTGCCTAAACTTGTGTGTCACTCTTTCATTGGTTATAAATGAGGGACTTGCTTCATCATTAACCAATGAGCTAATGTCACATACTTTCAGGCACAAAATTAGGCATGAGTTTAGGTCTCTCAATTATTTCTCTTTCCTTAGATGCAAGCATGTCAAGATAATTAGTTTAATTTTGAAGTCTTATTCAGTTATGGCGATTCATAGATGGTAATGGTTCGGTATGTAAGATGTCTAATAAGCAATAGTTTTAGTTAGTCGATTTTTCTACTACACATAAGTAAAGTTACTTGACTCAATATATATATCTTCAGCAAATGGAACCACGTTATCTTACGAAACTTAGCCACATAAATAGAGACTAACCCGCCTGATGATGAAATGAAATATGGCCTTTGATGGACTACAAAATCAACAAAAACGCGCATCATCCACAACGACATAAACCTACACTACTGGCACACATAATTATAAGCCTGTATGTGTAGATAACTACATATGAAAGCTAGACTAGCACTGTTATGTTACTTGTGTACTGCAAACCAATCTTCCATTTTGGTCACAATTGCATGTGACCTACACGTTCTTAATAATTGGGTTAGGTTGTAGTATTTATTTTCAGACTTTTGATCAATCTTATCATAACCATGTGTCATATGATTTGTGGGTAATCTTAAATACGCCTTGGACCTATGCGGTGATCTTTAAAATGCTTGAAATTTTCAAGCTTAATAGTACGATGAATAATATTGGTTTCACACAGAGAAGCTGAGATCGATCAAACAATTAGATAATCAATTTAAATTGAATAGTCTACCTCCTAACCATCTGGTAGCTAGGGTAATATGTTTTGTGCCGAGCGTAAGATTTCCATTGTTAAGTCCACATTTACAAGCATTTATATAGCGGCATATATGTGATGGCAAATGTAAAATCGCACCTCATAGCTAGCAAAATATATATTAATGCACGAAAAGACTAAAGATCTTAAATGATTTATGACGCGTGTAAAGTCGAGTGATTTTATGCACTTGCATCATGTTAACATTACAATATTGTACTAAACATGTGTGCAGTAGAACATATACTCCGTATTAATATCCGTTTACGATAATATAATGCTAGTGACTAATGAGTTAGAAATCAATTAATCTTAATTTGTTAGCGTCGTCAACAAAAGGGCTAAAAATTTAAATGATAAATGATTCAATGTTTGCTCAAGTGTTGGAAGTTGGAACCTATTTTAAAGTACTATAACACATATTGTACATGCATGCACTAGTCGAAAAAGATTAACACGATATTGTTTTACGTGAATATGCTCTGTTTGTTGTATTATGCAAACAAAGTGGCATAATACAACAAGTGGCATGATTTGATAGTTACTGTGTGGTGAAAGAGACGAGAGAAAAGTTGTTAGTTGGATGTTTTTGTCAAAGGATACAGGTTGGAGAGCATAATACATTAATTACTTGTCTAAAGTTTTTGAACAAAAGATCGCTTAACTTAATTATATCTCAACTGTATTGTTGAATTGATGTCCATTTGAATCCCCTATATATACTAGTGATTTTCATATGATTCTTCACACATTGTCTTGTAATTCATCAATAAACCATTAAACAAGCATATATGATGGGTTTTAAGCATTTACTTTTTGCATTTATTGGCATTTTAATATGCACCAATAACATTGTTGGTGGTAGAAAGTATCCCGAAGAGGAAGAAAAAACACTTATTGGACATGGTACGAGCATAGGAGGTGGAGTGGGATTTGGAGGTGGTGCAGGTGTCGGTGGTGGTGGTGGTGGAGCAGGAGGTGGGATTGGTGGTGGAGGTGGAATTGGTAAAGGTGGTGGAGGCGGTATTGGAGGAGGGATTGGCGGTGGAGGCGGAGCAGGTGGCGGCATCGGCAAGGGTGGTGGTGGAGGAATAGGAGGTGGTTCAGGAGGTGGCGGTGGTTCTGGAGGTGGAGAAGGTGGTGGCATTGGCAAAGGTGGTGGTGGAGGAATTGGAGGTGGTTCGGGAGGTGGAGAAGGTGGCGGCATCGGTAAGGGTGGTGGTGGTGGTGGTGGAATAGGAGGTGGTTCTGGAGGTGGAGAAGGTGGGGGCATTGGCAAAGGTGGTGGTGGAGGAATAGGAGGTGGAGAAGGTGGTGGCATCGGCAAGGGTGGTGGTGGTGGAATAGGAGGTGGTTCAGAAGGTGGCGGCATCGGTAAGGGTGGTGGTGGAGGAATAGGAGGTGGTTCTGGAGGCGGAGAAGGTGGGGGCATCGGTAAGGGTGGTGGTGGAGGAATAGGAGGTGGTTCCGGAGGTGGAGAAGGTGGTGGCATCGGTAAGGGTGGTGGTGGAGGAATTGGAGGGGGAGAAGGTGGGGGCATTGGCAAGGGTGGTGGTGGAGGAATAGGAGGTGGTTCTGGAGGTGGAGAAGGTGGGGGCGTCGGTAAGGGTGGTGGTGGAGGAATTGGAGGTGGAGAAGGTGGTGGCATCGGCAAGGGTGGTGGTGGAGGAATAGGAGGTGGTTCTGGAGGTGGAGAAGGAGGAGGCATTGGAAAGGGTGGTGGCGGTGGAGTAGGAGGTGGTTTTGGAGGTGAAGGAGGTGGCATTGGCAAAGGTGGTGGTGGTGGTGTAGGAGGTGGTTCAGGGGGTGGAATTGGCGGTGGTAGTGGAGTAGGGGGTGGTTCTGGAAGTGGGTTTGGTGGTGGCGTTGGTAAGGGTGGTGGTAGTGGTGGAGGTGGTGGAGGCTTTGGAGGCGGAGGTGGAGGTGGAGTAGGTGGTGGATACGGTTCTGGATCAGGAGCCGGAGGTGGATACGGAGTGGGTGGTGGCAACGAAAAAGGAGGAGGATGGCCCTAATTTTTGAGTCGTAACCATAGAAACTATTGGGAGCTAGACGTTAGCTAGCTATGACCCAATCTTTTATAAAAACATGCACGGTATGGTTTTGTATTTTAGAATACAGTGTTCGGCATGTCCCTCTATGTATTTTGTGTCACGTAAAATAATAAAGGCCTAAATTATTATTTACCACAATAATGTCATTCATGTTTAATCAAGTTATGCCCATCTCTTTATAAAACTTAAAATTTATAAACCACTATGTAATAGTAAAGGCCATGAAGGCAACAGATACCAGGGAAAAAAAAACGTGGATAATTAACCATGCATGCATGTATATTTTTTGGATCACATAAAGCATCTAATTATGTGAGAGTTTTCGACTATGATTTGTATGAACGAAAATAAGTTCCAACCTTTGCATTTTTCTTTAGCCAATTCGTAGCAAAACACACTAATGAAATCTGAAAATGACTAATAAACCAATACGGATCGATAGCTTGCATAATGAACTCAGGTCTATTAAAAATTATGATATGTTTTGCGAGTCAGGTAGATCATATTTATTGGTCGATATATGTTTAACAAAAACACCAAAAGTAGCAAGCAAGCACAGAATTCGCATGAATCAAGCTTCTTTCAAGCAAAAGATACTTGTTAATCGTCTCTAAATCTCAAAAATGATAGCTAGAAAGTAAGCTTAAAGTCCAAAGAAGCCCATCTTTCATGTGATTTAGATTATCTAGTTAACATCATCATCAAGTCATCAACATTGTTTAAACTTTCAGTCATTAAAGGTTTTGATTTTGCTTCCTGCTTTACATAATTTAGAGAACGAAAAATTTATGGTATTTGAACCTAAAAGTCCAACCGTTCATGTTGTGGTTTTGGTGAAACATAACATACATACCAGGAGGCTACCATCCTTTACATGGTTTGAGAACATCAACTATAAGAAATATAAGTTAACCATTTTACGCCATTATCATTTGCCAATCTTATTTACGGAAAAAGAAATAACATTATTTGTACACCGCTGCCCACTATCCGCACATATATGTAAGGGATGGAAGTATGATCCACCATGCCCAACATACAAGCTCACATGGGGTGCCAATCTAAGAACCCTGCGACGCACAACCTGTTCTAAAGCCGCTGCATGGGCCACTTGTGTTGCCCTAACTAGCTTAGCTCTGTGTGAGATATCGTTGGGCCAACCGCACTATACTCACTCCTGGGCTCGACCGCAGCTATGATGATACCAGTTGTTATAAGATACACGCCAAACATGATACCAATTGTTAAATTGGCGTAGCCCATTTATCGTATGTGTAAACAAATACGATTGACATCAACCCAAAAACCCATGTGAGGAATTAATTAGTTGTTGCTTGACATGCTTAAAAATTGTGTATTTTCCATTCAATAAAACTCATGAATGACAACTGAAACATTGAGTAAGCAACTATTAATCTGTGATTACTGATAAGTAGTACGCGTTGGGAACAGACCAGTAGAGAAGTTAGTATTAGAAAATATCAAAATAGAAATTAAAATACAATTCGTACTGTGTTGCGTCTGCACAAGGTTTACATATCGCCATAGGTACAAGATCCCTTAGAAAGTACATAAAAAATAAAAAGTCTACAAAGTAATGTAAACCGTTGGATTAAAAAGTCCCTCAAATCACCATCAGATCATATCAGGGGTATTTCCGTCTCATCCCCATTTATTCCACCAACCACTTCACCTTCACAGCTTCACTCATATTTTCACACATAACACCACCTTTCAAACACAAACTCCTTCATCTCTTCCATCACCACAATTACTGCCAAACTTCATCACCGCCAACCATCGCCATCGCCGGAAACATCCGTTTAAGATTCAGTTGACCTAATTGACGATCGTGACTCACTTTTTGTGAGATTTGATTCCGTCGCCACACCAATAGATTCTTCTTCTACAGCGTTGTTACGGTGTCGCGGTGGTTTATGACGGTGTCGCGGTGGTTTTTATTGTCTCCTAAACTGAACAAATAAACCCACTAAGAGTTTCTAAAAATAGGCTTACCAGATTGAAATTCGAGTCGTTAGGAGGTCAGAAGATTCAAAGAAGGTGGTAGCCGTTGAATGGTGGTCGGATTATGTAGCGGGAGAAGTGGCTGAGCTTCAAAGGCTTTGACTAACTGATGAACCTATAATTATAGGTTCATCAGTTAAGTTTATTAATTTTTTGGTTCATTAATTATAGGTTCATCAGTTATTGACTAACTGATGAACCTATAATTATAGGTTCATCAGTTATTGACTAACTGATGAACCTATAATTATAGGTTCATCAGTTATTGACTAACTGATGAACATATAATTATAGGTTCATCAGTTAAGTTCATTAATTTTTTTATTCATTAATTATAGGTTCATCAGTTATTGACTAATTATAGGTTCATCAGTTAAGTTCATTGATTTTTTGGTTCATTAATTATAGGTTCATCAGTTAGTTTATCAGTTATTGACTAACTGATGAACCTATAATTATAGGTTCATCGGTTAGGTTCATTAATTTTAGGTTCATCAGTTTATTTATCAGTTATTGACTAATTGATGAACTTATAATTATTTGTCATGTGTTATGTGTTTAGGTTCATCAATTAGTCAAAAATGTTACCAGAAAAACTGATGAACCAAAGTAACTGATGAACAAAATGTTCATCAGTTACTTTGTTTCATCAGTTACTTTGATTCATCAATTTTTTTATAGGTTCATCAGTTAGTTTATTTGTGTTATCATAGGTTATAGGTTCATCAGTTAGTTTATGTTTTTTTTGTTGATGAATATCAGTTGTTTTGGTTAATCAGTTATTGTCCTATATTATGTTTTTGGTTCATCAGTTAATGCCATGTGTTATGTTTTTGGTTCATCAGTTTTTTTGGTTCATCAGTTTTTGGTTCATCAGTTAATGTCATGTGTTATGTTTTTTTGGTTCATCAGTTAAAAAACTTTACTTTTTGAGTCTTACATTAATAAAATGATTGATAATGTATTGAGAAACAAAAATTAGTGCATTTAGCTCAATTTTAACATAAAATATATAAGCTAGACATTTCATCAAACATCTTGTGTGCAACAAATATGAGTAAAATACCATCTTTAACGTGTGTTATCTTACTCATATGAGATCGGATTTGAGTAATTCAAAAACCTGTATAAAGAGTGAACAAAAATCTATAACTTTCATGTTTTAAGTTTTTCACGATTCGACATTTATAAGGGTAAAAAACAGGGCCGAAAATGCCAAAAATATCAAGAAAATCAATAACTATTTTATATGTAAAAAATAAAAGTTCAAAATATTTAACAAGATTTATACCAAATTAAAGAGAATTAAATTTTAAAAATTATGGTGAAATCGGTTTTTCGTAAAAGTTTGTCGTTTGAAAGATATTTGCGTTTGAAATATGAGGTGGAATTTTAAAAAACGGGTCAAATTACCACAATGCCCTTTGACTGAATATTTAATAGAAAAAAAGGGAGGTAAGATGGTGGACACGTGTAAGAATTTGTATGGCTTTTTAGATTTTGCAAATTTGAAATCTTTTTAACCGATCGCAACTCTATGGCCATAAGGCCATTTATTCATACGCAACGTTCATCCTTTATCAAAACCGCCAGAGTATATGATTAACATTAACAATATGATAATATCTAACTACAATCTTTTATATAATAAAACAAAATCCTATAGGGAATTTTTCATTTCAAAAAAATGCATTCATACCTTATTTAGTAATAATTTTATTTAAAAAAAAATATATTTTCTTATTAGGTAACATTTTATATTTATCTATAACACAAGTACAAGATAAATACAAAAAATATAGATAAGATGCAATTAATAATATGATTAAAATTTTTAAATAATTATCTTTAATAATAAAAAACTATAATTAAAATCATAAATCAAACAAAACAAAGATTAAATTATTTATTTTTTAATAAATAAAAATATATGATTTCAAAAAGTAAAAAAAAAAAAAAAAAAAAAAAAAAAAAAAAAAAAAAAAACGCGCGTGCACGGGCATTATAACTAGTTCATATTATGATAATTATTCATTAAAAATATTCATTAACATTTATCGTCTTCTCAAACTTCTATTAATAAATAGTTTCCTAATTGTATTTATTTTTATACCATTGTGACACGTGCTTTCATTTTCATATTTATTTTTTAGCTAATAGTAATTTTAATTGTATTAGTTTTTAACCTTGTGCTTATTTTTCTATAAAATTATGTACCACATCTAATACTCATAAAGTTATGTGTACGAACGAGTTTTACATAAAGTTTTCCACCGATTAAACTTATAAAAAAAATAATATGATTTGTTGTTGAAAATGGATAATAAAAAAATTTTTTTTTCGGATATCTTTACTTAAACTCATAAAAAAGAATAATATGGGTCTTACGTATACATACAATCTCGTGTATTCAATTATATAACATAGTAATTTGTGTTTTCATTTGAGATTTATAATCTAGTGCATATACGTTGATTTTAATATATAATGATAATAGACGTATTTCTTTCAAAAACAATAATAAAATACATGTGTATAAAGTATATAAGAGGGTATTTGTTATATTTGAAAAATTATTAAAAAAATAGAAAGTGATAAGTTTTATAATCTATTTAAAATTTAACTGCCAAAATTTTATTACCTTTTTTTGTTTTATTACACAATCCAAACCTATATTTTTATACTTATTTTTTTGACATACATATTTAAGTCAAATTAAGACTTAATTTTAACTTTTAATTGGCTAATGAGACGACTCAATTTTATCATGTAATTAGAATGATGCACATTTATTAGTTTAATTAAATTTCTCAATATGCCTTTTTTATTTTTTGAAAATTTCTTATTATATAAGATAGGATCATAGGATTTGTTGTTGACGTTAAAAGTGATTTAAAGTGGCATAATTATACCATAGAGATACTGTCACTAAATATTTTGCTAACAACCATAAGGATTGTCGTTAAGATGTTTTGTTTTAATACACTTTTTTGTAATAATATAATTTATCCAATCACAATCAATCATTCATTGTATATGTAATATTTTCGTGATTTTCTTCACTTTTTTCGGAATTATCAACCAATCAGAATCATTAGAGCTGTTGGCCTTTTGTTAGCAAAACTCTTTTTTTAAATAACTTTGTTATTGCAGCAGCCAAAAAATAAAAATAAAAAATAAATAAATAAAACCTTTATTATATATACACAAACAAGTCCTTCCAAACAACCCGAAAATGAAGTTGATACAGCAAAAGAAGGCTAGCTACCCGATTGTCAGTTCATTATTTTCTAACAGTATATATTGACTTGGTAAGAATATCTGCATTTTATAGTATTTGTTTAAAATTATATACAAGATCTTTGCCTAAACAATTACTCCTTCCGTCCTAAATTTATTGTGCACTATTAAATTTTTTAGTATTTCTTATTTAACTTTGACCTTAAATATTTTTGTGGGTGTTATATAATATTTGATGCAAAATATATAAATGGATTAGATTTTAAGTGTACTTTTCAATGGTATAATTTTTTATCAAGTATTATGCAATAAAAAATATATATTTGTGGTCAAAGTTGAACCAGTTTGACTTTAAAAATTCAACTTGGACAATAAATTTGGGACGGAGGGAGTACTAGGTGTATAATAAAAAGATGATTTGTGAACCACGACAACAAACCCATCGTGTGTTAATACATCACATTTTTAATTATTGCCAAGTTTCAACGTACATGATCTCACTTTAAAATTCATTAATTGGTTTTAACAAGAAATGTAATGCGCACTACCTACTAAGTTAAGTAAATAAAAAGTTAACAAATACATTCAACATTTCAACCTTATAATACAGCCAAAAATTGTCATAGTGCTATTATAGACTTGTAGAATAAGGATATAGACGACGCGTCTATATTCTCCTGGCACCCAAACAACGCGTAATTCTTAAAAGACATTTCCCTCGTGCCGGTCTTCATCAAATTTCAATCACATGTCGGTCGTCTGAGCGATTGACTTTTTTTTTTTTTTTTTTTTTAATTATGTATCTGAGTGTATTGTAAGGTATATGCCGGTCTTCATCAAATTTCAATCACATGTCGGTCGTCTGAGCGATCGACTTTTTTTTTCTTTCTTTCTTTTTCTTTATTATGTGTCTGAGTGTATTGTAAGGTATATTTTTGTTTAATTATGGTATGTTTTTGTGATAATGTTGGTTGTCTTAATACACTATACTAATATTAACATTGTCTTGACAGTGATGAATGTCGTTGATGCCATCAGTCTTACTAACCTTGTTTTAAACTCTTTAAATTGGTTTCAAGACTTGCTAGGGGTGAGCATCGGGTCAAACCCGGCCCGGCCCGACAAAAGCCAACCTAATCTGAAAAAGAGAAAAACTCAAACCGAGAACCGAACCGAGAAATAGATATCAAAACCAAAACCGAACCGAATAACTCGGTTGTGGTCGATTTTCGGGTTTCGATCGGTTTATCAGGTCTAGTCAGTTTTTGGATGAATTTGCTCGACCCTACTTGCCATGTACTTACCTTAGTGAGAAAAAGGTTTGCGCATACATTTAACTTTTTCATTTCTTTATTAGAAAAATGAGAAAAATAAAATGGTAAACCATGAAGTTATCAAACTTTCGATTACTCCAACAAAATTAAAAAAATAAAAATAATAAAAAACTTCCTGTTTTAACTCGGTTGGTTTCCACTTTCTCCTCTTTACTCTTTAAACTCTTTATTATTACCATAACAGCAATTCATCATCATCATCATCATCATTTCCCAAATGACATGAAACCCTAATTTAACCACCCTTTAAAAACCCCTTAACCAAATCCAAATCCCTTTAAAACCCAGAAATATTTCCCCAAAACATCATCTGGGTCACAATCTTTTTCACAAAAAAAGCCGCCATGAATGACATCCCATCAACACCTGGTAAATTCAAGTCCACTTTATACACTAACCGTTTTCGTTTCCCAAGAGTTACACTTTACACCCTCCTATTTCTCACTTTTGTCTTTTTTATCCACTTTTTTCTCTCCACGCCGTCAACCACCGCCCCTCGCCGTGGATTAAGGGATTCCGGTTGGGATAACCAGGTCAAAGGGTCTGCTAAAACAAGGTCACGTGACAACCACGTGGTCCTTGTGACTGGTGCTTGTGGGTTTGTGGGGGCTCATGCTGCTGTCAGTTTGAAGAAAAGAGGTGATGGTGTTGTTGGTATTGATAATTTTAATAATTATTATGATGTTAGGTTAAAGAAAATGAGGAAATTGCATTTGCTTGATAAAAATGGTGTTTTTGTTATTGATGCTGATATTAATGATGTGCCCATGTTGAAAAAGGTTTTCGGGTTGGTTCGGTTTAGTCATGTCCTTCATTTGGCTGCCCAGGCTGGTGTTAGGTATGCTATGGTTAATCCTGATAGCTATATTAAGTCGAATATTGACGGGTTTGTGAATTTGTTGGAGATCGTTAAGTCGTTGAATCCGCAGCCTGCGGTTGTTTGGGCGTCTAGTAGTTCGGTTTACGGGTTGAATACTAAAGTACCCTTTTCGGAAAAGGATAGGACTGATCAGCCTGCTAGTCTCTACGCGGCTACTAAGAAAGCCGGTGAGGAGATTGCGCATACTTATAATCATATCTACGGGTTGTCGATTACTGGGCTGAGGTTTTTCACGGTTTATGGGCCTTGGGGTAGGCCAGATATGGCGTATTTCTTTTTTACTAAGGATATATTGAAACGGAGGACGATCTCGATATTTGAAGGGCCTGAGCACGCGACTGTTGCCAGGGATTTTACTTACATTGATGATATTGTGAAGGGCTGTTTGTCGGCTATTGATACTGCGAAGAAGAGTACGGGTAGTGGTGGGAAGAAGAAGGGCGAGGCTCAGTTTAGGATTATTAATTTGGGGAATACGTCTCCGGTTTCTGTTAATAAGTTAGTTAGCATTTTGGAGAAGTTGTTGAAGGTGAAAGCTAAGAAGAAGGTGGTGTTGATGCCTAGAAATGGTGACGTGCCTTTTACTCATGCCAATATTAGTTTGGCGCGTAAGGAGCTTGGGTATAGACCGACTACTGATTTGGAAACAGGGTTGAAGAAGTTTGTGAAGTGGTATCTTGATTATTACGGTGGAAAGAAGAAGAGCTCGTATTGAATAAGGTCTGAAGATAATGGACAGGTTAACCTATGAACCCCTTTTCCGAAAAGATATAATCTTCCGTTATGTTTGAATAAGTGATTTGTATGCATTCTTTTTTAGGGGATGTGTGTTAGATTACTTCTAACACTTTAGTGGAAGGAAGACTTTAGATTGGTTTATTAAGTTTTTCTAGACGATGAGGGGATTGTACAGTTTGTTGACTTAGTTCCATTCAGATTTGTACTAACTGGTGGATTTCGTTATTTTCTTATCTATTTTTAGCTTTAGAATTACTTGAATAAAGTAGCTTTTGAGTTTTTCTGTCTTAGTTTTCATTGGTTGAATTGAAAGTTGCATGTCAGGCGTTTTATTGAACTACGATGATACGCAAATGATTATCTTGATAAGTATTCTTTGATTAATTTTTTTAGGTTATTGGCATTCACTGCTCTAAACTTTTACTTTAATCGGTTATCTGTAATGTCAGCTCTCTTGGTTTCTTTGGAACATATAAATTCTTGTTTGATTCATGGTGAAATTTTTTACTTGAGATACTTGCATTGCTTTAAAGTAGATAGAATGCATATTTTCCTTATACTGTCTATTCTTGCAATATGGTTAAACTTTATTGTTAACGACCGTAGTGTTTTACTCCAAGTAAAAAAGAATCTCTGGCATTCTCAGCTTTATGGATACCTAAGAATTTCAAGAGTTTAGTTTGCTGTATTCTTTTCATGCTTGAATTTGTAGTTGCAGACTGAACTATGATGATATGCAAGTGTTACCGATAAGTTGTATCAGTCGGTTGCATACCTGCATGCTTGTTAATGGCCATCTTTTCTTTAGTTGCTTCTTGTTTCGTGTTCTTGCTGTTCATGGTTCATAAATCATAATGCAATTTCCACCAATTCTTACTGCTTATGCTGTTCATGGTTCATAATGGAATAGCATATTCAGTCACATGTATATAGTTTCACGTATTACATGTACAAGAACAAGTTAAAAAGCAGGACAGCCTATACTTTGACATGTTTAAAGATGGTATATGCAATTATTCCGACCAAGTAATATCCAAATCTCCCCAGTTATTTAGGGGTACTTCTAAGGCTTTCCAAACTGCCTTTGATGCATCCACAATATTGTTGGGACAAGGTGGTTGATAGTCATGCTCAGCATCACAACCCATAGTAGAGTCACACTCGTCTACAACCATTGCCTTCACGCTCCTCCCATTTCCATTTATCGTAATATACGTGTGGCACCTATCCCCTCCCTTGTACCATCCAGTTGATAGTGCAACGACTGGTGTGTCATCAGAGTGGTAGTGTTTGTCACACGCCGATGGACCACCACCGTCACCTCCCTTTTGGAAGCTGTTAAGTGTAAGCGTAGCTTTAGTACCACTCGTCACTGGTGGCGAGCACGTGTACGTGGTATAGAACTTACCCTTGACACAACAAATGGAGTCATTTTCAATGTTGCATTGTCCAGATGGTGGCGTTTTTCCCCATATACCACCACTTGGTTTGCAAGTCTCAGCCTTTGTTTCAAATGAAGATGCGGCTAGTAGAGCCATGAGAAAAAGTAAACAGAAGCTCTTCATCTTCTATATATTACCGTGTGTATCTTACGATAGATATGTTGAATGCATTGCAAGGTAAAGTGATTTCTCTTTTATAGAAGCTCTTCATCTCATCAACAAGCCTAAATTGAGGTCATACCAACAGATTGTCAATTCCTTTCTTATAATTAAACTAAGGCATGATGAATGACATTTCCTTTCTTATAATTAAACTAAGGCATGATGAATGACATTTTAACTGATATACCAACAACGTAAAAAATAATCTAGTCTTTATTGAATACAAGTTTGTCCAGTCTTGTAGTTTCACAAATTAAAAGTTTCAGTTGATATTGGGAACGAAAAAGGATTATTTACTGTTGGTCCCAATATGAGAGTCGATATGAAATTGCAATAAGTAAAATCTGAATAACTTTATTATCGGTCTAAAACTTGTAACATTACATGTACATGTCTATTTATACTAAACGAATGGTTGTGTTCGAACCATCGTGACTGTTGGAAGGGTTGTGTCCATTCGACATGCCCTTTCACAATTTACAGAATATTAACTAACTTAACAAACTAATCAGTTATTAAGTTTCTATCTAACAACTTCGGTCCTTCTAGTTTAATAAGAAGCAATATCGAGATTATAACTTTCATTCTCCTCCTTAATCTTGATCGTTGCTTCGACCTAAGTCTTGAACTCCGAGCATCTGTCGCGTAGTCACGAACTTCAATCTTGGTAAGGCTTTCGTTAAGATGTCCGCCCTTTGTAGTTCTCCACTAACTTGTTCCACATTGATATGACTATTCTCTACGCATTCCCGAATGAAATGATAGCGAATGTCTATGTGCTTGCTCCTTCCATGAAATACTGGGTTCTTCACGAGTTGTATTGCTGATATGTTGTCAACTCTAAGCGTTATCCTCTTTTCTTGCCATCCAGTCAATTCACTAAGTAGTCATTTTAACCACAAAGCTTGACATGCTGCTCCAGTAGTTGCCATGAATTCTGATTCACATGATGATAGTGCCACTGTAGGTTGCTTCTGAGTACACCAAGTAATGGGTGACTCTCCAAAGTAAAATACGATTCCAGTAGTTCCTTTTCCTTGATCAGTGTTGATCCCATAACTACTATCGCTGTAACCTGTAATCTTGCAGCCGCCTTCTTTCTTGTAGATTATTCCATGCTCCTTTGTTCCTTTGATATATCGGATTACTTGTTCCACTGCCTTCAGGTGATAGTCCTTCGGGTCTTGCATAAATCTGCTGAGTAGTCCGACTGAGTAACTAAGATTCGGTCTTGTATGCAGTAAGTACCTTAAACTTCCAATTAAACTTCGGTAGTAAGTTGCGTCAACTGATTCTCCATCTTCCACCTTGACCAACTTATTGCCGGGATCCATAGGTATCTTCGTATCATTACTATTTGCCATACTTGTATCTTTCAAGATCTTGTTAATGTATCTTGTCTGCTTGATTTTAATCTCTCCTCCTGTCTGTGTAACTTCTATCCCAAGGTAATAAGCTAACAATCCTAAGTCGCTCATTTCGAATTTGTCTTTCATCTGGGATTTGAACAAGTCTATTTCCTTCTTTGGAGTTCTCGTGATTATCAAATCATCTACATATACTCCAACTATCAGTGTAGAAGTCTTGCTTCTCTTCGTATAAACTGCTTGTTCGAGATTGCACTTCTTAAAGTCCAATGAATTCAAGGTTTGATCAAGCTTCACGTTCCAAGCTCTTGGTGCTTGTCTTAAGCCATACAAAGCTTTAGTCAGCTTGTATACTTTTCAGGTTGTGTAACATAGACTTCCTCCTTCAATTCTCCATGTAAAAATGCTGATTTTACATCTAAGTGGTGTACTTGCCAACCATGATATGCTGCTAGTGCCAATATTAGACGAACTGTCTCTATCCTAGCAACTGGTGCAAACACTTCATCGAAATCTATTCCTTGTTCTTGTACATAACCTTTTGCTACTAATCTTGCCTTATGTCTAATGATCTTTCCTTTAGCATCTCTCTTGGTTTTATAAACCCACTTGAGTCCTATTGCCTTCTGATTTTCTGGCAATGTTGTGAGGGTCCATGTGTGATTCTTATTAATTGAATCCAATTCTACTTTCATGGCCTCAATCCATCTCTTATCTGTCGATGCTTCCTTATAGTTACAGGGTTCCTCTTCCATGAATAGTAGACTTTCAGTCTCAACTATACGTGCATTCCTATATATTTCCTTTATCTATTTGAAACCTCGTACTGGTGTATCATCAAATCTCTGTTCTGAGCTTCCTAATGAGCTAAAAGTAGCTTTTTCTTCTTCTGTGTTAGGGTCATAATTGTATGTTGGTGGTGTAATTGGTGAATTTGGTTCTGATGTTGGATCTGGTAATGGATCCGGTGTTGGATACACATTATCATTGTTTTCTACGTTGACTGTTATAGGGTTTTCATTGTCAACTTCATCTACCACAAAACTAGCCCAAAATGTGTCTTGTGTACTTGTATCCTCTCCACTCTTCTCCCAATCCCACGGCTTCGTTTCCATAAACTTTACGTCCCTACTAACATGTTTCTTCTTTCTTATCGGATCATATAACTTACATGCTTTTGATCCTTCCTCTACTCCTAAATACACCATCGGTATGCTTCTATCATCCAACTTCTTCAAGTGTGGCATCGTTATCTTAGCATAAGCTGTGCATCCGAATATTATTAAGTATTCTAGGTTCGGTTTCCTATTGTAGAGTGCTTCATATGGTGTTTTATCTTCCAAGGCTTTCGTAGGTACCCTGTTGAGTATGTAAATGGCGTATCTTACTGCTTCCGCCCAAAAAGTTAAGGGTAACTTCATCGCTTTCATCATACTCCTAGTTGTTGATAACACTGTCCTATTTCTTCTCTCCACTACTCCATTCTGTTGTGGTGAGTATGGTGTTGTCAACTGTCTTGTTATACCATTTTCCTTACAGTATTTGGTGAACTCATTTGATGTAAATTCATCTCCTCTATCCGTTCTTAGCATCTTTAATTTCAACTTTAACTCCATTTCAATCTTCTGTCTAAATTCCTTAAATGTGCTCAATGCCTGATCTTTCGATGTTAGAAAGTAGGCCCACATAAAACGTGTGCAATCATCTACCAATAAGAAGATGAGCTTGTTTCCTGAGTTTATGGCTGGACTTATGGGACCACAAAGATCTCCATATACTAAGTCCAATGGATTCTTTGATCTGAATTTAGCTTGATGTGGAAATGGTGTTCTAATGTGCTTTCCTGATAAGCATGCATCACAGATTTGTCCTGCATGACTTATTCTTGGTACTCCATCTACTAGACCTTTTCTTGTCATCTTGTCTAACGCATCAAAGTCCAGATGACCTAATCTTGCATGCCATAACCATGCTTGGTTGTCTACGTTTGCTAAGATACATATAGGTGCCTCTATATGTAGTCTAATACTGTAAAGTCGATTCTTTGATCTTTCTACCTTCATCAACAATTTCTTACTCTTATCATACAAAGTCAATATGTTTCCATCCATGTCGAATTGCTTTCCAAATTACCACGCCTTTATCACGTTGTTCCTTTTATCCTTTGTGTCGACTTGAACCCTTAACGTGCCCTAGATCCCTTGCTTGTATCTCGGCTTCCTTCCAAAGTGTCCAAACACTTTCGGTAATACAACAAGTTTGTTGTATGTTGTTTTCTTTCCGGTTTCAAGTTCCTGCTTCAACAAAGTTCTCCAAAAATACTTCTCGGTATTTTCTTTAAAACAAATCATTGTTTGTTTTCCTTCTTCTAATACTAACTCGGTAGTATGTCTCCTAAACAAGGTTAACGAATTTCCTTGTTGCCTACGTTGCTTGTTACTTCTCTAACGCTTTCCCACAATACTTTCTTCCTTTCGCTTTTGTTCCACACCGTATGTCCCACAACAATCAATACCCTCGGTATCTTTTACAAACAATTGATCAGATTGTTTTCCTTCGTTTGTTGTTGTCCTCGTATTACTAGCGTGCGCCAAACAATTCCTAGATTGTTTTCTGTTTTCTCTCTTTCTTTCTCTTCTCGGTACCGTTTATATCCAAGCAACTTCTTCTTCTTTTCTATCCAAACGTGTTGCGTTACTAGTTTTTGCAACCATGGGTCTCTTCTTCTTGACGTCCTTTCCTTCCAATTTGCTGCGCTTAAGTGATGGCAAATGGGTCTTTTCTTTTCTTCCAATTTGTTGCGTTACTATGGTGCAACAAAGGGTCTTCTTGGTTTGTTGTTGTGTGGTACTAAACACAAGCAAAGTTTCTGCAAAAACTTGTGTGTTCTTCTTCTTTGTTCTTTCTGCCAGCAAGTCACACAACACAACCAAACTTTGGTCACCACTCCGTTTGGTGCCCCTTCTCGTTTGCAATTTCCCACAAGTATGGACGTGCACTTCCTTTCCTTGCGTCCTAGTTATTTAGGCAACGTTTTATGTTTGACCGCTGCGTGTTCTATTCTGGAATGAGAGTTCCAGCGTCTGATTTCTTTTGGTTTCCAAATCTGTCTCGTTTAAGTTTTCTGGTTTCAAAGTGTATAACGAGTATGGCTCTGATACCAAATGTTGGTCCCAATATGAGAGTCGATATGAAATTGCAATAAGTAAAATCTGAATAACTTTATTATCGGTCTAAACTTGTAACATTACATGTACATGTCTATTTATACTAAACGAATGGTTGTGTTCGAACCATTGTGACTGTTGGAAGGGTTGTGTCCATTCGACATGACCTTTCACAATTTACAGAATATTAACTAACTTAACTAACTAATCGGTTATTAAGTTTCTATCTAACAACTTCGGTCCTTCTAGTTTAATAAGAAGCAATACCGAGATTATAACTTTCATTTACCAGTATGTTGTCGAGGACTTGCATTTTGAATATGCGGATAGTAGCTCATACATTGTTTGTATCTAAGAAAAAGAGACTTGAATATATCTGTTGCACTCTAAAAAGAGTTGTGACAAAGTGAATATAGTTTTCTTTTCTTTTTTCGACAGCTACGTCTAGCATCAAATCTACAAGTTATTTTATGATTTACAAATATTTTGATATAAGATTAATCTTCCGTATAGCTCATACCACTGACAATTCGAAGCCTTCATTCAAAGATTTTGTAGTTGCTATTACTTAAAAATGTTTTAACATCTTGCATATCATTAATACCCAAACTTGTACCATCCTAACTCCACCACAAACAAATTGCTTCAAAAATGCTTATTACCATAAGGACATTATTTTTCTTATTAAACTATTTGCTAATGTTTATACCAGATTTTTTCTCATTAAACCAACGAATTTTTTTGGTTTCCATTTATTTATTTGGGCCTACAAATCAACAAGTAATTTCCATGGTTATTCGGCCTAAGACATGAGTGGTTTATATGTTGTTTTTTTTACTACGGTTTTTCTATTTATACTACAGTTTTTTTTATATCACTTTCAAATTTCAAATACACATTCGCTCTAGCTAACCTCATTAAAAGGGGACATATATATTGACCCTCCCTATTTTTCATATAAAGTTTAATATGTCAAATGCTTCAAACTGTCAAAAATACGGAACAGAAACTGATAAAAAACTGTGCTGCACTAAAAAGAGAGAGAGAAAAAAAAAAAAAAAAAAAAAAAAAAAAAAAAAAAAATCGCCTATGGTCCGGTCAACATACCCCATTAAAATCCTGCTCCATAGTTATTGTCCTCAAACTACCTCATTAAAATCTCAACTCTGATCTATAATTGTAATCCAACGGTCAGGGTTCTAACCAAGCTCAATCCGTGTGCAACTCTATCAACCAATCAAATTTCACCATCAAGATTATAAAGACCCTCATCTTCTTCCCAATTCACACTCTCACCTCACCAACACTCAAATGTCGACTGAAGTTCAGGCCACTTTTGAACCTACCGCCAACAATGCTCCTTATTTTGAGGTATCTAACTGATTTGCCTTTTTTTTTAATGTTTAGTTCGTCAAAATCATATTTAGTTTATTTCATACATTTTTATATTTATAATATGGCCTTTTTTTCTTTTCTTTATCAGTTCAGAAACCGAGTAAAGATAAAGACGGAGAATACTTGCTCGAATTGTTGAAATAGGTGGTCTCGGAATTTGCTGTTGATGGTGTGATGGTAGTGTTTTTACCATCAACAGGTATGATGATCCTTTGTTACTTATAATTTAAAAATCGTTAGTGTTTGACCCTTTTTTTTTTTTTTTTTTTTTTTTTTTTTTTTTTTTTTTGAAATGTGTGTATTTGTATAAAATGATGCTAATATGTAGAAAATTTCAACTTAGTAGCGTTTTAAATTGAGTTTGGAAAACTAGGCGTAGCAGTTGGTTTGTTTTACAAAAGTGTTTGTAGTTGATGACGCGTTTACGCTTCTTTAGAAAAATTTGCATGAGTTGTATATCTGCGATTGCACGTATTTCAGGTTTTTCATTTCATAGTGTATATCAATGAGTTAATTCGCCATTGCTGTTGTAAATCTCTTAGTTAGGTTAGTTTATCTTTGGATTCTCATGTTTTTAAGAAAGTACTGAGTGTCTTTATAACTGCTTCTGTATTACAGCTCGGTCAAGGTATGTCAAGCATATGTAATATAAATCTCTTATTTTTCAACCATTCTATTAAAAAGAGAATCTTTTTCTTTGCAGCCATAATCAATTTGCCGTTTAATTGGAATGCAAGACATTGCATGTCATTTTCTTACAAGTTGAGATACATTTTGAAGGTTACATCCGCCGTTGCCTGGGTGGTAATACTAGTTACTTATGCTCAAACCACTAAAGGTTTGTTCCTAAATAGTTTGTTTGGAACTAGTTCCTCGTTCATTGTGGCGGTTTTTGTCTACTCTTAAGGTAACTGCCATTAGTATCATTTACACTTGGTACGACAAATGATGAAGTGCACGGTGAAAGGATGCGTGCTCAAGTACGGTTTAAGTTGCTTGTCTAGATGGTACGATGAGGTTCCAAAAACAAAGAAGGGTTGGAAGTGTCCTCGGTGTAGGCTCATATGTAATTGTTGTGATTGTAAAAAAAGAAGTTATAATTGTAAAAAAAAGAGTAAAAAAGAAAAAGAGGAGCCGATAGAAGAAGGAGAGGAGATAGCTGAAGAAGAGGAGCAAATAAATGAGGTAGAAGAAGAAGAAGAAACTGCTTTTGTGGTAAGCAATTGATAGCATTATTGGGGTGTTTAGGGATATGGTGGTTTTATAGCAGGTCTGGAATAATGTTGGTTTGGCACAGTAAGTAGTGCTATGACACGATTGTTTTAAGTAAGGTGTTTGTGTTTGAATTTTTTAAAAGCCAAAAAAGAGGTCTGTAAGAGCAAAAGTACAACTACTAGTTGTGATTATTGTTGTTAAAAAGGGATTTACCACCTGTGGGACAAAGACTTAGAACTGCTTGAGAGCCTGAGACAACAAACATTTTTCACCAATTATAGTTAATACGTTAAGCAGTTTTATTAAGCATTAGCAATGCAGAGAAAAAATTGCACAAAAGTGTTACGGGTCAACCCAACCTTCTACCCATTTCAACCCCCATCACCCATTTACCTACCTTATCTGCCCACCTCTATAGATGTCGAAATGGTTGGCCCTTCAATTCGTATTAATGGCTCACGGCTGTGATTTATAAGGTAGTATGTAGGAATAGCAGAGTTCAAACTGTTTGAGCACTACTGATGCAGAATATCTGCATGTCACTGTTGGAAATAAGTTGTTAGGTGAAACTAGAATTTTGTGTGTCAAATCTGCTTCATGAGCAACTTTAATAGCTTCTTCTCAAATCAGTAATGGACATTTTAGCATGTTTAGTACTGATTGAAATTTCAAATAAAGATCCTCTAAACAGCATGTACTTTTCACACTGCCATACTTTTGTTCAATGGCTTTGACCTCATTCAAAGCTTCTTCTCGTGCATCCTGATCAATGGTTGATGTTAGAGAGTATTAGTCATAAAAGATACCTAAAATTTTGTTATTTTGCATTCAAAATGATTTTAGAATGACAAAAGTTAAGTCACCAACTTAGGCCTCGTTTGTTTTTTCAAAAAAAGCTCTTATTGCCTCTTTTCACTTCTTTCCTCTGCGGGCGCGCAGACGAACATGTTTGTTTTTTTTCAGACAAAAGAGCTTCTTTCCTCTTCTTTCCTCTTCTAAAATGCAGACATCTCCTTCCTCTTATTACATCTTCTTTCACTTCTTACCTCTTTATTCACAAACCATACATCTGTTTCTCAATATTCATTTTTTTTTACGTTTTCGTTTGTTTTTTTACGTTCTCATCCGTTTTTTTACGGTTTCGTCCGTTTTTTTACGTTTTCGTCAATTTTTTTACGTTTTCGCCCCCTTTTTTACCTTTTCGACCATTTTTTACGTTTTCGTATATTTTTTTAGGTTTTCGCCCCTTTTTTACCTTTTCGTCTTTTTTCGTTTTAGTCTAATTTTTTTACATTTTCATCCGTTTTTTTTATGTTTTCGCCATTTTTTTTTACGTTTTTGCCCGTTTTTACGTTTTCATCTGTTTTTTTTACGTTTTTGTATGTTTTTTTTACGTTTTCGTCCGTTTTTTACGTTTTCATATTTTTGTTAAATGTTTTCTTCTGTATTTTTAAGGTTTTCGTTTGTTTTTTTACGTTTTCTTCTGTTTTTTCACGTTTTTAGCCATTTTTTTATGTTTTTGTCTATTTTTTATTTTTTCGTCAATTTTTTTTTACTTTTTCAATATTCTTTTACGTTTTCATCTATTTTTTTTTGTTTTTTACGTTTTCAACCATTTTTTTTAACTTTTTAGTTTGTTTTTTTACGTTTTTATCTGTTTTTTAACATAAAAAAAAAAAAAAAAAAAAAAAAAAAAAAAAAAAAAAAAATCGGGCGAAACATAAAAAAATGGCCAAAAATGTAAAAAAAAAACTGACGAAAACGTAAAAAATGGTGGAAAATGTACCAAAATGGTAACAAGCGGAAGAAAACGTAAAAAAACTTGTGAAAAAGAAAAAGGAAAAGATAAAAAGTACTTCAATAGCACAAAAAATAATTTTGAAAAAAAAATGAAAGAAGTACTTAAATAGCACAAAAAACAAACGGTCTTGTTCTTGCAGATGAAGAGCTTATATGTACCTCTTCTTCTGCAGACATGGTTTGCAGATGAAGAGGTAAAAGCTCTGAAAAAACAAACGACACCTTACTCAATCCTCATGAGCTTTCTTCAGGGACTCACATGGTTCCACTAGAAATTACATCGAGTCAAGAAACATGTTGGCATTGATGCCAGAATTATAAAAGAAGCTGTTTTGTCAGACAGACTGAATTAACATTTCTAGTTGTTTTTGTCATAGTTGATATCAGCATAAGACAATGTTCAGTTTGGATTTATGGTTTCCAATTATTTGCAGGACCTGAGCAATCAAGTTTCTGGTAGAGACCGGCCTCCACTTCCTAGTGATGGTCCTGGTCCTGGTCCTGAAGTGCCTGTCAAGGAAAAGATATGGGTGACGGTTAGGGTGCGTCCATTGACACCAAAAGAGGTGTTTTCTAAAGATTTTAGTGTCTGGGTTTGCAATGACGATAGGTCGATTGTTTCAAGAAATCAAGATCCTCCTGTCTACTTTTTGGGTACAACATAATAATACCTTTCTATGGCTAATTGAACATTGTTTAGTTTCAGAAGTACAACATATATCCTTATTGTTGATGTTTTTTGAACAGATAAAGTGTTTAACGAGTCATGCCAAGAGAAGGAGATATATGAAAAAGGGGCTAGAGATGTTGTGCTCTCTGCTATGAAAGGGATTAATGGTATGATCTTTCATCCTAATCACTTGTTTCCTTATCACACATGTATTTTTTTATATTAAATTTTAATTTTGATTATTTGCAGCTACGATAATTGCTTATGGTCAAAGCGGCAGTGGCAAGACATTTACCATGAGTGGGATAACGGAAAATGTTATCCATGACATTTATGCCCATATTTCAAAAGTGCGTGAACATTCTTCATCTTTTCTTTTATTTTAATTACAGCTACATATGTCTCAATGTCCTAATGCCTCATATCCTAGTTTTTCTTTTTAACTATATAGGTGGTTCAAATGGGTTACAAACTTTATGTACCGAGTATTAAACATTTTAACTAGTTGTTTTTTTTTTTTTTTTTTTTTTTTTTTTTTTTTTTTTTCTAATAAAAGCATTTTGGAGATCTTATGCATTAAAAATATATTATGGGTGAATTTTGACCTTGTTGTTGAGATATATATAGTTTGAATTAACCTACCTTTACTTCTGTGTCTTTACAGACTGTAGAGAGTAAGTTTGTGATGAGCTTTTATGCTCTTGAAATCTACAACGAGGATGTGTTCGATTTGAACCGTGGTGTTTCTCGCCCACTAGATGTATACGATGATCCTAACAATCCTGAGGTGAAGACTTGATTACTTATTAAATGTTTCTGTTTTTTCTTTTTTCATGTGATTTAGACTAACGTTGTATTTTGTTTACATCCAGAAAGGAACGCTTGTGAAGGACCTGAGTGAGATGGTGGTCAAAGATGCTCAGCATCTTAGGAACATGATTGTTGCTTGTGTAGGTAATTGACTTTCTCTTATATTATGACAACATGGCATGACATTTTGCTTTCTCTGTCTTAACTGTGTGTTTGCATTTGTGGATGTCTCAAAGAGGACATTGAATGTTCCTTGTTCTTGACTTATCATTATTACATTGGGTTCTTGCAGGGAAAAGAAATGTGGGTGAAACACGTTTGAATAAGCGAAGCTCAAGATCACATCAGATATTCAAATTGGTAATCTTAATACTGTAATTCGACGCCTCAGTTTCATTATGCTTGTCATGTTCTTATTTATCTCATGCATGTCTCACTTTTCACCTAAATTTTGGCACTTGTACAGAGCAATAATACTGTAACACAATGTTTTAAAAACACGTTTCTCCTATCTTTACTTTTTCTTAGCAAAGTTAAATCGCCTTTTATAGAAAATTTATGTGTCTTCTTGTTGATGTTGTTCATACGAGGAAAATGGGAAAGAGGTAATTATGTACCTCTATATACGAAAGTATCATTTTCTGACTACATGTCTGTTATATTTGTGTCACATGCTTGTCTTAGATATATTAAGCCACGTGCATGTACTTGTACTAGTTGGATCAAACCTTTTTATATGACTTGTTACATGGTGACTGACAATTCTAATGACATCATCTGGCTTTTCTTTTCAGAAAATTGAGAGCAGTCCCCGTGATGCATCAGGAGGTGTAAGATCTCTCTTCGCGAGTTTGGTATACTTCATATTTTCATTTTCATTTTTTCTTGTGATTATTTGGTTTTAATTGTTTCTCACCTCATTAAAATTTCTACAGAGTTTTGTGGACCTTGCTGGGAGTGAAAGTGCAGCTGATACAAATGCCTGTGGTGATAGACTGAAAGAAGGAGGCAAAATAAATAAAAGCTTGCTCACTTTGACAAAAGTGATTAAGCTGTTAAGGTTAGCTGTTATATTACGCAGTCATCTAGGATTAGGCAAACAAAAACTCTATTCCCTCGTCTGATTTCACACCACAAAGACCCATAAGTCGGGACCATAGCATTACCCAAATTAAGGAAAAAAATTAATCTGATCAACAAGAGCTCTTAGGATTTAAGAATAAGAAGTGATGAAAGAAAGGATAGATAAATGTGATCACAGAGAACAAGGTTTAGGACTTAGGAGTGGAACCGATGTGAGTTTCAGGAGGTAGAGTTGCTTCAGGAACAACAGGACCAACCAATATGCTTCTTTAAATGTGGGATGAATGGCTGCATTAGGTGGTAACTTTAAGGTATAAGCCACTGCTCCAACTTTAGCAAAAAACTTGTTTCACTTCTATTCTATGATTGTCTGCATAATGTTTCATCCTTGAGCAGCCACTAAGTTATTCTTTAATTGTTTCTTCTCTAGCTTGTAAGCTTCTGTCAACTACTCTCCCCGGCCAGGGAGGGAAATAAGGTAGGTGCAGGGGAGGTTTTTGTCCATAAACAATTTCAAATGGGGTGTATTTGGTAGATGTGTGGTAAGTAGTGTTATACCAATACTCAGTTAGCGGTAACCAACGAGCCCAATCCGCAGGTTTTTTCAAAACACATGCACCTAAAATATGCTTCTAAGCACCTGTTTAAGACTTGCGATCGTCCTTCAGTTTGGGGATGGTTCAAAGTAGACATCTGATCAATGCCCAACAATTCAGTCCAAAAATTACTCTTATCCCTATCAGAGACACTTGATTTAGGGAACCCATGTAATTGGACTACGTTGTCTAGGAATGCTTGAGCCACAAGGGTGTTTAAGAGCCAAAAATTAAGTGAGCATATTTGCTCAATCTATCAATGATCACCAAGATTGCATTTTTCCCTTTAGAAGAAGGAAGGCCTTCTACAAAGTCCATAGCAATATCTTCCCAAATGCTTTGAGGCTGCTAGATCACTTTTGCACTTTTGACATATTACACATTCTTTAATGAACATCTACCTTCAACTCGGGCCAATGAAATAAGCTCCTCCTATTTCTCTTACATGTTGCTGTCACTCCTGAATGAGCAGAAGCATGCATCCCATCCATTGAGATAATGGCTCCATTTCTCTTATCATTATGGGATGACCCTTTTAGCATTAATGACTGGATGCAACGGTTTCTATAGTGTTAGAATATAAAAATCATGACAATCATAAAATAGGTAAACACATATGCGGAAGCGTAGAAACATCTATAACATATAAAAGATTAACATAAATTAAATAGGAACGTACCCGATGCACTTCAATTAAATCTTGAACAATTGAAGAACCCTAATTAGGGTTTATGTGAATTAGGGATCTATTGATTAACCCCTTACCGTTTTGTTAATCGATCCAAGATGTAAACAAAAGTATGTTTACACCACGTTCTTGTACACACGTACTATTAACGAATTAAAGTAAATGCTAGTTTAATATTTACACAAAACAATTTTGGTTTAAAACAAAACCTATTTGACCGATTAAAACAAATCACCAAAACTATTTGTGATGTTGTCGTTGTCAATCACTGAAACCAAAAGAAAAGTGAAACATTAATATACTATAGAAGCACATGCATGACATACGCATATGTATGTTTCTGTGATTGAAGTCGACAAAAAATAAAAGCAATTGTTAAGGTTTATATTTAATATGTGTACAAGAGATCCAAAAATAAACCCTTGATTTTGCTTTTATAGGATACAAAACTTAGGGAACAAGTTTAGGGTTCTCAATTTTTTATCCATGGTCCTTATCTTTGTATGTTAGTCAATTTTCACCAATTACTAACATTCTTTATTTGTTTTGTGTAATTAATAATTAAATATAACTATTTATATTAAATTATTAAACTTTAATTCTCATACGTGAAGTGTGCAATCCCGTGGTCTCGGGTTCGATTCTAGACATATATGTATTAATATTTATCCACAACTCTAACAGCTCCCACTTGGATATCTATTAATAGTATAATGACATTGGTTAGCGTCTAGCAACACGCCAATGCCCCTAGTTCAACTCGAGTAAGGTCTCCTGGAAAAAACCTTTAATGATTCATCATTATTATTATCATCCTTTTGTTTATAATACCACGTTAATAAAGATATGGATCTTAGTCATTCTTTAATTAACAATTCTGTTTCTCGTTGTTTATGATTGAGCAAGATTACCAAAACATCTGAACATAATCCAGATAGACTTTGGGCGTGCGCACGCAAACACCTTGTCAACCCTACGAGGGGCCCAGCAGTATTAAACTTCAAAACAAATTTGAAGGAACAAATTCTTTCTTGACTACAAGAATAACCCATGGACTTTGCAACACTTCTGAAAACAACCCTTATAACTCCCTGTTACGGTGAGCGGTAGATTGCTTCACAAAAATGCACTACATCCATGACTCTTATCTGGTATCTCAAGTCTGAGGATAATAAATTCATGATTTACTTACTGACAAGATCCATAAAGTAAAATCATGCAGTTGGGATAAGTCCTATATTCAATTCATTGAATATCATGTGAAATTGGTATGTCAACGCATCAATATACTTTCAAGTATATTCTTAACCAATACTCAGATTTGTCTTAGTTTAATGATATTCCCATATCATCAATTGACAACGGACAATTTAGAATAACATAAGTTATTCACGGATTTAAACATGCAAATATAGGACACAATTTATTATTAATGAAAACAAACGTACTAAGTACTTTAATTCATTATAAATAATAATTGCTTAATGTCCTTTATCCAAATACTAAATAGATCAATGCATGATAATTCTAGTTAATGAATTTTGTCTCAAGTAATGACTTGCTGACAATTATGCCTCAAGTAATGACAATCATACTTGTTTACAAGGCATTATTCAACTAACTTTGATCTATCCGAATTTTGAGAATACTTATTTCAAGAATTTAATTAGCAAAATTCTTGTATGTGTATATCCAACTATCTTGATATAGCCACATAATTTTTCATAAATGGTGTGACATCCTCAATCACTAATTTATGATAATCAAACTTTCAAACATTTTAAAGTTTAAAGTATTCTAATTCTTTAATGTATAATGCAACTATGCTCTTAGTGGAGCACTACTAGTTTACATGGCCATTAACAAGGATAAAATCCTACCATGACTAGTATTGAGTGTCATCTCAATTAAACTAGCATCATCGTATAAAATTACAATATGCTCTTTAAAATCCCGTAAACTTAATATCCATTGTGTAATTTTTAGGAGCTATTCCAGTTTGAGGATTATTATTCTAAGTTCAAACATATTTCTTTAGAATATTTATTACACAAGATATCAAATATTGTTAAATCATTAAGCATTTAAGCATGATGTAACAATAATATGATGCACATGAAAATCCTTCATTCATACTTAGATTTATATTCATGTTCTATCTTTCCAAATACGTATATCCATTTACTAAATGATATATTATGTTCTATTAGAATTTATTTACCGCACATGTTTATTAAATAATAAACTTTTGTTCCAAGGTTGTATGTTTTATTTTCTAAATCTTTCACTTACAGTTTCATTCCAAACTAAGTCTTAACATTTCACTTATATGGAATGTAACTTCTTATATGTTATACAACATATATGATTTAGTAAATCAAACATAATACTCCCACTAGCTTTCAGGAATACTTAGAAATTATCTTATTTTAATTATAAACCTAAACATAGATTTAATAATTTATCATAAGAATAATTTCCTAGATGCATGCATTTATCCATTCATGGATTATTGCACTATGTACACTTCCAAAGATTTTCTTGAATTCATAAACTCTTTTTGATTACTTATCGTCCTCGCTGAAGTAATTATTCAAGAAAGAGTTTTTGATATTCATTGTCAAATTTCATATTCATATAAATACGACAATTTACCATCTTTGTATCTTTAATGTGCTTAGGAAAGAGTATTCAATCATAGTTAATTGCTTAAGTATGATTAATAATCTTGTCATAAGACATGCATTAAGATATGTGTACAATTTTGTCCATATGATTATTTCACAAAGATTTAAACCACTAGGGTTACATTATCTTTGAATAAACTCATCATCATTCTCTAACTATTAAGAATTAAGATAAACCAAATTTTCTAAATTTGAATATCTTTATGAACAGCATCTATAACATTCATATTATGAGCAATTACCCAATTCATTATATTGGTAATACTACATCATATAATCGTCAGTATATTCATTAAATATATGAGATATCCAAGTGGATCTATGAATGATAATTCCATCATCTTGAGGTTTATCATTTACATGTTAGGCCTCATCATGATTTTAACTAGTGTAGTTTTAGAAGATTAGGTATCTTGTAATTCTATCTTTTCAAGATAAAATACTCCCACTTGCCTTTAGAATTATATAGAATATAAGTACTTAGCAATTAGAGTAACAATCCAATTTTCTCTTTTAGGACTTTACAAATACGCATTGATAGCTCTTTGTTAATAACCTTCACATAAGTAACTTAACAAATTTAGAACTTCAATTTTAAGACTTAATGTGATTCATCACATTTCATAATTCAATAACGTCTTATTAATCTTCTAGGAGTCTAATTGAGTATATTCAAGCCATACTCAATTTCTAACCTTGATAACTTTTAGAAGAATAGAAATCATAGTTATCTTCAATCAAACAATCTAACAAGAGTTTGATTCCCTAACTGAACATACCATTTATATGTGGTATTTCAGTTAGAATTAATATTGTAAGAAGATCTAACAATATATATAAGATAACCATATTCCTGTTGGCATACCTATTTACCAACTAAATCAATTTAATGGTATAATAGTATTTTCAAGCCAATTGCATGCTTTATAACCCAAGTACTTATTAATCAAGTCACTTCATGTTTATGTCTTATAAAACATAAACTTGTTATAATCCCACTATACGTTATTAATCATTGATCAACTCAATGACTTCTTGTATATGTCTTAATTAAAAGACCATAACAAGCTAACGTCTTACTTAATTATAAGTCTTGTAATACTTAAAAGACTTCATATTTATAACTATACAATAAAGTATAAACATGTATAATTAAAGTAATCTTTGAACACCATCATTTGGTTTCAATAATATTTTCAAGTTAACACACCTACTTTATTTATTTTATGTTATTCTAAGAATACATAATTATTGAAGTAGTATTATATTATTTATGTCATTCCAATAATACATAAATATTAAAGCTGAAGTAGTATTGTTATTTGACAAATGTTCTAATAGACGTCTAATTTAGAAACTGTAAATTATCCATGTTGGTCTCACGCATACATGAAATTCACCTTGTTGTTAATATTTAGTCTGCGTCTCACGTTTACTAAATTTCAACACCAAGTGTTTCTTAGATTAGATGTATTAATCTAATTAGAATTATAATCTCTTACTTTGCAGTTAAGAGAATCTTTTAAATCATATTCTTATGTGTTGTACTTTGCACATAATGAAGATTTCTCCCACTTGTGCATGGTACAACACCATGTATCATATAAACAACACGCACGCGTTTGTTAATGTGAACAATATGATTTGTGTCATTAACATAACTTAGTAGATATAGAGTTTACTCAATCAATCAAGGAAGCGTACATGACTATTCTTGAAAATATTAGTGTCTATATTTGGAAAGTAATTACCTTGAGATATTCAAAAGATAATCTAAGTTACAATCAAGACAATAAGTCTTGTAACTCCCACTGAATTAGAGAACATTATAATAATCCCTTCTTCAGCCATAAGAACACAATACTCCCACTGAATTTGACAACATTGTAAATGTTTCATTAATCAGTGAAAGGAAATAGTGTACTTGTTTACTTTCCTACATCTTTTAAGAAAACCCATTCAAACAATTATATAGGTTATAAAAGGATGTATTTTACTACATAAATGTGATTCATCACATTCCAAATTATTAACTTGAAAAGGCTCGGGCATGCAATTTCTTCCTGTATAGATCTACCATTCCAACAATTGTATGTAGTATCTTTAAATGGTCAAATCAAAACAACTAGATAAAATAATCTAATTTGTCTTTTACCATTATGCAGTAATCAGTCTAGCTTCTAATTGAATAACTCATAAAGTGCAAATAATCTTACTATTAAATTTTGCTATGAGTTATGTATTTAGAATTTAGACAATTCTAATCCTATTATACCTTTCTCATTCATGAAAAGGATTAGGATTTAAGTCTCACACTTCTCCTAATGGAAAGAAGACTATATTTATTCTTTTTGTAACATTGACTCTAACCAAAAAACCCTAACGGGTGTAGACCAATTAAAATAATAACTTACGTTTACGGTTTTGAGTTGCATTAATACATTTAAAGAATTTACAAAATTCAATTTTAGTATTTTCTATAATTTATATTTCCAAGAAAATATAATACCCAAGGATATATTCATATAACCAACATATTTTCTTGAAAATCTAGGATCCAACTTTACATAGATTCCACCACATCAGTTGATCTGCTAGTGGTGTGATGAGTGTGTAAATACTCATCATTTTTGTCTTATATGAACTGCCAAAACGTCCAAAAACACTCAGTAATGCATCAAAATACTAAAAATATTCCAAAATTGTGTTTTATATGTTTTATATGCAAAATGTTTAAAAACAAATGAAAAACGAACAAAGTTTGCATAATTGGCAGTTTCAGTCCCTCAAGTTTCAAAAATTGACAAAACTAGTCCCTGAAGTTTTAAAACGAAAGAAAAGTCAACCCAAGGCATTTAAAAGTGAAATATGATCAAAAACGATCCTTGGGTGAAAAGTTTGAGAAAATTACATGTTTGGTCCCTGAAGTTTCAAAATTGGCAAAATTAGTCCCTGGGTGTTTAAATAATGGAATTTATCAAAATACACCCTTGTACTATGCATAACTTACAAATTGGAACATTTTGATAACTTTTGGGTATTTACATGTTTAACCCTTCTAAAAATCAGAAAATGACATAAATGGTCCTTGGTTTTGTAAAAAGGAAAAAATATGCAAATATGATCCTTGTATTATCTAAATATTGCAGGTTTAGTCCTTTTAACAACTTTGGTAAAATTACATTACAGGCCCCCAAACTTTCAGAAGTTACAACTTTAGTCCTTGTGATTTATTTTACCAAAAACCAAACGGATCCTAAATAAAAATAACCAACAGCCCACACTCTTATAACCCCCACCCACTATTCCCAAGCCCAGTTTCAAATCAGCCCAGTCCACCCCATGGTTTGACCCCGGTCAAAACCACCCTCACTCTCTTTTCCCTCTCCCTCACTCACACCCCTGCTACTCCACCAATACCACCAAAACCACCTGGTTTCACCCACTCTTCCCCACCACTTGCACCCTTATCCTTCCCAATCACACATCCCAACATCATTTAATGTTTCCCCCCCCCCCCTGCTACACGTTATCAGGCCCCCAATTGCTTAAAAGCCCTTTCCCGCCAAAAATAGAGAATGAGCAAAAGTGATCCAAAAACCTAACAACTTGGTGGGATTTGATTGGTGGGACCCACACAAGACTCTGGGATGCTACAAAAGGGAGATGAAGCCATGGTGAAAGTGTGTTAGAGTAGTCTTAGTTTAAAGTAGTCGTAGGTAATGTAGACTTTAATTTTAATTGTAATTTCAATTCAATCAAGCTTGTATCAGTTAATCTTGTATGTTTAAATATTTAATCAAAGTCAATTTCAAGTTTCATTGGTTGTCTCAGTTTATGCAAATTTCTAAAATTCTCAAAAATCTCAAATTATTATCTGTTGTTGTTGGTTGTTGTTAAGGGTGTTCATAAGCTTATATAAGCTCTGACAAAGCATTATTAAGTCTTAGAAAACCTTGATTGACAGTTTAGATCATATTTGCAATAAATTCCAAAAATTCCAATAAATAAATAGAAAATAAAAAAAATAGAAGGAAGAAAGGAAGAGGAGCTGAGCAAGGTGAAATTTGAAGTGATTGGGTAATAGAAACCTTGTGGAAGGTTGCTAGGGTATGAGATTGGTTCATGGTCTTTGATTGATTGATGCTCAGTCCTAATTCCATTGTAAGCCTTTTCTCAAAAATCTTGCTTGGTACTGTTCATCTGCATAATATCTGTTCAATTCTGTCTAATTATACCTAATAGGTGTGTTTAAGTTGTAATGTAGCTCAATATTGTATATTATCTCATTAAAACTCTTGGTACTCACAGTTTGCTCAATTAATTGTCTTAACTAGTTTAATATAGGAATTTAAGTGTTTGAAGTTTAAGCTTATATCTTGGTACTCATTTTAGCTCTCATACCTTATTAGATCATTGTGTAACAGTTTCATAGCTTTATGTACTCATTTGCATCATAAACCAAAAATCTGTCATTACTAAGGTAGTGTTTGGTTCAGGAATTTTCTGCTTGGTCTAGTGTGTTTTTATGAGGGTTTTTGGTTCTTTCATGTTTACTCAGGTTCTAATGGTTCAGTGGAAACATAAAAGCTAGTTGTGTTTTGCAAAAAAAGTCAATATCACAAAAAAATCCCACCACCACAGTTAACTGTGGTGGTCATTGAGCCCAAATCATTATCATAGACTTTAAAACTTGTTAAAATAGCTTACTTTAGTTTCATCATTGCCTAATACATCAGATTAAGTCATTAGGATCTGCTCAAAATTCAACAAAGTCAAAGTAGGAGTTTTTCTTAAAAAGTCAAATATTCATGTTTTTAGTTTTTTTCAATTCTTGCAAGAATTTATGTGAATTGTGTACTTGGATCTAGAATGTGAAATTCCTTGTGTGTGCAGCCTACCAGCTCATCTTTCATGTCCCATAATTTTTAGAATTTTGTGATTTTTCTTGTGGCCCCCACTTGTGCCTAAACACACTTGCAGGGCACACAGCTGCCCTGTGCAGCAGCTCAGCCCCTCAACACCACCACTTTGTGGTGGTTTTCCTACCACCTCAGTGGTCCCCAGCCCTCAAACCTAGTTCCATAGAACCCCCTCCTACCATAGATCTTAGATTGACCCCTTGTTTGACCTGTGCCTCAGTGGACCCCATCTAAATTGGATCCTCAACTTTGTCCCCAAATCTGTCTCAGTCCACAATAAGCAAGTGCTTATTGTGGCTTATTGGCTTATCTTGAGGTCCCAAAGTGGTTTTTCCAGCTTAATTAAGTTCAAATAACTTATTTGTATCAGACTTATCCAAGGTGGGCCCCACATAAGCTCTTTTGAGCTTATTTCCATTTTCAGTCAACAATAGTCAACTGTTGAGTTTTTAGCTTTCATTTCAGCTTATTTTAAGTTTATAAAAAGTTTGTTTTTACAAAAAGTGTTTGTTTTTAAGTATTTAATAGGTTTGTAAAATAAAAATCAAGAAAAACAAATATAAAATTAAGTGATAGTTTCTATTTAATTAAATTTAATTTTAATTTCCATTTTTACATTTTTATTAAGTAAGTTGTGTTTTTATATTTTTAATAATTCCATCTTAGGTTAAAATAGTTATAATAAATCTTTCAGATTTTTATTTTACCATTTAGTATTTATTAGAATTAAGTTTAGTTTTATTAATTATTAATTAATAATTTGTTTAAATTAGCATAATTAGTTTTTATTAATCAAAACCTAGTTTTTATATTTTTTATAGCTTTTATATGTTGTAAAATAATTTTAGAAATTTTATTAGAGTTTTTACTGTTCATTTAGTATTTTTCTTAATTTAAAATAGTTAATTAGTTAATTAGTAATTAATAAGTAATTAATTAATAGAAAATCCACAAAAAGACAAAAACACTTATTTTTAATTTTAAAACTTATTTTTAGTTATTTTATAATTTTAGAAATTTTATTTTCATTTTTCTAGTATTTAATTAGTATTAAATTATATTTAAGTATTTTAAATATTAATAATTAGTAATAATTAGTATTTAATTAATATTAAATAATTAATTAGGGTTAAAATTTATTTTATTTTTCTAAAAATTTTCTTTTACCTTTTAGTTTGTAAAAAAGTCATTTTTACCCCCTGGGTGTTTTCAGAATTAAGATTTCACGTTTTATTTTGTACGTCTACGTTTTATTTAAACGTAACGTACGCGTTTTTAGGTTTTTATCGTTTCTGGTTTTTCTTAGCTTCCCGTCTTATCCACATAGCTTGTTTAAGCTATTTCATTATAGATTCCTTAGTTCAATCACACACAAATCTTTTTCTCATCCAAATTCACCCGATCACAGAACCGTTTGTATACCATCCACACCTCGTCGGGACATAACGACCCGGGGAAACCCTATACTTCCACGGAGCATTGACTCTAGGCTATCTTTGACTTATTGACCTTGGTCAATAATAATTAGGTGGTTCAGGCTCAATCAAAATTTGGCGCCGCTGCCGGGGAGGTTGTGCGCGTATTCTAAACGGTTTTGCGTATTAGTGAACCTGGATATACATCCATTGTATATTTACCATCCCTTGTTCATATTTTCCTATTATCAAAACAAAACCGTTCACGAAAACTTTTTAAATCAAGTTTTCAACGAACACAAAAAACACAAAAACATTTTCTTTATCATTTGTACAAAATGATTTCCAAAAACACCAAAAAAATCCTTCTTCACCCTCCTACCCTTTTGATTCTCATTTCCTCACCCTCTATACACATTTGATTCTTTCTATGTCTCATCCACGCTTTCTGGTTTGCCAATGGTGTGGTAATCCTCATAATGGTGGCAATTGCCCCAGTTGTGGCATGGTAGAGTCGGGAAACGGGTCTGTCTATAACCAAGATCCCTATTCCTACCATGACACGACTGATTCTTTCCATCAGTTACCACACCATGATACTCAGCAGTTTTACTGTTGTGAGTACTGTGGTGGTTCACACTACAGTTCTGATTGTCAATCGGGAAACACGCTTGTCTATGAGCAGTTTCCTGATAACAATTTAGACTTTAGCACATACGACTCACAGCCTCAACAGTTTTACTGTTGTGATTACTGTGGAGGTCCACACTTTAGCTCTGATCATGGTGAAAGTATAAAAGATGGTAATCTGTCGAACAATAATTGGCAAACACTTTTCCAATTCCTAGATCATTATGAGATTTACATCAAATTGATTCATCAATTTGCCATGTAAGCATGTTTCATCCCATCTCATGCCTTAAGCTCTAGGTCTCACGCATCAACTTAATTAAGTCGTCTAACTTAGAAACTGCAAATTCTCCATGTGTGGTCTCACGCACACTCGGAAATTTACCTTGTCATTAAAATTTAGCATGCGTCTCACGTTTACTAAATAATAACTTCAAGTGTTTCTTATAGTTAGATGGCATGTAACTTAAATTTTTAGGGTATAAATTTTTGATGTGAAAATCAAAACATGTATAAAGATGCATGCACTCATCTTTATAACATAAGTTTTCAAAAAAAAACTTTTAATTTACCATTTGTGAAATTAATCCACAAAGTTTTACTTGAGGTTTAATAAACCCTAAGATGACTTTCTACAATTATGATTTTAAAAGTAATTCGTTTAAGACATATTCAAGATTGTGATAACCAAGGCAGACTCTAAGGCTCTTTTCTAAGCCTTCAAATCACGGTTATGAATATCATCTTAAAGGACTTAATTTTAAAAGTATATTTGTACAAAACATCAATCAAGCAAAAGTTTATGGATTCAATCTCAAAATCATGTAATAAAGTGTGAATTTTGCTAGTCTCGCCTGGGAGCTGATTACCGTGCGAATCGGACCACTAGCGGCACTTAAGACCTTGCAAGATTCTTACTTTATCACTTAGGGTTTCACCATTATTAGTCCGTATTATTTTCTTTATGGAAAAATTACCCTTTTATTGCTTACAAACGTCTCCAACAATTAAACAATAAAACAAGTAATAAAGACAAATCAAAACAACTAATAACAATTTATAAAGGTGAAACAATTAGCCACATGCAATCTTTTTAGAAAAGATCCTAACAAAATCAATTCTAGGTTTTAATATGCATATAATTAACTAGGGTCTTCACCTCTTAATGGAAGTGCGCCACATACATTGACAAGTCAATTGCGTAGGCCAAAGCTAATCACATACCACATATCACATAATTGATTTTAATAATTATGGGGTCTTCCCCAATATTAGATCTATCTAAATATGTGAAAAGCTTAACAATTAATAACCCATGACTAACATGCATGTTTCGTCACGGATCAATGCATAACAGTTACCAATTAGGTCAAGGATACGCCCAAATAACACATAAACATGTAGGCAACCTAGGGTTTCTAATCCAATTAATTAATAAAACCACAAACCCTAATTAGGGTTCATGGAATAAATCGACCCCCCCCCAAAAAAAATTAGGGTTAGGGTAAAAAACAAAACCCTAGATCCAAAACATGTATCTAAAACAATCAAAATTCATTTTTTATGTGTTTTATGTAATCAATTACATGTTATAGCAAGCTCGTGATACCACTGTTAGAATATAAAAATCATGACAATCATAAAATAGGTAAACACATATGCGGAAGCGTAGGAACATCTATAACATATAAAAGATTAACATAAATTAAATAGGAACGTACCCGATGCACTTCAATTAAATCTTGAACAATTGAAGAACCCTAATTAGGGTTTATGTGAATTAGGGATCTACTGATTAACCCCTTACCGTTTTGTTAATCGATCCAAGATGTAAACAAAAGTATGTTTACACCACGTTCTTGTACACACGTACTATTAACGAATTAAAGTAAATGCTAGTTTAATATTTACACAAAACAATTTTGGTTTAAAACAAAACCTATTTGACCGATTAAAACAAATCACCAAAACTATTTGTGATGTTGTCGTTGTCAATCACTGAAACCAAAAGAAAAGTGAAACATTAATATACTATAGAAGCACATGCATGACATACGCATATGTATGTTTCTGTGATTGAAGTCGACAAAAAATAAAAGCAATTGTTAAGGTTTATATTTAATATGTGTACAAGAGATCCAAAAATAAACCCTTGATTTTGCTTTTATAGGATACAAAACTTAGGGAACAAGTTTAGGGTTCTCAATTTTTTATCCATGGTCCTTATCTTTGTATGTTAGTCAATTTTCACCAATTACTAACATTCTTTATTTGTTTTGTGTAATTAATAATTAAATATAACTATTTATATTAAATTATTAAACTTTAATTCTCATACGTGAAGTGTGCAATCCCGTGGTCTCGGGTTCGATTCTAGACATATATGTATTAATATTTATCCACAACTCTAACAGCTCCCACTTGGATATCTATTAATAGTATAATGACATTGGTTAGCGTCTAGCAACACGCCAATGCCCCTAGTTCAACTCGAGTAAGGTCTCCTGGAAAAAACCTTTAATGATTCATCATTATTATTATCATCCTTTTGTTTATAATACCACGTTAATAAAGATATGGATCTTAGTCATTCTTTAATTAACAATTCTGTTTCTCGTTGTTTATGATTGAGCAAGATTACCAAAACATCTGAACATAATCCAGATAGACTTTGGGCGTGCGCACGCAAACACCTTGTCAACCCTACGAGGGGCCCAGCAGTATTAAACTTCAAAACAAATTTGAAGGAACAAATTCTTTCTTGACTACAAGAATAACCTATGGACTTTGCAACACTTCTGAAAACAACCCTTATAACTCCCTGTTACGGTGAGCGGTAGATTGCTTCACAAAAATGCACTACATCCATGACTCTTATCTGGTATCTCAAGTCTGAGGATAATAAATTCATGATTTACTTACTGACAAGATCCATAAAGTAAAATCATGCAGTTGGGATAAGTCCTATATTCAATTCATTGAATATCATGTGAAATTGGTATGTCAACGCATCAATATACTTTCAAGTATATTCTTAACCAATACTCAGATTTGTCTTAGTTTAATGATATTCCCATATCATCAATTGACAACGGACAATTTAGAATAACATAAGTTATTCACGGATTTAAACATGCAAATATAGGACACAATTTATTATTAATGAAAACAAACGTACTAAGTACTTTAATTCATTATAAATAATAATTGCTTAATGTCCTTTATCCAAATACTAAATAGATCAATGCATGATAATTCTAGTTAATGAATTTTGTCTCAAGTAATGACTTGCTGACAATTATGCCTCAAGTAATGACAATCATACTTGTTTACAAGGCATTATTCAACTAACTTTGATCTATCCGAATTTTGAGAATACTTATTTCAAGAATTTAATTAGCAAAATTCTTGTATGTGTATATCCAACTATCTTGATATAGCCACATAATTTTTCATAAATGGTGTGACATCCTCAATCACTAATTTATGATAATCAAACTTTCAAACATTTTAAAGTTTAAAGTATTCTAATTCTTTAATGTATAATGCAACTATGCTCTTAGTGGAGCACTACTAGTTTACATGGCCATTAACAAGGATAAAATCCTACCATGACTAGTATTGAGTGTCATCTCAATTAAACTAGCATCATCGTATAAAATTACAATATGCTCTTTAAAATCCCGTAAACTTAATATCCATTGTGTAATTTTTAGGAGCTATTCCAGTTTGAGGATTATTATTCTAAGTTCAAACATATTTCTTTAGAATATTTATTACACAAGATATCAAATATTGTTAAATCATTAAGCATTTAAGCATGATGTAACAATAATATGATGCACATGAAAATCCTTCAGTCATACTTAGATTTATATTCATGTTCTATCTTTCCAAATACGTATATCCATTTACTAAATGATATATTATGTTCTATTAGAATTTATTTACCGCACATGTTTATTAAATAATAAACTTTTGTTCCAAGGTTGTATGTTTTATTTTCTAAATCTTTCACTTACAGTTTCATTCCAAACTAAGTCTTAACATTTCACTTATATGGAATGTAACTTCTTATATGTTATACAACATATATGATTTAGTAAATCAAACATAATACTCCCACTAGCTTTCAGGAATACTTAGAAATTATCTTATTTTAATTATAAACCTAAACATAGATTTAATAATTTATCATAAGAATAATTTCCTAGATGCATGCATTTATCCATTCATGGATTATTGCACTATGTACACTTCCAAAGATTTTCTTGAATTCATAAACTCTTTTTGATTACTTATCGTCCTCGCTGAAGTAATTATTCAAGAAAGAGTTTTTGATATTCATTGTCAAATTTCATATTCATATAAATACGACAATTTACCATCTTTGTATCTTTAATGTGCTTAGGAAAGAGTATTCAATCATAGTTAATTGCTTAAGTATGATTAATAATCTTGTCATAAGACATGCATTAAGATATGTGTACAATTTTGTCCATATGATTATTTCACAAAGATTTAAACCACTAGGGTTACATTATCTTTGAATAAACTCATCATCATTCTCTAACTATTAAGAATTAAGATAAACCAAATTTTCTAAATTTGAATATCTTTATGAACAGCATCTATAACATTCATATTATGAGCAATTACCCAATTCATTATATTGGTAATACTACATCATATAATCGTCAGTATATTCATTAAATATATGAGATATCCAAGTGGATCTATGAATGATAATTCCATCATCTTGAGGTTTATCATTTACATGTTAGGCCTCATCATGATTTTAACTAGTGTAGTTTTAGAAGATTAGGTATCTTGTAATTCTATCTTTTCAAGATAAAATACTCCCACTTGCCTTTAGAATTATATAGAATATAAGTACTTAGCAATTAGAGTAACAATCCAATTTTCTCTTTTAGGACTTTACAAATACGCATTGATAGCTCTTTGTTAATAACCTTCACATAAGTAACTTAACAAATTTAGAACTTCAATTTTAAGACTTAATGTGATTCATCACATTTCATAATTCAATAACGTCTTATTAATCTTCTAGGAGTCTAATTGAGTATATTCAAGCCATACTCAATTTCTAACCTTGATAACTTTTAGAAGAATAGAAATCATAGTTATCTTCAATCAAACAATCTAACAAGAGTTTGATTCCCTAACTGAACATACCATTTATATGTGGTATTTCAGTTAGAATTAATATTGTAAGAAGATCTAACAATATATATAAGATAACCATATTCCTGTTGGCATACCTATTTACCAACTAAATCAATTTAATGGTATAATAGTATTTTCAAGCCAATTGCATGCTTTATAACCCAAGTACTTATTAATCAAGTCACTTCATGTTTATGTCTTATAAAACATAAACTTGTTATAATCCCACTATACGTTATTAATCATTGATCAACTCAATGACTTCTTGTATATGTCTTAATTAAAAGACCATAACAAGCTAACGTCTTACTTAATTATAAGTCTTGTAATACTTAAAAGACTTCATATTTATAACTATACAATAAAGTATAAACATGTATAATTAAAGTAATCTTTGAACACCATCATTTGGTTTCAATAATATTTTCAAGTTAACACACCTACTTTATTTATTTTATGTTATTCTAAGAATACATAATTATTGAAGTAGTATTATATTATTTATGTCATTCCAATAATACATAAATATTAAAGCTGAAGTAGTATTGTTATTTGACAAATGTTCTAATAGACGTCTAATTTAGAAACTGTAAATTATCCATGTTGGTCTCACGCATACATGAAATTCACCTTGTTGTTAATATTTAGTCTGCGTCTCACGTTTACTAAATTTCAACACCAAGTGTTTCTTAGATTAGATGTATTAATCTAATTAGAATTATAATCTCTTACTTTGCAGTTAAGAGAATCTTTTAAATCATATTCTTATGTGTTGTACTTTGCACATAATGAAGATTTCTCCCACTTGTGCATGGTACAACACCATGTATCATATAAACAACACGCACGCGTTTGTTAATGTGAACAATATGATTTGTGTCATTAACATAACTTAGTAGATATAGAGTTTACTCAATCAATCAAGGAAGCGTACATGACTATTCTTGAAAATATTAGTGTCTATATTTGGAAAGTAATTACCTTGAGATATTCAAAAGATAATCTAAGTTACAATCAAGACAATAAGTCTTGTAACTCCCACTGAATTAGAGAACATTATAATAATCCCTTCTTCAGCCATAAGAACACAATACTCCCACTGAATTTGACAACATTGTAAATGTTTCATTAATCAGTGAAAGGAAATAGTGTACTTGTTTACTTTCCTACATCTTTTAAGAAAACCCATTCAAACAATTATATAGGTTATAAAAGGATGTATTTTACTACATAAATGTGATTCATCACATTCCAAATTATTAACTTGAAAAGGCTCGGGCATGCAATTTCTTCCTGTATAGATCTACCATTCCAACAATTGTATGTAGTATCTTTAAATGGTCAAATCAAAACAACTAGATAAAATAATCTAATTTGTCTTTTACCATTATGCAGTAATCAGTCTAGCTTCTAATTGAATAACTCATAAAGTGCAAATAATCTTACTATTAAATTTTGCTATGAGTTATGTATTTAGAATTTAGACAATTCTAATCCTATTATACCTTTCTCATTCATGAAAAGGATTAGGATTTAAGTCTCACACTTCTCCTAATGGAAAGAAGACTATATTTATTCTTTTTGTAACATTGACTCTAACCAAAAAACCCTAACGGGTGTAGACCAATTAAAATAATAACTTACGTTTACGGTTTTGAGTTGCATTAATACATTTAAAGAATTTACAAAATTCAATTTTAGTATTTTCTATAATTTATATTTCCAAGAAAATATAATACCCAAGGATATATTCATATAACCAACATATTTTCTTGAAAATCTAGGATCCAACTTTACATAGATTCCACCACATCAGTTGATCTGCTAGTGGTGTGATGAGTGTGTAAATACTCATCATTTTTGTCTTATATGAACTGCCAAAACGTCCAAAAACACTCAGTAATGCATCAAAATACTAAAAATATTCCAAAATTGTGTTTTATATGTTTTATATGCAAAATGTTTAAAAACAAATGAAAAACGAACAAAGTTTGCATAATTGGCAGTTTCAGTCCCTCAAGTTTCAAAAATTGACAAAACTAGTCCCTGAAGTTTTAAAACGAAAGAAAAGTCAACCCAAGGCATTTAAAAGTGAAATATGATCAAAAACGATCCTTGGGTGAAAAGTTTGAGAAAATTACATGTTTGGTCCCTGAAGTTTCAAAATTGGCAAAATTAGTCCCTGGGTGTTTAAATAATGGAATTTATCAAAATACACCCTTGTACTATGCATAACTTACAAATTGGAACATTTTGATAACTTTTGGGTATTTACATGTTTAACCCTTCTAAAAATCAGAAAATGACATAAATGGTCCTTGGTTTTGTAAAAAGGAAAAAATATGCAAATATGATCCTTGTATTATCTAAATATTGCAGGTTTAGTCCTTTTAACAACTTTGGTAAAATTACATTACAGGCCCCCAAACTTTCAGAAGTTACAACTTTAGTCCTTGTGATTTATTTTACCAAAAACCAAACGGATCCTAAATAAAAATAACCAACAGCCCACACTCTTATAACCCCCACCCACTATTCCCAAGCCCAGTTTCAAATCAGCCCAGTCCACCCCATGGTTTGACCCCGGTCAAAACCACCCTCACTCTCTTTTCCCTCTCCCTCACTCACACCCCTGCTACTCCACCAATACCACCAAAACCACCTGGTTTCACCCACTCTTCCCCACCACTTGCACCCTTATCCTTCCCAATCACACATCCCAACATCATTTAATGTTTCCCCCCCCCCCCTGCTACACGTTATCAGGCCCCCAATTGCTTAAAAGCCCTTTCCCGCCAAAAATAGAGAATGAGCAAAAGTGATCCAAAAACCTAACAACTTGGTGGGATTTGATTGGTGGGACCCACACAAGACTCTGGGATGCTACAAAAGGGAGATGAAGCCATGGTGAAAGTGTGTTAGAGTAGTCTTAGTTTAAAGTAGTCGTAGGTAATGTAGACTTTAATTTTAATTGTAATTTCAATTCAATCAAGCTTGTATCAGTTAATCTTGTATGTTTAAATATTTAATCAAAGTCAATTTCAAGTTTCATTGGTTGTCTCAGTTTATGCAAATTTCTAAAATTCTCAAAAATCTCAAATTATTATCTGTTGTTGTTGGTTGTTGTTAAGGGTGTTCATAAGCTTATATAAGCTCTGACAAAGCATTATTAAGTCTTAGAAAACCTTGATTGACAGTTTAGATCATATTTGCAATAAATTCCAAAAATTCCAATAAATAAATAGAAAATAAAAAAAATAGAAGGAAGAAAGGAAGAGGAGCTGAGCAAGGTGAAATTTGAAGTGATTGGGTAATAGAAACCTTGTGGAAGGTTGCTAGGGTATGAGATTGGTTCATGGTCTTTGATTGATTGATGCTCAGTCCTAATTCCATTGTAAGCCTTTTCTCAAAAATCTTGCTTGGTACTGTTCATCTGCATAATATCTGTTCAATTCTGTCTAATTATACCTAATAGGTGTGTTTAAGTTGTAATGTAGCTCAATATTGTATATTATCTCATTAAAACTCTTGGTACTCACAGTTTGCTCAATTAATTGTCTTAACTAGTTTAATATAGGAATTTAAGTGTTTGAAGTTTAAGCTTATATCTTGGTACTCATTTTAGCTCTCATACCTTATTAGATCATTGTGTAACAGTTTCATAGCTTTATGTACTCATTTGCATCATAAACCAAAAATCTGTCATTACTAAGGTAGTGTTTGGTTCAGGAATTTTCTGCTTGGTCTAGTGTGTTTTTATGAGGGTTTTTGGTTCTTTCATGTTTACTCAGGTTCTAATGGTTCAGTGGAAACATAAAAGCTAGTTGTGTTTTGCAAAAAAAGTCAATATCACAAAAAAATCCCACCACCACAGTTAACTGTGGTGGTCATTGAGCCCAAATCATTATCATAGACTTTAAAACTTGTTAAAATAGCTTACTTTAGTTTCATCATTGCCTAATACATCAGATTAAGTCATTAGGATCTGCTCAAAATTCAACAAAGTCAAAGTAGGAGTTTTTCTTAAAAAGTCAAATATTCATGTTTTTAGTTTTTTTCAATTCTTGCAAGAATTTATGTGAATTGTGTACTTGGATCTAGAATGTGAAATTCCTTGTGTGTGCAGCCTACCAGCTCATCTTTCATGTCCCATAATTTTTAGAATTTTGTGATTTTTCTTGTGGCCCCCACTTGTGCCTAAACACACTTGCAGGGCACACAGCTGCCCTGTGCAGCAGCTCAGCCCCCCAACACCACCACTTTGTGGTGGTTTTCCTACCACCTCAGTGGTCCCCAGCCCTCAAACCTAGTTCCATAGAACCCCCTCCTACCATAGATCTTAGATTGACCCCTTGTTTGACCTGTGCCTCAGTGGACCCCATCTAAATTGGACCCTCAACTTTGTCCCCAAATCTGTCTCAGTCCACAATAAGCAAGTGCTTATTGTGGCTTATTGGCTTATCTTGAGGTCCCAAAGTGGTTTTTCCAGCTTAATTAAGTTCAAATAACTTATTTGTATCAGACTTATCCAAGGTGGGCCCCACATAAGCTCTTTTGAGCTTATTTCCATTTTCAGTCAACAATAGTCAACTGTTGAGTTTTTAGCTTTCATTTCAGCTTATTTTAAGTTTATAAAAAGTTTGTTTTTACAAAAAGTGTTTGTTTTTAAGTATTTAATAGGTTTGTAAAATAAAAATCAAGAAAAACAAATATAAAATTAAGTGATAGTTTCTATTTAATTAAATTTAATTTTAATTTCCATTTTTACATTTTTATTAAGTAAGTTGTGTTTTTATATTTTTAATAATTCCATCTTAGGTTAAAATAGTTATAATAAATCTTTCAGATTTTTATTTTACCATTTAGTATTTATTAGAATTAAGTTTAGTTTTATTAATTATTAATTAATAATTTGTTTAAATTAGCATAATTAGTTTTTATTAATCAAAACCTAGTTTTTATATTTTTTATAGCTTTTATATGTTGTAAAATAATTTTAGAAATTTTATTAGAGTTTTTACTGTTCATTTAGTATTTTTCTTAATTTAAAATAGTTAATTAGTTAATTAGTAATTAATAAGTAATTAATTAATAGAAAATCCACAAAAAGACAAAAACACTTATTTTTAATTTTAAAACTTATTTTTAGTTATTTTATAATTTTAGAAATTTTATTTTCATTTTTCTAGTATTTAATTAGTATTAAATTATATTTAAGTATTTTAAATATTAATAATTAGTAATAATTAGTATTTAATTAATATTAAATAATTAATTAGGGTTAAAATTTATTTTATTTTTCTAAAAATTTTCTTTTACCTTTTAGTTTGTAAAAAAGTCATTTTTACCCCCTGGGTGTTTTCAGAATTAAGATTTCACGTTTTATTTTGTACGTCTACGTTTTATTTAAACGTAACGTACGCGTTTTTAGGTTTTTATCGTTTCTGGTTTTTCTTAGCTTCCCGTCTTATCCACATAGCTTGTTTAAGCTATTTCATTATAGATTCCTTAGTTCAATCACACACAAATCTTTTTCTCATCCAAATTCACCCGATCACAGAACCGTTTGTATACCATCCACACCTCGTCGGGACATAACGACCCGGGGAAACCCTATACTTCCACGGAGCATTGACTCTAGGCTATCTTTGACTTATTGACCTTGGTCAATAATAATTAGGTGGTTCAGGCTCAATCAAAATTTGGCGCCGCTGCCGGGGAGGTTGTGCGCGTATTCTAAACGGTTTTGCGTATTAGTGAACCTGGATATACATCCATTGTATATTTACCATCCCTTGTTCATATTTTCCTATTATCAAAACAAAACCGTTCACGAAAACTTTTTAAATCAAGTTTTCAACGAACACAAAAAACACAAAAACATTTTCTTTATCATTTGTACAAAATGATTTCCAAAAACACCAAAAAAATCCTTCTTCACCCTCCTACCCTTTTGATTCTCATTTCCTCACCCTCTATACACATTTGATTCTTTCTATGTCTCATCCACGCTTTCTGGTTTGCCAATGGTGTGGTAATCCTCATAATGGTGGCAATTGCCCCAGTTGTGGCATGGTAGAGTCGGGAAACGGGTCTGTCTATAACCAAGATCCCTATTCCTACCATGACACGACTGATTCTTTCCATCAGTTACCACACCATGATACTCAGCAGTTTTACTGTTGTGAGTACTGTGGTGGTTCACACTACAGTTCTGATTGTCAATCGGGAAACACGCTTGTCTATGAGCAGTTTCCTAATAACAATTTAGACTTTAGCACATACGACTCACAGCCTCAACAGTTTTACTGTTGTGATTACTGTGGAGGTCCACACTTTAGCTCTGATCATGGTGAAAGTATAAAAGATGGTAATCTGTCGAACAATAATTGGCAAACACTTTTCCAATTCCTAGATCATTATGAGATTTACATCAAATTGATTCATCAATTTGCCATGTAAGCATGTTTCATCCCATCTCATGCCTTAAGCTCTAGGTCTCACGCATCAACTTAATTAAGTCGTCTAACTTAGAAACTGCAAATTCTCCATGTGTGGTCTCACGCACACTCGGAAATTTACCTTGTCATTAAAATTTAGCATGCGTCTCACGTTTACTAAATAATAACTTCAAGTGTTTCTTATAGTTAGATGGCATGTAACTTAAATTTTTAGGGTATAAATTTTTGATGTGAAAATCAAAACATGTATAAAGATGCATGCACTCATCTTTATAACATAAGTTTTCAAAAAAAAACTTTTAATTTACCATTTGTGAAATTAATCCACAAAGTTTTACTTGAGGTTTAATAAACCCTAAGATGACTTTCTACAATTATGATTTTAAAAGTAATTCGTTTAAGACATATTCAAGATTGTGATAACCAAGGCAGACTCTAAGGCTCTTTTCTAAGCCTTCAAATCACGGTTATGAATATCATCTTAAAGGACTTAATTTTAAAAGTATATTTGTACAAAACATCAATCAAGCAAAAGTTTATGGATTCAATCTCAAAATCATGTAATAAAGTGTGAATTTTGCTAGTCTCGCCTGGGAGCTGATTACCGTGCGAATCGGACCACTAGCGGCACTTAAGACCTTGCAAGATTCTTACTTTATCACTTAGGGTTTCACCATTATTAGTCCGTATTATTTTCTTTATGGAAAAATTACCCTTTTATTGCTTACAAACGTCTCCAACAATTAAACAATAAAACAAGTAATAAAGACAAATCAAAACAACTAATAACAATTTATAAAGGTGAAACAATTAGCCACATGCAATCTTTTTAGAAAAGATCCTAACAAAATCAATTCTAGGTTTTAATATGCATATAATTAACTAGGGTCTTCACCTCTTAATGGAAGTGAGCCACATACATTGACAAGTCAATTGCGTAGGCCAAAGCTAATCACATACCACATATCACATAATTGATTTTAATAATTATGGGGTCTTCCCCAATATTAGATCTATCTAAATATGTGAAAAGCTTAACAATTAATAACCCATGACTAACATGCATGTTTCGTCACGGATCAATGCATAACAGTTACCAATTAGGTCAAGGATACGCCCAAATAACACATAAACATGTAGGCAACCTAGGGTTTCTAATCCAATTAATTAATAAAACCACAAACCCTAATTAGGGTTCATGGAATAAATCGACCCCCCCCCCCAAAAAAAAAATTAGGGTTAGGGTAAAAAACAAAACCCTAGATCCAAAACATGTATCTAAAACAATCAAAATTCATTTTTTATGTGTTTTATGTAATCAATTACATGTTATAGCAAGCTCGTGATACCACTGTTAGAATATAAAAATCATGACAATCATAAAATAGGTAAACACATATGCGGAAGCGTAGGAACATCTATAACATATAAAAGATTAACATAAATTAAATAGGAACGTACCCGATGCACTTCAATTAAATCTTGAACAATTGAAGAACCCTAATTAGGGTTTATGTGAATTAGGGATCTACTGATTAACCCCTTACCGTTTTGTTAATCGATCCAAGATGTAAACAAAAGTATGTTTACACCACGTTCTTGTACACACGTACTATTAACGAATTAAAGTAAATGCTAGTTTAATATTTACACAAAACAATTTTGGTTTAAAACAAAACCTATTTGACCGATTAAAACAAATCACCAAAACTATTTGTGATGTTGTCGTTGTCAATCACTGAAACCAAAAGAAAAGTGAAACATTAATATACTATAGAAGCACATGCATGACATACGCATATGTATGTTTCTGTGATTGAAGTCGACAAAAAATAAAAGCAATTGTTAAGGTTTATATTTAATATGTGTACAAGAGATCCAAAAATAAACCCTTGATTTTGCTTTTATAGGATACAAAACTTAGGGAACAAGTTTAGGGTTCTCAATTTTTTATCCATGGTCCTTATCTTTGTATGTTAGTCAATTTTCACCAATTACTAACATTCTTTATTTGTTTTGTGTAATTAATAATTAAATATAACTATTTATATTAAATTATTAAACTTTAATTCTCATACGTGAAGTGTGCAATCCCGTGGTCTCGGGTTCGATTCTAGACATATATGTATTAATATTTATCCACAACTCTAACATATAGTTATAGTCTGGTAGTGCTAGAACAGGTGGAATTCTCATGGCTGTTTTAAGTTGATTAAATCCGGAAGTTGCTTTATTTGACCAATGGAATAAATCTTTTTTCAGCAATTGTGTCAATAAGTTGCTTTATCGTGCTTGGCAAGGGCCATTCTATTTATACTAACCTAAATTAGCCTTTTAAAGAATAGAAAGTGAGTTTTATTGTAATAATTAAAATGATATTCGGTGTAATTAATAGTTTCTTGGTTTGGTATATGCAGTGATGCGAATAAGAGTGATCACATACCTTATAGAGATTCAAATCTGACGAGAATATTGAAGTCTTCGTTAGGGGGGAATGCCCGGACCGCAATTATTTGCACATTGAGTCCTGCTGCAAGCCATGTGGACCAATCACACATGACTCTGCGTTTTGCAGCCAGTGCAAAGACGGTTACAAACACTGCTCAAGTAAATATGGTATGATGAAATTATGTTTTTTCTTTTTGTAATTTGCTATGTTTAGCTCCTGAATGCATTTAATAAACAAGCTGAACCATTTACGTGTATCATACAATATGAGATCGTGGTTGCTTATAATTATTCTTTTTACGAATAGGCTGTTCCTGAAGAGCGACTGGTGGAGCGTCTGAGAAACGAAAACACAAGACTTAAAGCAGAATTGGTGAACCAAAAGCTGAAAATGGAGGAGGTATTATGTTTTTACTTTAATTTCTCTAATTGCGTTTGAAACCGGTAGTTAATTGTTCTAAAATTTATTTCAATGGATAAAATTCTGATACAGATGGAGAGAGAGATGTCTCAGCTCAAGCGTGAGAGGGACCTTTTACTAGAGCTTGTAGAGATAAGAAAACCATCCAAGAAAGGAAAAAGGTTGGTTTTTTATATGTATAGTTAAGATTGGCCAAATGGGCGGTTTATGGGTCAAAATGGGTTTGGGTCAGATTTGATTTTAAAAAAATGCCGGATGCTATTGGGTCGGGTTGTGTTTACTCGTAAACATGCTCTGCTTTTTATTAATATTTTTATTCTGTTTCAACTGATTCTAGAGCTTTAAATACTTGGATCACTTTCAACCCATTCCAGTTTAAACCAAGTTGAGTTTCATGTTTTCATCCTCTTCCCTGAAAAGTGATTATGAGTTTTTTAATTCATTTTTAAGTAAATGAGATGAATTGCCATCTCTATTTACCGGCCAACACACATATTGGTGTATTATTAGACTCATGCTCTTCTTTGTTGACATCGTGTTTTTCTTAATTTGTACCATGTTTTAATGACATAAATGATTCCTACGTGAAAACAGTATAAAAGGCTAAAGCGGAAGAAACGCAGCTGGCGGAAAGTGTGACCAAAAGTGCAGCCGTTGAAGTGGAACAAAGACAATTACTAGCTGCTGCTACTTTAACATGTAAAGCTCTGACATCACTACTACTAATTGCTTACTGTAATATAGGATGCACACTCTGCAAACCTTGTTACACAACTTGTTTATAAGATTGTGCAGATTGCTAATGACTTAAAAAATGGATTGACAATATTGTTTTCATTTTTTCAGCTTATTATTTTGTCTCATTTAGATTCAAGATACTAGGTTACAAGTGAGTTTTAACCGTGATTGAAATTTAAGTTAACGCCGTCTTATTATTTTGAGTTGGTGGTCTAGTGGTTGCCACCCTACTCTCCTCACGATAGGTCTTATGCCAGCCTTGTGTCGAGTCTAGTGTGGTTAACTATAAATTTGTTTAAAAACTAGCCAAGGTATATTGACACCATATAACATTATTGTTGGTTCGCAATACTCCATTAATGATCTATTAAACTGCAAACTATTTATGGAAAACTAAAGGATTGAACATGGAAGATGCAAAGATTTTAATTACATATGGCCCACTTGTGCTAAAAGGTATTGAAGGCCCACATACAAGCTAAGGAGACTCTTAATATGTACACAAACCATGAGATTAAGGGTGCGTATGATATGCTTTGATCAATCACAATCGGTATGACTATAAGTATAAAGTGGGTCCCTCCGGTATGATAGTTTCATTGGAGGTAAAAGGGTAAGGTATGGAGTATGCTATATATATGACTATCATAGAAATTTTTTGGATTTGAAGTGGTAAAACAAACATCTTGTATCGGAATGAAAGTGGGTCCCTCATTCCGATTGTGATTGATCAAAGCATACCAAACGCACCCTAATTACTTTGATGTTTACTAATATCATATTTAGTCACATATATATAGTTTCACGTATTACATTTACAAGAACAAAAAGCAGGACAGCCTATATAGTTTTACATGTTTAAAGATGGTGTATGCGATTATTCCGACCAAGTAATATCCAAATCTCCCCAGTTATTCTCGGATACTCCTAAGGCTTTCCACACCGCCTTTGATGCATCCACAATATTGTTGGGACAAGGTGGTTGATAGTCATGCTCAGCGTCGCAACCCATAGTAGAGTCACACTCGTCCACAACCATTGCCTTCACGCTCCTCCCATTTCCATTTATCGTAATATACTTGTGGCACCTATCCCCTCCCTTGTACCATCCAGTTGATAGTGCGACAACTGGTGTGTCATCTGAGTGGTAGTGTTTGTCACACGCCGATGGACCACCACCGTCACCTCCCTTTTGGAAGCTGTTAAGTGTAAGCGTAGCTTTAGTACCACTCGTCACTGGTGGTGAGCATGTGTACGTGGTATAGAACTTACCCTTGACACAACAAATGGAGTCATTTTCACGGTTGCATTGTCCAGATGGTGGCGTTTTCCCCCGGATACCACCACTTGGTTTGCAAGTCTCAGCCTTTGTTTCAAATGAAGATGCGGCTAGTAGAGCCATGAGAAAAAGTAAACAGAAGCTCTTCATCTTCTATATATTACCGTGTGTATCTTTCGATAGATATGTTGAATGCATTGCAAGGTAAAGTGAGTTCTCATTTATAGATAGCGTGCTCATCAACAAGCCTAAATTGCGGTCATACCAAGTAATTTGTAAATATAAATCATAAAAAAACGAACATATATAACGTACAAAATAGTCTATTCTTTAGTTGAATTTGGGACATTTCTTGGGTAAAAAATTATAGTAGTCTGCGTGAACGTTCATTATAATTAAATTAATGCATAAGGAATGACATTTTAAGTGATATTCCAACAACGTACAAAATAGTCTACTAGTCTTTAGTTGAATACAAGTTTGTCCACTCTTGTAGTCATATATAATAGAAGTTTCAGTTTGACTAAGACGCTAGGAATGAAAAAAGATTAGTTACCCGTATTTTGTTGCGGACTTACATTTTTAAAGTACACAGATAAGGGAGGAGTTCAAACCAATGTTTTGAAAACCGGGTTTGAAATCGACCCAGTCGAGTTATCGGGCACCGGGTCAACCGGTTCGACCGCCGGGTCAACCCGGTTTTCAATTTATTATTTTTTTGACCGGGTCAACCGGTTCGACCACCGGGTCAATCCGGGTTCTTATTAAATATTTTTGAAAAAATGAAACCCGGCCGGGTGTTGAGAACCGGGTTGACCCGGGTCACTCAAAACCCAGCGGGTCAAACCGGTTAACCCGGTTTTAGAAACCCGGGTTGTTTTGACCCGTTTTTTTCGGCCGGAACCGGTCGAACCGGTTAACCCGGCCGGGTCGACCCGGGTTTCAAAACATTGGTTCAAACTAAAAATTCTTATAGTAGTAAATCAGGTAAATAACTACTTAACTTTGGTAATCCAAATCTAGGATGGCCAAAAAAACCGGGACTCGACAGGAAAACCCGAACTTTTTGGGGCAGAACATGGCATGCTTATCGGGTTACGAGACAAACTACATTCCCGCCCCACCCCGAAACATATATATACATATATCTATATACAAATAATATAATGTTATTAATTACGTAATCGAAGATATAATTATTTATTTTTTTATCTTTGAAAGATTACATATAGAAATCATAGATAGAAGCTTTTTTCCTGACATATATCTAAGAGAAGTTGTGATTTGTGATAGTGAGAGTGACTTGTCGTTATTTATGTTTAATGATATTATTGAGGACTTGTTAAGGATGATCTTGATTATTATGAGCTGGTTGATTCTTCAATTATTGCATCAAGTCATCTTGCTTACGGTGAAAAAATAATAATAAAAGAAAAATACTCCGTAGTGTTTTGGTGGAACTTCGCGACTAAAGAGACCCGCCCCAACGGGGTGCCCCAGTAAGATTTTTGATGGAGATCGGGGTATGTGTGGTGCGAGTTTTTGTGATCGGGTTTGAGGATAGAGATGGCCACCCCACCCCATACCCGTCTCATTACAATTTCTATCTAAATCCCTGTGAAACAGAACTTTTAATCTTCCAATGGTCTCATTTTTTAGTTAAAAGTGTTTTTCTCGCATCCAAGACATGAACTATAACCTCGTTCAAAATGTACAATTATGACTTTAGTTATTCTTAATTATGCTCGTGGTTCTATGAACAACAGGATCGCTTATAATTAAATAAGTATAATTAATTATACTTCATTTTGCCCGTGCGTTGTCGCGTATTATAAAACTAAAAATGTAGGACATTGTTGAGGTAAAACCTTGCGAGAGGATCCCGCCGTTAGGTCTGTCTCTCGTTCTCTGGAAATACCCTGCACAAGAGTAACACACGTTAGGCTCGCCTTGGGTTTTATCCCAAGACCAACCTCCGGTGTGAGGATGAGTATGTGAAAGGATGAAGGGTTTGTAATAAATGCAGGTGAGAGTATTGAGTGTGTGTTAGTTGAATCATAAATGAGGTGAAGGGTATTTATACTACTCACCTTATTACCTACTCTGCCTTGGGAAAGAGCAAGCCATACCTGGTTGGTGGTTGTCAGAGCAAGTGGGCGACACGATCCCTAAAATCCTGGGATTGTGTTATATCATCGGTTTACACTCGTTGAGGCTTCTCTTCGGCACGTGCCCTTCGGCTATGTCTGTGTAAGCCGAACGGATCCCGGTCATTCGGCTACATACGCCAACATGTCCCCCCCCCCCCCACCAGTATTGGAGTATCGGTTCTAACCGGTGCTTCAATTCCGTTGTGCGTGTAGGTGTCGTTGTTCCCTTGTCGTTGTGACGCAGATGTTGTGCGTTTTTTACACGAAGTCTATTTACTGCGGTAAAATTACCCTTATGCCCCTTTGACAGCTGGTTACCACTTGATTTTTTCACAGATATCAAACGGTCGGGGCTTAGCCACGTATCAAGAGTGGTACACGATGCGACGTTTCACGTATCCCCATACCGACTATATATACCACTTCTTTACTCTTCATTTTTACCTTTCACTGTGTGTTTTCTTCAATTCTCTTCGGTTGCTTTCTGTTATTTTGCAAAGTTATTCCGAGGTGCGTTTCAACCCCTTTTCTTTTCTGTTTCTTCGTATTGTTTTGACCATGGCCGTTAGTGAACCTGGGGAGATGAACGTTCCGGTTGACCCACCTTTGTTATTAACAGCCAAACCCCCCGGTAAGTTTGACATGCATATGCACCCATCTAGGCTTTCCCAGAGAGACTTAGATGATATGATAGTAGAATTTGGCATCCCGTTAGATCTTCATCCCATACTTCCCCCTCCAGATCTCACGATGAACGAGTTGCCGGGAGACAAAATAGGTGTGTACGTTCAGCATATGAGATTAGGGGGTGTTAGGATACCGTTCTCAGCCTTCCTCTTAAGCGTTATAGATCACTTTAACGTACACCTGTCTCAACTAGTTCCGTTGGGTGTAAATAGGGTGACATTGTTTGAGGTTCGGTGTTATAGTTTGGAGGTTGTGCCCACCGTTTCCCTCTTCCGAGTGTTTTACCGGTTATGAAAGCAGGGACACTGGTTCTCCTTTGAACATCGGACAGGTAAACACGCCAAGACATGTTTTAGGGAGATTTTGACGAGTTTGAAACGGTGGAAGGATTTTTTTCTTTTTGATTGACCGAAGGGCTATACTGAACGCCATGCCGTGGAGACATAGGGATTCACAGATAACAGATCGTTTCCCAACTGGCTATTCTCAGCGGGATGCCAACACGTTGGCCCTCCGACCCATAATACTTCGGAAACCTCCAACCAGTCTTCTTTGGGTGTACGGGCTTACTAACACCTTCCGGATATCAGGCCACAATCTTGTTATAAAGAATGCCGGAGGGGAGGGTAAGAAGGGGTGTTTATTATTATTACTATTTACTTTATACCACTCCTACTTGTTTTAATTGTGTTTTCCTTTGCAGTGATTACTATGTCCGAGTATTTAGAGCTTCCGGAATTTGAAGGGTCAGTGGTGAGCAAAGGAGATCCATTGCCGGAGAACCAGCCTCGTCCGAACAAGACTGCCGATCCCCTTGCTCCTGATGTTGCAATCCCCGAGAAAACATACGCGCAACTGACTGTTGAGGTGGCCAATTCCGATGTGGTGGCTGCCCGGGAGGAAAAATAAAGAAAAAAGCAGCATACCCGTCCGATTGGTAAGAAGAGGACTGCAGCTGGGCCCAGCGCTCAGCCCAAAAGAAGGAGAAAATTGCAGACTGATGAGGAGGTCGTTGAGTCTGAGGAGCATACCGTGGATGCCAATCCTCTCAACCAGACTGAGCCGTCGGACAGAGCCGAACAAGAGAATGCAGATGGTGAAGGGCAAAATCCTCCGGTAGAGAATGCGGAAGAGGAGCATCATTCCTTGGGAAAGTCTAACACTCCTCCTGCCGAAGGTGCTGAAGGATTTAAAGATCACCCCCCTCCGACCCCTTCTGACGGTAAGAGCCACCTTTCTTTTAATCATCTGATTCTTCTTGAATACTTAGTTATCTCTTTTTGTGCAGCCCACTCGGAGCATCAAGCTTCCAGAACTCACGTGCAGTCCGAAGAGGCGCGACCGTTGTCTGAAGGTAATGTTCGGCCGTTGATATATATATATATATATATATATATATATATATATATATATATATATATATATATATATATATATATATATATATAGAGAGAGAGAGAGAGAGAGAGAGAGTTAGGATCAAATAGGAAGAATAATTAAAATAAGAATGATAAGAAGTAACCACAACCACACATTTCAGATGCACCTACAAAAGTGGATGCATCTTCCTTCAAATTTTCCCTCCTAATTTGAAATGTGTGGCTAGAATTACTTCTTACGCTTCTTATTTTAAATATTCTTCTTATTTGATCCCTACCCTATATATATATATATATATATATATATATATATATATATATATATATATATATATATATATATATATATATATATATATATATATATGGGGCCATTCATGTGAAAAATCTAATTTTTGTGAGAACGTGAGAACTAATCCTAGCCACTCATTTTATCCTCTTTAAACTTTGATCTAATAGCTATTATTAGCCAACTATTTTTTATGAAAATTTTCAAAAAATTTTGAAAAAAATTTCAAAAAAATTTCAAAAAAAATTCGAAAATTTTTTTGAAAAATTTTCAAAAAAATTTCAAAAATTTTTTTGAAAAATTTTCAAAAAAATTTCGAAATTTTTTTGAAAAATTTTCGAAAATTTTTTCGTAAAATTTTCGAATTTTTTTTTCACATGTGACGAAATTTTTTTTTCATATGTGACGGAATTTTTTTCACATGTGACAGAAAAAAAAATTACATGCGACGAAATTTTTTTTCACACGTGACAAAAAAATTCGTGAAAATTTCAAAAATTTTTTTCACATGTGACGAAATTTTTTTTTTTCACATTAGACGGAATTTTTTTTTCACACGTGACGAATTTTTTTTTCACACGTGACAAAAAAATTTCGTGAAATTTTCCAAATTTTTTCACATGTGACGAAATTTTTTTTTTCACATGTGACAGAATTTTTTTTTCACATGTGACGAAAAAAAAATTTACATGCGACGAAAATTTTTTTTCACACGTAACAAAAAAAATTTCGTGAAAATTTTCAAATTTTTTTTCACATATGACGAAAAAAAAATTCAGAAAAAAAAATTCTCGGAAATTATTTTTTTCGAAAAAAAAATTTTGGAAAAAGAAATTTCGAAATAAAAATTTTCCGAAAAAAAATTCGGAATTTTTTGTTTGGAAAATTTTTTTTGAAAAAAAAATTCGAAAAAAAAAATTTTCAAAAAAAATTTTCGAAAATTTTTTTTCGAAAAATAATTTTTCGAAAATTTTTTTTTCGAAAAAATTTTTTCTAAAAAAAAAATTTCGAAAAAAAAAAATTCGAAAATAAAATTTTCGAAAAAAAATTTATCGAAAAAAAATTTTTTTTTGAAAAAAAAAAATCGAAAAAAAAATTTTTCGAAATTTTTTTGAAAATTTTCGAATTTTTTTTTTAAATTTTTCAAAATTTTTTAAGAAATTTTCAAAAAGTTGATTAACTAATATTAGCCATTATATTAAAGTTAAAGAAGGATAAAATGAGTGGCTAGGATTGCTTCTCGCGTTATCACAAAATTTAGGCTTCTGATATGAACGCTTCACTATATATATATATATATATATATATATATATATATATATATATATATATATATATATATATATATATATATATATATATATATATATATATATATATATAGATACACACACTTAATCTTTCGTCCTTGCCGTTTTCAGGTCACACTGATTTGACCGGAGGGTACTTTATCCCCGGTTGGACTCTCAGAGATGATGTTCGCATGAACTCCTTTCGAGCATGCCGTGAGATGATGTCGCACCTCGCAACCCCAGCCGAAGAGGAAGCACTGGCCGGGCTAAATAACAATCAGCTTGTCCGACAGTCATATATCAATTGTGGTTCCGGCGTGGTACTTCAAGCAGAAGTGTTGAAGAGGTTTAGCCAATTGAACCGAGATTACCGGGAGCTAGAAGCTACTCACGGGGAGTGCGAGTCTATTGCCGACGGGTTGAAGGAAGAGAGGGATGCCCAGATTGCAAAATTTGAAACTTTGTTGAAAGAACTCCGTGCCTTGGAGAACGAACAGCAGGATGAGAGGACCGCAGCCTCCATCCGGGAAAAGGGATTGGTTGACCAGCTGGAGGAAATTGAGAAGGAGAAAAATGAGGCAACCAGTCTATCTGCTTCTCAGGTTTCCAAAATTGAGGAGCTTGAGAAGAGATTGGCGGCGAAGTCCCGGGAGGCCGAAAAGCTGTCGGTGGAAAATAAAAGTCTGGTTGCTCAGTTGGCTGTTGCTGAGGTTGTGAGACAGAATACCGTGAAAGAACTAATTCCGGCTGCTTTCCGAAGACTCTTTAAGAGTGATGAATATAAGAGGAGTCTTGGAAGGGTTTACAGCTTGTCTTATTCCAGAGGGTTCATAGACGGTGTCCGTGCCGAAAGGAAACCAGAAGATGCAGAAAAGATTTTGCAGAAGATCAAGAAGCTCAACATGGAGGCACCCAAACTTTGGAAGCCGGAATATCATAAGCTTTTCGAGGCTGAATATCCGTATGTTCGAAAGCTTGCTGAATCGTTCCCTCTTCCCCTCGGTGATCAGATGAACCTCCTTCCGGAGGAACCTGTTAAGAAGGCAACTCCCACTCCAGGTGTTGTCGCTCCTACTACCCAATAGTTTGATTAGGGTTTATCCGGGGTGCCTGTACCCCTTTTTGTGTCCTTATTGGGATTGTAACAAGTATTTTAGCATATTTTGAATTGTAACTGTATTACCGGAGAACGGTCTTGTATTTTTGTTCATATATATACATCATCGTTCCGTTCTTATGCCTTTTTACATATCTTTTGACCGGAACAGCTTGGATGGGATGTTTTTACACAATTTATATAAGTATCGGACGGAATGTTTTTGCACGATCCGCATAAATATTGAACGGAGTGTTTTTGCACGATCCGCATAAGTATATGGACGGAGTGTTTTTGCACGATCCGTATAAGTATTGGACGGAGTGTTTTTGCACAATCCGTTATAAGTAAACGTACGGAGTGTTTTTGCACAATCCGTTATAAGTAGACGTACGGAGTGTTTTTGCACGATCCGTATAAGTATTGGCGACATGCTTTCCCCATTTTGAAGAACGGGTTGCTATCTGAAGTAATAGCAAGCCATAAGATTAAATCCGGGTGGCAGTCTGAAATAACTGCAAGCCATCATTTTGAAAGAAATTTTTGAGAAACGACATGTTTTAGAAAACATTATTTTAAAAGATAGAAAAACTCTCGCTCAAGCATATGTATGAATCTGTGCCATTATTGAATGACATTTCCAGAAACGTACATAATATTGATTATATGAGAGACATGTCACGAGAAGAATATTTTTTGAGTTTTTATATTTTGCAAATTTTTATGGTTTTTGTCGGTTTTATATTTTTCTATTTTCTTTTTGGTTTTAAAATATGTACAAAGGATATTATGCAGTTTAAGAAGATGTTGACCTCAATACCGAAAAGAGGATATCGGTCTGCACGTTGTAGAAGTCAGTAGTCAACATCTCTTAAACCTTCTCCACCAAAGCTTTCGAGGCTCCTGAATAGTCGTCTGAACTTGAGCCTTCTCACTGTGAAGCTTTGATAGATCAGCAACGTATCATCTCACGCTTGAATAGTTCTTCTCAACTTTCTTCCTACTGAAGGCATAAGTAATGCGTACCAAAAGGTATCCAGAGACCACTTCCCCCCCAAGTAGTTGAAATGATGCAATCAGTCTCATTATATGAAGCTCAGAAACCCGAAGTACACACACAACCAATTGTGTACGTCTTTTGTCATCAGAAACTGTTTCTTACATCTCTTCCCCCACGTAGTTGGAATAATACACCAAAAGAACGAGTTAAAACACTGATTTCCTCTACGGTCATGACATTTGTCTTCCCGTAATGACTTCAATAAAGACGAAGTATAAAGCTCATCACGTGTACTCGTTATGCATTCCGATGTATGTCTTCTTCCCCCTTGCTGGTTTTGATACCTCAGAATCAGCAACACATCTTACGCCCATATACTTGAAATCTTGTGAGAAGAACACAATAAGCTCAAATATATCCTGTGAGAATCAACATGCTGAAGAGCACTGTGAGCACATCTAATTAGGGATTTTAACACATACTTTACACTCTCCCCTAATTAGTGCTCTCCCCTAAACTGACAACCTTTCTTGATGAATGCCTTGAATATGAAGAAGTCTTTCGATAATTAGTTGCATATCGTCTTTAGTCTTCTAACACGTAGCAGAGAATGTAGAACAGACTGTAGACTCGACCTTCTTCAATGTTGTCCATTTGGGGAATAGGATATCAACATCTCTATCTCACTAAATGCATTCCAATTATATTACATATACCAAATCAGCCCACATGTACCAAATACAAGAAGAAACGATAACACCAAAGTAACAGGTTGAGGCACTGATCATCTCTGCGGATATCAACTCCGGAATAACTGATTAAGCTCGATCATGTGAACCTGTTGTGCGTCCCTAATGTACACATTTCTCTCTCCCTGATGGTTGCGATTAATCAGCCCGTGATGTGCACATGAAGTTATACAACCAAAGTAACAAGTTGAACCACTGATCATCTCTGCGGTTATCAATCCCGAAATAAGTGATTAAGCCCGATCACGTGAACTTGTTGTGCGTCCTTGGTGTACACATTCCTCTCCCCTGATGGTTGCGATTAATCGGAATCATCATAATGATGTGTACATGAAGCATTAACTGGAAGCCCTTTATCTATAACTGGAAGCCCTTTATCAATAATAATATTAGCCCGTGAGAAAATGTCGATAAGCCCTCATGGGTCCTGAACTGAAGATTTCAGGAGTCATGAAATGATGACTAATTGAGTTTGCTCCCCCTCAATTAGGCCATCATATATACAGAGCCTCTTCGAAACTTGTGAAGTTTCAGAATCGGCTCCCCCTCAAACTGATCATCCCATTTTATTGATTCAACACTTTAACGTCATGATCACGTTTGAGGGTCTTGATATTAACCATCTTCTTCTTTATCTGAATCAGTCATTCAACTGGTGTACTAAATGATAACACCAAGTTCGAATCCCAGCAGTGACAATAGAACTCGAACAGAGTAACAAACCACGGAATATTTCGGAGTGGAAGAGACCAATCTCTCCAACATGAAAAGTTAAGCTCAATCCCTTCATGATTTATAACCCCAACATACACATTTCTCCTCCCACGAAAGAATAGAAAGAACACACGCCTATTATCCCCCTCAAAAGTGGCATGCTAATGACATTTTTGCCATTGTCGAAAGGAACAGGACATACGCTTGTTCTCCCCCTCAAAAATGGCATGTAATGACAGTTATGCCATAGTTGAGATTCCGTGATGGTTGAAATTTATCAGATGTAGCATAAATATGTGTGTAGCACCAAAAACTACTGCGATGAAGATGATGATTAAAACACTCTTGAAGCAGCCCCTCTTTTGTTTCCTCATCAATGGTTTAGCAAATGAAGAGTTTCATGAAACTTGTAATACACCTAAACCACTTGTTGAAATGTGTTAAGCCTTAGAGCGAGATAATATCTGCGTACAAGAGCCGAATGACCATTCTACAAACATCGTCAACATGTAGTATCTTCATCCTTTCCCTTCTCCCCCTCAAAAATTGCATATGCCTGTTTGCAGTTTTTGATTGAATAAGTGAAGCACAAAAATATAATCCAATGTATGTCGATCCACTTGATGATTGTACAAACATGGGAAAAGCATGAAGCTTGTTGATGAGAATGGCCATAAATAAGAAGACTTCTCTTCTTTCCAAGATAAGGCGCACTGACACGTACACCTTTCTTTTCTTTGAGGAATGGGGCCTGAAGTGTTATCTGCAGACGCCATAATGTCGAAGAACGAGGCTTGAACCGTTATGTCCAAACGTCATAAACTTGACGAACGAGGTTTGAACTGATGTGTTCAAACGTCATCTCTCTCTTTTCTTCTTCTCTCTGCTAACTCATTACCAACCCCATTATCATTCAGTCGGCTCTTTGTCGTGACTACTGATGGAGAAAAACCCAATATGATGAACTTGAGACTGAAGTAAAGTAACCCGAACTTGTGACTTAAGCTTGCACTAATGTATGACAAAGAGCGGTGTAGAGAGTTCGTGCAACATCGAATCCCTAAGTACTCTATACTCTTCAACCAACCAACCATCAAGTATAAGACGTACATCACCTCTTGAATATCCACAACTTCGTGTGACACTGAGCACTACAACGTAACTCCTTAAAATGATAGTTATTTTGTGGTAATAGAAAGGAAGAATCCCAAATATAACTAGATATCCAAGTCTTTGTCATTGTAAAGGTTAAAAGCTCGAACAAGGATCTCGAAGAATCTTCATCCAACCACCCTGATATCTTCAGATACTAAGTACACGCACCCATCAAATTTCACTTCAACCTCAAATAAATAATAATGAATTAATGCCGTAGTCACATCTTGTGGTTTAAATGCCCAAATCTAGCCCTTATAGATGTTTTGAATGAACTTTGATAAAGGTTTTTCTCCCGATCATGGTCAGAAGCGCATATCCCCGTAACACTTTGTTATAGCCAAAATGCCATGAAATATATCATAAAAGTCATCCAATACATGAAGTACACACCTTATCCCTTCTTTGAAGTTGAAACCGTAGCACCAAGTTCAATTAAGATCCAGAAATGCACTTTATTTCTCCAGGATAATTCCATCATCACGGGATTTTACAAATCTATGATTTAAACCGAGAAATAGATTCTTTCGCGGGATTTTGCAAAACCAAGAAGAAACCGTGAGACAATGATCGATTGAATGTGTTATGACAACTGTTGGATTTGGTGAATAACTATTTGGGAAAACATGCAAGAGATCAGCAACAATTCTTCTCCCATATGTAAAATACTTCACAAACCATGCTAAGTTAAGTAGTATAAACTACTTCCCCTTGGAGGTTGACCTTATATCATCAAAGTACACGTTTCTCCCCCATGATGGTTTCGAAGTTTCGGAAACATCATTGACGTGTACGACCATATGCACGAGAAGTTCTTGTCTTAAGCAACAATCTTGAAAAAAAAACATGAATGACATTGAAGGAACTTAAGAGATTTTGCTTAGACTGTGAAGTATCATTGACATTCTGTAGCGTCGACTATCCCATGAAAATTGCTGATCACATCTCAACCTTTGAACCCTTTGGCTAACAACCCAACCTCGTATTCTGTCGGCTATTTCTGTGACCACTTGGCGAGGTAAACCCGATATACCCAATTTGAAAATGAAGTAGAATTCCCCAAATTTGTTACTTAAGCTTGCACTGTTGTTGAAAGAACGGTGTAGAGAATTTTTTTTCACCATGCAAATCTCTAAGTACTCAATACTATCCTAACAAAGTATGAGACTTTTATCACCTCTTGCGATTATCCACAACGTCTTCTGCGTGTGACACTGAGTACAATAATGTAACTCCTTTAAGTGATAGTTAACCAGGTCTTCAACCATCCACCCCGACTGCTGGTAACTAGATAAACCAAGTCTTCAACTTAAATCTTAATCACGAGCAAGTTATCATTGAAAGTCATGCATCCAACCAACCCCGACTTCAAGATAAAATAAGTACGCGCCTTCGTGAAACCCACTTCAAACTCAAATAAGGGATACCAAAATAAACTTCGAGGTCATCTCATGCATTTAAACACCCAAACACTAGCCTTGAAACAATGAGAAACTGTTGGATTGGTAAATGATTAGATGATTATTTGATGAACGTGATGGTTGAATGATCAAAATCCGAAGTTATCCGAAGAATGGCTGGAAAATTCTTGTTGTAGTTCAACTTATATAAAGATGCGAGCTAACCGCAAACTTGGACTAACCGCAAACTTGAGCTAACCACAAACTTGAGCTAACCACAAACTTGAGCTAACCGCAACTTTGAACTAACCACAAACTTGAGCTAACCACAAACTTGAGCTAACCGCAAACTTGAACTAACCACAAACTTGAGCTAACCACAAACTTGAGCTAACCGCAAACTTAAGCTAACCACAAACTTGAGCTAATCACAAACTTGAGCTAACCGCAAACTTGAGCTAACCACAAACTTGAGCTAACCACAAACTTGAGCTAACCACAAACTTGAGCTAACCGCAACTTTGAACTAACCACAAACTTGAGCTAACCACAAACTTGAGCTAATCGCAAACTTGAACTAACCACAAACTTGAGCTAACCACAAACTTGAGCTAACCGCAAACTTGAACTAACCACAAACTTGAGATGAGATAACCGCAAACTTGAGATAACTGCAAACTAGAATGAGCTAACCGCAGATTAAAACTAATCTTTGAAATTGGGAGCTAACCGCAGCTAGGAGGTAACCGCAAACTTAGAGCTAACCTCTAACTTTGAGCAAACCTCTAACTTTGAGCTAACCTCTAAACACAAAAAGACAAGAAAGTCACTATCTTACCAGTTTGTCTTTTTCCCGTTTTTGAGTTAATCTCAACCAAGAAACAAGCTAATCTCAACAAAGAGCATCCAAAATAAACCCACGAATTCAATCTAAACAACCATATACCATGAGAATCAGCCAATCCAAGCACTAAACTGAGTTTATCAAATGCACCAAAACATAAAAGTACAACCATCAAACATATCTAACCACTAACATAATCAAATCATGAAGTTTTTTTTAATGACACCATTCGAACCAAAAATAAACACAAAACCAAACACAAATCCGAGAATACCAAGTCCCTAAGATGAAACCATGGCTCTTGATACCAATTGTAAGATCAAAATAAATGTTGATTCTTGTGGTGATTCGGGTGGTCTTGTATGATGGAAGAACAAGAATGCCATGGTAAGAGTTAGAGAGAGAGAGAGAGAATAGAGAGGGGATGTTTCTAGTGAGAGAAAATACCTAATGAGGTGTGCGTATTATGAAACAACCAACCCTTCCCTTGTGTGGGAAGGGGTATATATACACTTACAATATATGCCCTCCTGCGGGCTGTGGATCAGGTATACAGTGGGTAAAGACCCGTCCGTCCTCCACGGTGTGACAATATCTAATCTAATATATACAAAACTAAAAGCTATGCTAAGTATATAAATACATGGGGTGACCGAACCTTTTTCTTAATCCTAACATAAAACATTTAATTCATGCTTTACTTCTTAAAATTTTTAAATTTTAATTAATGAAATTGTGTTTATGATCGGATTTGATGATGTTTTTGCAGATTAAATTTGTTGCTTTCAGACAAAAGGGGTTCTTGAACACCATTGTAAGTTCATAAACCCTAAACAATGGTGTTCAAGTACAATTTATGAATGGTTTTTTTTTTTTTTCTTTTTTTTTTTTTTTTTTTTTTTTTTTTTTTTTTTTTAGGGGTTTTTGAAATTGTAGTGTCAAGTGAGAAATTTGTATTGACTAATTCATGGGTTTGGTGTTTTTCGTTGTTAATTTTGATAATTTTTTTTTAATTGTCGGAAAGAATAGGATTTATGGAAAATGGTTAAAATATAAATTTTTTGTGATATATGTGTTATTGATAATGACGAGGATGAAGTTTGCAGTTTATGAACATGTTTTTTTTTTTTTTTTTTTTTTTTTTTTTTTTTTTTTTTTATCGATTTTGAGTTTGATATACTGGCTGTCAATTCACTGGTTACGAATCATAGTATGTCCGAGTGTTGCAATAATAAAAGTAATAGTGACTATTTTGCTTTGGTTGATAATCAAAGAAGTTTAATATCGGATGATAGAAATAGAATAATGCTGCATATTTCTGTTATAAGTGACTAAGAAAGGACTTTCTAAGTTGGTTGTGAAATGAGTGATTAAGAAATGCCATTTGTCTTATGTCTAAAGGTTTGCGTCAGATTGTTAGCAATTTGGGTTAAAGTGGTTTTTAATTTAGAATGTGTATGTCGTATAGCATGACAGCTCCTTTATTCACATGATCATTAGAAAATGGTGAAAACCTCAATGTCTTAAGCAAATAACAGTGTACATAACCAACCAATAGTTCTTTGTATTCTTTGAATAACCCCTTTGTAATGGTTTTAACTTTAAGCTATTATGAAATAGCCCCTTTCTAAATTGTAATGGTTTTAAGTTGAATTCATATATTTATATGTGGTCAACTGATGTGTCTTGGTTTATTTATTTGTTTAACTAAGTGCCGGCATTAATGATAGACGATTTGTAGTTGTAATGATAAGAAGGCAATAGGATATAGAATGGGGTATGTGACCATACACTTTAATAGAACAGATGCGCAGGGGTGTTATAATTTAATTGTTTTATTTTAGTACTTATGGATTTGCTGTTTTGATTCACAATACCCAACAATAGTATTCAAAGAATAAATTCTAACATCGCATACTACTTCGATGGGTTTTCTCATGATCTGGTCAGAATGGGATACTTAGTTTATGTTAATCTAAGTGAGTTGTTCCATGCTCTTTAGCACACATATGAGTACAAGTGGTTATGACTAAAGTGCATTTTTTTGGTTTTGTGTTGTAGGATGACACGGATTCGCTTTTCATTGCAACCATATAACAAGTAGCAAAAGATTGCTGGAAGCACGAAACAAAATGAGGGCAATCTCGAGCACCACATGTTCAAGCTCCACCTCCACCAGTAAAGTGGACTCACTCAACTTGCATCTTACCTGAAACAATTTATAACAAAGTCTAAACACTATTCTATATGTTGCTTATTTTAAACCAAAAAAAAAAAAAAAAAAAAAAAAAAAGCCAGGTGCCTAACATTGTGACCCTTTTGAATGAAATATGGTGTAGGCCCTTTTATGGATGCTTTCAGACTATCACCAGCATGTGCGTACATACGAGAATACACTGATAAATGCGTTTTTGGGCATGCACAAGATCAAACCGTCGAGTGGTCAAAAGGTAACATATGGCTAATTAAATTTTTGTCACGACATTGATAATAAATTGTTATGAATATTCCAATTACGGTTTGTGGTGATGTGAAATGTTTTTTGCATAGAATTAAGGATTAATAGAAGATTTGAGTTAAAAGGTCCATCGCTTGGGTGTTCAAATATGTTATGCACAGAATTAAGGATTCATTGAAGATTTAATTTAGAAGGTTCATCAGTCGGCCGTTCATCACTTGGGCAAAAATTCATAACTTGCAGGTGTTGATTTCTTTGTCAGTACTGTGGATTCTTTACAGGAAACTCCTCTAATTACTGCAAATATCGTGATTATTAAATAGTAAACAAAAAAAAACGAATGAATTTAGTACACCTATTTTATTGCATAATATTGTCACTTAAGTGTTTGATGATCCTGATGTCTCTCTCTGTGTATCAGGTTCATTACCTCAACCAGCGGTCTGCAATAGAAAGTGAGAAAGGCTTTGCGATACATGGTGCTATTGAAGATCTGCAGCCAATCACCCTACCCCTTCCTGTCACTGGATATGCAGGTGTATGTCATTCAACTCCATTTTTTGATATGCAATCAACAGTCCAGGTCACAATTCTTTTGCTCTATGTGGTTGTAATTAAAGGATATGGGAGCCATATTGAGTGTGACTAAGAAAAGATAATGGGTGATGGGTATTGTTCCATTCCGACCCATTAACCTACTTACATTTTTTGACACACACAATATGTTTATGATTACGTGAACATAAAAGTAATGCCAAACACTACCAAAGTGACTTATATAATGAAACATCATACATATTTAATTATAAATTTGTTTGGCAGGTTAGTGGCCCTCTTGGCCAAACGAGTTGTGGATTCAAGGCCGCATGTTAGGTTTGAATGGTAGAAATATACAGGTTGACGAGGATGTTCGTGCATCATCTCTGTTGGTCTATATATACCAGGAGACATTGCAGTTCAATACTGCTACAATACAAGTGGATGAAATGCGAGCCATGGGCAGGCCAACATTGTGCCATGCGGTCTTCCTACAACAGAAATGTTGCTCAGGTAATGATTCTCAACTAGAGAGTAAAGAGTTGTTTGGGTAAAAGGTTATATTAGGTGCATATTAGCTTCAGATCGGAAATGCAAGAACAAGCATTAACATAAGGTCAAATCAACAGTATTGGTTATCTTTAAGTGACACCTACGTGGTGGTATACATGGTGTTTAGAACTCTTAATTGCAACTGCTTATGCTTTCTAAATGAATAAAATAGTTACAGCTTATAGGGCCAATTATGTGCATTTGATTTACACGGTTACACCTATAACTTTTTAATTATTTTTTTTAGCACTATTAATCCCACAACATTATTTAGAAGAGTTTATATAGGCAAACGTGGTTACTAAACTGTTCAACAAAAAAGGCAAAAACCGGATGGTAAATTAGTAACAGAATGTCAGTTTTTTTTTACCGTAAAAGTCAAAAAGAGAATGCGGATTGTCGTTGCTATAAGAACTGAGATTTTTGGCTTTTTTTTTCCGCTTAATTTGTGATCATTTCGTGTTTTACTCTTGACAGTTGGTTGACAAGAACCCAATGCTCACATGAATCACAAGAGTTTCTCATCCACATTATGCTTCAATTATACAAGGTACAATACTATGTTACATTAATTTACAGTTGATGATTAACATACAGAGCTTATACTCATATAAATCACAAACATTTTTACATAGGTATCGACGAATACAGAAACAAATACACTTACGTGAACCAAAAACAAAGCACATCGAGGATGCTGCAGCATGGAACATGAACAGAACAGAAATTGAAACCACAAAAGTAAAAGAGTACATAATTATTTGGCAATTTTTTTTCTTGCAATTTGAGTTTATTGAATTTGAATGTTGATGCGACAAAAAAGGCCTTTCATTGTAGCCTGCTAAGTTTTATTTGCTCCTGTAATGAATGTAACGAATCATTCTATATGTATGATGAATGACATTACTCACTTTAGTTTTATGTGCACGAAAGTGGCAGGATACAATTGGGTTACTAACAGATTGGTTTCAGTTGATATATTAGGTATTTTTCATACTCATATGTGTTGTTTATGCATATATATCAAGAATTTAAATTGTAGCTTGCCTAAATGTTTTAACATAAACACGACCGCCCCGCAGCAACGCGCGGGCAATTCTGCTCGTTTACTATAATTGTCATGTTAGGGAAACACAATCACAGCGAGTATTCTTGAGAGTATCTTTTCATATCTTGTTAAAAAATTAAAACTTCGTCATTATCTTATTCATCCCCTCATTGTCTTGATCATCTAACTCTTGTTAAAGGTATTCAAATTGTTTCTTTGTGATTGGTGATTTGGTTCTACTATCGGTTAAAAGAAGGTTTACACATATATTTATGTATTGATATAATGTGATGTTTTTAATTCATTAGTTCTATGTCTTCTATTTATACTTAAAAATCACATATTGAAGGAGTAGGACGTTCTACCATGATTCATCATTTTATTGCTCCGTCTATATATACAAACTAATGTAATAATAATAATCATAGTATATAATGTACTTTTTTTAGTTCAATACAATAGCCTAAAAGCAATCCAAACAAAAACTTGTCGTTTTAAACGGCAATTAGTATATTGTAGAATGTCAAAATGATAATTTTTCAAAAACATGTTGATGACCGACAAAAACTAAACAATATTGTTCGTAATATGTTGACTCTACTTGGAAGACAACAATAAACTCATGCACAGGATTTGATATCTAGAAAAGAAAAAAGATATATAATAACAAAGATGGTATAGTCGACGTTCAAGATGTCTATGTTTGTTGATATAAGTTGTCAACTGATATCCTTACAAAATGTATAAACTTCAAATCTTACTATATACGTATTTAAGAGTACTCGGGAAAAAAAATGAAAACTAAACCGGCAAAAACTCTCGTCATGTCTCATACATCTAAGTTAAAAATTTGTTAGTTTTGGTTAATGTTGAAAAATCTTTATATTATGGCTATGTTTGGCAAAAGTAGATGTGAGCAGTAGCTGTGAGTTGTAGCCACAGCTAACTGCTCACCGTTCACAGCTTCATAAAGAAGCATTGGAATAATGAGTTTTCCTAAAAAAATAGAAAAGCTCACCGCTCTGTTGCCAAATGAATACTAAAAATCAAAAAACTCATTGCTAACCACTAATCGTCCAAAAAAGCTTCAAAAAGCTCTGCGCCAAATATAGCGCACAATAAAAAGTAGTTACATTTACTTAAAAGGTGGAAAAGAGATATCAATTTGCAAGGTACGTGGTTGTTGGGCCATCTTTAGAGCACTAGGTATCCTGGAGCCGTCCCAGTGGTGCCGTGAGGAAAAGTGCTGCCACATCAGCACTTTTTTTCATAACACCAGAATTCACTACAACACCAAAAACACCCTCCCTCCTATAACACCAGTTTTTGATGCCGTCATGCACTCTTGAACCCCACATATATTTTTTCATTTATTTAAAGAAACAACACATTTAACTAAAATTAAATTTTCATTAATAAAAAACATACGTTAAATTTAAAAAAGTTATTAAAAAAAGAAAAAGTAAATAAACTAAGTTTATAAAAGCGTGTAGGTTAATAAGTAACTTTTAAGATGCCATATTTAAAAGTGATGGGCTTGTGTTAATTAACCTTTGTCTACTTATTGCAAAACACTACAGTAAATTTGAAAGCCCAAAATCGGATAAGTCCAACAGTAACACAAACCCAATAATACAAACCCTAGCTTATATAGGACAAGTTTTGTAATCAACACACGCAGTCTCCATTTCTTCTTCTTGCAGCCACCAACACCACAAACCAAACTTCTTATGCTTTAGATAATCCGAATAACACACAGATTCTAACACCACGAAAAAAAAAAAAAAAAAAAAAAAAGGAAAACGCGAAAAAAATACGGGATAACGCCAACAAACACTTAAATGTCGACTGAAGTTCTGGCCAGCGTTGAACCTACCGCCAACAATGCTCCTTATTTCGAGGTATCTAACTGATTTACCTTTTTTTTTTTTTTTTTTTTTTTTTTTTTTTTTTTATGTTTAGTTCGTCAAAATCATATTTAGTTTATTTCATACATTTTTATATTTATAATATGACCCTTTTTTTTCTTTTCTTTATCAGTTCAGAAACCGAGTAAAGATAAAGACGGAGAATACTTGCTCGAATTGTTGAAATAGGTGGTCTCGGAATTTGCTGTTGATGGTGTGATGGTAGTGTTTTCACCATCAACAGGTATGATGTTTCCTAATTCAATCAAATTCAAAACCCTAACGTTAATTCAATCAATTTCCCCCAAATTCAAGTAATAATAATTTGAGCAATGGGATTAGTTGTCATCAATGCTCACACCCCCCTCCGAAGGATAAAACGCTCAAGTGCAAGGCAAAGAAATGTAGGCTGAGCTACGGCGTTGTGTGTTTCGTCAGGAATTATCCCTGGGAGGAGGAGCTTAGATCGATTGCCACATGGAAGTGTCCCAGATGTTGAGGCATATGCCACTGCCTTAAATGTAACAAGGTACCTTATTGTTGCTTTATCTTATTATTATTATTATTATTATTATTATTATTATTATTATTATTATTATTATTATTATTATTATTGTGTTGTACTCGTCATTATCAGGTTTTGATTATTAATCTCTTTTACGGAAATTGTTGCTTTACAGTCACTTATTGTAATTCGGATATTTTTTCATATACATCTGATGATAGGCATATCATATAAAACCAATAATGAATACAATCTTCTATTATAGATGCCCATATCAGGTTTATCTGCTGTGGAATTGATGAAATGTTGTGCGAGTAAATGAATAGACGGTAGTAATTTGCCTTAAAAAGTAGATAGTATAATGATTATCTTTAGAGAATTTTATCATCAAAATGAGTGTCCTGTCTGGACTTTTGGTCAGTATATATACTAACTGGTTTTAGTGTACTAATTGCCAGAAACGCAAGCTATTAAGGATGGATTCTGAGTCCATTAAGCAAGATGAGCTAATAAACAAAGAAGAAGAAGAAGAAGAAGAAGAGGAGGAGGAGGAGATAAGCGACGTAGCTGAAGAAGAGGAGCAAATAAATGAAGAAGAAGAAGAAGAAGAAGAAGAAGAAGAAGAAGAAGAAGAAGAAGAAGAAGAAAAAGAAACTGCTTTTGAGGTAAGCAATTAGTATTAATGGCTCACGGCTGTGATTTATAAGGTAGTATGTAGGAATAGCAGCGTTCAAACTGTTTGAGGGAAATTGTTTGAGTACTACTGATGCCGAATATTTGCATGTCACTGTTGGAAATAAGTTGTTAGGTGAAACTAGAATTTTATGTGTAGAATCTGCTTCATGGGCAACTTTAATAGCTTTTTCTCAAATCAGTGATGGACATTATATGATTAGTTGCGTTTTTCCCATATAGAATTCGGGAATTTTATACATCTGGTTAAAAGAAGCCCAAATACCTAGCAATGTCCTCTAGTATAACTCTTAGAGTAGAATAAAACTTATGTATGGGAGTCTTGATTTGCTGTTCGCATATGTGCCTAACATGTCTTTGGTCTTTACTTTTGTGTCATCTGCAACTTGATTGCATATAGGAACTGTGTTATGCTAAAAGGGTATAGGATCTATAAGCGCATTCAGTATACTGTATGTGTATAAAGGATTTGCAACTGGTTTTATCTTGTGGCATTGTTATACAACAAGATGGCCTATATCCATTGTAGGAGATATGTCGATATGGAACTCTCCTAGTAATTTGATATTTTTTCCATTTTGGTGTAACTTTGCAACACCTTGTGGATCTAGATTGTGACAGGAGTAGAATGAAAAAAACTTGCCGGAAAAGGGCACAAAATATGTATTGGACAATACAAAATCTCCATATAGGCGGCTTATGAGAGTAGTATACATATAATGGAATGATGCTTAGGTTCGGAGTCCAATTGACATGATAAATAAAAAACAGGTTGCTAGTTGATTTCAAGATAGTACTCGATTCATTTCATATTGTTTTAGTATCTCATTCAGACCCTCTTATAAAGGTGTTCATCTTATTTAAGTGGACCTGATGTGTAACACTACCATGGCCATGCTAATATCTTTGGACGTTGTCGTCAACTTGTGGTGTGAAAACAAAGGGTGACCAAAACAAAAAGGCAAAGTTTTATGAAAATTGATAAGAAAGCATTAGAGATATAGTTCGTCCGGCATTCCATAGGTAATGGTCTAGTCTGTTAAGTCTTGTTTAGCTGGTTGTTTGTTTTGAGTATGTTCGAAACATTGATGTGTAATAGTTAAACGCTGAAAATTTGTTTAAAATGGTTTCAGAAGGTTGATGCGGACAAGGATGGTATTATTTGCGAGTTGAAGTCCCAGAATCTTGTTTTGGAAAAAGAGATGGTATCTCTGAAAGAAGAGCTTCAACGGGCTAAAGATTTCAATTCTAGTTTGCTACAACAAATCCAAATTCAAAATGAGAGTATAAAACATCTAACTTCTGCCATAGTAAGTTCTTTGCCACGGTGTATAATAACATTAATTTTGCGCTTGTTTTGACAAGCATTGAAGTACTTAAGTCAAATTTTTATTTATGGAAATAAAAATGAGTAAATTGTACTGCTACTAGGGCTGAATACAGTGCTTGCAATCTAAGAGCATTAAAAACAGCATTGGATCTACAATTTGAACTTAAAATAGCAAACTTTTTTTTAGAGGCTGAAAGTTTGTATAAAATGGTTTCAGAAGTGGATAAATGACATTTTGGAAAAGGATGCAATGAAGAAGAAGAAGAAGGAAGAGTTAAGCGCAGCCACTTTGGCTAACGAGGAGTCCCAGAAATTAGTAATGGTTTTATTCAAACAAATTTCCGTTATTTTTATTAAAAACATGGATCTACAACTTGAACTTTACTTCTGAGTTTGCTAGATTAGTAGATTTAAAGAAAATATGACTCTTGTTGCTTTGTTAGCTACTCAAATGCTTATCCCTTTTTATTTGCTATTCATTTCTATTGTAGGAGACTTGTTTCTCTGAGAGTGTGCAAATTTCACGACTAGAACAAGAGTTGGCTGCTGCTAACAAGAGACTCTCTGAGTTAGAGGATAAGCTACATGCGGCTGAGAAACATATCGCTGACGCCGAAGTATTGAGAATAGAGATGCACAACCAGATATTGGTAAATACTATACTTTTTTTCTCTCTTTTTTTTCTCCCGTAACAACTTTTTCCATAGTTAGTGTAGATCGTTTATGAAGCTTTATTTGATATAATTGTTTTGTTTTAGAGCTATATTGGTTCTATTATGACGAATAAGAAAAACAACGATCTACGAGACAAATTAGGGTTCCGGCGAGGTTTAATGACCATGTCATGAGCACTGGGAGTCAAACACATAAAGATAATGACATTGAGCCTAGTATAGAAGAAATTTGGGTTCAAAACCCTGATTCACCTAAGGATGTTAGGGAAGTGAAAGGGAGAAGGATAGAGAATAGAATAGTACATAGTAGCATTGGTTCTGTGAGCACTAAGAATGATAAAATTGCCTTTAATGTAATGCTGAATGAGGACTTTCCTGCACTTAGTGAGGCTAATAAGAGTAATGTCAATTCTGAAACTGTGGAAGCAAATACTAGTGGTAAGGATGACCACAACATTAAGGAAACTAGTGCTGAAAACTGTGAGCAGAGCACTGATAAGATTGACAATACTAGGCGTGATAAAATTGTGTCTAAAGTGTGGGAGAATAAGAAAGTTTGGGCTGACAAGTCAGAGGAGTTTGAAAGTAAACTTACACTAAAGTTTAGGCGCATTCAGTATACTGTATGTGTATAAAGGATTTGCAACTGGTTTTATCTTGTGGCATTGTTATACAACAAGATGGCCTATATCCATTGTAGGAGATATGTCGATATGGAACTCTCCCAGTAATTTGATATTTTTTCCATTTTGGTGTAAATTTGCAAATCATAAAATGAAGTACAGACTTCCTCTTCCTTGTTTCATTTTTATTATTTTTTTAAGGTGGAAAATTGGGCATGTCGGGCGGGTGGGTAATGGTCAAAGTGGGCAATTTTTTGTACGAGTCAAAATGGCTCAGCCCAGTATGCAAATGTAGTGAATTTTGGTTTCGAAAATACAATGAGTGTTGTGACAATTTCTTCTTATTTTCTTTTTTGATGCAACTGTAAGACTATTGATGTCCGGCTAATACCTTTTTGCAGACAGGAGAATTCGATTCAAGTTGCGTGAATCCATGGCCAATCTCTGTTGTAGAAAAGATATTGCAAAAGATGAATGCTCAAATATCAGAATACGAAGTAAGAACTTTTGCTCATCATTCTTTTGGGGATAATACAAGCACCATATCTAATTCATATGCTTTTTTGAAATGTATCAGGGATACCATGCAAGTAGTAAATGTTATTCCGGAACTGTGGCATTATTATCTTTGCAGAAGTCAGCCAGGAATAAGGTTATCGAGATGGGTAATCTTGCTTTCGCTTATCTCATCTAGATTGATTTTGTTAAATTTTCATATGTTTTTGTGTGCCTTTTGGGCTACAACTGAAATTTCGTCTGCACTAGTTGGCCCTTAGGAATCTCAATAATGAAACTAGCATGGTTCAAAACTATTTCTACATAACAAACCTTTATGCCTGAAGGAAAATTTTTGCTATCATTAATTAGATTCAGCCCCTGTCAAAGGTTCATTAGACGACGTGAAATTTTATGTTCTTATAATTGATTTTAGGTGTAAAATTCAACAACATAGCATGAAACCAGAACCAAGCTATCAAAACTTGATTTTTCAGTGTCACTACTCACTAGAGCTCTGCAATTGTGTCAACATACCTCCAATATGTATATTCTAATTAGGGGTGCAACTAGTATATTTTTTTAATAAGGAATCACAGCCATAAGCGTTTTCTGACATATTTATTCAAAAAAGTACACAACTCTATTTGCCCCATCATGCCAGACGAATAATGAAGCCAGGTAACATGAGAAACTATATGATTTTTCAAATTAATATTTTGTTAAGAATCATAAATTTTATGGTATACCAACACTGCAATAAGCCCATAATGAGTTATCGTCAAACTGTTTCCTGCTCTTGTGAATTGCATCGTATGAGATGTGATGTAAGTTATATTTAGGAATATTTTAAAAGGGGAAAAATCAAATAAAAAGATCTATTGTCTCTGAGAAGCCTACAAAGGTTCCAAGAAAAAGTTATTAAAATTCCCAAGTTTTCCACTAGAAGGGGGAGACGGGTAAAAAAGTTGTGGAATTAGTTCTGAGAATCTGGATGTTTAAGGCTTTAAGCTAACTTTTTGATGCGCACTAACAAATATGGACGCACAAAGAAAAACTTAATGCTTTTTTTTTTTTTTTTTTTTTTTTTTAATTTATGCACAGAAGTTTTTGCGCAAATTGTTTTCAGCTCAATTTTTGTTTTGGAAAAAAAAAGTCTTTTCAGTGATTTTTTATACCTGAACCTCCTTATTTTGTGATCCACATGAAATGTTGGCATAATACTTGTCTTATTCCACAGGTAGAGATACATATCAGATCACGGGTTGTGCTGGGAAGGGTGGGTTCGCGCAAGTGTACAAGGCATGTGTCAACAGTAAGAAAGACGAAGTTGTTGCTTTGAAGGTGGTTAATTCATTGCATAATCTATGCTTTTCATAACCAACCTTTGAGGGATTATCTTTCTAACATTTCAGTCTCTGACAGATACAAAAGCCTCCATTCCCATGGGAGTTCTACATGTATCGTCAACTTGATTTAAGGATCCCTGAAAATGAAGTACAGACTTCCTCTTCCTTGTCTTATTTTTATTATTTATTTCAGGTGGAAAATTGGGCATGTTGGGCAGGTGGGCAATGGTCAAAGTGGGCAATTTTTTGTACGAGTCAAAATGGGCTACTTCAGGTCTAGGGTGACCGGTACCCTTCTTTTCCAAATTAATATTATTTGATTAAATATAACCCGAATTATAGCCCAATTATATGTAAACATCGCCACCTCTGCTAGTATATATCAGTTTTGGGTAAGCAACTGCGTATGTTCTATTAAAATTTTATCTCCGCCCCACAGAGATCGTGCTTTGGATATGCTCATAGATTGCACCTCTATTCAGACTACAGCATTATTGTTACAAATTTTCTAGCTCATAAGACGCTTTTGGTAAGTTTTGGTAAATCTTTATTTCTTTTCTTAGTAATGTCACGTTCTTATATTTGGACACATTAAACAAATTGTGTAGGATGCCATAAACAGCTGCAGAATGGATGAGGTTTTGTGTATATATTACACAATTGAGATGCTCTCAATGCTAGAAACTTTGCATGGTAATGGCATTATTCACGGTGATTTCAAGCCTGATAAGCTCATGATTCGCCTTGCTAGGTAAAAAACAACTTCTAGAGCAAATTATTTCTATTTTCATAGTTCAGCAGCCATCTTAAAAGGTTTTTCTTCATTTGCAGTGATGATCTAACAGAAGATGGTTTTCGCGCCCGATCTGGTTCTTGGCGCCAGCAGGTTTCAGTTACATTCAGGATCATATGTTTTTTTCATCTTCATAAATTTGTCATTTTTTTTTTTTTTTTTTTTTTTTAATATTATTTCATTGCAGGGACTTTGTCTTGTTGACTGGGGTAGAGGAATAGACCTGGAACCATTTCCCAAGAAGATAAAGTTCAATGGAGATTGTAGAACATCTGGTTTTCGTTGTATACAGATGCAAGAGAATAAGCCATGGACATATCAGGCATGTTGCACTGGTGACCATTTTTACCACATTTTGTAATGTTATGCAGTCTCATATTGAATTGACTCCTTTTTTACTCTATATATTCTAGGTTGATACTTATGGTCTTTGTGGTATTGTTCATGTGATGCTTCACAATGATTGGATGAAGATCGAGAAGAAAACAACCTTTGATGGTGGTTATTCATTTCAACCTAAATTGCCTTTTAAACGGTATTTATTTCTTGACCCATACAATCCTGCTAATCTCGTTCTATCTTTTTGAAGACATTAGTGGTCAGGCTTTTATACTATTTTTAACAACCTGATGAATTGATTATAATCGTGCTCTCACCAACATGAAACATTGAGATGGCAGATCATGAAAGAGTAAAAAGTGTAAAACATAAATGCGACGTGTCACTTGTTACTCAAAAGTATTAAATGGACATGTTCTGTTGTTCCAAATTTTCACCATGCTATCAAATTTACTAGTGTTTTAATTAGTTAGCAACTTAGCACCGTTCTGCAACTTAGAAATCAAGCATCATCCATTGCTCTGTGAACAAGTGTCTCATTTAACCCAACGTACATCTATTCTGGCCTTGGTTTCTAAAAAGCTCACCTAGGCGCAAGGCACTGACTGCATTACAGAATCATTTAACTTACTTTATTATTGGTTAAAGTCTGAGAGTAAACTGCATAAATGACCTTATTGAGTTTTACAACTGACTTTAATTGAATTTGGCCATTCTTAGCGTTGACCTTATTGTGACTTATGGTGTAAATTGCTACTGTCAATGCTCTAATTTTGACTTTATTTACTTTTTACTATATTGTTTTTATACGTTAGTAGCTACTGGCCTCAGTTTATTATGTGATTAATACTTTTGAAGCTACTGATCATAGTTCAATTTGATACTAGTCAGAGTTCTAATCTTATAATATCATGTAGATGTATTTTTTAAGTACTTTGAGAAAACCTCGCACCTTGCACGCGTGTTGCGTGCCCTTTTGCCTCATGCCTTGGCTTGTGGGACCCTTTGCCACAGAGAGCTAGCACATTTAAAACCAAGACAGTGGCAATATAACCCTATATCTGAAATATATGCATGAGGTTAATTGTATCTAAAAAAGATTGATAACATCCTCTATATTATAAAAAAAACATAATTTAATCCTGAATTTGATGCACTGAAATCACACCATACAAATTTCACCAGCTTTCCTTATTGTTTTTTCATGTTTACAGGTACCAAAAAGTCGAACTTTGGAAAAAACTTTTTGCAGATTTACTTAACAATGATATTCACGAAGAAGATGAACATTTGAAGATGTTGGGAAATTTAAGGTCATCATTCCAGGACTACATGTGCTCAACACCTCACTTGCTAAAACAGCTAAAACAGTCACTCGCAAAACAAAGGATTTTATTGGCTTCTTCCTAATTGTATTTCAAATTGATGATGCAGCTTCTTGATGCATTCCCATCTTGAATTTCAGTCTAGTGAAGAAAACTTGTTACAATTGTCGTCTATTCATACCATTAGAATAGGGTTTGTGCTGACATTATGAAATTGTGCCGTCATCAACTCTAGATTGCATCTTCTTTCATTTTATGTGATTAGATGAGGCTGTAGGATTTTGTTTGGTAGAATGTACAATACACATTAATTAGTCTATACTATGTCATTAATTCTGGTGAAGAATCGTTGTATCTTGAACATTTTATTCGTTTCCTTTCAAGTTATTGAGTATTAAACCAACGCACGTTGGTAAACAAACGTCAACCCCAACAGAGTTGGTTTTTTTGTTTTGTGCCATATGGTGACACCGACAACGGCAACAACAAGTCGGCATAACACAGACCCCAACGTTATCATACCCAAGCCGGCCTCTTAGACTCAAGATACAAGGTTACAAGTAAGTTTTAGCCGTGATTGAAATTTAAGTTAACAATATTAGACCGTCTTATTATTTTGAGTGGTGGTCTAGTGGTTGGCACCATACTCTCCTAACGAGAAGTCTTATGTAGTTATGTTTAATACTCACTAGTTAAGCCTTGTATATTTTTGTCTTCGAGAAGTCTTATGTAGTTATGTTTAATACTCACTAGTTAAGCCTTGTATATTTTTGTCAAAGACTCACATTATCAGAATAACCTGAACAGAAAATCTCTTTCGTTTTATTATTTTGGACTTGGTCTCTTAGAAATGTAATTAAAATGATGAATTTTTTATAAAATAAAGTGTTTACTTTTATGATTTTATCTTCTTAAATTTAATTGAAGTGTAGCATCTCGTTTTGTATCTAGTGAAGTGTTTGTGCCTTTGGTGAATTTTACCACTAATTTTGAATCATTTATTCCACTTTAACATTTGTCATGAATGGTGGAAGTATATCTAACTTGTGAGTTGTGATGATAACAAATAGACGACTCACTTTGAACATTTCATCATAGAGTACCAGGGTCGTCTCATTGATTTGGTGGCCCAATGCGAAATCATGAATAAAACCCTTATAAATCACGAAAAGTTTAATTATTTTTGAAAATAAAAAGTTTTTTGATATTACGCAAAGACATTAAGAATTCAACTTTGATAATATTTAACAAAGATACTAAAAAATCAAAACATTGTATACTTAGATATGTATAAAACTATAAATATTAATAGATGCACATTAAATTAGATGCCCTTACAACGAGTGGCCTTGTACGGTTACACGATTTGCACATGCTAATCACCGCCACTGTAAAATACTAAACGAGTGTTTTAGTTTAATCTAATTAAAACTATTTTTCTTTCAACTTAATTATTAAAAAAGTTTGTTTCCAATTATCCTCGCACTTTTGGAGTATGGCGATTGATTGGTGACTTTTGTAGCATCGAATTCATTATGTCCAATATAGTTTGGTCATCAACTTTTTTTATTTTAAATTTGAATACTAATTGCATCAACTATATTATATTAAAAGTAGATTATTCAAACTATTTGAATATTAAGATCATTAGCATTGCTAATTGGAGTTTATGATGTAAATTAAGTTATTGCTTATATGCTACTTTCGTCCCATAATAAATGTCCAGTTTAGCTTTTTTACAATCTAATTTGTTAAACTTTGACCTTAAATACTTTTATATGTGTTATATAATATTTGATGCAAAATATATGAATGAAATTTTTATCAAGTATTATATAACACAAACAAAAATATTTAAGGTTAAAGTTGAACAAGAAATACTAAAAAAAGTCACTTGACACTCATTATGAGACGGAGGGAGTACATTATTTCCGGTTCTCCTTTAACCGGAACATTTTCCCGAACAATTGGATCATGACTTACTAGTAAACTGTCTAATTTAATCATTGATTCAAATAGTGGTTCCTAGAAAATGATATGAGCCCTCGCTATCGAATAGTACTTTGGGTTGATTTTTGAGCATCATCTTATGTGTCGCACTAGCTAATTTGATCATTGACACAAATCGATATTATAACATTTATAATGCAACTATTATGAAGGCTTTCAAGTTGATATAAAGTTCTTAGAGTAATTCAACAGGGAGGTGATTTGCACACTCAAGAAAATGATTGTGACACTCTAATTAATTGTGTTTGGACATTTATACCCTCACATGGGTGAAAGTATAAGGGTAACTGTGAGGGTATAAACGATCAAACACAATTACTTGGAGTGTCCCAATCATTTTCTTGAGTGTGCAAATCATCTCCCAATTCAATATCATATCTTTACTACATATAAAGAAAAAATGATCAACAATTGAAATGTTAAGTTTTTAATAATTGTCAAATGAGAGAGAAAAGAGAAATGTAATTAAATACTCTTATTAAAACACCCTGTTACTTAAAATTACAATGATTTATTCACATTGTACAACTAATTAAAAACATATACACCAAATTAAATACAACCAATTAAAACACAAACCGGGTTGACCCAGGACGCTTCAAACCCGGCGGGTTGACCCGGTTTAATTTGGCCCATTTCCAACCCAACCTAGCAAGTTGACCCGGTTTAAATCGACCCATTTTTTGACCGAAACGGTTCAACCGGTTGAACCAACCGGGTCGAACCGTGTTTCAAACATTATCCATTACTTAAAAGTACAATGATTTATTCACATTGTACGACTAATTAAAAACATCTACCAAATTAAATACAACCAATTAAAACACAAACCGGGTTGACCCGGGACGTTTCAAACCCGTTTTTCGACTGGAACGGTTCAACCAATTGAACCATCCGGGTCGAACCGGGTTTCAAAACATTATGTTTAATTCCCAAATCTTCAAACTTTTATTATTTTTCGTTTATAACTTATAAACTTTTTTTATCAATAAACTATCTGTCGCTATAAAATCCGGTTGCTATGCACGGACACTCGTCTAGTATTCTTAAAAACTGTTTTTGAATCAAAATAATATGTAAGAAATATAGAAATAATATATTTGCTTGTTGTCCTCCTTTCTAAGTTATAAAATTATAAACTCTTTTCAATATGACTTAAAACTTGTCATTTTTAAATAACCTGAATAAAAAAAACCTCGGTTATTTACTCTCATATATTTAAAGATACAAAGGTTACATGTGAGTTGTAATCTTGAATTTTCTTTTTTAAACATGGTTTCTCGACTGTTTGTCCGATTAATTTACGTGGTAAACTCACCGTCACACGTATTTAACCCGGATAAAGCATTTCATTTTCAAGAGGTTGGCATGACTTATTATTTTCGGTATGGTCTCTTGCAAATAGAAATAAAATGGTGAATCATATAAATTTAAGTGTTTAGTTTTATCTTCTTATACTTGTTGAAGTGTAACATGTTGTTTTACATCTAGTAAAGTGTTTATGCGTTAGGTGAATTTATCACTAATTTTAAATCATTATTCAACTTTACCATTTGTCTTTAACGGTGGAAGTATATCTCATTTGCGATGATGACAATTTACTTTGCTCATTTCATCATACACGGGTGTTTTGGTTGTAATCTAAAAGAAACTTTTTTTTTCCTCACTTGATTAGATAAAAGTTTCTTTCAAATTCTCCTCACACTTTTGGTATAGGGCGATTCATTGGTGACTTTTGTAGCATCAAGTACATTTTGTCTAATTTAGTTTGGTCATCAACTTTTTGTCTTCAAATTTGAATCGTGATGCATCCACTATATTATATTACAAGTACATTGTTTCAAACTGTTTTAAATTTTAAATCACTAGATTACTAGTAGCAGACACTGCAATGGCTTAGGGGGTGGCGTTGGGCTTGTTAGTGCCGCCAAGCATGGCGTTATCACACCCTGTTAGGTGGTGGTTTTATGGCTTGAGTTTGTAACATGGTTGAGCCATAACGTACCTTTTTCGAAAATTTTGACCGTTGCATCTCTCCAACGGATAGTTTAGTATTTTTTTTTTTTAACTATAATGCTTGAAGTTGTTGCGTTTTTATAATTTGTGGGTTTCATATGTCTCTTTTTGGTGTAGCAGGTGCGAATAATGATCTTAATGTTCTAAATTATTCACTGTTATATGATGACCTTATAAATGACATTGCCCTGGTGGCTCTATTTGAAGTGCATGGAGTAACATACGACAAAGGGTATTACTTAGCCGACATGATTGATCCACAATGGGCTACTTTTGTCAAATTATTTTCGGTGGCAAGAGACGAGAAACATTTGTTCATTAAGAGAAGGAAAGAAAGTGCTAGAAAGGATGTCAAATGAGCTTTCGGTATCCTCCGAGGACGTTGGGAAATCGTCCAACAACCAACGTGTTCTTACAGTATCAACAAGATATGAAGAATCGTGTAGACTTGTATCATATTGCATAACATGATTCTCAAAGATCCAAAAGTTTGCGATAAGTGAATTCAACAAGTTGTATGTTTGTCCGCAACCACATATATAACGTACTTGGATTGAGAGATGCACTGTTCGGCGAAGAATAGCAAAAGAATTACGTTATAAACATACTCATGAACTCTTCAAAGAAATCTTATGGAGCATCTTTATCAACAATAACATTAGTTTATTGATGATATATATATATATTTTTTTCATTTTTCGTATTATTTTTTAAAATTTTATGTAATTTGTATTTTTAATTTAAATGAATGAAATATTAATTTGTTTGAAAAAAATGAAAAAGAAAAGAAAATAGTAGGTCTCAAAAAAAGTGTTTTGACTTGAGGTATGAGGGATAGTGATTTTGAGCGTATGAGTTATGGGTTGTGTTAAAAACAAAAAAGCTAAAGTAACATGACGTGATATCAAACAGAGAGTTTGGTTTGAGTGATTACACCATTTGCTCTTAGTGGAGTTTATGTTTGAACCAAGGCTTACTAGTTAATGGTCTACCACCATCAATTGATATAATTATAACATTCATATTGCCACTATATTATGAAGGCCTCCAAGTTGATGTAAAGTTCATAGAGTAAATCAATAGTATCATATATTCTTAAAAATTGTTTTGGAATCAAAATAATACGGAAGAATAACAGAAATACTATATTTGACTATTGTCCTCCCTTTTAACGAACTACTAAAACATAAATTCTTTTCAATATAACCTAGTATTAAATATGAGTTGTCATGCAGTAATCTACTCCGTAATTTGAGAAACACATGCCATAATATATACGAGTATAATACATGTTTTGAAAAGACATCAAAAAATAAAACACATCATACAAGAGGAAAACAGGTCTGCTTCTGGAAGTATAGGCATAGTCAAAGATGTATTATATGATAAAAAAAATGTTCTATACAATAATACAAAAGACAATTGTTCTTAATTACAGTTTATTTTTTTTACTGGAAATTAGATATATGATATAGTTGCAGAATAATTTAATCCCCTTGTGGCATATGGTTTTTTGATATTATAATTTTTTGCCCACAAAAGATTCCAATTGCTCTCAAGATAAATCTTTTTGCATGTAATATTTTTGGCATTGTGCTAAAGTCAGGTTTCCTGCACAGAAATCCTAGAATATTAAAGTTAAAATTTTGTTACTTAAATAATCGACTAGTTCAGAAAATTACTCGTAATAAAAGCTACTAAACCATAGTTAATAGTTTTTTCTTTCTTAGTTCAGTTTGAACCCGAATAAACTTATGGTTTTCGATCTAAACATGATGACAAAGTTTTCTATGGAAATGTTGATATGTTGTATTTTTATTAGGGGTGTTCATCGGTTTGGTTAAAAAAAATTTATGGATAAAACCGAAAATCGAATCAAACGGAATTCAAATTAGATTAAACCGAAACGAAAACCGAATTTGAATTGGTTTCAGTTTTCGGGTTAATTTGAATAACACGAATTATGCCAAAATTTTTTTTAAAGCTCAACGAAGTTATATTTATATTACGAAATAGTTTTAAAGATCTTTTTTTATATAAAATATATAAAAAAATATGTATGTGAATTCGATTTTCGGTTCGGCTCGATTTTCATTTTGCCAAAAATATATCCAAACCTAAAATCGAATATTTAATTCGGTTCGGTTTATTTTCAGCCAATTCGGTTCGGTTTTGATTTTTGGTTCATGTGAGTATTAGTGTATTACCAAAATTATGAACACGCCTAATTGTTATCTCTGAGTTTGAGTATGGTTTGTGTTAACATGTCCTTCTGTAATAATTAAATTTTGAATGTTCTGGTTACGTAATCAATAGTACTATTCTTGTGTTGCTAGCTAGTACATTTTGAAACCAAAAATATGTTAACTTTAAAAGAATCGAGAAAGTGAAATAAGGAAACATAACAAAAATGAAGACATTTTTATGGGACCAAATAAAACAGCATGGTCACTTCACTTTTACCTTTTTACTTTTATCTACCTTTACAACGCAACTAATTTAAATTGTCATGATTTCTGTTTGGACTATTTCAAAAAATTCTTGACATTTTCTGCTTTAGTTAGATCTTTTTCTCCTTTTTTTTTTTTTTCAAAATTTTGTAATGGATTTTTCATGGTTATATATGTATCAATTTCTAATGGCATCATTAAATATTCTTGGGTACATTAACTATGTCTAAAAGTATTTAACTATATGAAGTATATTTTTTGCATTCTGCAAAAAATAAAAAATAAAATAAAATAAAATATGAAGAGTCATTATAATTTATTGAATGTCTGTGTAAAGAAAAAACGCAAATGTCAAATTTGACCTTTTTTTCTTTTTCCAACAAAAGAATTACATTAAAAGTACCCTTTGTAGATCTAAAAACAAATCTAGATTTTTTTAGCAAACAAGAAAAAAAGAATATTGATATTCGAATTTCTGTCAACTAGGCTTTTTTAATTTAATTAGTTTTTCCATCACATGTTTTCTTAATTTAACAAGGACAATAGATTAGGTCATAAGAATCCACAATCCCTAGTGAAGACTTTTATAACTAGCTACTATTAAAAAAATCAATTTTGATAAATAAATCACCTTGGTATTTTCCAGCTGGTAGAATAAAAATTAACAATGTACATTTTTCTTCATTGCATGTGATTTTTAATAAATTTAGTGAAAGATTACAATTCATAGGTATAGGATCAGTTTGGATCCTTTGACTTCAAATAATTGAAGAATGATTGTCTTCAAGTACACTTGTTTGTTAAAAACTTAAAATACTCAAATATAAATTATAATCCAACAAATTTAGCTATTTAAAATACAAAACATCTTTGGAGTTATGCTAATGTATTTTCAGTTCTAGTTTGATACCATTATTCTTTCAATTTGCTTATCAACCTCCAATCAAGGTGGCCATTTGTAACTTTAAAACATATGTTGAAATCATGAAAATAGATATAATAATTTCCACATCTTGGTCATCATGATACTCATATAAACCGCACTCTCACGAATAACGCAGATGGGAGAAATTTTCCATGGAGTGAAACCCAAGGTTTACGAACAAGGCACAAGTGAGATAACTCCCTGAAGTAGTCTATTTACTTTTGGGTATATGATCGGGGTAAAGATACGAGTGTCTACTTGCTACTTTCCCAATACCTCATTCCGCTGAATTGAATATTGTTGTTGTACTCAAGGGAGATAACTTGTGAAGGCCTTGGACCATCCGTAGTAATGAGCATTTGTACGCGTCTTAGGTGCCAACTAGGCAAAGAGCACGTGTCTTTTTTTATTACGGTCACCATCTAGGACGCATCTTAGGTACCTTGGGGGGAGAACTCGGTCGTTCTGACACCGAGTCGTGGTTGTGTGTGTGATTTTGATTTTTGTGGTGTATATTTGTATTTAAGTGGGGTATATTTGGGTAGTGTTGTTGGTTTTGTTATTACACTAAGTTGGTGGTGAAGGTGGTTGTAAAAAGAGAATGATGAAGTGACGCTGAGTTGACGGTGATAATACGTTCTTGAGATCTCCTTATTAAACCCGGCTTTAGACCTTGTAATATATATGTGGTAAAGTATTATTTACATCATATGTACGCAATAATAATAAGAAAGAAAAACAAATAAAGAAAAGGAAAAAGTCATAGGGATCCAACTTAATCATTTGACTAGTGAAGCAAAAAGCACATTTTTCCATTCTTCATGCATCTCCCTTCTGTCCAACACAAAAACAGAAGTCTCACCATTCACACTTAAAAAATACCACATTTTCATTTTTTCTCAATCACTATGTTTTCTCTTCAATCACCCAAAACTATGCTCCATCTTTCTATCATATTTTTGGTTCTAACACTATGTTCATTATGTAGGATAATGGAAACCGTAGGTATAACTTTATTATTAACCACTATATATAATAGTGAAACCCTAATACCCAAAACCCACAATCCGGGCTTGGGCCTAATTATCACTAACACTCCCCCGCAGTTCGAGCGGCGAAATCGCGAAAGCTCGAACTGGATTAGTAAACTAAGAAAGCAACTGAAAACAATAAACCAAAATAAACTAAGAAAGCAAACATGACATCAACGAAAGTCGTCTCGGGAATTGATACCCTGGATTCGACACCAACAAAAGTCGTCTCGGGAATTGATACCCTTGATTCAACACCAAACAAAAGTCGTCTCGGGAATTGATACCCTGGATTCGACACCAAACAAAAGTCGTCTCGGGAATTGATACCCTGGATTCGACACCAACAAAAGTTTATTATTAACCGTAGGTATAACTTTATTATTAACCACTATATATAATAGTGAAACCCTAATACCCAAAACCCACATGTTATGGCAATGCAGAAGTGAGTATACTTATGGACATCAAGGCTTCCTTAGATCCAGACAACAAGTTTCTCACCTCATGGACCGAAACAGGTGACCCGTGCAGTGGGTCATTTCTCGGCGTAGCGTGTAATGAGCATCTTAAAGTTACTAACATCTCTTTACAAGGCAGAGGACTTACTGGAAAGCTGCCTCCAGCTATCTCAGGATTGAAATGCTTGTCGGGTTTATACCTTCATTACAATTTCTTAACAGGAGGTATTCCTAAAGAGATTACGGGTCTAAGTGAGCTTTCGGAGTTGTATCTTAACGTTAATAATCTCACTGGTGAAATACCTCGAGAGATCGGCAACATGTCTAGTCTTCAAGGTCAGCATATATATAAGTGCTTATCTGCTTATTTTTCAAAAAATGCTACTTATATGTAAAGCTACTGACATGCTTAAATACCATGATAAGCAGTTTGAAATAAGCAATATAGTTTTCTATATCAAGATTTAGAATTGGTATTTGGTTATATCAAAATTTTGAACTTAGCTTCCTTTAGTAACAATCTGTAACTTCTTTTGTTGCAGTCATTGAGTTGTGTTGTAACAAGTTAAATGGAAGCATACCTTCTGAGATTGGAAATTTGAAGAAGCTAAACGTCGTAGCACTGCAACACAACCAGCTAACTGGTTCAATCCCTCGAACCCTTGGAGGGCTAGCCGTGCTAGAGAGGCTTGATCTTAGCTTTAATCAGCTAACTGGCTCGATCCCGGTAGCCATAACCAAAGTAACCCAATTAAAATTTTTCAATGTCCAGAACAATACCCTCTCCGGGTTCGTTCCAACTGGTAATTTATTTGTCGTTTATACTCGGTTTTTTCAATTCTCGGATTTTTTCTTTTCACAGTTTGATTTATAATCAAGCTCTTTTTGTTTTGTAGGTTTGAAGCGGTTGAACAGCGAGTTCAGTTACAACAACAACCATGATCTATGTGGCGCGTCATTTTCTTCTCTGAGACCATGTACTGGTCTCGATATGTCAGTGATCAACGATCTTGAACCGTTTACACCTCTACGAAACACCACCATACCTCAAAACATACCCCAATCGGCTAACATTACACCCCATTGTCACCAACTGCATTGCAATAGCTCATCAAATCTCAAACGGGTTGGCATTATAGCAGCAATAGTCAGTCATTGCAGCTTTAACTGTTACCGCCTTTGTCACAATATTTGTTCACCGAAGACGAAAACAGAAGATCTGGAGCAAATCAGAGACTCCGGATCATAGATTCAGTATGCAAGAATCATCCCGGAAGAGCACTGACTTCTCTTGCCCCTGGGACCCGACACAAAACTCCCCCAGAGATTGCGGGTTTTGTATCCAAACGGAATCAGACTTGCTCCAAAGTTTCAACTTGGAGGAAATCGAATCCGCCACGCGGTACTTTTCCGATGCTAATTTACTCGGAAGAAGCAAGTTTTCTTCTGTGTACAAAGGTATTCTACGTGACAGATCAGCTGTTGCGATCAAGAGCGTGAGTATCACGAGTTGTAAAGCCGATGAAGCTGAGTTTACAAAAGGGTTGAGCTTATTAACTTCTTTGAAACATGAAAACCTAGCTCGGCTTAGAGGGTTTTGTTGTTCAAAAGGAAGAGGTGAATGCTTTTTGGTGTATGATTTTGCATCAAAAGGGAATTTATCAGAGTATCTTGATCTAGAAGATGGAAGAGAAAGACGTGTTCTTGACTGGCCTAAACGAGTTTCCATCATCAATGGCATAGCCAACGGTTAGTCGCGTTTTAAGTTACTATTTTGCTTCAATATTATCATACCAGATGAGAAACTTTACTAAAATGTACTGCTGTTTTTTTTATAAAAATGTTCAGGACTTGCATACCTACACGGAAGTGACGAAGAAAAACCTGGGATGATTCATCGGAACATATCGATGGAAAAGATCCTCATCGACCAGCAATACAACCCGTTGATCACAGATGCAGGCCTACTGAAGCTACTGGCTGATGACATTGTCTACTCGGCGCTCAAAGTTAGTGCTGCGTTAGGCTACATGGCTCCTGAGTATATCACAACAGGCAAATTCACAGAAAAGAGTGATGTATATGCTTTCGGAGTCGTGGTTCTTCAGATACTTTCAGGTAAAAGTAATCTTAGCGGGTCGATACGAACAGCTGCGGTTGACAGGAGGTTTGAGGATTTTATAGATGAAAGCCTCGAGGGAAAGTTTTCAGAGTCGGAAGCAGATAGGTTGACTAGAATCGGGGTGCTCTGTGTCGATGAGCTTCCTGAGAATAGGCCAACAATGGAGGATGTGATCCGCCAACTTATGAGTTCTGTTTAGTCAAGTGTTAATTTTTTTGTATCTGATCGTAACATTTTTTTTTTCTTTCTTCAGATTGTAATTATATAATGTAATTCAATTACACAAGTCAGGTAATCCATAAGACACTTTTACTTATCGTCTGAAGTATACAACATAACTTGAAATAAAACACTTTTACATGATAACAACATTTATTTCCTTCTAATCTAACAAATTGCAACAAAATGGTGTAAAATTACCCAACGAAGATTTTAACCAGCAGCTTGGTGTTGCTCATGCTCCAAAAACCACTCTGTTGGCCACCATTCAGGCCGGATAGGTTCAACCTTCACGCCTTCTTGTCCTTTAATGACTAAATTTCCCGACTCTTTAAAAGCATCCTCGAGCCTGAGGAGACCAAGCCCACGAGAGCCAAGAGCAGTGGTAACCGTTCCAGCTTTCTTCCCGGACTTCAATGATGTTACTTCTGAACTGGGAGCAACCTTTTGCTCTACCTCTGAGATGAGAAAACAATTAGTCAATAAGTCAAATATTTAAATACTCGGTACCAATTAGTGAAACACCAACCTGTTCCAGACTCGTTTAAGAACTTGAGTGGAAGCAGACGCTTGCGAATAACCCCACGGTGATGGGAGCGAGCTATAAGTTCTTGGCCAATATAACACCCTTTGTCAAAGCTTATGGCATTTAAACCAGCAAGATTGTACTCCAATGGGATTGCCTCACCTACAAGGCATAAAACATTCACAATATTAGTACTAGAATATTAACATAAAATTCACGAAGGTACGTAATTTTTCCTGGCAGAAAACGAACCTTTTGGGATTTCAATCGAGCCTTCAGCAACTCCCCTCTCTAATCTCCAAAGAAGGTAATTTTCTTCTGCGGTTTCTGTATCAGCCTCAACCATAGGTGCTGCAGGACACAAAAATACAAAGCTACATATGAACATTTCACTATAAAAGATTTTATACTTTTTACCAATTATTATAAACTTTGACTTACGTATTGAATTAGTGGGAAAGATTCCACGGAAGCCTAGGCATTCTAATCGAGGATCTTTATGCCATTGCAAGCCAGTGTTATTTCCTTGTGAAGATGAGCTTCCCGTCGGGTCAATTGCCCCACCCCATCCAACAGAAGCAGCTTGAGGATCTTCTAAAGATGAAGGTTGTCTCTTATGGTGGTCGGCACCAAAGCGCTGCCAACAAGAGAACTCTTCTCCCACGTTCTCGATGTCAACCTTTGATCTCAACCTATATCTGTAGAGCAATAACAAAAGAACCTCAATAACGATTTTTTCCTTAGCAACCCACATAAAATCCGGACCGGGTATTACGTTTACCTTAGAGAATGTTCCATGTTGTATTTTGAACTATCAATTTTAATCAAACTAATTGTTTAGCCTATGGCGCAGAACCCATCACTGGGTTTAACCTTTGAACTTGATTGTTAATTGCTGGTTTGAAGACATCTACAAGTTTGGTGGTTCACGATTGCTATCTAAAATGTTTTTACATTTTCACTCAGGTGTACATAAACAGCTTCATACGCTATGGTAGAGCCCCATTTCCCCTTTAAATTCTACCCATCGTTTCTCCTTCATTGTTGCACAAATCAGTAATGTCGTATTAGAAGCATTTCGATGCATATAATTGCACCAAGTCTTAAATTAAGCAGCATATGTTAGACACGTTACAAAACACACGTGGTTCAAGGAAATTATCTGAGTATAACCAAATCTTTATCCCATCAATAATGCTTCAAAGATCGTTCTAATAATCCAACATTCCAACTATCATCTACATAAAAGTAATCATTTCCCAGTTAGAGAGGCGGCAATCTATGAGAATATATAAGGACCTAGTCACATACCCTGGCGGCCCTTTATGAACTGCATAACACCAAAATAGAGTTCTTATAGCATATTCAAATTTATAGCACATGACACGAAGTACATTCATCCATATTACACATAAATTTTTTAGCATCCCATGCTTACGATCCTAAACTTATAGACCAAGTGGTAGCCACTCCATCTCAGTAAAATTGCAAGTAGTGCTCGTACAATATGCTGTTTTTTCAGACTTTTGCAAAAGGAAGTTGCTAAAAATCAAAGAAACAAGTTATGATACTCAAACTAGCAGACGATAAGCATTATTTGAGTATATGGGTGAAATAGAAAGATCATTTTGTGCATTCAACTCTCAGAAATTTTCACTTTTTAACATGGTTGTAAAACTCGATAGATAGTACTTGAGCGTTCGGCTACCTTCTAGCGAGTAATCAGCCTAAGGGAGTAGTCAGACTGGAATGTTTACACATTAATTTTGGAATATATGTATGACATGTTAATAGAACCATAGAATTGTTTAGAAACCTTAATAAAAAGGTTTTAATACTTCAAAGTTCAAACTGAGTTTTGGCCGATTCGGCTCAACTCGCCTCGGTCACTGACCTTGTAGCGAGTAATCGCCAATTACTTGGCCTTGTAATTCGAGTTTCACAACACTGCTTTTATAATATCTTTTTTTATAACCTATAAAACCTTGCAGGAACAAGTATACTCGACTGATAGACTAATACGTTTACTGAGAGTACCAATCATATACAATACCGTTTGGCACGCATCCTGTACTCATATGTTAGACATGTTATAAAACACACGTGGCTCAATGAAATTCTGAGTATAACCCAATCTTTATCATACCAACAATAAGGTTCGTATGAGTTCATCCTCTTCATACTAACACCATAAAACTATCTAGTGGCTGTTTTATAAGCATGGTGACTTGATGGTCAGTCAATTTCGATACTATATAAGATTGTTATTTCCAAAACATATCCTTATGGCCTCATACACGTCCATCAGTGACCATACATTACAGAACTTAGACATTCAAAATGTTACTCATCCAACATTCCAACAATTAATTACTTAAAAAGCACTACTAATTACCCAACTAGAGAGACAGCAAACTGTGACGATCTTTAAGGACCTACTCACAACACAACACTCTATGAGCTGAATATCACCAAAACAGGAGTTCTGAGTTCTAATAGCTTTATCACATTTGTATCACATGTCATAAAGTACACTAGGCTCTTAGCATCGCAGGCTTATAATCCTGACCTTATAGACTATATGGTACCCACTCCATCTCACTATAGTAGTAACAAATCACCAATACGTTTTTCAATATTTTAAACTTTTTGCAAAAGAACTTTACCAAAAATCAACAATACAGATTATGGTTATAATATTAAGAAGCGTCGAACTAAGCATCATTTGAATATACGAACAAGTGTCAAAGATCGTGATGCATACAACTCTCATAATTTCCAGTTTTCAACTCTTTGCAGATAATGTTACTATCAAATACGAAGATACTACTGTTTGACAAATGGCAAGCGTTCATTACTCGTTTGATCCTAACAATCTAGTTTCAATTATTTTATACATTAATTACACAAAAAACCTAAATGACTAGCTCAACGCGCAATTCCGTCAAACGGGTTAAAAACCGGTATCTCACAGATACCTAAAGTCCGGTTTTCGATTCTCATATTCTTAATTTATACCGCCCATACAAACTAACCTTCATATAAGTATAATTACAAACTAAACAGATCAAATATACATACTGTTAGGCACGTATCTGGCACTATCTATACACTTTTCCTAATACTTTCATCAAACAACTAACTAGCTAAAAGCTCGAATCTACCAAACCGTTTCAGAAACTGGCAACTAAACGACAGCTACACTCCAATTTTGGATACATACATAGTGCTTGGCATACAGCTAATTTGTTTTGTTTCAGCGACTCGTAAAATGATCATCTACCACCAACATATCACACAATTCATAACCCAAGTTCTACGAACAGATTTGGTAATAAAAGATTGCACACAAACATATTAGTTTCAAACATACACATAAATATTATGTAAGCAAGATAAAAAGAGAGTACTCTTCTCCCACATTCTCCATATCAACCTTTGGCCACAATATATAGCTGTAGCAGGATAAACAAATGAAACCTAAAACTCGATATACATCGCCTAAAATCTGGATCATGCTCTATCTTAGTCCGAGGGAGTAGCTGGTCATTGTTTTATGATTGCAGAAGATGGTGTTTGGAAGCTATGCTATTTGAGGTTATGAGATAGTAAGATAGTCTGACTATTTATCATTTTATAATTTTATATGTAAAATGACGCCCAATTGAATAGCGATCAATTTTTTTGCAGCTACTTCTAAACAAACTGCTTGGCCTTAAATAGCAAGCTAATAACTTGAGCAAATTCTAGTCAACTAAATATTGAGATAAACTGTTTTGCAGACAATAACATCCACAACTACATTAGCTAGTTTAAACAATGAAATAAGATAGTGAAAAAAAACAGGCTAATGTCTTAAACCAAGCAATCAAGAAACACATTAATAACCTCGAAAACATTATCACCTACTAAAAAAAGCCTAGGATCATCATCATTTCAGCCTATACTAAGGGGAGTGCTTGGCATTTCGTTTCGAAACTTATCATGTAACTGTGTTCTCGAGTATCAATTAAGTGCAGGTTGGTTGTTCAAACTAAAATTATTTCGCTTAACCATCTCTACTTATAAAACATAAAGAAAACTAAATGTGCAACCAAATAACGCAAAATATAGTCAGCCGCATTGCGCGGGTACCGTTCTAGTAATAATGAATAAGCAGCTTACTTCTTAAAGGTATCCACCAGCTCATCCAAGACAGAACAATCCACGTCAGCAAGAAGCACCACCTCACCCTTACCCGACCCAGGACCCGACCCAGTCTCATCAACCCGAGGCGCCTCATACAAAAACAAATCAAACAAAAACCTGCCTTGAGGAGTGAGCATAGCCGCGTACAAAGACCTCGCGGAAGAAGCCGGGACATTGGGAGTGACCAAGGTGGACTTCTTGTCGCCGAAAGGGTCGCCGAAGCTGCGAACATCGTTTGTGAGAAGGCCTTGGAGGAACTTGATGGTGTCTGGGCCGCTGAACCGGACTACGGACCGGGTGGTGAGACGGGTTGCCATGGGTCCCACATCGTGTAATGTTGAAACTGTTCTCCTGAAAATGGGTTTCATAAGAGCTAATTCCAAAAACACCCCATAAGTGTACTTTTAGGTTAAGGATGGGTTTTACTTTTAGGATGTTGTTTTGTACTTGTACTATGTGGGGGGTTTTTGATACGTGTACTTGGTTTTTGGTCGGTTTCACAACACGTGTTGTTGTTATTGTTTCTTGTTGTGCCTACCGATGAGCAAACCACCCGACGGATCCGACCGACCAGGACCGGACCATGTTTGGGCTAATTCGGTCTCGGTCTTGATCAGTTTGGACCACAAACTGACTATTTTAAGAAATTAAATCATGCATTTTTATTTTTATTTTTATTTTTTTAGTTTAGTGGTTCAGATTTAACAGTGACATCTAATTGGGCAGTATGTTGACCCTAAAACCTACTTACTACTACTTTTATTGACTGAAGAGGTAAAAATCCCTTATGAAACTCGAATTTAAGACCTCCCCTACTACATTTGCTTTTCAATTTCTATTTTCTTCCTTACAAATTTCATAACCAAGTTTTTTCAACTATGTGATTTTTGTTGGAATATTTCGTGACATTGAATTTATTTGAAAACAATGTTTATTTGTAACATATGTTGCCGGGCTAATACTTTTTTTTTTAGTTATCATAAAACCTAAAATGAATTTGTCGTGTTGGAATATCGACCAACAACCTGGTTAGTACTAGCACGGATAACACGATCTTGAAGACAAGCAAAATATTATGCATAGAAAAAAAGTAAGGCACAAGAATTAACCCTAACCAAACGTTAGTATTGGAAAGAATGATGTACAATGACCAATGTTGCAGAAATTGGCCTTGGCAGGCGATTAATCACTAGGCGGGGATTAACCGTCACGATTTTTACTAATCGGTCTTATTAATCGGTTTGGTTAAAAATCGGTCAACATACCGATTAATCGGATAAAAATCGGGCATAAATCGGCCAAATCGAATAAATTGGCCAACTTGGTTAAGAATAAAAATCGGTCAAATAAAAAAATCGGCTAGATCGGCCAAATCGGGCATATAGTTTCAAAAAAATTTAATTTTTTATATAAAAAATCTAATCCGATTAATCCCCGCCTAACCGATTAATCGCTAGACGGTACCCGGCCGCCACGCTACCGCCTAGCAATTTTTGCAACCTTGACAATGACCCCTCCCCCTCACCTCCTTATTGTAGAGAGGAGGGGGGAAAAACCAACCCTTTAAAGAGTTGAAACCGGCTGCAACAATAGAGAAACAACACTTACTAATGCTCCGAATAAGCCTATCGTTTGACACCCTTTAATGGTATATATAGAGTGCATGCAACCGACATACACATTCCTATTTGACTACATTAAGAACTAAAGTTTCACAAATACCCCTACACTCTTTAATATGAATACTAATATAAAACAGGTCGTTAGTTAGACCAATGATACCGAAATTAGTGTTATCCACTTCACTTTAGTAATCGTAACATTTAAAAATAACACACCCAAAAAACACACATGCACATACTAAAGCAACATCTATCGTTAGGACGGCTCGCTCTCTTGACACCGAGGATGACTTCAAAAATAATGTGGTGTGACTTTCAGCGTAATCATGACAACACTTGCATATCAAAGACCTCTTAGACCAAATGTAATGGTCGGTCGAACACTCAATCGACTAAGAAAAGGGACGCGTGGCACCAGGGCACTACTATACATCTCCACATGGGACACCAAGAGAAGGGATGAATCGGTCTAGTTTTCGATCGACTTATGTGAGCATGTCTGTGTGTGGGTGTTTATTTAATTGATTTTTGTAGGGTTTTTTTTTTTTTTTTTTTTTTCATCGATTTTGTGGTGTTTATTTAGTGGTGTCATCGATCCACTGAGGGTCACGATTACACTTGTCCTTGTAGGTTGTAGCCAAGGGGCAGCGATAAAGCCTTTTATTGAGTAAGGAGGGCAGTGCCCAATAAGCCATCTTAAAACACAAGTATTTTTACTTTTTGAGCTTTTACTAAATAAATGGGCCCTCATCTGTAATTCAGCATAAAGATTTATAATTGCTGGGCCGATTGTACATTACATAACCGAATGTTGATGTTCTTTACGGACTAGTAATATTTGTTACAACTAAGATAAAGTTATCATTATCTTAGCTAAAAAGGTGCTCATGTTATAGCATGTGTCTTCTATTAGAAAAAAGAAAAATAATAAAAATAAAAGTCCTTCATTTTTTTGGGTAAAAAAATCGTGTCTAAATAGTTATAATCCTTTCATTAAAGTTCAAAACTAAATTACACTCGTCAATATTGACACAGAAAGTTTTCTTCTGTAGTTCTGTGACCAATCTTCTGGAAACCAAGAAGTCCAAGTTAGACAGTCTTGCAAAGCACTTCTCAACCAACAGCACATAAACCTGGAATTCCACATTGAAGAAATTCCTCATTTTCGCTTTCGCTTTGTAAAATTCTATATGTTACATCAATTTTCACTTATGCTTTCTTCTAAATTTGTGGCTTATATTAACTATCGAATTAATGAAGATATTCATTCAGATGGTTCATGCTTGACAAAAATAGTTTAGCTATAGTTCGTTCTACAAAACCTTTATTTGAATGACTTAATGACTATGATAATAACAATAGATTAATTTAATTTCCATTTTTATAATGGTTTTACATACTACTTACTACATGCAAATTATTTTATGGAAATTTACAGCAAATTTATTACGTATTGCACGCATATTTATAGATGTACAAATATTATATTATGAAGTTGTGTTGAACTATATAAGGCTAATCGTAAAAACGACCTAACCTTGGGTCGGTCTATCCCTTACTGCAACCCAAACAGAACGCGCCCCCCCTCCCCCCGGGTCGCTTAGGCGACCAAATAGAATGCATGTGTTCACATATCAAAACGGTACTCTATAAAAAGTTTGTTATTATTTTATGAGATAAACCCTTTTGCTTTCTAACCTGACTATTTTAAGTCAAAATTTCATTAGGCTTAGTTTGGTTTAGCGATGAACACATGCTATAACAGTTGTGTTCGGATTTATGTCTGTTTTTTAAAACACATCTAAAATATAAAAATGATCGTTACATAAGTTTGAGGCATTTCAAGAGGGATATTTCATGTTGATAATGATAAGAGTAAGTAAAAAAATAAACCATTAATTTTGACTAAGAAGTAGACCTTCATTTCATATTTTTGCTTCTAATTGGAAAATATGACTTATCAGAAGAACCCCACTATTTTCAATAAGTGATTTGTTTTTGATGATGGTTTATTAGACTAGGTAAAAGAATGAAATCAAATACTCTCCTGATTCACTCGGTATGGATAATATGGTAACCAGGTTAGATCTTCCTCCAAGAAAATGAACAATCAAAGCTTCCCTTCCAGAATATAAATCATCTTTCAAGAATGTTAAATACTCCGTAATAAATATGTCTAGTCATTGTTGTTTCATGTAGAGTCTATATATGGAGTTTATTTCAGGTTTTATTTTCAATGTACGTCCGAAAAAAATCATAACATTTGGTTTGGGCACATGGTTTTGAGGGTAAAAAGACTATTATTACGCCAAAATTTTAAATAATGGGTGTAATAAAGTGATTGCGTAAAATAAATCGACATATATTGTTTTATAAAGGTTACGTTGGATGATGAAAATAATAAACTATGTGATGCTACATTACATTGTACTATATATCATTTCTTGAGGACTCGAATTCCCAGTTTTTGTTATAATACTATTTCCCGATTTCCCAGATTTCATATAATACTATTTCGGTATTTCCTCCTTTCGGGTAGATAAACATAGTAGCTGTTCATCTTATCTCAAACATTCTGGAATTCTCTGAAAATAAAGAAAATACCGACTAAAAAAAAGGCATATCAAAATCTTTAGTCAGACCTTTTGTTTTTGCAATCGGTTTAAGTTTACTTAACCACCAAAAAAAGGCATAACATCCTTCACTATACCGTTCAGATTTGTAATCTTTCTTATATATCAATTTGTGTCCAATTTAAAAAGAAGATTGTTGCAAACACAGAGAGATTGCATGTAAGTAATTATACTATGAAAAGTTTTTATTGTAATTTTGTTTTACGATTTTACCTTTTGTTTTTGACAATAGATTTCTTTGGAAGGTTATAATTTTACTTTTAATTGTGGGTTTAAATAATTTACCAATATTGTGTTATGATATTTTGTATCAGGGAAGATGACGACTTCAAAGGGTTTTGTCAATTTGAATAAAAAGTCGAAAACGAGATGGCATCTATTCAAGGTATTTTTTTTATTTTTAAATTGATTTGATTGTGTGTTTTGTATTATCTGAAGTTTTGGAATTAGGCTTATGTTTATCGGATATGAATTTTTAGGCTCATGTTTACGGTATAATATCAGTTACGGAACAAAATAAGCTAATATTTTGTATTTACATGTTCTTTTGTAGTTGGTTGGTCGAACTAGGTGGAATTAGTGCTGGCAAGGTGTTTTATAAAAGTGTTGACGGACTGAGTATTGTCGTAAGTTTGTTTTCATCGACTTTAGATCAGTTTTAACTTTCAGTTTTCCTATAATATGTTAAAAGTTTCTTTTCAGTGTCAATGTATTGGTCATGAAATGTGATTGTTTTCCAAGCGAATGATGAGACGGCTGACGAGGGCCGGAAGCCGTTAGAGAAAGTTGGTGCGACTGTTGTGGTACTTCAGCGAAGACGGTGAACTCTAATTCCATCCAGGCGCTCCCATTGTTGTCGAGAAATCGCCAAGTGTTGTTTCCATCAATGTATGTTTCTTTGATCCTTTTGATTTTACATGTCATATCTTACTCAAGTGAAGAGATTTTGAACAAATGGGTTGCTGTTTATTTGAAATTGATAGAGTAATATGTACATTCACATCTATTAAAGGTGTAAAAATGGGTGGGGCATACATCTTGGATAACGGGTCAAAAGGGGCTATTCTGTTCTTGAAAACTACTGTGAAATTAAACCGGGATAACACTGTTGGGTACATCTCTAATATATTAGGTGTATGATGTTTGCTTCTAATATTAGTTACGAATAAATAAAAGTAAGAGAAAAGAAATCCTTCATGTAATAACTAAGAACACGTGCATATAAGCAGAAAAAATATTAATCCCAATCACTCTTATCACTTTTAGATAAAATTTTGGATAGGCAATAAAGCCTCATTCGCATGCTACAGTCGTTGTGTGATCGAAATACGTGTGCTTTGTGGATATATACCGGATGCTAGAAAAGGGAAAATGACAGCAAAATGAAAAGGTTTGGTGGTATACACCCTGATGGTTTTAACAATCAACTGATCGCAAAGAGCTGTTCACAGAGGCATCAGAAGATGCGACTGGACCCGACACCAGAAAACCAAAGCACGAGTGATGTCATAACCAGACATTCAACACCTTTGGAGACAGTCGTGTTCCTTTAATATGTACAGTAGCCGTTGGGATGTAAGTACCGTAACGTATGTATGTACTGTAACATGTATAGCAACTGAAACACCTATCTATTAGGCTGTGACCTTGCATGTTTCCGTCCAGTAGGCCTTAAACATGTGATCTTTTGTAATGACAAACGGCCATAATATAAATACCCAACTAATGGAAATAGGAGAAAATTTGAAGATTACAAGGAGGGTTAAGAAGATGTAGAAAGCAACTCGACATGGAAGCAGAGTTGCTAATTCATGACGACCGCGAGAAGAGTTAAAAAAAGGTTCGATTGTTATGTCAGAGGAAGATGAAAAGGAATAGTGAACGGTCCGTGAAAGATGCTGTAAGTTTGAAGTTACTACTGTAAACTTCTATTTATCCACTGATCTTAACATAGTGTTTTTAGATGAAGTTGACTAATTAATTTATGTGATGAATTGTGCAGGAAGTGTGTGACTGTTTGTTACGAGAAGGCAGGTTATCGTCATCACAAGTGACTGGGTTTATGTTGAGTAGACAGAACGTTACTAATGCGTTGTTAGTTCTGCTTTAGCATAATTGTATTCAAGCTTTCACAGTCCTACTACCAGGTATATAAATTGTTTATCACTTATTGTATACTTAATTGATTGATTTGATCGAGTGTTTGGAGCTTAATTTTTTTGTGGCCCGAGTGGTATTTGTTGTCGACTATGAAAAAACTAGCTGATCATATGCTTTGAATGATGTTCTTTGTGCCATAAATGATACGGTAAATGACAAAGAACTGAGTATTTATTAGTTTACTATTTTCATAAAACCACTTCACTTACCGTAAATCGCCCAATATAGCGTTCGGGTTTACCGCTGAAGCAACGATACCAGAAATCAACAAGAAAAAACGTGGTTCTATCAGAAATGCTCGGCTCGCGGACGAAGTTCAGGGACTATGGACCCCAGCCAAATGGCGGCTACAGGTAACAATATAGTTTACTAATAAAGTTACACATTTACCTATTGCCATTTATATATGCCACTTTAAAAAAGCTTAAAAAACCTTCGAGACTATTTACAAAATAAGATTACATAGTACATGGCACATAAATGTCTGCATAACATTCACAAGCTGCCTTCTACATATACCAGTTGCAGAATCCTTAATTATGTAACAAACTACCACAAACAATTAATAGTTTCTCATTGTCATTTGTGCCCCGTGTTTTGGTTTCAAAAGGAGCACTTTTGAGCGAAAACAACCAGGAATCGGCAACCAGCGAATTGAGGTACTGTTAAATGTGGAGATTGTTGTGTAACCATTAATCCCAGTTTTGTTTTGCGTGGTTAACTATAGACCATATTTCCAGTAACAAGCTCTGAACTACTCATGTTATATGACAGCCATGTCGGACAAAGAAGACGGGCTGGGATGACGGACCTGCAGAAAAGAAAGAGCATAAGATCGAAAGCACATCTAAGATGGTTCGTCTAATATGTACAGTAGCCATTAGGATGTAACTTCTGTAATATGTATACCACCTACGGGACCTATCAGTTAGGCTGTTAGCGTGCATGTTCCGCGCTACTATGTCTGGAACATGCACTTTTCTGTAATGACATGCTGTTCTACACTTGAAATAACAAGACGAAAGGGCAAAGTCCCCCGCCGCAACGCGACGGGTTCCTATCCCTTGTTCCATTCAAATTGTACATATTTAATTACCACGTGATATTAAACAAACATTTACACCTTATTAAACATCAAGTTGTAATTATTTTATCAATATAATTATAATTTTTAAACTTAGTGATAGTGTAAACAAATTTAGTTGCAACCACAAGTCAAACAGGGTAGAATATATATCAAAATCAGCTATATATGGTTCATGATAACTCATAAATCCAATCGAGTTTTGTATTATCATGTTTGACGAATAGTTGCAGCAAACAGTAGTAGAAAGTGGTAACTTTTTCTTTTAGAGCATGTGGTAAGGTAACGTGGGGTTAAGAGTTAACACACTGCCAATGAAACGAAAATTAAAAGCCCTAAACAAATGATAATAAAACTATGATTCAGTAAAACGAATCATCCGAGACCCAGCCCTCGTTACTCGGAGCACTCGAATCGTCGTCACTTGTTGACACACGGGGCAATCCATGTTGGATTCGCCATGCACAACGAGCGTTTCTCCGAGCCTGTTTTTCTCGTAAGTACTCCTCACGAGCTCGTGCTTCTTCCTCTTCCTTTGCTTGAACCCTTAACAATTCTCGCATATCTTGCTCATACAATTCGTCTTCAGTCAAAGGACGTGGTTGGTTTTGTGGTGGATTGTAGTGTGGTGGATTGTTTATAGGTGGAAACAGAACTTCCGGTGAAGTGTTTGGTGGTGGATTGTCATAATCGAAAACGGGAAACAAATCTTGTGGTGGATTGTTGGATTGTTGTTAGCCATTGCTTTGAGAGAATTGTTTGTAATTTGTGAGAATAGCTATTTATAGAGCCGTTTGTGTGTGAATTTGAATTTGAAATATAAACGTTTATCCCGCTCTGAATTTGAATTTGAAATTTGAATTTATCCCGCTCTGAATTTGAATTTGAATTTCACACCTTTTTTTTTTTTTTTTTTTTTTTTTTTTTAATTCACAACGGCTATAAAAAATTTGATTTTTAAATCGTAGGGGTTGAATTTGTAATTTTTTCATTTTGATATTCAAAAAAGGAACTAATATTACAAGGGTCAAAAGTGTAATTTTTTCATTTTAGTATTCCACCTTAACGCACGTTAAGGGCTTAACGTGGCTCCTTAACTCACCTCTTACCTTTCTATGCCAGTAAGGTAACTCGGTCCAAAAGTGGGGTGCGTTAAAACTTAACACAGGTGACAAAGTCACCTTACTGCATGGTCTTAATAAAACATTTGGTAACATAATTGTATAGTCATAAAATTAATAAGTGAAAATGCTAGTTGTTCGTAAATGATACTAAAAATGCATTTTAATATGAAGCTTTTAGAAAAAATAGAAATCCGGCTTGTTTCTAAACAAGCACTTTGAGTAAAACGCTAACCACTGTTAATGCTAGTAATTGCTGCTTTAGAATACATGCTATCAAACATATCATTTATTATTTAAGGGGTTTTTGCATATATATCCTACCGAAAATGCATAATTGCATATATATCCAAAACATGCATAAAAACTATTGTACTATGTGCATGAAAAACTTATACAAAGAATATATATGCAATTATTCACTTTGAGAGAGATATATATGCAATTCTGCCATTATTTTAAAAGATGCTTAAACAATTTTAATTAGTGGTTCCTCTCTGGCTTTTGAATGTTTGTTGCATCAAGAAGAAAACGACAACAAAATTAATTGAATATTAATCGAACGATTTGACTTTTTATCTAATGTGTGTATTTTATTTATGCTATATTGGAAATTATCTCATTTTGTGAGAAAACAAACGAACATATATGTCCAAATAGATGATTTTAGATATCCCGTCTGTCGTGATTATTAAAACTAGACGAGTTGTTCATAGCGTCAAAATTTAAAATGAAAATAATTATTGCTGTGAAATTATGATTATATTTTTTTTTTTGGTGCCATTATATTTTAATTAACTAGTTAATTGAAGTATGACGCTCCTATTGTGGTTGGGTAAAGTCGTGACTGAGCATAACCCTGCCAAATCAGCTTTCTCTCTTCGATAATCAGACACGATCAAATTGTCATAGTCAGTGACCGAGTTATTTTTTTATGTAAGAAAAAAAAAGTGTAACAAATATCAGTCAAGATTTAGACCGATTTGGAGAATTTGGCCTTGCTCGACCGATATTGACCTTTTTCCAACAACGGGGATTGCCTCTTGACCGATCAACTGCGAGTAGCCTTATTGTTATTATTGTATTTGGACATTATTAAGCTTGCACGTATATAGTTCTAACTTTGCACCTAATTAAAAACCAAATGTTGAGCATAAAGGGAGAATATTATTGACTACTTTTATGATATATCTCATGTCTTATGCATATATAAACACCGTGATTTTTGTATTTTGTAAAATTATACAGGGTACTTAGTTCTACACTACTTCTACATAAAAACCAAATTATTATTACAAGTTTAATTAAACCGGGAAAAAAAACGTCACCGTTTAACACTGTAGCTACCCTGTAGCACTTTCCCGCCAAAAATTCTGGCCCAGATCTTTAACCCAGTTTACTAGCCCAGCTTTATTTGCCCTGAAGTTGGCCCATCCCATTTATTTGTAACCCTAGATGAAGCATCTCAGCATCGCCTCAATTATTTGTAACCCTAGATGAGGCGCCTCTCCTTCTTCCACTCTCCGGATTCTTCGTCTCCCATCGATTACTCACCATAACAAGAAAATCAAATGAGATCCAGAAAATCAAACAAAATCCAATTATTAAAGCGCGCACACATGATTGGGAGACATGGAGATCGATGGTGGTGATGGTGCGAATGGCTCATGGTCTGTTGGATTTAGGTTTCAGTATAAACAAACACAAAGTAATAAATAGTATTTAATTAAGGTATGTGATTTTGCAGGTATCCAGATGAGCAATCGTGCCAAGTGGCTATGGGGTTTGTGGATAGAAGAAAAGAGAGCACTTTTGATGCAGCAAAAGTGATGACTTCCTTTGCAAAATAGGTAAATTCTTCTTGATTTTAGTTTTGTACAACAAGTAGTTTTTAGGTTTATTGTTGGTTGAATGTTTATTTGTTTATCGCGCGGGTATTGATTAGTTTTTGTACTGCAAGAGTATGATGTATTTACATGATTCTATATTTATGTGATTACATGGGATTTGGTATAGAAATTTGGATGTGGACGTGTTTAGGAATTGGGATTAGTCATGAAGATTGTATTTAATTCAAAGCATTGGTTTTGTGATTATACTCTTTATAAAAAATAGCTAATTAAGATTACGAATTGAATTGTCTGTGGTAATATGTTTGGAGCCGAATTTATGTGCATTTGGATTTGTTGGTTTGACGATTGTTTGTTGCTTATTGGTTTTGGTCCTTTGTTAGCGGCTGATACAAAAAGTGAGCATATGAAATTCATCGATGTTGAAGTTCAAGGTAAATGTCATTTCGTCAGTAATGCATAATCTTGACCTCATTTTTTTCCAGCGTTATCATTATACTTACCCGTTCTGTTTTGCAGGTACGGTATGCTTTTAGCGGATGGTGTGTCGGGAGGCGTGTTATATATTAAGGCTTTGGATCGATGGATTTGGATACCGCAAAGAAAAGGTGTTTCTAACTACTAATCCTTACACAAGAGAGGTACTAACTTTGACTTTCACCATTCAATCTTACAAAATTTAGCAAACAAGTCATAATAGATTGTGTGTTTTCTCCCTAAAAGTAGTAGCCTTCATTCGGGAATATTGTAATAGCGTTGACTATAAAGTTTGGATCTTTGTTGGTGTTAATTACAGGTTTGATTCATGATTCCGGTGTATTGGAATCGTGTGCAAGAATGAACCGAATGCCGTCGTGCTATCAGTCTTTGCCTGCATCATAATTGGGTGACAGTAGGATTAAAAGGTTAGATACTCTTTACTACATGGCCTCAGGTTGTTACCTAGATAAGTATCTTGAAATTTAATAGTTTTGCTTTTGCTGCTGCAGACTGTTATTCCGAAATACAATGATTCCAAGCAGTCGGGAAAAAGGTATCGCTTATGGGCATCATACAGGTACTATGTTTCTTTACTTTATAGTAAATTAAATCAAGCCTTTCCGTTACAAAAAAGCATTCTCAATCACATTTATTTTTAGATTGCAGTATTGGATTGGTGAGCAACTGGTGTGTGTCATATGCATGCCTGATTCGGGTTTCGGTGCAAGTGAAAGTGTTGAGAAGAATATTTACAATCATAGCAGATTTGTCAGTAGGAGAACAAGGAATAGCAGTTGTCGCGTTTGGTGAGTTCCAGCTTCCATTACCATTTACTTGCGGATGGGTTAGTTTGTGTTAAGTTAGAATTGGGAAGCAAGTGAAATAAGTTGAAAAGTCTTCATCAACCTTGCTGTTAATAAGGTACCATTGTGGCTTCGACTACCTTTTTTGTGGTAATAGTTTTCGGTCGAGATTTAGATGTTTATGTGTTTATAATGCCTGTTTTGTGTATGTTCCTAATGGATGTTTTACATAAAAATGACTGTTGTGCACGATCAATCAGTCGAGTAACTAACTTTCTGTGAACATCTATTGATCGACTTATGCAATTTTGCTTTTAACATACGTGTTTAAAAAATGACGCGCAGGCCACAACTCAATACCAGAGGCAACGTCTACATACGGTCCTATTTGGAACTCCCATTATAGATCACTAGAATGTAAGCTTAAATTCTATAAAATATTATTAAAGAAGTGAGTAATAATGTAAAAAATTTACATGCAATCGAATTAGTTAAATTAATGTCTGTGTTAAATAGGTTTCGCTTGGTTTTCGTCTGATCGTTGGCGGTAAAAATAACTTCATAATTTCCATATAACGGCACATTAAGGAGGTATTTGTTTGGGTTTTGGTGAGGTTGTTGACGGCTACTGCGAACATTTTATTCTAATAGTCAATATTTAGGTCAATAAGAAGCCGAGATCAATGCCAAAATCAGCTTACTTAGCCGGCTAATACGTTGCAGGAAAAAAAGGGATAAGGTAGGCCCACTTACACAAAGCAACTAACGTTAGTAGTTTGTACTAATAGGACATCTCTATCTTCAGCTTGGTGAGCATCATCTTCAATCCTCATGAATCCTTAATACTGCATGGCAGAGCAAGGGAAGCTGGTGAGATGAACAAGAGCTTGCTTACACTTGGCTGGGTCATTAATACATTGGTTGAGCACTCCAGGCATATACCATATAGGTACTATTTTATTGCCTATCTTATACCAGCAGGGGGCACAATCTTTGAATTAAGCAGTGCTAAATGAACTGTACCAATGTTTGTTGCTAATGATAGGGATAGTAAATTAACAAGGTTGTTGCGAGATTCATTAGGAGGGAAAACGAAGACGTGCATAATTTCCACCATCTCCTCCTCTATCCATTCTTTGGAGGAAACACTTAGCACTTTAGACTATGCACACAGAGCAAAAAAATCAAGAACAAACCAGAGGTCAACGTTGTAGAGATTGTTTTTTTAATTCAAAATAAACTGTCCTTAAACAACCAATTTTGATATTTATCTTATTGATATTTCAGGTTAATCAGAAGATGATGAAATCTGCGATGATGAAAGACCTGTACTATGAAATTGAACGGCTAAAGCACGGTAAGGTTCCCCTTCTCTCTCCCTTTGCTCCTTCATTATATTAATCCGTATAATACTCTCTCACATGCTTTGACTTTTGGGCTGATCCAGAGGTTTATGCTACAAGAGAGAAGAAGGGAATCTACATACCAAGAACTTCAATATTATTTGCTACTTCAATTACCGCATTATTGCAGGTTGAAAGAGTGTAATATAGTGTACCTTCTTCTCCTCTTCCTCCTGAAGATATCTGTCTTTTCTCAATAAAACAATTTTTAGAAGTTGAATGCGTTAAAGAAAGACTTGGCTTACTTTTGACCCATTCTCCCTTTTTTGCTACATTCTATCATTTAACCCATGTCAATCGTATCTTGAAATTGCAGGGGTGCGGCTCTTCTCTTTTGCTTGACTCGCCTTTCAGCCATTCAAATGCATATTGGTGCAACACATTCAGTTCTGTACATGCCAAGTAGAAATATATGGGCGTGTGTACCCTCATCAACTTGGAAACATGTATGCTTTTCACCCTTCTAAATTATCACTTCTTTTCTGTTAGTGAGCCCGTCCCGCTTCCCATTACTGAAAGTCACGTTTCGGTTCCCTTTGCTGAAAGTGAAGCTGGTATGTGCACACGTAAGTATAGCTTTCTTTTGGTCATCAACAACGGATAGCAAAAGAATGTCGGCCGTGGTTTGTAACAATCTAATAGTAACGGATTGCGCACCTATTGATTCTACTGTCGTGCTGAAGAAATGTTCTATTAAAGGAAGGATGCCGCGAGATTAGCACTTAGTATTTTGTGTAAAAGGTGTCACCATCCACTTAAGCATTTGTATTGATAATGTGAGGAGAAGTGTACTTCTCCTTTTAAATGTTTGAATAGACTATGATAATTGTCTGTTATTTTGGGTATAATTTTAGTCTACTTGATTGTCCACCCTGTTTCATCTTTGAGTAAATTTTGCATATGCTTTATGAGGCTGCATACTAATGGATTGTGTTAATTCACGAATTATAATTCTAGTTACAAGTTGGTCAGGTCTTCGATATAGCACAGGTAACGTTTGTAACTATTACTCACGCATCACGCATTTGACCATTTGTATGTGTACGTAGAAGTAGAATCTCTTCTAATTATGCCATAAGCGGATCGGCTTTGTCCAAAGTAGGCTGGAAAATCGGGCCAAAAGTGAATCGGCAGTTGGAATAGTTAATCGAATCTCTATAAAAAACCTATATTGTTTAACCTTATTTGACCTTGCAACTTAGGCCATTGTTGTGTACTGAAAAAATAATAAAACAAAAAAACAACGCGAAAAAATTGGCCCGCCCGCAACGCGGCGGTCCGGAGCCATTCTCGTTCATTATAAAGTGGGTATATAAGAGATACGCTTCAAACCATGGTTGTTAAACTTCTGATCCTGATTTTAGGATTATACGATTTACGATACTATAAACCAAAAACGATTCGGATCTTACGTTAGATCTTTGCGAGATAGGATCTTAATAAAATCTCAATCTTAACAATAGGATCTTAAAATCTCGGTCTATCCGATCTTGCTTTTCTCGAACCACAAGCTAAAAAGTAAAAATTCATGATTAAGTTTTGTAAAATATGAAAAACAAGAGGTTAATTGTATTAAAAAAAAAAAAAAAAAAAAAAAAAAAAAAAAAAAAAAAAACTTCGTAATCATAATTTTGACATACATTTTCATGATATCATGATATATAATAATATGTAGATTTGCATAATTTTACAACCCCTATTAAGAAAATAACACTATAGTGGGAATTTAAAATCCCGATATGATTTTACTATCACGATTTTTTAAAGACGAAAACAATCGTAGTTAGATTCCAATTTTAAAAACCTTGCTTTAACAGTACTAAAAAAATTTATTCTGAATAAACATTAAAAAAAAGAAAAATGATATATCATCTAATTGATTATAAAGCATTTAAGCCTAATAAATATAGAAATGCTTAAAATTAAGCATTACATATTTTAATTGTAAAAGTACAAGTAAGATCAACACAATTAGACATTTAATACATTAAAATCAATACAATTAGTCATTTATAAGTTTTTTAGCTAGATGCACACGCCACTTTCGGCCATTAATTGCTTAAACATTAATACAAACCTTAAAATTCAACATTACACCTTTTAATGCTAAAGATACAAGTAATATCAACATAATTAATAGGGGTTTTTACGTATATATCCTTCTGAAAATGTATAATTGCATATATATCCAAAGCATGCATAAAAACCATTGTACTATGTGCATCAAAAACTTGTTCAAACGATATATATATATATATATATATATATATATATATATATATATATATATATATATATATATATATATATATATGTGCAATTATTCACTTTGTGAGGGATATATATGCAATTCTGCCTTATATATTTAATACATTAAAATTCAACATTACAACATTAAATAAAAACATAACTAATACTCCTATTAAAACACCAATTAGTTAAAAATAGAATGAGTTATTCACATTGTACAACTAGCTAAAAACATAGCTATCAAATTAAATAAAATCAATTAAAATACACCCTTACTAAAAAGTACAATAAAATTTTCACAATATACAATCTAAACAAGGTACAACATAATCCAAAATTTAAAATAATTAAATTCACTAATTAATGTTATTTTTAAAACACCCTTAAAATAAAAAGTACATGTTATTATACATATTGTAAAAACTAATAAAAAACACAAAAGTTTATACTACGTATAATCTAACAAGTTGATGATACATATAATCTTGAAAACCAGACCAGACCACGGGTTTAACCGGGAACCGGTGTCGCCACTGGTTCGACTAGACAATAAAAGCCATCTGATAATAATCCAAGGAGGACCCGTTGAAACTGATACAAACTTGTGAGTCATGCTTCATCGGGATCAATTTATCAGGTTAATTGTTACAGGGTACCCGCCGTTGCAACACGCGAGTTGTCTGCTAGTATTCCTAATTGATATGCCTACATATCCTCCTACTTGTGTGATCATGACAAGTGAATTGACCAATGAATTAAATAAAAGAAAAGAATTAGTGGAGGATAAATAATAAGATATTGTAGGAAGATATATCAATTGCTCCTTAAAAAAATATTCAATTACTCCGTATTAATTAGACAAAAACAAAAAACATCTCAAATACAAAATCAGTCTTTACTACCTTCTTCTATAGCAAGTTTTCTTTCCCATTTAATTTTCCAACACATATCCTTAAAGTTCCTTATTTAATGTCTCTACTGTAGATATTTTAAATATCTTAGCTATTTCCATCTGTCATCACATAACAAATGTGAAATATAAATACCCCAACAAACCAATATTTTCCCATATGTCAAACCCTGAAAATACACACACACACACACAAGAAAGAAGAAAAAGAAAAAGAAAAAGAACACAAGCTTGTTTGTGTCACCGGAAAACATGAAGCTTGTTTGGTCACCTGAAATTGCAGCCAAAGCTTTTATGGACACCGTCAAATCCGTAAGCACTCTATTATATATACATATTTTTGTAACTCTTTTTTCTACCTAGTTGTTGATTATATATATATTTTTTCTATATAAAGTGCGAGTTATTCGAAGGATCAAGCGTGGCAGAGCTAATATCAGCTATGGCGGCTGGTTGGAACGCGAAGCTAATAGTGGAAACATGGTCACGAGGTGGTGTAACAACAACAAGCATTGGTCTAGCAGTATCATGTACACACACGTGCGGCAGACACGTGTGCATAGTACCCGACCAAGATTCTAAAAACGAGTACACAGCCGCCATGCAAAAAGCAGGCATGAAGGCAGAAGTAATCATAGGAGAACCCGAAGAATCTGTCAAAGGTATGATGATAGACTTTTTTGTCAAACATAACTTGTTTAGTTTATTTTAAATGCCTGGTCATTTTGTGTTCTGGTTTCGTGTCTCTAGGTATGATGATAGACTTCTTGGTCGTGGATTCAAGGAAAAACAATTATTCTAGGATTATTAAGGAGGCGAAATTCGGACAACGTGGGGCTGTTCTAGTATGTAAGAATGCTATGTCGGATTTAAGGTTAAGGAACTTGTTTGACGGCTTGTCAAGAAGGATTGTGAGGTCGGTATTCTTGCCGGTGGGTAAAGGTTTAGATATTGCACACGTGGCGGCTGGTGAAAACGGGTCGGGTTCGGATAATAAAGTCAAGAAGAGTAGATGGATCCGACGGGTCGATAGGAAAACTGGTGAAGAGTTTGTGATCCGAAAGTAAATGAGAATTTTTATTTTTTTATAAGAATTTTTGCAAGTTAAAAAAAAGTTCTTTGTTAATTTCTTTAATTTTCTACTAGAGTAGTTTTTTAGTTGAGATGTTGTAAATATGAATTAGTGTTAATTAAGTGGAGTGATAACATTTTTTTTTTCTCTGCATGAAGTCCATATATATATTGATATACATAAATTTCTTATTGCTTGCTAGAAAACGATGTATAATATTTGTTGCGTTATATTATATATACGCGTAGAATTTAATAATCAGTAGTAACTAATGAAGAGACGTGCTCAACATTTTCAATTTAGTCTATTGAAGGAAATAAATGGAGTATTTATTTCTGGAAAGCTCAATCCAAATTGGTTGGTAGCTAATTATTCAAAAGTTTTTTTGTTTTGAATCCTCTCGTTATTTATTGGCATCCACAAGTTAACGTAGGGTTTGGTATATCGTAATCAAAGGGGGAATGGAAAAGATTATTACGATGGAATGAGAAAATGTTGTTTGTTTATATTTATGTAATGTAATAATTAATTACAAGAAGTGACTCATTACACTAAAACCATTCCTTAGAGGCCCCTACTTTTTTTTCATTACGTCCCGTAATGGAATCAAAATTATATATAACTCCACCATTAACTAACCATATTAATGAAGTTTCTCATCAATAATGGGTATTTTAGTCTTTTTATTATAATTCCATTACGTCTTGTCAAACAAATCAAACATGATAAATAATGGTAATAACTCATTACATTACACCACTTATTCATTACATCGGTAATTCCATTCATTTAACATTTCATTTCGTCCTACCAAACGAACCCTAACTGAAAAGAGGTGTTTTGGTAAGCTAGCTTGTGTAGTTTATGAGCTTAATCATTACATTTTGTGAAAGCTTTTGAGTACTTTTGGATGAATGGGTAAATTAAACCAATCCACTTATGTAATTGATAAAGCTCATTTAAACTTACTTTTTAGAAGCTTTTTTTGGTACGTGTTGCTTCTTAGTAAAGCTTTGCAACTTACTTGAGGATGACTTACCACATATCTACAACTATAAACTTTTTATCTAATCGTAACACTATATGATATTATGATGTACTGTCTTATGATACAAAAAAGTCAATATATTAGCCTTTGAGAGAATTGCAAAAATCGTCCCTAAAGTTTGGCTAAATTGCACGTTTCGTCCCTAAAGTTTGGAAAGTGCAAGGATCGTCCCTGTGGAGAAAACTTTGGTGCAAATATCGTCCCTACAGGGACGATACTTGCACCAAAGGTTTCCCCCAAAAGGACGATACTTGCACCAAAGGTTTCCCCACAGGGACGATCCTTGCACTTTCCAAACTTTAAGGATGAAACGTGCAATTTGGCCAAACTTTAGGGACGATTTTTGCAATTCTCTCTTAGCCTTTTTTTAGCATAAGCCCACTCCCAAAGAGTTAAAAACTTAGGGCCTGTTTGATTGGATACTATAGGAATGAGGCTATGACTTTGAAAGTATCTATTGTATCAAATCTAACAAGTGTCACACGAGCCAGACTATCTTGTTAACTTCCAAAATACACTACATGTCTACATGTGCATAGCTTGTTAACTTCCAAAATATCTATTGTATCAAATCTAACAAGTGTCACACGAGCCAGACTATCTTAGAGTTGACTTTTGTAATGTTATCCCAAGGATGAATGCATGCAAAGGTTTCATTCGCAGATCACATTCATGAAGCTCCTCGGATTTTGAAACTATCTTACAAAATATCAGAATTGAGAGGCATACCTTATTGTGAAAGTTTTAGTGGAGAGATGTAGATAAGTATTAAGAGTATTAAATGTAATAAACATTTTACTCGTATAATGAATTTCGTAAAACACCAAAAAAGATTTTGCTATTTTTAGATTATTTTGTTTACGACTTACGTATATGAATTGGAAAAAAGACTTGAAAGCGAAGTGATTTCCTCGTTCTTATCCGTATTGAAATTTCTTTGAAATTTGCCTAAAAATAACCAAGTGTTCGAAATTTATAATTTATCTTTGATTGATTACTTCCTGCCAGAGGTATTTGGATAATAGTTAAAGACTTATATCTTTTATATTTATATAATAAAACAAAACCTTAAGCGGGGACTTTTCCATTTAAAAAAAATAAACCATAACTTATTTAGTAATAATATTATTTAAAAAAAAGATTATTTTTTTATTAGGTAACATTTTATATTTATCATAACACAAGTAAACGATAAATACAAAAAATATAGATAAGATATAATTAACAATATGATTAAAACTATTAAATAATTATCTTTAATAATAAAAAACTATAATTAAACATAATAAATCAAACAAAACAAAGATTAAATTATTTGTTTTTTAATAAATAAAAATATATTATTCAATTTTTTTTTTAAAAACTCGCGCGTGCGCGGGTATTATAACCAATATAATATATAGCATGGACTCGATTACTTATAAAAATATGTCAACTTGTTCTTGACTTGAGTATGAAATGTCGACATGTAAAACAAGAATTTTGCATTGTATAGTAAGATAAGCTAAGACATGATCAGTGGCGAAGCTAGAAAATTTTCAGTGGGGGGTCGGGATCTAAATTTTTTTTCTAACGCTATTTTTCGGGTAATACCGAAATTTTGAGAGGTCGAAACCGAATATACCGAAATTTTTCTACACGAAAACTATATACCCCTACATCGCAAAAAAAATTTCTGAGGGTCGGGTGCCCCCTGCCCCCTTTTAGCTGCGCCATTGGACATGATGTCAAAGGATATGCAGTTCATATAAATTTTTTGAATACTCTACTAAATGTTTTTTTTTTTTTTTTTTTTTTTTTTTTTTTTTTTTTTTACATTAAATTGGTCATAAAGTTGTTATACGAATTATCTCACAAAATAACATGCTCATCGAAAATATATATTATTACTTACAACATAATTGCCAAACAATTGACAATCGAAAGAGCTTGTTTTCTAAACATTTTTATAGATTACGAATTTAAGATGACGTTTCCCTATACAAAGTGAAAATAACGATAAGCTTTTGCAACTTTCAAACACTCACCACCGTTATCACTTGCTTGACTTAGTCTGATATATGATGATAAGCGTGTTAAAAAAAGTTGGTGGTTAAATGTCAAAACACAATGACGATGAGGATATGAAAATAAACTACTAAAAGAACGTAGATGATGACGAGAACAATTTGTCTATAAGAATCCATATCATGTTCTTGAAAGTTACAACTTTATAAGTATATGCTAGTTTTGATGATCTTGTTTTACTTATTCAAAGTTCTTTTTGATCATTTTCTATTTGTTTCCATTGAGTCGCCTCCAAAGTACACTACATATTGCTAACATAGTAACATACTTGTTGATAGCTTCTAGTCGGGTGTTTATTTCGATCAATAGGTAAAGGAACCATCCAAACTTACTCAAAGTTTAAACCGAACCAAACGGCTATTCTATTGGTTCGGTTTTGCTATTGTGCCCAACTGGCCATGTGGAGCTTCAAGTCCATTCTTGAAACTATTTTAACGGGCAACAAAAGTCTATACTAGAAGACAATCAGAGAATTTGTAGATTGTTGCACCGACGATGTATAGACTAACGAATGGGTAACATGATTCTTTGGTGTCGTGAGAGCTATCAGCTTGAGAAGGGATCGTAAAATGAAAGGTGTAATAAAAATAAAGTTATAACTAAATAAAACATCCTTATAATCTTTATCATTGTAATTTGTTAACAGTAATACAAAAGTGACAACTCCCTTGTAAGGAATTCTTTTACCATTTACCTATAATGATTTCCAAGATAAAAGTGAAGCATTAAGTGGACGAAATCAAACCCTTGCAAACTGAAAAGAAAAGTCAACATGTTTCGAGTTTGACCAATTACCAAATACAATGAGCACAACTTCTAAACCAGCTTTAAATTCTTACCGTACTACATACGTACTTACACACCACTTTTATGACCCATTCTCCATCTTGATTTATTTTAAGTTGACACATATAAATTTACCTACATTAAGGTTTCAATTGAAAATTTATTATACTCCGTATATGATAAGAAGAACGACTAGCAATTTAGTTTGAAACATAACTTGTTGTTAGCTCATGTGCAATTTAGCTTAGATAACCAAAACGTCTTGTATTGAATATGAGGTGATCAAATTACTAACTATGATTATCATATGATGGTTTGAGTTTAATCACACGTAATGTGATAAGATTAACCAAATAAGCACGATTATAAAGTTTTTATACATGTTGTATTATCACAAGTAGGACTACTTGTTAATTACTTAATTGGCATGTATGTATATGATTTTGTATGTATTATAGTAATTTAGTCAAACGTCATTAAAATAAATAGAGTTAGACAAATAGTCGTACATATTACTAAATAAAGAGTTGGTAGTTAAATATCTAGACAATGACAAAAGTACGAAAAATGCTTTTAGTTTAAGTTACAAGATCGAATAAAATAACTAATTAAGATAATGAAATGATAATGAAATTGAAAGGAGTTTTTATGAAAGTGACAACGGAACTAAAAATCTAGGTTAAATTTCGTGAATTAGGTGTTGTTTGTTTTTTAAAAAGAAGTATTTTTTTTCCCTTCTTTTTACTTATTTTCTCTTCGGATGCGCAGAGCTTTTCATTTATTTTTTTGCAGACAAAAGAGCTCTATTTCACTTATTTTCTCTTCTAAATTTCAAACATAACATTTACAGATATCTGGTGGGAAGGAGTAATGGAAATGTAGCTAGATAATATGGTGCTTAAAGGTGAATCTATTTCCTAATGCTTGGAGGCGGTCCTAATGCTTGGAGGCAGCTGGGATTTAGCTACTCTATTTGGTTGTTTAGCAGGGTTTTATTAGATATCTGGTGCTGGTTATCAGATATCGGATGCAGTATGATTGCTTTGTATTTTTTTTACTTTGTATATGATTTTGGGTCATGTCCAAATCAGTAGTTGTAGACTTATGATGTACTAAGTTTTGATTAGTAATATAATTCATCTTTTGCACCAATTTTTTTCCAGACATTATATTTTACTCCCTTCATCTTCTTTTCACAAACCCTACATCTCTTTCTCAATATCTCTTTTTATACGTTTATATACATTTTCTTACGTTTTTATTCGTTTTCTTCCATTTTTATATGTTTCGTCAATTTCTATACATTTGTGTCCATTTTTAAATGTGGATAAAAAAGTATATAAAAACGTGTATATTAACGTACATAAAAGCGTACATTAAAACGTAAATAAAGCGCAGATAAAAACGTATTTAAAAATGAAGATAAAAACGTAAACAAAAACGTAGATAAAAAAAGTAGATAAAAACGTAGATAAAAGCGTATATAGAAACGTATATAAAAACTTAGATAAAAATGTAGATAAAAAAGTGCATAAAACGTATTTAAAAATGTAATGAGTGGATTAAAAAAAAAAAAAAAAAAAAGTTTTAGGGACGGTTCATTCAATTTTCGCTAGACCACAAAGACCATGTATGTAATTTACCACCCTAGGGACAGTGGATGCAATCTTTGCAAAACCACAGGAACCATTTTTGTAATTTTGGGGTAAAATGGTAATCACTATCCCAAGAAGGTTCAATACATATAGAAAGAATGGGTGACAAGTATGATATATTTATAAACCATTATACCAATTTAATACATCAGTAGTAACTAATGAAAAAATGTGCTCAAGATTTCAAATTTAGTCTCTTGAAGAAAATAGATGGAGTACTTATTTTTGTAGAGCTCAATACGAATTGGTTGGTAGCTAATTATTGATAAGTTGTTTGAATCCTATTTAACTTGCAAGTATTTTGCTAATGGAGTTATATTATGTCTCAAGCTAAATAACATATTGTTGGTTTTATAGACAAAATAATAATAGTCGTGTGTTAGGATCAAACTTGAGATCACGGGATTGCACACAATACGTATGAAGAGAAAAAGTAATAATTATTTATAAATGTTATAATTAATTATTAAACACAAAATAAATAATAATAATTAGTATTTAATGATTAATGACTAATTATATATTAAACGAAGATTAGGAAAGTAATACTAGACAAAACATGGAAACAAGAGAAGGTTCCGGAAAACCCTTGGGGGCTCCAAACCGATCGGCAAAGGGGGGCAACCCACCTCCTTTGTGCCTTGAGCTCCAAGTTTTGTATAGTATATAAGCAAACCCAAGATGCATGTTTTTCTCATAACTTGTACACACACATCTTGGTGTTTTCTCTCCTCTTTCTTTTCTTGGTCGATCTGTCAAACAAAACCCTAAGAGTTTTCAATTTTCATAGATCTAAAAAGGTTTTGTGTTTATTACTTGCATAAAATTTTTCTTGAATTAGTACGTGTGTACAAGAACGTGAATCAAACACACTATTGTTTGATTCTTGGATTGAATTACAAAAGAGGTAAGGGGTAATTCTTGTAATCCACATAAACCCTAATTAGGGTTCTTGGTTCCGGAAGATTGCATTGATTCTTGTTCGGGCTAGAATCATAACGGTACGTTTACTATTTAATTATTGATTAATTAATTACATGTTATTTGATCTTGTTATAATTGCTTCCACTATGCTCACTTTGATGTACTTGGTTTATTTATATGAAGGTCATGATATAATAATTCCAACAGTGGCATCTAGAGCCGTTATAATGTGTAATTAATTATCGAAACGCATAAAAATTGGATCTTGATTCGTTTAGTTACATGTTTTTAGGGTTTATTTGTTAGATTCCTAACCCTAAAATATTTTATGGGTCGATTGACCTTAATAGGGTTTTAGGGTTTATGGTTTTTAATTTTTTTTTAATATGATTAGAAACCCTAAGATGTCATGTAATTGTTATGCGTTTTAGTAAACGATCTTGGTGCAATATGTTAATTGTTAAGCTAAATCCATGAAAAAGTGCATATTTGCATGGATTTTTATTGTTATAATTTAAATGGTTTAAATTGTTTATATGAATTAATGGTTAAGTTATATCGAAACATGTAAATTTATTAATAGATGTCGAATTGGGGAAGACTCCAATATTAAGTAATCAATTATGTGTTATGTGGTATTTATTTAATTTTGGCTTACGCAATCGATTTATCGATGTATGTGGCTCTTTTTCCAAGAAGAAGAAAGCCTCAATTGAGTTAATACGTTATACACCTAGATTTGATTATTAATAGGACTATTGAATAAGATTTGCATGTGGCTACATGTTTTATACATATTTAATTGTTATGATTATGTATATTTGTTTATTTAGTTGTTTTATTTTTTTATTGTACATTACTTGTTTTTGTTTATTAATTGTGTTAGACATGTTTATAAACGAAAAGGGTAATTTTTGAATAGAAAAATAATACGGACTAAATAATGGCGAAATTGTTTTTGTTTTTAAGAGTTTAAATTTCAAAGAATTGGTTGATTGATGTTTTTGTACGTAATGGTTAAATAGGCTCGACCGAAGTTTACACACTAAGAGATGGGTATAAGGATGGCAACGCATTAAATTGTGGCCTTAGAGAGACAACATTCTGTCTTAACGATCGTTTGTGTGTAAATTAGACTTACCGAACAACCATTACATGTACACTGTCATCTTAAGGGTGAATTATCCACAATTCCACAATGATTATCCGAAACACTAAGTTTTCGGGCTTATGCAAAAGTACGATATAGTGGACGATAATTGATGGTAATTCTTTAATTGGTGAACCCGATACCTCAATCAAAACTTTGTTATTTTATTCTTAGCAAATTGGTAATAAAAATATTTTGTAAAACCAATGTTATGAAGTTGTATGCATGCTTCTTCATACATTATTTTGATCACATCAAAATATTAATACCCTTATAAAATTAAGTCGAATACCATCCAATTAAGAACACTTGAAGTTGTAATTTACGTCATGTGAGAACTTGGCGAGATTGCAATGGAGAGGTAAATTTCATGAATTCATTGCTAGCAGATCAACTGATGTGATGGATTTGTGAGTTTGCAGTTTTTAAGTTAAAAGACTTAAATTGAGTAGTAAGTGAGATCTTGGACTCAAGGCATTAAGATGGGGACTAAACATGCTTACAATACAAATGTTTTGTGATTGTAAATCCCATATATCTAGGAATTGGACAAATGTTATGCCAATTACTTGTACGACAAGTTACCTCATATTATACTTTCATTACTACCAGATCAACTGATGTGATGAAACTATGTTTATGGAGGATCCTAGTTTTCAAGATTATTCTATGGATATTATTTCCTTGGGTATTTTAATTTTCTTGAAAAATTGTATTATCAAAAATACTAATGTTTTGAACTTTCTTTATCTGTAGAAATGGCTCAAACTGATAACACCAACTTTCGTTCTGTGTTCAAAACTTATTTTGAACGAGAAAAATTGGCTGGCTCAGAAAATTTCAATGATTGGTATCGTTCACTTAGGATTGTCCTGCGAGTGACTGATCAACTTGAAATCTTGAAAATGCCTTGTCCTGATGAACCTGTTGGCGAGGCAGCTACTGATGCTGCTAAGGCCAAATGGAATCTTGATTGTAAGGAACATATTGATGTGGCTGCAATGATGTTATGGGTGATGTCCACACCTCTTCAAAGGCAGTTTGAAGAGTATTTCCCCATGAACATGATTGATGAACTCAAGAAACTATATGAGAAACCATCAAATGTAGAGATTTACGATTTGATGGAGGCTCTACATGGTTTTAAGCAGGGTGATGGTGAACCTGTGAGTGCTCATGTGTTGAAGATGAAAAGTTTCATGGATCAACTACAAACACTTAAGAAACCCTATGACAATGATATGGCTGTGAACTTAATCAATAAATCCCTTAATAAGGATTTTAGTGGTTTTGTGAGGAACTTCAATATGCATTGCGTGGGGAAGACAGTAAGTGAATTGCACGCACTGCTCATTGATTATGAGAAAGGGTTGACACCAAAGGCTCCTACGCCCCAAGTTCTTGCTATACAAGGGGGTAGAATTAACAAGCCAAATGCGAACAAGAAGAAGGGTAAAGGAAAGAAGAAGGCTGATAAGAATAAGCAGGTTATGGCTTATCAACCACCTCAACCTAAGAAGAACCCTCCTGTGAAGAATAATCCAAAGAAGGATCAAGGATGCCATTACTGCAAGGTGATGGGTCACTGGAAGAGGAATTATCCTCTTTATCTCGATGACTTGCGAAACAATAAGGTTAAGAAGACTGGGCACATGGGCGTCAGCACTTCAGGGGTTTAGAGAGGAAATGAGACTAGCTTATGGGGAGCAATTTCTGCATGTGGGAAATGGAGCACAAGCAGCAGTTGAAGCCATAGGAATGTTTGATTTAGTTTTACCTTCGGGTTTAGTACTTTGTTTAAACAATTATCATTATGCACCTTTTATAATTAGAGGTGTTGTTTCCTTTTCATGTTTGTTGGATCTTGGTTTTTCTCATACTATTGATGGCAATAAAATTTCTGTTTTTTTAAATGGTGTATTTTATTTTAATGCTGTTGCTGTGAATGGTGTGTTTGAAATTGATATGAATAATTGTGTGACTTCCAACAATAATAATAATTTGATGTACATCATAAGTAAGAGAATGAAGTATGACTTGAATTCGTCTTACCTTTGGCACTGTAGACTTGCCCATATAGGCAAGACTCGCATGCAAAAGCTTCAACGTGAAGGGCTTTTGAATAATATCAATGATGAGTCATTTGATAAGTGTGAGTCTTGTATTTCTGGGAAGATGACGAAGAAACCTTTTCATAGTAATATGGAAAGAGCTTCAGATCTACTTGGTTTAATACATACGGATGTATGTGGACCACTTAGACATGTGTCAAGGAGAGGTGCTGTTTACTTCTTAACTTTTACAGATGATTTCAGCCGTTATGGTTATGTTTATTTACTTAAGCATAAACATGAGGTGTTTGAAACATTTAAAGTTTTCAAAGCAGAAGTAGAATTGCAATTGGGAAAGAAGATTAAAGCTCTTCGTTCTGATCGAGGTGGTGAATACCTTAGTCAAGATTTTAAAGATTTCTTATATGAGAATGGAATTGTCCAGAATCTCACATCTCCATATACTCCACAACAAAATGGTGTATCTGAGAGAAGGAATCGTACATTGTTGGACATGGTTCGATCAATGTATAATCTTACTAATCTACCTTTGTCTTTTTGGGATTATGCTCTTGAATCAGCAGTTCGTATTTTGAATATGGTTCCCACCAAGAAGGTTGATAAGACACCATATGAGATATGGACTGGAAGAGCTCCGAACTTGTCTTATTTAAAGGTCTGGGGTTGTGAGGCGTATGTTAAACGTGACTCACAAGATAAACTCCAACAAAGATCTGTAAAATGCATTTTTATAGGATACCCAAAGGAAACAATGTGTTACTACTTTTACTACCCACCTGAAGAACAAAGTGTTTGTTGCTAGGTATGGTGATTTTCTTGAAAGTGATTTTTTAATTCAAGAAATCAGTGAGAGAGTATATGATCTAGAAGATGATCTAAATAATGCATTGCCTTCAGAAAACACTAGCACACTTCCTGTAGAACTGGAAAGTCTGGGTCCTCCACCGGAAGTTGAAGTAATTCCCATTCGCAGATCTTCAAGATCTGTGAAAGCTCCTGACCGTCTAAGTCTTAATGTAGAGGTTCATGAGCATACACTAGGGGATCTTAATGAACCTACTAGTTATAGAGCTGCCATTAATAGTCCTGAAAAGGCTAAGTGGAAAGCTGCTATGGATGGGGAAATACAATCCATGCATGACAATGAAGTCTGGGAAGAAGTTGACTTACCTCCTGGTGCCAAGGTAGTTGGGAGTAAGTGGCTCTACAAAATTAAGACTGACATGGATGGATATGCACACATTTATAAGGCTCGTCTAGTTGCTAAAGGTTTTACTCAAACTTTTGGAATTGATTACGAGGAGACGTTTTCTCCTATAGCAGACATAAGAGCTATAAGAATTCTCATAGCTATAGCAGCGTACTATGACTATGAGATTTGGCAAATGGATGTGAAAACCGCTTTCTTAAATGGTCATCTAGATGAAGACATCTATATGACACAACCAGAAGGGTTTGAAAATCCAGAGTTTCCAAATCGTGTATGCAAGCTTAAAAGGTCCATTTATGGATTAAAGCAAGCATCACGACAATGGAACAAGAGATTTGATGCTGAGATCAAAAAGTTTGGATTCACTCAAAATCTTAATGAGCCATGTGTGTATCACAAAGCTAGTGGGAGTGATAATGTAATTTTCCTAATTTTATATGTTGATGACATATTGATCATGGGAAAAGACATTCCAAGTTGGCAAAAGGTTAAGGCATATCTTGGAAAGTGCTTTTCTATGAAAGATTTAGGAGAAGCTGCATACATTCTGGGAATCAAAATCTATAGAGATAGATCAAGGCGGTTAATTGGATTAAGTCAAAGTGCTTACATTGACAAAATATTGAAAAGATTCAATATGCAAAATTCCAAGAAAGGATATTTGCCGATGGAAGTAAAACATGGCTTATGTAATGAGTTTTGTGCTTCAACACCTGCTGAGATGGCTTGCATGAGTAAAGTTCCTTATGCTTCGGCTGTAGGATCTATTATGTATGCGGTTAAGTGCACAAGGCCAAATGTGGCATTTGCTCAAAATATTACCAGTCAATTTCAACAGAATCCAGGTGATAAACATTGGATTGCTGTTAAGCATATTCTTAAGTATTTGAGGAATACAAAAGATATGTTTTTGGTATATGGTGGAAATCCAGCTGCAGAACTTTGTGTTACAGGTTTCTGCGATGCATCCTTTCAAAGCAATAAAGATGATTCAAAGTCTCAGACGGGTTATGTCTTTGTTATTAATGGAGGAGCTGTAGACTGGAGGAGCAAGAAGCAGAGTACAATTGCGATGTCTGCAACAGAAGCTGAATACATTGCTGCTTCAGAAGCTGCTATGGAGGCTGTTTGGATTAGGAAATTCGTTTCAGGGCTTGGTGTTATGCCTTCAATTGAATTACCTATTAATATGTATTGTGACAATTCTGCTGCAATCATATTTGCCAATGAACCTGGAGTCATGAGAGGCACCAGACATTTTCTACGGAAGTATCACTTTGTTCGTGAAAAGGTTAACGAAGGTGAAATAAATCTGCTGAAAGTTCACACAGATGATAACTTAGCTGATCCGTTCACTAAGGCTTTGGCGAAAGAGAAGCTTAATGAATTATCCAATGGAATTGGACTTAAATTAGCTAGTAGTTTCATGCATAACTGTGATTAGTATTTGGATAAAGGATATTGTAAACAATTATTATTTTAATGAAATAAAGTATGTTGGTATGTTTATTTCTATTGTTAATTATTGTTGTCCTATTTTTGCATGTTTAAATCCATGAATAAGAGTTATTCTAAATTGTCCGTTGTCAGTTAATAATATGGGAATATTATTAAATTAAGACAAATCTGAAGATGGTATAATATACTTAAAGTATATTGATGCGTAGACATGCCATTTCAGACGGTATTCGATGATACTGAATATAGGACTTATCCCAACTATATGATGTTACTTTATGGATCTTGTCATTAAGTAAATCATAAGAAGTTATCCTTAGACTTGAGATACAAGATAACGGTCATGAATGTAGTACATTTTTGTGGAACAACTTAACGCTATACGTAACTGGTAGTCATAAGGGTTGTTTTTGGAAGTGTTACAAAGTTTGTGTGTTTTGCTTGTAATCAATAAAGAATTTGTTCATTCAAATTAATTTTTGGAGTTTAATACTGCTGGGCCCCTCGTAGGGTTGTCAAGGTGTTTGCGTGGCCACGCCCAAGGTCTTTCTTGAAAGGTTAAAAAGATTTGGTAATCTTGTCAATTTCTAACAACGAGAAACAGAATGGTTAATTAAGGAATGACTAAGATCCATATCCTTATTTAACACGGTATTAGAAACAAAGGGATAATAATAATGAGAAATCATTAAAAGGTTTTTCAGGAGCCTTACTCAAGTTGTACTAGAGGCATCGGCGTGTTGCAAGACGCTAACCGATGTGATCACACTATTATGATATGTCTAAGTGGGAGCTGTTGGTTTTATAGACAAAATAATAATAGTCGTGTGTTAGGATCGAACTTGAGATCACGGGATTGCACACAATACGTATGAAGAGAAAAAGTAATAATTATTTATAAATGTTATAATTAATTATTAAACACAAAATAAATAATAATAATTAGTATTTAATGATTAATGACTAATTATATATTAAACGAAGATTAGGAAAGTAATACTAGACAAAACATGGAAACAAGAGAAGGTTCCGGAAAACCCTTGGGGGCTCCAAACCGATCGGCAAAGGGGGGCAACCCACCTCCTTTGTGCCTTGAGCTCCAAGTTTTGTATAGTATATAAGCAAACCCAAGATGCATGTTTTTCTCATAACTTGTACACACACATCTTGGTGTTTTCTCTCCTCTTTCTTTTCTTGGTCGATCCATCAAACAAAACCCTAAGGGTTTTCAATTTTCATAGATCTAAAAAGGTTTTGTGTTTATTACTTGCATAAACTTTTTCTTGAATTAGTACGTGTGTACAAGAACGTGAATCAAGCACACTATTGTTTGATTGTTGGATTGAATTACAAAAGAGGTAAGGGGTAATTCTTGTAATCCACATAAACCCTAATTAGGGTTCTTGGTTCCGGAAGATTGCATTGATTCTTGTTCGGGCTAGAATCATAACGGTACGTTTACTATTTAATTATTGATTAATTAATTACATGTTATTTGATCTTGTTATAATTGCTTCCGCTATGCTCACTTTGATGTACTTGGTTTATTTATATGAAGGTCATGATATAATAATTCTAACACATATATCGTCACAACAGTTTTAATAAGTCCATAGTCTCATAAATAAGTTAACCCAAACATCCTCTCATTATTTATTGGCATTCACAAGTTAACTAAAAAGAGATGTGTTTTGGTAAGCTTACTTGTGTAGTTTATGAGCTTAATTATTACATTTTGCTAAAGCTTTTGACAACTTTTGGACGAATGGGTGAAAGCAGTCCAGTTATGTTGATGAGCTCATTTGTACAACTTTTGAGAAGCTTTTTTTTAGTACGTGTTGCTTCTTAGTTGAGGATGGCTTACAACACTTCTACAACTATAGACTTTTTATAAAATCCGAACACTTTATGATGTATTGCATGTGTTATGATACAACTAAAAGTCAATTACTTAGGTTTTTTTTTTTTTTTTTTTTTTTTTTTTTTTTTTTTGGCATAAGCCCACGGCCAAAAAGTGTTAAAAACTTTGTTTGTACTACATGTGCATAGCTTGTTTCCTTCCAAAATATCTATTGTATCAAAAGTGTCACACGAGCTAAGACTTTTTATAATATTATCAAGATGAATGAATGCAAAGGTTTCATTCACGAAATAGCAGCGATAAAAAGATATTCAAGTCATTAAAGGGAAGAATGCGTAGAATAAGTGGACTAGATCAAAGCCCTACTATACAAAATGCCAAATTGAAAAGAAAAATCAACATGATTCGGATTTGATCTGCCAAATATGATCGAGCACAACTTCTATAAACGAGGCTTACATTAATTCTTACCGTACTACATATGCACGTACACACCACTTTTACGACCCATTCTCCATCCCACCACTACTTGTACATATTGTATTTCATTGATATAAAGTATACCTCCATGAACATATTATAATACCAATTCAAATAACACTATGATAAGAACGACTTGCTATTCTCTCATGTGCATCTTAACTTAGAAAACTAAAACGTCTTGTATAGAATATGAAGTGATCAAATGAATAACTACAATTATCATATGATGCTTTGAGTTTAATCACACGTAATGGAAAAAGATTTACCAAATAAACACGATTTTATGTTGCAATATCACGAGTCGGACTACATGTTAATTACTTATAAATTGCAATCTTTATATGATTGTTTATGTATTAATTTAGTCACTCGTCAATAAAATAAAAACAATTAGACGAATAGTCGTACACATTAATTAAATAAAGAGTTGGTAGTTAAATATCTAGACAATTACAAAAGTACGAAAGATGCTTTTAGTTTAAGCTACATGATCGAATAAAATAACTAAAAATCTATGTTAAATTTGCTGACTTTGTCTTGCAAAATTCGTGGTTGTTAAACTACAGAAATCATTTGTTGGCATCCGATAACTTTGAACTTAAACTTCCAAGTCATAGGAATAAGCTTATTTGAGTTACGATAGTTCTACTTCTACATATCACTTTGGTTTTTTGTAACGAGAAACTGATTGTAAACTATCGACTGCCAAGGCATCACGCATCAGTGACTAAAAAGATCTTGACTTGATGCGATTTATAGATGAAACATAATTAAAATAAAAAACCAACATTTGCTAAGTGATCAAGGCATGAGGAAATCGGCTCCGGTAGTTGGATGTATCGTGCATGCCCTGTAAACAAGAATTAAATTTTTAAAAGTCAACCACCCATATGCTCGTACCTATTTCGCCTAACCGTACTACATTCATCATGCATAAACACCACTTGTACTAATATATGCTTAATACTATCAACTTACCTGAAGAAACATATGAAAGTTGCAGTTTATATATAAATAACAGAACAACAAACTATTAAAGTATTGCAAATATATATGTCATTACTCACACCTCTACGCCTTAACTTTGCAAACAACGTGTATTGAATATAATAACAGTTTAATAACGTAATCAAGCAAGTAACAAGTGTTGTTATACGACATACAGGCTAGTAAATATATCTAGTTGTCTCTTTACAAATATGGTGAAATTATGAAACTATATTCCTACATTTGCATCATGGCACTCATGTATGTTCCTAATATATTCTTGACTCTCTAGAAATGCTGAGTTCTTGACTCTCTAGAAATCCTAGTGTTCTAATATGGACGAGCCAATAGAAGCTAGCATCATGGAAATGCCATCTTACATGAAACTAAGTTTTTGGGTATATTTAGTCGTAGCTGCCTCAGCTTCTTCTGAATGCTTTCTTCTGCTGAATGTTTTCTTTTAAATCCGCTTTCAATATAAGCAAAAAAAGGGATCAGCAGAAGAAGGAAGACTAATGTTCCTTAATCCTTAGTTCTTTATTATACTTGATGATGACAAGCAAGACTTAGAAATATTACCAAAGGTTTTGTGTTCCACTTACCTATTGTTGTGTAACCAAATGGTTGTGGGTTCAATAAGCAGGATGTGTGATGTAAATATTATGGGATAATTATTTGCCGTTAAAAAAAATTAATAATAAATAAATAGTTGTTGTATTACATAACTTGTCTAAACATCGGGCTATAGACCTATATGGGTCGAAACACAGACGAACACGATGCACGGCATAGCTGATGGACCAGGGTGGCCTACCGAGCTTCCTGTGTGGAAAAAGAAAAATAATTCCAGTTTATAAAAAGTGCCACTCAATGGAGCTTACGTTCTTGTTTTATTAAAAAAGTTAAAAGGATGAAGTTCTTTTATTTCCAAGTTAATAAACTGCCCTTACTTTGGGGGCTTAATTTTTGTGAAACATGTTCTATGGAAATGGAACAAATAATTTTAATGAACATTGTCAATGTCCTTTCAATTTTTCTGTGAATATAAAAATATTTTGGGTGACTTTGGTATCTTTAATGGAATCACTACACGTATATGTTTGAGAATAGAGTGAAATGGAAATAAGAATGTAGATATCACTTTTCATGTGTATGTGGATACCCACAACATCATACTCCTATGAGGAAACCCACATATCATGGGTATCTTTATTCCATTGTGGTGGACCACATAACCAACCAAATAACATTAACGACTTTCAAAGTAATAGATTCATTCCTTTAATAGAATAGCAAATGCACCCTAAATCTTGTTTATCAGGGTTTTTGTTGAGACGTATAATGTATCGTTAATCTAGATTCATAATCTTTTGTTTATTGAACAACGGAATTTTATTAACTAAGACAAGCAAACAGTACAAGAAGAGTTCAGTCTCAAAGATTGAGACAACAAGCAAAGACGCTCGATCTCACACATATACAAAGGCAAATTGCAATTTGAAATTTTATGTGCCACTTATAAGGTCGGTTTGTCGGTTTTGGTTATCAATTACGTCCATGTCAAGTTATGCTCCAATTCTTCTTCTTCTTCTTCTTCTTCTTCTTTATTTATTTATTTATTTATTTTTATCACAATACCTGTTATCATAATGGATCATTGTTTCTTTGTGATCCTTTTTATTTTGAACAACTTCTTTCTTGTTCCTTTATTTAGGCATACTAATAATAACATGCACATCCAAAATATATATTGTTACTTATAGGAAGAAAAGGATATGCAACAACATAATTGTCAAACAATTGACAATCGAAAGAGCTTGTTTTCTAGTTATTTTTATAGATAATTACCAATTAAGGCGACGTTTCCTTAAAAAATGTTGATTCTATAAAATGAAAAACAAAGTGACAATAACGATAAGCTTCTGCAACTTTCAAACACTCACAACCGTTATCACTTGCTTGACTTAGTCTAATGATATGCTTGTTAAAAAAAAGTTGGTGGTTCAAGGTCGAAACGCAATGACAAATGAGATATGAAAATAAACTACTAACTATTAAAAGAGTGTAGATTTTGTATGTATTAATTTAGTCAAACGTCACTAAAAAAAATACAGTTAGACAAATAGTCGTACATATTACTAAATAAAGAGTTAGTAGTTAAACATCTAGACAATGACAAAAGTACGAAAGATGCTTTTAGTATAACTCTATAAGTTAACATGATCGAATAAGATACTGTAACAAATTAAGATAATCAGATGATAACGAAATTGAAATTTGTTATTATGAATTAAGTGACAATGAAACTAAAATTCTTTGTGAAATTTGTTGGCTTTGTCTTGTTATATCCGTGGTTGTTAATTTACATAAATCATTTGTTGGCAATTGGCATTCGATAACTTTGAAACTTCCAAGTAATAGTATAGTGACATGATATCACCACTGGCTATATCACAAGTGTTCGAGTAACTTTTCGAATTAGCTCCGTGTTCCATAGATAAAGTATCCCGAAATGTGGTTGGGTAACTTCCTAATTAGCTCTGTGTTCCGTACATAGTATATTCGGATATGTGGTTGAGCAACCTTCCTAATTAGCTCCATGTTTCATAGATATCTGTTAGTCGATATTTAGATTGGGTTGGTTTATATGTTGGGCACTAACGCAATTCTAGAATAGTCTTTCGTATGCTATTTATTGTAATCGAATATCATTGTATCAGGCATTCAACCAATAACACAATTCATAGACTTACAATATCATATCAGGACACGTGGAGAGCAAGCTTTTGATTTTTTTTTGAAACGGCAATTTTATTTAGATCCTAGCAAGAAGCTAGCATCAAGCGTTACAATGGTTAGATATGGCGTTATGAGGGTTAGAATACCACTCAATCCAATTACAAAAGTTTTTCCTACATCTGCTTGAAATCCAATTGAACGAGTGAAGCTTCACATCATTTACAATCACATCTTTGTTCCTTCGGTTGTTCTTGAAGGTTATCTCGTTTCTATTCCACCAAAGAATCCAAATAGCTGATTGAATCACACCATCAAGAAGGTATGTGAGAGTAGATGTGAGATTTGCTCGATCTACCAAGGTGATTGCCTCAAAAAGATTAGAAGGAATTAAGTTGTGAAGATTCCACCATTTTAAAATCTCGGCCCACATTTGCTTTGCAATTACACAATGAACAAAGATGTGATTTTTTGTTTCAAGATCATTGTCACAAACAGGGCACCAAACTGAGTGTAGATCAATTCCTCTTCTATCTAGGTTAACTCTTGTTGGAAGTCTTTCATTTGCCACTCGCTCCATGCTCCGTAGATAATACATATGGATATTTGGTTGAGCAACCTTTCTAATTAGCTGTGTTTCATAGATATCATATCCGGACACATGGATGAGTAACCTTTCTAATTAGCTACATGTTCTATAGAGACTCATCTAGACCATGATATGTAAGCTGAATAACCGTCTTCAAGCTATAAGCTTGTGAGATAGCAATGGATTAACAATAAATGAAATCTGTCATACCTATTAGTTAGAAACTAAAACCACATCTGCCTAACTACCTTAAAGAGAAACGGGTTGCCAATTTATAACGAGTAGCATAACTCTGTTATCCGTTGGTCCATAGATTAAATATTACAAAGTAAGCTAAGTCTCTAATAGATATTTAGAGCTTGATTAACATATAAGCGTAGTGTTTAAGTCCCATTGACTTGGTACATTAACAAATAGAAATAAGCATATCAGAGTTACGATTGTTCTATATACCACACGCTTTTGGTTTTTTGTAATGAGAAGCTGATGGTAAACTAGTGAGGCATCAATGACTTGAAAATTATATACTTCACGCGATCAACCTTGTTGCTTGCTTTGTTTTGATCATCACGTGATCAACCTTGTTGCTTGCTTTGCTTCTTGCTTGCTACTTGCTACAAACCCGGAACTTTCTACTTGCTACAGACTATGCGACAACCTTCATGCTTGCTTTCTTTCTTGTCTGCTTTCCTGCTTTCAAGAAAACAGTTCTTGCTATCTTTCTGCTGCGTTATTCTCGTCACCCACTGTGATCAACACTTGTTGCTTGCTTTTGTCTTTCACTGCTTTGATGCAGTTTCCAAAACCGCATAGCTTAGCGTTATTATTATCATCCAAGAGAATGTTCCAAGGATTTAGATTTCCATGAACTATTCCATTTTCATGGATGTGTGCCAATCCACGAACTATACCCCTGTGACAAAAAAAAAAAAAAAAAAAAAAAAAAAAAAAAAAAATTGAATGCCCACTATTATAATACACAAAAATGTCCACATAGTCAAACCATATATATATATATATATATATATATATATATATATATATATATATATATATATATATATATTGATTTTACCTCACGATTTCAATTGATTCCTCACTCATCTCCTTATACTTATGGTTGGGATTAGCTACGTGGGCCGCCAAGCTACCTTTACATTTTTCAATTGCCAATTTGAAAAATGTGTCATCAGACTCATAAGTATATAGATTAACTATATTCTCGTTGTTGCTAACCAAGAAGTAATTCTCAATAGCAAAAGATGAATTATGCCAATTACTTTTTATAACCTTCTTGACAACTACATGTATTATGTTAGATTCTCCTATCACAAAAATCGTTTCATTATGCCCATGCATGAGCAAAAATCGGAGCATGGTACGGAATTTTTATATTGCGGCTACTAAGAAAATCGGAGCATGGTATTTTTTTTAACCTTCTTTACAACTACTTAAATTCTCCTAACATAAAAAATAACCCGTTCTATTATGTTTGACTATTCATCTTTGACCAAGCCACCAAGTAAAAAAACATGAAGAAAACAAATCACTAAATCTGAACCAATATTTTTGAAAAAGAAAGAAGAATAATGGTGTTGCAAGTGCCCAAAAATTCATCCGTGGCTATTGTTAAAGTAGAAATGAATCAGAATTTTTACCTTGTTAAATTTCCGAGAACACTTATTTCAATAATAGAATGGTTTCTTGCTTGTGCGTCGTAAAATAGAAGTAGAAACATAAACGGGTTTGAGCATGTTCGGTGAGAGTGCCCATGCTTGAAAATATTTCTTGGTAAGACAAGAATTGTTGTATGATCAAGAGTACTTGATGCTAACATACTAATTGTTGTATGATCAAGAGTACTTGGTTTAGGGCGTTTTAAGGTTGTCACGGTTTGTAAAGCTATAAACCGAAGTGTGAAGGGTGTGAAATGTGAACCAAAGTGTGTAAACCGAAGTCTAAAGTAATTCTTATAGCACAAGGTAGTTGGAAAACCATAAATATTGAAAACGAAATGCAACAACACTCATTTAATTTCAACCACTTTAAAAGTTCTCATATTATGAAAATAAATATGTTAAAAAAAAGTCCCTCCCCTAACCCTATGGTGAATTTTCGTGACACAAATATTCTTAAATCACAAATCTAATTCTCTGCCATTCGATTAGGGAGATGATTTGCACACTTTACTAATTGATTTGCATACTCAAAAGTATTGTGTCTTGACATATATACCCTTAAATCACTTTTACTCATGACCACCCCCTACAAGGATATAAATGTCAAAACATAATACTTTTAAACAAATCAATTAAGTGAAGTGTGCAAATCACCTCGTAGAGTTGAGCTGAATATAGAACTCATATTTGTCATAGAACCAATAAAGCAATCATAGCCATCTATTTTTCATCTGCATTAATCAAAAACCATTTTCTAATTTTTTCTAAACAACATATCTTGCAAACGGTATATAAAAATGCATATCTATAAAATGATAATTTAATTCTCGTCGTAATTGTATAATTTTTTTTGCGTAACTATTAACTGTTTGCGAGATATTTAACTTAAAAAAAGGGTGAAGTTTTTTGTTTTTTTTTTTTTTTTTTTTTTTTTTTTTTTTTTTTTTTTTTTGATAAAAAAAATGAATGGTTCTGATTGCTTCATTGATTATATGACAACTATGAGTTATATATTGAACTTTTGCCTCACCTCCTATACGATAACCATTGTTTATTAATTAATTTGTGTTTAGGTTATTTGTGATTAGGGCTGTAAACGAACTGAACGTTCAGTGAATATTTCATGAACTGTTCGATAAAAAGTTTGTTCGCGTTCGTTTATTTATTAAATGAACGAACATGAACAATATTTTACGTTCGTTTAGTTAAATGAACGAACATGAACAAAAGTCGCGTCCGTCCATTTATGTTCATGAACGTCCGATTACGCGTTCATTAATGTTCGTTTAGGTTCATTTATTTATTTATGTTCATATATCATATATTTTAATTATATAATTTTAAAATTGGTTTGTTTAAACAAAACAACACTTATAAAACAATATATTGCACATAATTTAATAAAGTTTATGTCTATTTGACTATGTTCATATATGTTTGATCATTTATGTTTGTTTAACGTTCGTTTAATATCTTAATAAACGAACATAAACATACATGAACAACTCATTTTCTTAATAAACGAACATGAACAAGAAAATTCGTCCGTTTAAGCGTTCGTGTTCGTTTATTTGTTCGGTTAAAATTAAATGAACGAACATGAATAAGACTCTGTTCGTTTTCGTCCGGTTCGTTTACAGCTCTATTTGTGATTGCTTTTATTGGGCACGTGATCCTTTGTGATTGTGGAATAATCTTGGTCGGGTTGTCATTAAATTGACCACGATTCATTCATAATATTTTACTAGCAGGTACACGCGCGTTGCGTCGACGGGTACTTTGAAATAAGATTTTTCGGTGAATCATGCATTTTAATTTATTATATATTTTTTTACACCAAATTTATAGATATCAGAAATTTTATGTGACGTATTTCAACTCTCTAACTAAATAATTTATTTCGTCATCTTTTTTAAACCGATTCGTATAACATGAGACCATTTGGCCCGTGCCTGTTAGAGCTCGAGCGCGTTTAGCGTTCAATGCAGAACCATTTTTATATACAGACTTTACAGAACCATTAAAATGAATCTGGACCATTAGATGAGTTTGATCGAAGGTTAACATTAAAAGTGCTAAAATTGCAATTAAACAAAATATGAGGGCTTTTTTCCAATTAAACAAAAGGCAACACATTATATTTTTATCCTCAAAAAGTGCTGGGAAACAATTTATTCATTTATCTTCTACATCTTCTCTCTAAACCTAAAAACGACCAACAAAAAATCGCCGCCTCATTTTGTAGATCTATTTTTTCGGCCTGAAAAAAATTAAACATCAAACATCTCTTTGGATCGAGCAAGCATCAAGGTTTTTTTTTAGAAAAATGAATGAATCCAAGTCATCAAGATCTCAAGAAGTGGAGCAGATTTTACCGGATTTTGTTTGGAACACGTGAACAGTTCTATTTCAAAAAGTGCTGGGAAACAAGAAGTGGAGCGGATTTTACCGATGACAGTTCTATTTCAATTAATTACAATGAGCGTATGACATTCATTCTTGGTACTTTGGTTCAGGTTGTTACCATGGCTATAATTTTTTCTTGATTGAATGCAAATAATTTTAGATAGCATCACTAATACTTACAATGGTGGATTTTTTTTTTGAGATATAGTAGCGTCTTATGTATTTGTAGATCACTCGTCTTTAGATGTTTCAATCCTGATAATTTGAATATTTATACAATGTTAGAAAATTAGGCATGTGACTTATGTATTTTTAGATCACGTGTCTTATGTATTAGTAGTGATCTATGATATAATGTTCTATATGATGATTTAGTCTTGAATCCTGATTACCTGAATATTTATATGATATAATGTTTTATATGTAACTCTTTAGGCTTCTATCAATTTTTTTTTTGTTTTTGATTAAGTTGGTGTTCATGTGCTGAAATTAATTCTTAAGCAGTAGTATATGTGATTGTACATTATGCTTTACATTTTGTATTAATTTGTGATGGGGTGTATTAATTGTATGTATGTAAGAAATAGTATTTGCTTTAAATCATTGCCCTTTACATACTTGTGCTTTGTGTTTAAATAGTTGTATATTTTGGTGAATGGTTGAATTCAATTGTGTATTAATTGTATTAATGTTGTTTGATAGAAAATTAGTCTTAAAATGACACCATGCTTATTTTTGTTGTACACTATGATTATTTTGTTGTAATTCTGAAAATTGAGTGCATTAAAGTGTTGTAAATCATGCTTTATTTTTTGGAAATCTAAAATTTTTAGAAAGAGAGTCCTTCGTGTATTGTATGTAGTATAGATTAGCTCAAGATTGTACATATTATTTTCTGGTGCTTTGGTTACGTATTGCTTGTTACGAGGTTCTTTATACCTTGATCGCAACGTTTGGTGCCGTATTGTTTAAAACCCAAAGTTTGATGAATAACCGAACAAAATGACTATCCTTTTTGTTCGCGCGGTCTTGTTATTGCGGAGATTCATGTACACATTGTCATATTGAACTACATTAAGTCAAGTATTAAATGAATTACATATCATCAAATACTCTAAATTCGAAACTATATCAAGGGGCAACATAAGTGCATACAAGAAAGACGAGGTACCAAAAGGCCGGAGATTGTGACTCTGTGCCGTCATGACTTGTGATGGGTAACTTCTCTGTCGTGAGAGCTATATCGTGACTAATTGATAACTTGTCCTAACAACCTATATCACTTTAATGATAATAGTGTTGATTCAAATCAAAAACTCCGTAGCTTGTAGATCATTATCGTTGTCGTCGTCATCATTTAGCGACAAAACGATATTCAAGACATTGAAGAAAAGGAAAGGGAAGAATGATTCGGGTTTGACCTGCCAAATATGATCGAGCACAACTTCTAAACGATGCTTAAATTCTTACCGTACTACATATGCACGTACACACCACTTTCTTTTACGACCCATTCTCCATCCCATTACTTGTTGATACTGTCTTTCATTAATATAAGTCTACCTTCATGAGCATATTAAAGTACCAATTCAAATAACACTATGATAAGAACGACTTGCTATTCTCTCATGTGCATCTTAACGTAGAAAGCTAAAACGTCTTGTATATATATGAAGTGATAAAATGAATAACTACAATTATCATATGATGCTTTGAGTTTAATCACACGTAATTGGAAAAGATTTACCAAATAAACACGATTTTATATATGTTGTAATATCACAAGTCGGACTACATATGTTAATTACTTAATTGCAATCCTTATATGATTGTTTATATATTAATTTAGTCACTCGTCATTAAAATAAAAACAATTAGACGAATTGTCGTACACATTAATTAAATAAAGAGTTGGTTGTTAAATATCTAGACAATTACAAAAGTAAGAAAGATGCTTTTAGTTTAAGCTACATGATCGAATAAAATAACTAATTAAGATAATCAAATGATAACGAAATTGAAAGATTTTTTTATGAAAGTGACAATGAAACTAAAAATCTATGTTAAATTTGCTGACTTTGTCTTGCTAAAGTCATGGTTGTTAAACTACAGAAATCATTTGTTGGCATCCGATAACTTTGAACTCAAACTTCCAAGTAATAGGAATAAGCATATTTGAGTTACGATTGTTCTACATATCGCTTTGGTTTTTTAATGAGAAACTGATTGTAAACTATCGACCGCCAAGGCATCAAGCATCAGTGACCAAAAAGATCTTGACTTCATGCGATTTACAGATGAACCAGAATTAAAATAAAAAACCAACATTTGCTTAGTGAAGGCATGAGGAAATCGGCTCCGGTAGTTGGGTGCATGCCCTCTAAACAAGCATAAAAATTTTAAACGTCAACCATCATATGCTCGTACCTCTTTCGCCTAACCGTACTACATTCATGCATATATAAACACCACTTGTACCTATATATGATTAATATCAACTTACCTGAAAAAACATATGAAAGTTGCACTTTATAATTAAATAACAGAACAACAAACTGTTAAAGTATTGCAAAGATATATGTCATTACTCACGCCTCTACGCCTTAACTTTGCAAACGATGGGTATTGAATATAGTAACAGTTTAATAACGTAATCAAGCAAGTAACAAGCAAGTGTTATTTAAGCCAACCTCGTAGAATTCTGTGAACTTGTTATGTTAGCATTAATGAAATATATAAAGAAGTGATAGTCATTCTCATACTTGTAATGTGTCGTAGAATACAATAGAATAATCAAAGAGCTCATGGATTAGGCTAAGCTAATAGGTTAGAAGTTATGTATAAGCTAGTCCAATTATATATGATGTAAACCAAGTCCAATCCAATCATAAACAAAGTCCATCCAACACGCTAATTTGAGGTGTGTACTTGAGTGTGTATTATGAGTGTTTTGCTTATAAAATAAAGTTCTCTCATTCATCTCTTTCTCTCCATACATACACGATCCATATACATTTATCAAGTCACCATCTTTACTTCATATTGTGCTCTATATTGTGATAAAGTTGCTATATCTAAGGTCCTACATGTTATAATTTGATTACATCACAATTGGACATTGATTATTCTACAATTTTCATACACAAGTTTGAATTCAATCGGTTTGAGATTATATACAGTAAGAAATTGTTAGTAAATTAGTTAAGATGGATTATGTGGACTTGCAGATAATCACTTACGTGTGTATGATGTTGCGGTAGACATGTGCCCTTACGCGTATTCAATTTAAATTAAATCAGTGGACAAATAAACCTCATGCTCTCTTAAATCTTAAAGAATTGTTAGGAATGTCAATTTTATGAAGAAATTAACGAAATGGTGAATATATATATATAAATTTTTGATGAACGAACATTAAAATTTGACCAAAAATTTTTCATCGCCTTTTCGGATTATTTCTTCTTGTCACATGTATCAAGTGATGAAATATAAATAGCCACAATTTTCCATGCATGTAACAAAAGAAACAAACCCATACACAACACTGAAAAAATAAACATAACAAGTTGATCCGAAAACATATATATGAAGCTTGTTTGGTCACCCGAAACAGCAGCAAGAGCCTTTATGGACACCGTTAATTCCGTAAGCACTCTATTACTATGTGTCTTTTTTTCTTCCTATACGTATAAAACCCAATCCAGAATTATATCAAGCTAGTTGTTGAGTTGAATGCATATGTTATACATACAGTGCGAGTTATTCAAAGGATCAAGCGTGGCAAAGCTAATATCAGCTATGGCGGCTGGTTGGAACGCAAAACTAATAGTCGAAACATGATCAAGAGGTGGTGTAACAACAACAAGCATTGGTCTAGCAGTAGCAAGTACACACACGTGCGAGAAGATGCCACCAAGATTACTAAAGTCACGAACTACGATAAAGTGGTCAAGAAGATGTAACGTCTTAAAATTCAAAGAGTAGACATTACGGTCAAAAATGAAGGGGAATGGGTTCGCGCTATTCATACTTTGAAGGGGAAGCTTTTGAAAATGCAAAAACGGTGGAGTATGCTCTCACTCCAGAATCATTTATAAGACTTTGTGAAAAGTACAAATTACATATGTTCGGGAGAGATCTTAGTCGAGTGTCATTGGTTAGTACCGAACTTTTCCATAAAGGCAAAACAACTATTTTATACGGAGAGTATGACGAGATTGATTGTTTTGTTAAACAAGGCCGTGTGACAACCGTTGGTGATTATTTTCACTTACTCTGGATGGAAAGATCATGTAATGATCAAACCAATATGGTGAGAATATATGAAAAGAGGTGTGACGGAGTTTTTACGAAACTGCTATTGAGAGATACTCAATCGAAACTGCTATTGAGAGATACTCAATGAACTTCGACACATTTAAGCAGCATCAAAAAATATTATTAGAAGTTGAAGAGAATTTTAAGGTATTTAGCGTTAATTTAAATGATAATTGTTTCGTATTGGTTATTTGTTTTAAATTGTGTTAGCCTTTAAAGTTATGTCATTGACGGGAATTGCAATAGTATCTATGTACAAGGACTAGTTTAGTGAATAGTGGTAAGTTAGGCTAGTTCTTTGTATAAATACCCTCCTAGTCACTACTAGGAGGTTGGATGTCTCATTTGTACTCATAGAGGTGTGTGTGTGTGTTTCTTCCTCCTTTTCTCTAAGATAGACATACATCTTCCCTTTTCTTAATCTAATAAATACCATGTTTTTCCTTTACTTTGAGCTTCCCTGACCCCCCGAACCACATGAATCACTAATATTATCGGTCCTACAATTGGCATTAGAGTTATGGTGTTCTTTTTGTTGATTTTTGTGGTTTAAATCATCTCTAAGATTTTTTTTTTTGTTTTAACACTTTTTTAATTACAAACTTGTGTTATAAACTCATACAAACAAGAAAGTTTCAATCTTTTTCAAAAATTTGAAGTTTTAGAAAAATTCGTACTTGATTTTGTACTAGTTTTCGAGAATACAATTTTTTTTTATAAAAATCATTAAGTTTGCAACTTTCTTCAAGCTTTAGTGTTTTTAAAGCTAGAAGTACAAGAATCTTGGATTAGAAGCTTCATTTGGGTGTGCTTTAATCGAAATCAAAATTCTGCAAAATTTTCGAGAATACCTTTGTACTTGTTTTCGAGAACACTAAACCCCAATTTATCGAGAATTCTCCCTGTTGATCCTGAAGTGTTACTGTTGCCTACTTGGTGTTTCCCTTGCTTGTATAAGTGAGAAAACACTTCGACTCGTAGTATACTCTCTAAATTGTATAATTTAGAAAGTTTTGGGTGATAATTTTCGAGAATTTTGAAAATTTTTGGTGAAAATTATCGAGAAATTTTTATCGAGAACACTTATCGAGAATTTTTTATCTAGAATTTTTCTAGGGCTAAATTTTTGAAAACTTTTCTTGGTGAAAATTTCAAAAATTTTTTGGTGGTCAAATTTTCGAAACGGCTATAATTTTCAATGCTTATCAAATGTAACTACGGGGATAATTCGTTATTATTTATTTGGGTTTGAAGTAACGTTTGACGGGCGCGTGCACTTATCTCATCTTCTTTCTTTCTTCCCTCTCGCGAAGATGACTTGTCTGGGCATATATTAATGGTGACGAAGACTTGGATATCTAATTATTTTTGTGATTCTTTCTCTCTATACCCACAAAGTAGCTATCACTTTAAGGAGTTACGTTGTAGTGCTAAGTGTCTCATGTAGTTGAGGATATGTCAAGAGGGATTGTGCTTATTACACTTCTGTTAAGGGTATAAGGTACACCGTTCTAGTCACAAGGATAGTACAAGCTTAAGTAGCAAGTCTGGGGATTTTACTTCATTCTCAAGTTCGTCATATCGGGTTATCTTCACACGTGGTTACTACAGAGAGCCATTGTACAGGGGGTTGGTAAGGAGTTAGACAATTTCAAATGGTATTGTTAGTAGATTGGGTTTATCGACATCTTCTAACGGGCTGATATGATTAATGACAAAGTGCTTCCAGTTAATGCTTCACGTACACATTATTATGCTGATTCCGATAAATCGTAACCATCAGGAGAGAGAAATGTGTACATCGAGGACGCACAACAAGTTCACGTGATCGGGTTTAATGATTTATGAAAAGATTTGTGTCAGAGATTGGTTGATTCTACATCCTTATCTTCTCATCTTTTTCGACGTACTTCTACCTTATCCACTTTCACCAATTTCGGGAAACAAATTCAAGATGATCAATGTTTCAACTTGTTACTTTGGTGTTATCATTTCATGTGTACGTTACGGGCTGATTTGTTATATATAAGATAATTGGAATGCATTTGGTGAGATGAAGATGTTGATCATATTTTGTTCCTCCGAATCGACAATCTTGAAGAAGGTCGAGTCTATAGTCTATTCTACATTTTCCGCTGCGTGTTAGAAGACTAAAGACGGTTTGCATTTACTTATCAAAAGACTTCTTCATATTCAGGGCATTCATCAGAAAAGGTTGTCAGTTTGGGGGAGAGCACTAATTAGGGGAGAGTGTAAAGCCTGATTTTAATCCCTAAATAGATTTGCTCACATTGTTCTTCTACAAGTAAAGAGTGTTAGAGTTTGACAATCAAATAACACATATTGCGGAAGCTAGGATCAAGTATAACAAGTAAATATTAACTAAAACATAAATAAGAATATACCCGTTGCACTTCAATAAACCTTGAATCTTGTGTAAAATAGATCAATGATAAACCCCTTACCGTTTTGTTTATCGATCTCTTGATAATTACTATAGTGAGTAATTACCTCGTTCTTGTACACACAAACTACCAACGAATAAAGGTTTATGCAAGTAAACAAAAACACTTGTTTTAGCTTTAGGAAAATCGACCCAAAACCCTAAGTTGTGGTGTGAGCCGATCGGCCAAGAAGAAAAGAAGAGGAGAAAAGGTTTTAGGGTTTTGTGTGTGTGCACAAAAGATGTGAAAGTCTAACCCTATGGCCTTGTATTTATACTAGAGCAATCTTGGGGAACAAGCAAGGGTGGGTCGACCCTCCTTGGGCTTGGTCGACCGGCCACACCCCCTCCAAGGGGATTCCGGAACCTTCTTGTCTTCCAAATTACACTCTAGTCCTCGTTCTTTCGTTACTTAATAATAGTTAATACTTACGTTTAATAATTAACGATTATTTAGTCCCTCAAGTGTTTATAAATATATATATACGATACATATAACATATATATATTTATTTTACTTTATTCTCGTTTGTAATGTGTGCAATCCCGAGGTCTCGGGTTCGATACTAGTCATTTACTATTTAATATTTATACGTAACTTTTAACAAAGAGATGGCAGCTGAGAAGATTCAGGAAGCTGAATAAAGTAATGAAGTTTGAAGACCACTCTCAGAGCTGTTGCGCTTATGTTTTGTATTTAATTTTACTTGTAGGGAACGTTGTAAGCAATTCCCATATGACATCACTTTGGGGGAGAGATTGTTAGCCTTTAGAGTTATGTCATTGACGGGAATTGCAATAGTATCTATGTACAAGGACTAGTTTAGTCAATAGTGGTAAGTTAGGCTAGTTATTTGTATAAATACCCTCCTAGTCACTACTAGGAGGTTGGATGTCTCTTTTGTACTCATAGGTGTGTGTGTGTTTCTTCCTCATTCTCTCTAAAATACACACACATCTTCCCCTTTCTAAATCTAATAAATACCATGTCTTTCCTTTACTTTGAGCTTCCCGACTCCCCGAACCACATGAATCACTAATATTATAGGTCGTACAAATTGTAATATATACAATTATATATTTATCAAGAGGGACATCATCAGAGCTATGATCCATGTGGAAAACTAGAAGGGGGGGTTGAATAGTTTACTGCTTTTTAAATCCTTTTTAACTTGAATATCCTTTTAGAAACTTTACGTTTGCTTAAAGATATAAACACAACTTTATATGTTTGATTCTTTGAAAATATTTTCATGTGAATAACAATTCTAAGTTTACTTGTTTCATACTTTGAAAAGCTTTACTTGTGATGATCCTAACTTTGCTTGTTTTAGTTCTTTAAAAAGCTTTACATTTGTTTCAAGATATAAATACAACTTTACTTGTTTTAATTCTTTTGGAAAGCTTTATATGTGATTAGCAATTATAACTAAAAGACAACATGTAATAAGCAAAGATAAAGAAAGAAACGATCAAACCACAACACGATTGTTTATCGTGGTTCGGCTACAAGGACTCTTTTTCCTTGCCCTACATCCACGCCCCGAGTTTCCAACTCGAGAGTTATAAGCACTAATCAACAAGCTCCTTTCACCGGCGGAGAAAACCTTTACAACGTCGCTTACACTTTTACCGACACTAAGCTAGATGTCGAGTTCTTTTACAAGGGTACAACCACTCCCATTCGTCGCTTACACTTTTACCGACACTAAGCTAGATGTCGAGTTCTTTTACATGGGTTCAACCACTCCCGTTCATCGCTTACACTTTTACCGACACAAAGCTAGATGTCGAGTTCTTTTCCAAGGGTACAACCACTCCCGTTAGTTCTTTTACAAGGGTACAACAACTCCCGACACACTACGTATTTTGAGGCCTAAAATACTAACCACTTACATCTATATACATGACACACATGAAGTATAAACTATCAAAGCTTATACATGACCAAGCTACCAAGATTTGCAACTTTAGAGTTGAAGCTTGTAACTTCTTGAATGATCTTGTGAAGTCCCTTGCTACATAAGAGAATCACAAATCAAAAGGTTACTGAGTTAGTTGAGAGAGTATGTGAATATATGTCCTAAAAGGGTTACCAAAAACTAACAAATAGTTTGGTATTTATAGCAAACAACACTGCAGGTATGGCGGATCAGGCGGACCCTTCAAACGGGTTCCGCCCGTGTACCCCCAGGGTACCGCCAGGGCTGCAGTTGGTTTTGCAATAAATCTTGCAAATCAAACAAGGTCTTGTCTCATAACTCCTAGCAACCAAACAATGTCACATCTCATAATAACAAGTCATATACAAAGCTTGCAAGCAACAACAAAGTTAGTCAAATACATTTCTTTCCATAAATGCATCATGACAAAACTTGCCCTAAATGTGATGTGACCTTACTATATAAAGAAATAAATATGATGTGACAAGACTCATTTTAGTTTAAGAAATAAACACAATGTTTTGTTTAAAAAGAAATGTTAACCTTAGTTAAACAAGACTTAAACACTTAAAGTGATGATTTACTTATAGCTAAACTTTATACTTTGTCATTAACAAAACTTAGCAAAGATCGTAAAATATAAATAACGTTTTATGCGATATTTGTATTAACAATCTCCCCCTTTTTGTTGATGACAAAACATAAACTTTATTTATAAGTAAGTCACTAGTTTTAGTATTAAGTCTTATAAAGTTAGGTATAAAAACTTGTTTTTGCTAAGATGATATGATATACAAAAAATTTTTTTTGAAACAAGTTTATATTTTAAAACAAGTTTATATCTAAATTCTCCCCCTTTTTGTCGAAACAAAAAGAAGAGTAGCGAAGCGGAAGTAACCACTTGCTTCCCCTTGGACGATACTCCCCCTAAATGGAGTGCCAAGAGAGGAGACATGGATTTTGAACCTACAAGAAAGAGGTTAGTTGTTGCACAAGATAAATCATGAAAGTATTTCATGTTTAAACACAACTAAGAGTTGTGAAGTGAAATAGTACAACATTCATGCTCCCCCTTGAATATTACTCCCCTAAATGGAGTATCAAGGAAGGAAAACATGGATAATGAACCTACAAAAGAGAGGTTAGTTTCTAAAGCACAAGATTAATGTATGGTACCATATCAAGGTATAGTTCACACATTATACCTAAATGGTCAACAAACAATGCAAACCTTGTAGTAGAATGAAATTCATTTCATGTAAAAGTTTGACTCTTAAAAAGTCAAAGACAAGAAATTTGGATGACACCATCCTACTTTTAAAAATAAAGAAAAACTAAAAATAAACTAAGAGCATAAAAAGCTACAAGGAAATCATCATTTTCCTTAATGAGAAACATTTTCCAAAAACAAGGCTAAGGTTGTTTAAAGATGAAAATGTGTGTTGAGGGTTATAGCGGGCTTTATTTTGAAGGTTGAGAGGGTAACACGGGTTTTGGTTTGTTGGTTTAAATGGGAAACATTTTCCAAAAGAAACGGGTTTGTTTCATTTTGGAGACTCTAAACTTGAGGTGGTGTTGGTACTCTAAACTTGGTTTGTTGGTTTTAATGAGCAATATTTTCCAAAAGAAACGGTTTTGTTTCATTTTGGAGACTCTAAACTTGAGACGTTCCATAATGTGGTTTAGGATAAACCTCATTTTATTGGATAGGGTGAAACAACAATGGTTTTGGGTGATGATACTCTTGTTGTGGTGGTTGGTTGTGGTCGAAAGACTCATTTTGGTTAAGCAATGACCTTGGTTATTCATTTGTGAAAGGTGGTGGTTGTTGTTGGTCTTGGTGGAAGATCATTGAGATGCTTTTATTTTCTTATACGAAGAAAATAGAGATTCAAAGTGTTGGGAAGGTTCTTGTGGTGGTGGTAGTTATTGTTGTTGTGGTGGTTGTTGTTTGAACAAAATGGTGTAGGCTTGGTTATTTGTAAATGGTTACTATGAAGGTTTTTGTGAATGGGGTGAAACACAAATGATTGTAGGTGTGTATGGCCTTGATTATTTGAAAAATTGAGGATTTAGCATAAAGGTAGGCCAAACTCTCAAGCAATGACGGTGGATGAGGTGCATCATCCAATGACTCGTTTGGTTGAAATATTGGTTGTTGATGGGTTTCCGTTTCGGCAATGGTGTCAAAGAGTGACAATGATGGAGGGCTTGATGGTTTAGGTGATAGGTTTTCAAAAGTTTCCAATAGTGGATGTGGTGATGTTGGTGGTGTATGAAAAAGTTCCATTGGTGTAAGTGTTGAAGTAGCAAGATTAAGCAAATCTTGAATAGTGATCACATTGGTATTGAAATGTGTTGAGGATGGTGTTGAGGTAGTGAGGTTAAGGAAATCTTGGATAGGTGAAGAAATGTTAAGCGAAGCATCACTTGAAGATGATGAGCTTGACTTGACGGTTTTGTTGAAGCAACAAGGTTTGACACTAATCCTAGTGGTTTTTGAGAAGGATTTTGATGGTTATGGTGTGATTTGAATTGTTGCAAAACTTTCAAATTTATAAGGTTGAAAAGGTGTTGAAATGGGTGTTTGGATTTGATGTTCTACCATTCAAAGAATGAGGTTTCAAATGATTTTCATGACCATGTCACATCATTTGATGTTAATTCAATGGAATAGGGTGGAGTGAAAGATCAACATATGCACTCAATGCTTTGTGATCATGGGATGTGATTTGGTTGAAAATGTTTCAATGGTTTGAAGGATCCTTTAAAAGGGTTCCTTGGGTTAGTTATGTTTGAATTTGAATTTTTGGAGGGAAGTGGCTTCCTAATTATTTTAGTGAGTGAGAGTTGTTCTAATATGGTTATTGGAGTTGATGGAAGATGTTTCTCACTTAGGATAATGGTTTGACACTTTACAAGTTTTGGACTTAAGAAAAATGAAAAAAAAAAAAATCTGTAGGTGACTGGCGGAACCCTCACAATACACAGGCGGAACCCTGTTTTGGGTTCCGTCTGGTCCGTTGGGCCATTTCTGGGTTTCCCAGAAATTACACTGGCGGACCCCAATTTTGGGTACCGCCAGATCCGCCAGGGCTGAAAAAATTGGCAGTCCGCGATTTTGACCCACGAGACGATTTTCAAATTTTTCGAAAACTCCTAAAATCAAAAAGATACTGCATATCTAGTTAGGCAATGCAAGAATTGAACATGTAAACACACATATCATAGGCCTTTGACCTTGAGGTCGAGAATTTCACTATACTTAGTGAAAATGTCATAAACATGAAAATTTGACAACTTGCCAAATGTTGTCTTCCTGCATCATTGTTAGTTCCTACAAGTTCCAAATAGTACCAAATATCTTACCAACACACAAATACATAACACGTAATGTTTAAATGACCAAATCGTTCAACTAGCACCTAGTGCCAAACACTCCTACACACCCGCTCTCATAGATGGTCAATCTTCTTCTTGAGCATTTCAAGAAATCTCTCGATGTTTTTGAACATCCCCTTTGTTTGCTTGAACTCCGCCGACTCATTTGGAATATCCGAAAGTTGGAAAATGTATTCTAGATGTGGGAGCCTAGAGTTGGGCAAAGCCTAGAATTGTAAAATGTTTACCTTGGGCTTTGTAGGTTCTCCTATCACTTAGTGGGACAAAAGCGTGTGGAATAAGAGAGTAGTCTAGGTGAAGACCTCTACGAGTTGATGGAATGGGAGAGATGAACCTAAAGAGACGGGTCAAGAGCATTCCATATGGCATAGACGTTGTGCCTTGCACGGGAATGTCGGTCATTCTCTTGGTCATGTAGTAGACAAGGTTGAAGGGTTGCCTAACGGACAAGGAGTAGAGCATGTAGCAAAGGCAAATATTGATGTGATCCCGGTTTCCTATGGTGCTAATTACATTGGTTCTAAGGAGTTCTTCCCATTCCTTGAATTGGGGCTTGAGTTCATTGAATTCCATTCCATATGGGTCGTTGATGACCTCATTTCCGGTTCTAGTTCTCCTAGTGTTGGTGGTCCTAATGAAGAGGTGGTCACGAAGTTCATCTTTGGACACAAGAGGGGTATCATAGGGATGGATGCGGTCAAAGAGTGTGTCAAGAGTTGAGAGGGAGTGCAAGTCGGAGTAGATGCAAGTACCATGGTTTGGGACACCTAGGATTTGAGCAAACTCCTCGAGAGTGAAGGAGTATTGATGACTACTAGCCCTAAAGTTAATAGACATGCGACCATACTCATCCTTGGAGAGGGTGACGGATGCATAGAATTCTAAAATGAACCTAGAACAAATAGGCTCGTCGATTTCTAAGAGACATTCTAAAGTTGATTGTGGCAAATTCCGTATAGAGGTTTGTACCTTCTAAGAAGGATGGATCAATGGTTCTACCCTTATGGACATATCGTTTTTCTAAGGCTTTGAAGACAACGATTTGAGTTTGAGTAAGACCTTTGGTTTTGTGGTGTTTGGGTAGGTACTTTATGGTGTCCTTGTGGTCGTAGTGAGTTAGAGGAGGCATGATGATTCCTAGAAAATCAAAATTTCACATTTTAGTCTAAGTAAAAGACTATTGTAATTTGTATGTTCTAGTGTGTGCCTATATGAAAGCAATGTGGAGGTGCGGTTAACTTGACTCGTTTTGATGCTTAAAAACGTTTTATAATGCAAGTGATGTTTCAATGACGTTTTTCATTTGTTTTAACAATGTGGTGAACGGTGGTAAAGTATGGGTGACGACCGAGAGTGGATATGTGAAATGAGGTGGTGATTGTTTGACAACACTTAAAGCTTGGATATCTTCTTTGTGTTCTTCACTTGCTAGAAAGTGGAAGAGACGCATTTCATAATGAAATTCACTTGACTTTTGACGACATAGACAAATATGTTAATGAGAGTATGGATATGACAATTGCCCTTTGTTTCAAAAAGCGACACAAAGGTGAACATAGGTTTATGTATCATGAAAGGTGGTTTAATCTTAATAGGTTAGGTTGTAGTGGGGATGACACACTTGTTTGGTTACATTGTGGAATCTTCTTGTGAAGATGACTAGGTGGAGTTATTGGTGAAGATGATATTGACTCTTGGTTTCTTTGAGGACATGGAAATGGTAGATGACTCGATATTGTTAGGACAAAGGATAACTCGGTTTCTCATTTCACATTGCATGTTTGAGGTTTGGGTGATGAAAGGTTATGAGGAAGATGATTGAAGTTTTGCTCATTTTGTGAATCTTATGGACTTATGGTAAGTTGGAGTTGTGAGTAAAGAGGTGTTTGGTTTTGAACTTAAATAAAACATTCTGTGGCTTTGGCGGACCAGGCGGAACCAAAAAATGGGTTCCGCCCGTATGGTCTGAGGGTGCCGCGGGATCTGCAGGGAAAACTCAAAAGGAATTTTCTTGATTTTTGTGGTTTTATCCTAATGTTCAAAACTAAGGTTTTAGGTCTTATGAGTCCTTGACTAAGCCTAGGGATGATGAATGCTTCTCATTCAAGAGGTTTTGTGAAAACGTTGATAGAATGGTTAACGTATAAGAATTTCTTAGTTAAGATGTTCCTCAATGAACATTTTTACCAAGACGATGATGATGGATCACAATATGTCAATTAAGAACATAATGGATTGAATTGTCGCTGAAGTCGATGCTTCCTTTGTTGAAGGTATAACAATGTTGATAAGATGAATTCCGTTGTTGATGCGAGTTTGCTTATTCAAGTGGAGCTTGTTGATGTGCTTCTCCATCCGATACTAATTTGAGAATCTTACGCGTTTTGGAGAATCATTGGGTAAGTAAGTATAAAAGTGCAAGTACCACTTGTGCTTTTCTTATCAACTTATTACCGACATAATTCCATTTGGCATACACTATGGTTTCTATTCCCGTTCTTTTGGGAGACCATAATCCTAGTTGTGTAGTACTTTATGATGTATCCAAATAGGCTCAACTAAAGAGTTGTTTTAGGATCTTCTTTAACACGAGCACATAGACAAAAGCTAAACATAATGTTGAATCTAATTGTTATGAGAACAAGTAGTCTTCCAAACATTTCTCTACGTTTAGTTTTACCTACGGATTTACTAATCTCATTCTTGATAAGTCATCAATAACTTAACCATTGAGAACAAGAGAGCAACTAGGAATGTCTTTAAGTTAAAATCCCTTGCTTTTGTGGCTTGCTTTTATTATCAAAAAGTCTTTCAAATATTGACACTATAATCACTTGATTACTTTGAAAAATCTATTTTGTTTGACTAGTTGTTTTACTCTAAATTCCAAAAACTGTTTTTGTTGAATTTGTTTAGACACAACTATGATCTATAAATCAAGTTTTATAACTTATGTCAATTTTACTTGATTCAATTTTTGCTCAAGGTGAGAAGATGTTATTTTGTACCTTTATCCTTATACTTGTCTTGCCATCATTGGACTTTTGACTAAGTCATCATCTACCAAAGATGATATCTTATAAGGAGGAGATTACTCGTTAAATGTTATATTCAACGATTCCTCGACTCTTTGGGTTTTCTTTCTTAAGAAACTATGAACTCTATTTGTTTTGAAAAAGTCCAAGAGGTACAACATCATGAGACTATGTGTCACATTTGATGTGTAAATCCTAGATGTTGAGAACTCAATTTCTTTCACACATCCTAATGTATGCTAATGTGATTTATTTCACCTTGTGTGTTTTATGTGAGATTATCATAAAGGAGTGATTGAAGAAAAACACAATTAAAGACTCAAAGTATGGTGTTTGAGAAAGTTGTTTAACAAAGGTTTGTTTTGCAAGCATCACAAAAGTGTTAGACATTTTAACACTCAGGAAATTCTTAGTTAGCTCACTTGTAAGCAAGAGTTGAGTGAGACTCACTCAAGAGTTTCTCGTGTTTATCTCTTGATGGTTAAAGAACCAAAACACCTTATATCTCCTACTAGTACTAATGACGAAATTCCTTGTTATATAGAATCTAACCTTATTTATTACTAATAGCAAGTAGACACTTTTAGAGTATTACTAATAGCACATATTCCTACACATAATGCTAGAAACAAGAGACAATCAAAATCGAGTTGAAGTAATGCGTACCTTTTAAATTACATAGAGATGCTATCAAGAGGATAAGCACTTCGCGTAAAAACTTGGTTTGACGACACGCTTTGAAACTCAATTACTCATGTATCCAAGAAGGTTAGACAATCATATAAAAGCATAGAGAATGATAATCCTAATCCTTTTATCATGAGTTTCTATTAGAGATTGAATTATCTCTAAATCTCTCTTCTAGGTTTGACAAATTTTACTTGCTTTGTTTTATTAGTTGGTGGTGCTTTTGAGTTAAGTCCTAATCCGGTTTTATCTTTAAACAACCTTTGACTCCTCAACAATCTTTCAAGAGATTTTGAGATTTCATCAAATTTAACTAATAATTCTCCTTTCTCATTTTGCTTTTAAATCTTATGTTTGTAATCTAGACACAATTTACAATCTAGATCAATTTTAACATAACTCTCAATTCTAGACATTTTATCTTCTAACAAGATTTCTTTTTCAAAGATATTCTTAAAAGATTTTGAAGACTCATTCTTTAAGATAATTTTTAGGTCCATGTTGCATAAACGTTTAGACTCATTTTCTAGTTTAGAAAACTCTAAGATAAATTTATCAAAGCAAAAGTGTTTGGTTTCAAAGTGTACATTGCTTGATGTTTTATCTAGTTGAGAATCACAAACTGGATGGTTGGCTTCATCTTCATCCGTGTTATTCCATGAATCGTAAGCAAGTCCACAAAGAGCTTGACATGAGTAATCATCTTCACTTACACTTTCATTTAAAACATTTAAACTAGTAGTACATGTATTTATCTCAACTAAATGTCTATCTATTAATATTTCTAAGACTTCTAATTCATATGTGAGATCAAATTGATCATCTTTGACTTGACATTTTCTTGATGGAAGTTTAACATATTTTTCCAAATATCATTAGCCATTTGACAAAAATACATTCTTTCATATTTGGTACTAAAGCTTTATAAAGCATTGTTTTAGCTTTAGTATTTTTATCAAGTTTAAGATAGTTATCTTGATTTTCAAAAACTTGTTTTCTTTGGTTTGAAATCACCAAAAGAAATAACATGCCAAAGATCTTGATCAATTAATTTCACATAGTTTTCAAAATTACTTATCCATTCACGGAAGTTTTCTTTTTCAAATAGCGGTGGGTTTTGAATAGGTTGCCCTTCTTTGAGATTTACAAAATCCATGGATCGATCCAAGTTTTAAAATACATTCTATTTTAAAGATCTTGAGTAACGTAGCTCCTGATGCCAATTGTGGAAAACTAGAAGGGGGGGTTGAATAGTTTACCGCTTTTTAAATCCTTTTTAACTTGAATATCCTTTTAGAAACTTTACGTTTGCTTAAAGATATAAACACAACTTTATATGTTTGATTCTTTGAAAATATTTTCATGTGAATAACAATTCTAAGTTTACTTGTTTCATACTTTGAAAAGCTTTACTTGTGATGATCCTAACTTTGCTTGTTTTAGTTCTTTAAAAAGCTTTACATTTGTTTCAAGATATAAATACAACTTTACTTGTTTTAATTCTTTTGGAAAGCTTTATATGTGATTAGCAATTATAACTAAAAGACAACATGTAATAAGCAAAGATAAAGAAAGAAACGATCAAACCACAACACGATTGTTTATCGTGGTTCGGCTACAAGGACTCTTTTTCCTTGCCCTACATCCACGCCCCGAGTTTCCAACTCGAGAGTTATAAGCACTAATCAACAAGCTCCTTTCACCGGCGGAGAAAACCTTTACAACGTCGCTTACACTTTTACCGACACTAAGCTAGATGTCGAGTTCTTTTACAAGGGTACAACCACTCCCATTCGTCGCTTACACTTTTACCGACACTAAGCTAGATGTCGAGTTCTTTTACATGGGTTCAACCACTCCCGTTCGTCGCTTACACTTTTACCGACACAAAGCTAGATGTCAAGTTCTTTTCCAAGGGTACAACCACTCCCGTTAGTTCTTTTACAAGGGTACAACAACTCCCGACACACTACGTATTTTGAGGCCTAAAATACTAACCACTTACATCTATATACATGACACACATGAAGTATAAACTATCAAAGCTTATACATGACCAAGCTACCAAGACTTGCAACTTTAGAGTTGAAGCTTGTAACTTCTTGAATGATCTTGTGAAGTCCCTTGCTACATAAGAGAATCACAAATCAAAAGGTTACTGAGTTAGTTGAGAGAGTATGTGAATATATGTCCTAAAAGGGTTACCAAAAACTAACAAATGGTTTGGTATTTATAGCAAACAACACTGCAGGTATGGCGGATCAGGCGGACCCTTCAAACGGGTTCCGCCCGTGTACCCCCAGGGTACCGCCAGGGCTGCAGTTGGTTTTGCAATAAATCTTGCAAACCAAACAAGGTCTTGTCTCATAACTCCTAGCAACCAAACAATGTTACATCTCATAATAACAAGTCAAATACAAAGCTTGCAAGCGACAACAAAGTTAGTCAAACACATTTCTTTCCATAAATGCATCATGACAAAACTTGCCCTAAATGTGATGTGACCTTACTATATAAAGAAATAAATATGATGTGACAAGACTCATTTTAGTTTAAGAAATAAACACAATGTTTTGTTTAAAAGGAAATGTTAACCTTAGTTGAACAAGACTTAAACACTTAAAGTGATGATTTACTTATAGCTAAACTTCATACTTTGTCATTAACAAAACTTAGCAAAGATCGTAAAATATAAATAACGTTTTTAGGCGATATTTGTATTAACAATCCACTTACATGATAATGGAATACTCCATGGCCGCATACCACCACATAACATTCTAGTGAAAACATATACAACAATTCATGAAGTACCATTGGCGGAATGAGCAACAGCAAGAAAGCGGATTCATGTAATGTTTCAAGTATCCTCCTTATTTACTAAGTATTTAAATATTCCATTTCTCATTTGTTGTCCTTATTCAATTTGTATTGCGGACCTCAACAAGGGGCCGTTTACTCGGGATATCTATGATATGGGTTGTACTATTTTAGGTAGCTTATTCAATTAATGAAACAAAGAACATTTTTTTTAACTAGCAAAAATTCTAAGAAAAAAATTCTCATTACTTTCGGATCACAAACTCTTCACATTTTCCTATCTACCCATTGAATCCATATGGGATTATGTGTGTGCCTAAGCTACCTAAAATAGTATGGCCCATATCGTAGATGTCCCGAGTAAACGACCCCTTGTCCGGCTCCGCTATGCAAATTGAATAATGACAACAAGCAAGAAATGGCATATTTAAATACTTAGTAAATAAAGATAATGTTTGAAATGTTACTTGAATCCGCTTTCTTGGAGTTGCTCATCCCGCCGAGCTTTGGTACTTCCTGAATTGTTGTATATATTTTCACGAGAATGTTATGCGGTCGTATGCCGCCATGCACTATTCCATTATCATGTAAGTGGATTGTAGCTCTAGTGATGTCCATGTTGACAAATATATAATTGTATATATTACAATTTAAAACAAATAACCATTAAAAAAGAATTATTATTTAAATTAACGCTCAATACCTTAAATCTTTCTTCAACTTCCAATAATTTTTTGGATGCTCGTTAAATTTGTCGAAGTTCATCGTGCATCCCTCCATAGTGGTTTCGTAATAAACTCCATCATGTCTATTTTCATATATTCTCACCATATTGGTTTGATCGTTACATGATCTTTGCATCTGGAGTAAGTGAAAATAATCACCAACGTTGTCACACGACCTTGTTTAACAAAACAATCAATCTCGTCATACTTTCTGTATAAAATAGTTGTTTTGCCTTTATGTAAAGGTTCAATATTAACCAATGACACTTGACTAAGATCTCTCCCAAACATATGTAACTTATACTTTTCACAAAGTCTTATAAATGACTATTGAGTGAGAGCATACTCCACCGTTTTTGCATTTTCAAAAAGTTCCTCTTCAAAGTATGAATAGTAGGGGTGTGCACGGTTCGGTTTGGGTCGGTTTTTGGCTAAAACCGAAACCGAACCGAAATGTTCGGTTTTTATAGAACCCAAAACCGAAACCGTTCGATTTTTGGCGGTTCAGTTTTTTCGGTTTCTTATCGGTTTCGGTTCGGTTTTTTGGTTTCTAACCGTTGGGCATGGAAAATTTATAACACCAAACTTGTATTACATAAAAAAATTGGTTATTCTAATTTTTACTTTTTTTGTTAATCTAAGAATAATAATATTTATTCATAATTCTATAATTACACACATATAGTCATATAAATGAGACACACACATGCACGTGAACGTACACATAGTATGATCATCGTCATATATTTATTGATATACTCTCAAGTAAAAACACGACACGACAAACACGCATATAAACATAAACGTTAAGATAAATATATTATAAATATACCCACAAAATGTATATGAATTTATAAATTTGGTTTATTTAGTTATTTATTCATATTATATTAATTATATATTATTATATAATAAAATCGGTTCGGTTCGGTTTTTACGGTTCGGTTTTTGGACGAAAACCGAAACCGAACCGTATTTTTCGATTTTTGAAAAATTAAAAACCGAACCATCGGTTTTTAGATTCGGTCGGTTTTTTCGGTTCAGTTTTTTCGGTTTCGGTTTTTTCGGTTTAATTTGCGCACCCCTAATGAATAGTGCAGATCTCATTCCCTTCCATTTTCAACCGGAATTTCTAATCTTTGAATTTTAAGATGTGACATGTTCAATGCCACTACGCCAGTTGAGGAGCAGATCTATATCATGAGAAAAAAATCTAGAAACAAAAATAGTTTAAAGGCCAATTTTAAAAGAAAAGAAAAAAAAATAATAACTCACTTAATTTTTTACTAAACACTGTGTTTGAAAGAGTTTTGAGAGAAGTAGTATGTGATATGGGAAAATTATCACTGCTGTTACAGCAGTGATAATTCGCTGCTGTAAAAGCTTCATCAGAGACCATATTTGCTGCAAAATGAACATTCAGGGACCATTTAGTAACATTAGGGAGTGGGTGTTGTGTGGGTACAGCAGGTAAACACCCTGCTGTAAACAGCAGGGATGATATCCCCATGTGATATATGTGTTTTGGAGTACATGGAGATTCAAATATATACACAAACTTGCAAAAGGTTTTATCAGCTTTTAGAAAAGTATGACAATGACAATACAATATAGGGCTATTAATTGTATGACAATTAATGTTTTGCACCAACCCATAGGTTGTTGTGCATTTAAATGGGAATTACAAGTACCTTACGTTTTTTCAGGATGTGCATGACCATTAACCGCGGGACAAAGGTGGTAGTTGCGAGTTGCGTAAACCGAAGTGTGAAGTGGCCGGTTCTTATAGCAGAAGGTGTTTGGAAAGCCTTGGGTTCAAAGCCAACAGTAGCAATAAATATTGAAAACGAAAGGCAACAACACTCATAAGTGCATCCACGATGGTGATTTCAAGAAAAAGTTTAAAATAAATAAAAAGGTTTATAATTTGTTTTAACCATAATGAGTTGATGTTTCATGTCTACGTGAAATGAAGAGGTTATAAATCTTGAACATTTTCATAATTTAATGCATGTATAATTGTTAAGCATTTTATAAATTTGAAAATGTTTATGCATAATGCAACAAGGTTTATAAAATCAAAAGCTTTATAAATTAATAATTTAATCAATAATTATACTTTTTAAAAGGTCCACTATTATGAATACTCTAAGTTCAATCGAGTATTTATCGGATGAAAGCTCAAAACTCAACCATGCATATCTTATTTTAATGAAATTCATTATACGAGTAAAATGTTTTAGTGTTGTAGAATGGTACTAAAGCAATAGAGTAGACTTGAGGCTTTTTGTGGTACTGATTTTGACTGTACGTTTGAGAAGTAGCCAAGCACGCCAAATGTTTATTGCTAGAACAGTAACCTTAGGTGAATACAAAATGTAATATTCAAATACTTTATAAAATATACGATGCTAGATACCATTTCTCTCACAAAATAAGAATCTTTATAGGCTTGTAGCAATGCAAATCACAACTGAAATTAGCGTAAGTTACTTTAAATGAGAACTTAAAATTCTATGTAGCAGCAATGAATGTGGAATGTGCAGTAACAACCATACATTAATTTCTAAATTAGTGAGACCTTTTACGCACATAAGGTACTTAAAGTCTTTGCACATTAATTGCTAAAGGTGATATTGAGTCAGTGCAGTAACTCAAACCAAACCCATCCAAAAGCCATCTGCTTACTGACACTGAAATAAAGCACACATTAAATGAAGCGAAATTCAAGTTACCCAAAATGCATATTTCTTGGGCGAGAGCAAGAGTACACGATGCTTTCAAAGTTCATATAAAGTTCAAGCTACCCAAAATTTTGATTGTGTATACTTGTTTTGAGTTGATATAATAAGTTATATGTATTACGTTTTATATTCATTTTTAACCAACTGGGCTAGCTCAGTTGGCCACCAAGTTTAATCTTGGGGAGGTATCCTTGGTGAGGTCTCAGGTTCGAGTCTCACCATGGACCTTCAGGGGCTCAAAATAATAGAAGCAGGAGTGGGGTTTATCCCCATAAGGAGAAAGGTTCGATGCTTGCATACTGCCCAATTGAATGTCACTGTGGGCTCGAATCACTAACTACTAACTCGCCGTTCAAAAAAAAAAAAAAAAAAAGAGTTAGAATCAAATGAAAATAAAAATTAAAATAAAAATAATGAGAAAAAATCACAACCACTTGTTTCAGACGCATCTACAACAATGGATGCATCCCCCCTTAAAATTATTCTTTATATTTAAAATGTGTGGCTAGAAATCTTTCTTATTCTTCTAATTTTAGTTTTTTCTTTTTACTTGATCCATTCCCTCGAAATAAATATGCAAAAGTTTACCCTACTTCAAGTCTTTAGCAGGAAATGCTTTCGGTCAATCTTTTAATTTCTTTCCCAGTTGGAAGTGGATAATTAAAGTTGTAGCTTTCGTAAGACTTTTTTACTACTACCAAGATTAAGCCATTAAGTTACTACTGTATTTATTAATAAGCAAACCTTAAACAACATTGTTAGATTTAGACAAAGCAATGGTTGAAAACTTGAAACTACTTGACATTTACATGTGAAGGTTAACTTTGTCATTATTAAAATCTTGCAACTATTTCTTGTTATTTCCTATGAGTACAACGCAGATAATGTCATCAAGTTTTTGTCGTAAATTTCCTCTACTGCAAATACGGTAATACCATAATAAAGTTCCAAAATACAAAGAGTCTAAATAGACAAGTCAAACGTTGATTTATTAAACCTCCAAGTTACTCAAGCTCATCCAAGTTTCTAACTACGTCAAGCTATAGAATAAAAGTTGTTTAACTATCCTTATTTCAAAACAAACATTTTCGAGCTCTTGAGCCACGCTCTATGTATATCATAAATATTTTCCAAGTGTTCGGTTAGTTTGAGTCTTTGAGGATTTTTTTTTAAGTGACACGCTAAGTAGGTTGAATTGTGAAATCACCAAAAGTTTCAAAACTTGTATTTTTATCACTGCAATTCATTAAATACAATCCTCAATTATTGCCAACTACACCCAACCGTCTATTAAAAGAGAGGTGATATGCACACTACTAAAAGTGATGTGCACACTACAAAATTATATATGTGATGCATATAATACAACACCATATATGCATGAATCTAATCGGGTGGCTGGTATCAAAGCTAACATCAATCCGTTTGAACCTTCTTGAACCGGTCATAAGGCGATATGCTATATCATGTGTATACAGTGTTCTCTTTTTATGTGCTTCATGTTGTCACAAAAATTGGCACTCAAATGTTCTTTAGCTTATAGAACTGTTGGGATTCTTGATTTGATGGGACAAAATAAATAAAAGAATTAAAACAAGAGGGACTTAATGTGACAAAGGATGAAACTTCAAATGCAGGAAAAAGATTGCTACAGATCTTTTTATTATTTAGAAATATTCTTTGTAAACCTAATCCTCTAATATATAAAGAGGATACAGGTCGTATGTTTTATTATGTCTTCCACAATGTAATTTACAGAAAGTGTGTGTGTGTGTTCTAGGGCATATGTCTTGTAAATGCCTAGAACTAGTTTGTTTGTGTTCGATACCTCTAAGGTCTGAGATGTCTTAGATCCCTGTTACAGTTAGATAACATGTTATTATTCTGATCAAATAATAATTGGAGGTGATGATGAAAAAACCTTGTGTCAATAACTTTGATTGTTCTTATTCCGCTGCATGTTATTATCATTGTTATTGTTAACCCTAGATAATATGAGGTCTAAACAACCTCGAGCTACAACGATCCTACAAGTGGCATCAGAGATAGGTTAGATTGTTACCTAGGGATTACAAGGTTTTTGGTTGTCGAAGAAATCTGCTGTGTGAAGGTACGATCTGGTTGAAAAGGTAAAATTGTTTTAATCGATTTTATGATTTAATATTATTGTCGAAGAAAACAATTACTATAATCGGTTAGAGATTTTATTATGGGTCAATGGTTGAATTTGTATACTGAGGAAGAAGCATGCATGTGAATAATTAATTCTAACCTCATATTACTAAGATATTGATTGGTCGAAATTGTTATCATTGGTCCGTATGATGTTTGATTATTAATTGATCGGTGGAGCAGTGATATTCGCAATGTTTATAAAGATTCGATTTATTTAGCATTCAAGATTTGATTTCTGTGATTTAATTGTGCCGAGTGATTTCATTGGTCAAGGCTTATAATGGGACGGCATGTGATACTAGTTTGTCGCCTGGTGCTTCTGATTTAATTAACCTCGTACCAAAGCATGTGATTAATGAGACAATGATTGGTTTTTAATTGGTCTAACAAAGATATCTGTTATTATTGTGGGACAAGGATATCATATGAGTAGGATTGATTACTTCAAAACATGGCTGTTGTGTCGTTTTCTGCATAGATATTCAATATAATCTCGTACCTTTATTGATCAAAGAGATTATTTTAGGATATTATTTCTATCATGAATATCTGATTGGTGGTTATAAACGGTGGTCTTCAAATGTTTGGTCGATTCACAATTAATAACCTTGGACCAAATTTAATGCTGATTGGTTTGTAAGAGTTGTCGTTATGCTGCTGCATTATTTTCACTCTGCTGCTACAAAGTTCACTCTACTGCTGTCATATTTACTCTGCTGCTCGACACTACTGCTGTGTATTACACTCTACTCCTGTCGGGTATTACTCTGCTGCTTGTTTCATAGTGCAAACTGCTGCTGTGTTATTTGTACTACTGCTGTGCTTATTGTATTTGGTTCGATATAGTAGCATGATTTACGAGTAGTAAGGGGAAGTATATGGTTATTGGTTAACACACATACAGGGGAAGTTCACACACACAAAGAGATTGGTTTGGTTTATAAAAGATTTAAGGCTCGTTTTAATTGAAGAATTGATTACGAAGAAGGTTGATTATCATTTATTTGATGTTGTAGTTGAGTTTCACAACTTTGTGTTTTATTATACCTTTTAGCAGGAGGTAACTTGTTTGTGCATTCAAGATGTGACGAAGAATTGACAGACACTTGAAGGAGTTACGTTATTGTGCTCAGTGGTTATTGTCAAGGGATTGCGATCTCCTTATACATTGGTTTACGTATACGTTCCAAGTCACGTGGTTAGTACAAGACATAAGACACAAGTTTGGGTTATTCAACTTCTTCATCAAGTTTGTTATACTCAGTTTTCTTCACATGTGATCATTACATATAGCCTACAGATTTGAAGAATCATGAAAATGACTAACACATTGATTTCAGGGGAAGCTTATTCTTATGATGTGTTTATTCATTTGATGTTCATGCACCACTCAAGGGGAAGTGTTTGATGTTTGCTACTATTGATCATTATTTCTACTGCTAGTTGGAGTTTTCTATTGTTTTGGGTTCATTATTCGTTTTGTGCTTCATGGAGGGCAATTTGAAACATTGGAAGGCTTGGATTGGAAGTTTGTGATATTGGTTCGTGGTGGTAAAGATCATATTTCATATGTTCCCTATTTGTTGATAACAAAAAGGGGAAGAGATGTTGGAGTGGCATGACATGGCTTAAGGGGAAGACAAGACTTGTTTCATTCAGGGAGATGTCTACATCTCAACTTCTCTACTTCGTCTAGGGAAGTTCGTACACGACTTTGTTTGTTTTGTCATCATCAAATAGGGGAAGATTGTTGGGATTCTTGATTTGATGGGACAAAATAAATAAAAGAATTAAAACAAGAGGGACTTAATGTGACAAAGGATGAAACTTCAAATGCAGGAAAAAGATTGCTACAGATCTTTTTATTATTTAGAAATATTCTTTGTAAACCTAATCCTCTAATATATAAAGAGGATACAGGTCGTATGTTTTATTATGTCTTCCACAATGTAATTTACAGAAAGTGTGTGTGTGTGTTCTAGGGCATATGTCTTGTAAATGCCTAGAACTAGTTTGTTTGTGTTCGATACCTCTAAGGTCTGAGATGTCTTAGATCCCTGTTACAGTTAGGTAACATGTTATTATTCTGATCAAATAATAATTGGAGGTGATGATGAAAAAACCTTGTGTCAATAACTTTGATTGTTCTTATTCCGCTGCATGTTATTATCATTGTTATTGTTAACCCTAGAATCAAAGTCTGCAATGGTAGCTTGTGATGGGCTGGGAGAATATGACTGGAGTGATATGGCTGAAGAAGAACCAAATTTCTCTTTGGTTGCTGCTGTTCAACCCAAAGTGCATAACTTTGCACTTATGGCATATGGTTCATCATCAGGCTCTGACTCTGAGGTATCTAATGATTCTGAATCATCTGGATGTTCTTTTAAATCTTGTTCTGACACTATAGAAGTTCTTAAGGCTAGGAATGAGAGTTTAAATAGAGAAGTTGAACATCTAAAACTTGATAACTTAGGTTATAAAGTAGGTATTCAAAATGTTGAGAGAAGGTTAGAATATCTCAAAGAGTGTGAAAAGGAATATGTAGAACAACTTAATCTCAGAGATATAGAAATTTTTAAGAAAAATAGTGAAGTAGAAGTTCTTAAAAATAAGTTAGAAGAAGCTGAAAAAGAAAAAGAGCAAGCTCTTGCTGAAAAAGATAAACATGTAGTAAGAGTACAAAAACAACAATATGCTTCTGATTTAGTTCATAAATCTATTGAGAATAATTTGATGAGAAAAGGTAGTGGAATTGGGTATAATGAAGTGGCTCCTCCAGCCAAAAGTGCTTTTGCTCCACCAGGAAAAGAACTATCCTTCATTAGTGAGCTGAATATTGAAAAACCTGTAGGTGAAAGTAGCACAAGTGTTAATGAGACACCTAAGGTTGAAGCTAGAAAATTTCCTAAAGCTCCTATTATAGAAGATTGGTATTCTGATAGTGATAGTGATGAGGAACAGGTTAAACAAACACAAACTGGGAAAAAGGAAGAAATTCCTACCAAGGTTAAACCTAAGGTAGAACAGATTAAGTTTGTCAAGCCTGTGTTAGGAAATAAGCTTGCTAGGAGAATGGTAGAGTACAATGAGGTGCCTAGAGAACAATTGAGAAGTTTTGATAATAAGCCTAGAGGTAACCAAAGAAACTTCAACAACCTAGTTTCACAGAGATTAGGTAACCAGTTTGAATTACAAAAGAAGGCTTGTTATAAGTGTGGTAGCTTTGACCACTTGATTAGTAGATGTCCTGAACACCAAAGACCTGTTTGGAATCAATATTCAAGGGTGAATCACAAATATGTCACAAAACAAACTCACCCACATCCAAATAGAAACATGGTTCCTAGAGCTGTTTTGTTGAGATCTGGTGCTACTAGATCTATTTATGCTGCTAAACCAAATGATGTTTTCAAATCAACAACTAGTTTTACTAGTGGCTCTATTGCTAGTAAGCATTCTGCTGCTAGTATGCACTCTGCTGCTAGCAAGCAAACTGCTGGTAGTACAAAACTTTCTACTTCTGCGCCAAAACATCTTCCAAATACAGTTGTTGGTAATCACTTTTATGCTGTTAAGGCCTCAGCTTGCTGGACTTGGAAACCAAAATCTAATGTTTCAAATACTGTTTCCAAGAATAGTAGTGCATCAAGTGATTTAAAGAAATTTGATTATACTGATGCACAGGGCAGATCCAAGTCAGTAATGGCTTGGGTCATCAAGAGAAACTGATTTCTCTATTCTTCATGTGCAGGTCAATCTACTGGATGAGCTTAAGGATATGGTTATTGTTGACAGTGGATGTTCTGGACACATGACAGGTGATGAGTCTCAACTTGAAGATCTTGAGGCTTTTGATGGTGGTTATGTAGCTTTTGGGAATGATCCAAAAGGTGGAAAGATTGTTGGAATAGGAACACTGAGAACTGGAAATTTGGACTTTGAGAGGGTGCTCCTTGTAAAAGGACTTAAGTTTAACCTTTTTAGTGTCTCACAAATGTGTGATAAAAAGAATTTTGTTCTTTTTACAGACACTGAGTGTATGATTCTTTCTCCTGATTTTCAATTACCAGATGACAAATCTGTGTTACTGAAGGTCCCTAGAAAGGAAAATATATACAGTGACCATATTAAGAATATTATTCCTAAGAGGGCTCTGACTTGTCTAATTGCAAAGGCCACTATTGATGAGTCCAAATTATGGCATAGAAGATTGGGACATCTGAACTACAAGACTATGAACAAATTGGTGAAAGGAAATCTTGTGAGGGGTATGCCTACAAAGATTTTTGAGAATTGTGAAACTTGTGTTGCATGTCAAAAGGGTAAACAACACAGAGTTTCTTTCAAGTCCAAGAGTGTTAACACAAATACTGAACCACTACACTTGCTACACATGGATTTATTTGGGCCTGTATTTGTAAAAAGTCTGAATAAGAAGTCATATTGTCTTGTTGTCACTGATGACTTTAGCAGGTTTACTTGGGTATTCTTTCTAGCCACCAAAGATGAAACTTCAGAAATACTCAAAGCTTTCATTACAAGAGTTGAAAACCTGCACAATCACAAGGTGAAGATTATCAGATGTGACAATGGTACTGAGTTCAAGAACAGTGAGATGAATCAATTCTGTGTGGGAAAAGGAATTCTTAGACAGTACAGTGTAGCAAGAACTCCACAACAAAATGGTGTTGCAGAAGGAAGAAACAGGACACTTATTGAGGCTGCAAGAACCATGCTATCTGATTCAAAACTACCTGTACCTTTTTGGGCTGAAGCTGTGAATACTGCATGTTTTGTGCAAAACAGAAGTAAGGTAGTCAAGCCTCATAACAAAACTCCTTATGAGCTATTTCATGGAAAGAAACCAATGATTGATTTTCTCAAACCATTTGGATGTCCTGTTACTATCTTAAACACAAAGGATCAGCTAGGCAAATTTGATGAAAAAGTTGATGAAGGAAATTTGGTTGGTTACTCTGTAAATAGTAAAGCCTTCAGGGTATATAATAAGAGAACCAAACATGTGGAGGAGAATCTGCATATCAAGTTTAGTGAAAACACATACAATTCTGCAGGGAAAGAACCAGAATGGCTATTTGATGTTGATATTCTTGCCAAAACAATGAACTATGTTCCTGTCATTGCCAGTGTTGATAAACCACAGGAAGAGTTTGTTGTGATTGAGAAATTGAAGATTGGTCCAACCTTTGTACCCTTTCAGAAGGAACAAAGCTCTCAAGATGATGTTGCTTCTCATGAAAAACCTAAGGAAACTGAAGAAGGTATAGTCATACCTAATGAAGCAGAAAAAGAAAATCCTGAAGTTCCCAAAGTAGTTGTTGATGTCTCTCCTACACAGCCAGAAGACTCTACTGCTGACTCAGAAGACTCTACTGCTAGGCCAAAAGTTACAACTACTGCTCCACCACATTCTGCTTCCAAGCCTACTAACTCTACTGCTACTTCAATGTTTCCTAATTTGGACTCTCAGGGTAGACCTATTGCTGAATCTATCTATCCTGATGATCCAAATATGCCTCCTCTTGAGAATATTTATTATGACACAGATGATGATGTACTTGATGGTCAGTTATTTGGAGCTGCTGCAGATTTTACTAATTTGGAACTCAATATTCCTATTAGTCCTACAACTACCACAAGAATACACAAGGATCATCCAAAAGATCAAATCTTAAGTGATCCACAATCATCCATTCAAACTAGGCAAATGACTAAAGCCTTGAAAGATCTTCAACATCAAAGTTTCTTTGCCAGATCTCTGCATCAAAGAAATAGTCATAAAGATCTTCAAAATTGCCTGTTTGCATGTTTTCTTTCTCAAATTGAACCCAAAAACACTTACAAAGCCTTACAAGAAGCAAGTTGGGTGGAAGCAATGCAAGATGAGCTTCTACAATTTAAGCTGCAAGAGGTTTGGACTTTGGTTGAACTGCCAAATGGAAAAAGAGTGATTGGCACAAAATGGGTTTTCAGATGCAAAAGAGATGAGAGAGGAATTGTCATAAGAAATAAGGCAAGGTTAGTAGCACAGGGATACACACAACAAGAAGGCCTTGATTATGATGAGGTATTTGCTCCAGTGGCAAGAATAGAAGCAATTAGACAATTCTTGGCTTATGCTTCATACAAAGATTTTGTAGTGTATCAAATGGATGTGAAAAGTGCTTTTCTGTATGGGACCATTACAGAAGAGGTTTATGTGGCTCAACCACCAGGCTTTGAAGACCCTGATCATCCTGACAAAGTTTACAAGGTAAATAGAGCAATGTATGGTCTACATTAAGCTCCTAGAGCTTGGTATGACACTTTGTCAACATACTTGCTAGACTCTGGGTTCAGCAGGGGAAAGATTGATAAAACTTTGTTTCTCAAAAGACAAAAGGATGATATTTTGCTGGTTCAAATCTATGTTGATGACATCATCTTTGGGTCTACAAACAAAGCTATGTGTGTTAGTTTTGAGAAGCTTATGAAGGACAAGTTTGCTATGAGTTCAATGGGAGAACTCACCTTCTTAGGTCTGCAAGTTACACAGAAAGAAAATGGCATCTTTATCAGTCAGGATAAGTATGTCAATGACATTTTGAAGAAGTTTGGCTTTGTAGATGCTAAGCCTGCCAAGACTACCATGGAAAAAGATAAACCATTGCTGAAGGATGAACATGGAAAGGAAGTGGATATACACTTGTATAGGTCTATGATTGGATCATTGATGTATCTTACAGCATCAAGGCCTGATATCATGTTTGCAGTGTGTGCCTGTGCAAGATTTCAAGTGTGTCCCAAGGAATCACATCTCAATGCAGTGAAGAGAATTTTTAGATATCTAAGGCATCAACCAAAATTGGGCCTTTGGTATCCTAAGGATTCACCTTTTGATTTGGTATCCTACTCAGATAGTGATTATGCTGGAGCTTCTTTGGATAGAAAGTCTACTACAGGGGGTTGTCAGTTTCTTGGAAGCAGGTTGGTGTCATGGCAATGCAAGAAGCAAACAGTAGTGGCTAATTCAACAACAGAAGCTGAGTATGTAGCTGCTTCAAGTTGTTGTGGACAGGTTTTATGGATGCAGAATCAATTATTGGATTATGGGTACAATTTCATGAACACTAAAATCCATATTGATAACAACAGCACACTTTGCATTATTAAAAATCCTGTGTTTCATTCTAAAACAAAACATATAGAGATAAGGCATCACTTTATAAGGGATTGCTATGAAAAGAAGTTGATTCAAATTGTTAAAATTCATACTGATAACAATGTTGCTGATCTTCTCACTAAACATTTTGATGTGGGGAGGTTTCAATTTTTAATTGCAAACATTGGTATGATCAATCTTTGAAAAACTTATCTCTTTATTTTTGTTAAAGTTTGTACAATGCATGTGCTGCTTGTTATTCTGCTGCTTGTTAATGAGTATATATTTGAGATAAAATGTACTATGCTGCTCTTTGAATTTTGGTCTAATTCTACTGCTAGTACATATGTTGGTTGTTTGCTTTGTGGTGTTTGGTCTAACATTTTGCAGGCATACGAATGGTGATTTGCAAGAAATTGAAACAAGAAAGTTCATATCATTCATTCATTCAAAAAGTACAAAGATCAAACATCAAAAGACAAAATACAAAAGCAGACATCATAACCTAACACCTACATCTTCATCACTTCCTAGGGCATGGAAGCCCAAGCACAACCTCTCTATCCTTTGGGAGAGGAGGGTTTTGTTTTGATGGTCCAAGAGAAAGACCAGGTGATGGTTGTGGCCTTGATCTTGAAGATTGTGGCCTTGGCCTTGAGGATTGTGGTCTCTCAGGAGTGGTAGGTGGATTGGTTGCTGGTTCTTCCTCATCTTCATCTGATGATGTGTAGATGAAAAGAGATTGATAATGCTGCACTGGAGGAGGTGGTTGCACAGGAATCCAAGCTTGGTCTTCTGATGATTCTGATGATGCTGGAGCCTCAGGGGACATAAGTTGTTTACCTCTTGAGGTACTTGGAGTTTGCTTTAGGTTAAGAAGATCTTTAAACACAGGAAGATCATGCTTCCTCTTACGTGCTTGTTCTTTTGTTCTACAACCAAATCGTGGAGGACGAAAAGGTGGAACATAGGGTTCCATTGGAGATTCATCCTCTGATGATGAATCGGATGAGATATTGATTATTTCGGGTGTTGATTTCATTGTGTGGTGATTTGATTGTAAAGATGGATAGTATTGATTGTGAGTGTGGCGTTTTTGAAAGTGATTAGGGTTTGATTGCATAATTTGGGGAAAAGATCTTGCCGGTTTTATAGGGATTACGGAGTGATATGTGCATTAATTGTTATGTATAGTTGACCAAGGTCCATAGTCAACTCTGCTGCTGGCTCCAGTTCACTCTGCTGCTAGTTTTATCACTCTGCTGCTAGTTGTGAATGACAGGGTTCTGCTGCTATGGTTGTAAGTAAGAGGGTGTTATGTGTAACTTTTATCCATCAGTTTAAAACCTAATTGATCTTCATAATTGGTTTTCATATGTTCTAAATTGAAGTTATCACAAATCCTTTCACCTAATCATTCCAATAATCACAAATCCCCAAATTCTCTAAAACCTAATTCATGGAGCTATCACGTATCTGGGCTGAGCAACACAACAGTGTGGTCGTTTTGAATGAAGAGTTAGTTCCTGAAGGTTTCACAGACATGGTAAAGTTTTTGAATGCTACTTCTCTTAGGTATGCACTCACTGTGAACCCTACTATATTTGTTTCCTACATCAAACAGTTTTGGTTTACAGCTAAAATCAAAACTATGAATGGGGAAAAATATGTCAGTGCCTTAGTAGATGGGCAAAAGGTACGTGTAACTGAATCATCTATAAGGGAATCTCTTCTCTTAGATGATGAGACAGAGACCACTTGTCTTGCTAATTCTGCTATTTTTGCTAGTTTAAAAGATTTGGGGTATGAGGGGAAACATACAAATTTAAAATTTCAAAAAGCTCTCATCTGTCCTCAATACAAGTTTTTGGTACATCTACTCCTTCATTGTTTAAGTCCTAAAACATCTGGGTGGCATGAGTTCAGTACTACCATTGCTTCTGCAATGATATGTCTGTGCAAAGGTCAACCATTTAATTTTTCTAAAATGATATTGGAGGGGTTATTTAAAGGTGTTAAAGATGGTTCTTATTTGCTATATCCAAGATTTCTTCAGATCTTTATTGAAAAACAAATTTCTAAAACAAGAACCCATGTTACTGAATATGATGCTCCAAAATTGGCTTCAAGAACTTTTACCTTTTTGACAAAGCATGGCAAAAGTTTTTCCGGTGCACATACCAATCTTACTTCTTTTATGGAACAACTTGTGCATAATATCCAGGGTGAAGGATCAGGAAATCCCACTGATTCCCATCACACACCCAATGTTCCTACATCTGTTATACAACCTACAAAACAATATACACGCAGGAAAACCAAAAAGGACACTAATCTACCTCAGGATAGTGTTAGTATGGCTGTACCAGATGAGGCTGTCCTAGGTGATGGAGAGGACATGTTGGCAAGGGCTGTCACTACTGCTTCTAGCTTAGCAGCAGAGCAGGATAGTGATAACATCATTAAGACCCAAACCAAGGCAACATCTAGAGAAACGGATTCTTATGAGTCTAATTCTCAGGATGGTAACCCTAGCCAAATGGAAAACATAGGGGGCTCAGATGATCAAACTAGGTTTGATACTGAGTTTTTGTCCCAAGATTCACCTCTCGGACCAGGTCACACAGGTCGAAGTGATGAGGACAGGCCAGTGACTCATGAATTGACGGATCCACTTGTACATGATGACAATGTCAGTGATTTACCTCTCGGACCAGGTAATACAGGTCGAAGTAATGAGACTACAATGCAACTTATAAAAGAATTGACGGCTACTTGTACCAGTTTGGGTTGAAGTGTAAGTCTTTGGAAGAGAAGGTTCTTAATCTATCTGATGTTGTTGCTGGTCAAGACAAGATCATCATCAAAATGCGAAAACAGATTAAGAGCTTCAAGAAATCAAGATCTTCAACCTCCTTGAAAAGATTGAAGAAAGTGGGGACTAATCAGGTTGTAAGTTCTTCTGAACCATCTACTCATTTGGAAGAGGATGCTTCCAAACAGGGGAGGAATGAAATTATCATGGATTTAGGGGAGGTAAATTTTGAAAAAGTTGATAATGTTCAAGATATGGATGTTGGAATAGTTTCAGGGGAGGTTCCAGTGATTGAAGAAATGGATGTGGATAGTCCTCAGAATGATGAAGACTTTGTGGTTGCTGATAAGTCTGGGAATGAAGTTGTTATGGAAAAGGTGGTTGCTGCACAAGAAAAGGTGGTAGATACTCTTAAATCTTTGGAGTCTGAGCAACTAGTGAAGGCAACAGGGTTGATGGGTAATGTGTTAAAGACTTTGGAAGATTCAGTGGAAAATGCTGCTATTGCTGACTCTACTGCTGTTCATAATTCTGCTGCTAAGAATTTTTCTGATTCTGCTGCTAGTGGAATAGTGAATACTGCTGAAGTACAAGACTCTGCTGCTGGATCTATGGACAATGCTGCTGCAGAGGCAATGGTTTTGCTAAGTAAGAAGACTACTGCTGACTCCCATACACCACAATTACCAACTCAATCATTATCACAACCTATCACAACAACAAACACAACATCAGCAACAAGAAAACCTCAAAAAGGAATAACAATAAGAGAACCTGCTGCTACTCAAAGGAAGACAATCATATCATCTTCTACAGATAAGGGTAAAGGCAAGCAAGTTGATATTCAGAGGTGGATGTATAAAGGCATTGATTTTACTGATGTACCTTTTGATTCTTGGCCTAAGCCATTGCAAGTTGAACATGATGAAGCTGCTGCTATTAAAGTACAAGAGTTGATTAACTTGGAAGATCAAAAACTGGCTGAGAAGGAGGCTGAAGGCTTAAGAAGGTATGATGAATGGGATGATGAAAAGATCAGAATTGCTGCTGATATTGAATTAAACAAGCTGATCAAGATTGAAGAAAATGAAGTTCCAAATTTTGATGTGCAATCTTGGTTTAGTGACTTTACTTCTAAGAAGAGAAAAGAAAATGCTGCTGCTAGAAGTAAGATAAAGATATTCAAAGGTCCAACTGTTAAACAACAAAGGAAAGAATATGAAAGGTATCTAAAGAATATGGGTGGATGGACATTGGTGCAGTTGAAAGCTTATTCTGATAAAGAAGTTTTTGACTTGTATCAACAAACAAAGAAGAGAACATATACTTTTTATGCTATTGGATGTGCTGAGGATTTGGAACAAATTGCTCAGATGAACAAGAAGTTGGTACCTGAAAAGATAACTGAAGCAGAGCAAATTCAAGAAGTTAATGTTGTTGAGGGTGATGCAGCAAAGACTACTTCTTCTGTGCAAGGTGATAAAAGAAAAGGTTTTGTTCAAAAATCAATTGTAAAGAAGAAGAGAAAGATTGGAGAAGGAAGCAGTTCTATGCCTGAAGGTAATGAATTTAAACATGATTTTGATCATATTCCTCTAGAGCATTTGAAAGAACAATTGAAGGTTTACACTATGGTTGGCAAGATGGAAGACCCTGAAGTGGTTGATGCTAAACCAATTGGTGTTAAATATCCTATCATCAAAGTGACTACAGGTTATGATACTAATATTGGAGCATATCATGATGTCCAGAGATCTGATGGTAAGTCTCACAGATTTCTTAGATTTCAACAGATGCTACATTATTTTGATAGAGAGGATGTTGAAGACTTGTGGAAGTTATACAAGGCAAAGTTTGGAGCTAAGAAGTTTGATGGTAAAAAGTATGAGATAGAGCAAATTGATCACATCATAACTTCTTCTGATAATGTTATGTGGAGAGCTCTTAAACTTATGTTTGAACCTTCAATGGATGATTCTGAATGGACAGAGATAATAGAGTACAAAGTAAGAAGATGGAGACTTTTTCAAGACTCTGGAGTTCATGTGTTGGATATTGGACCAATTACTTTGTATATGCTAGCTGAAGTAGATTATCCAGTGGTAAGATACTGGAATATTGTCAATCAGATGGTTAATGGTGATAAATCACTTAAGCTGCAGAAAGACTATGGTTCTGATGATCAAGCATTCAATTTGCTATTCAAGTATAAGAAGATATTTGATCAACTGAATTCTCAAGGGCTGAAGTGTTTGGAAGCATCCTCCAAGTGATTAATTGAGCTTAAAAGAAACTTACTTATTTAAAAATAAATAATAAGTTTAGGGGAGGATTGTTGGGTCTGAAACTGCTGCTGAGTGAAACTGCTGCTGAGTGAAACTGCTGCTAGTGGTAATGATTCTGCTGCTGAGATCAAAGTGCTGCTGAGGATAAATGCTGCTGACAGAATCTGCTGCTAATGGGATAAGGATGTATACGGTTTAGATAAATATAGAATAGATTGTGTAAATATTATATTTATGTAGAATATACTTATCTTGTAGAGAAAGGTATTGTAAACCTAGTAGGACTCCTTAGTCTATAAAAGGAGGATCCTAGGGTTAGTTTATGTACGTATTATTATTCACTTCAAGGTTGTAAAACCCTAGCATTGTTGAGTGCTCGTATTAATAATATTGAAGTGTTGAAAGAGAATTCTTAATCTTCTTAAGTTAAGCTTTTATATTCCGCGTTTAAGCTTAAGTGTTTGTTTAAAGTTAACTTCTATATAAGATCGTATAAGCTCAACTGGGATCAACAAGAACATATTTTTAGGGTGACGAAATGGTAGTCTTTTAGGCTTATAATAACCTGTATATTTGAAAAAGTATGTCATTTTATGTTGAGCTATAGTGTGTAACTAATACTTTGATTTATGTATCTTAATTCTAGTTATAATTATATGGGATAATCACCTCTAAATGAATTTTATTTGTCACCAATTTCTTTTACATGTATCAAATATTTTTTATTCCAAATAAGAATCATACAGTTTGCATCTTTTGGGTGTACTATTTGACCTGCATAGCAAGTTGTGCCATGCTAGACCGGTTACCATCCGACTCACTTCATAGGCATTTTTTTTTTTAATTCTATATCTTGGATACTCATCGGGTCGTTTCATAAATTCTTATAAGCATATATATATATATTTTTTTTTGTTAATTTAGTAAGTTAATTCAACCATAATTCAACACACCATCACAAATTCACAATCAACATTATCAACAGATTCACATTTTTTTCCGACATGTTTTGAGTTGATAAAATGAGCTACATACTGTAACACCCCCAAAATTTGATACAGCGGAAGACTCAGCAAGCTTTCGGGGTGCTATGGGGATTGGTATCCAACACAAGACATAATAGAACGAGATAAAGTAAACATAATAAAAACGCAACCAAAACGGGGTTTTAAAGTTTACATTTATCCGAACATCATTCAGAGTCAGGCCCAAAATAACATAACAGTAGGTCCATAATTAATTATCAGAGTTTAGAAAAATAGATCCATAAACCAAGAGCCTTAGCCGAGCCTTCCATTCCAAGCATCAGTATCATCACTTAATTACCTGAGAAAACGTGCTAAAAGTCAGCTTTCGCTGGTGAGATCATAGGTTTAAATTCATCTAACAATATAGTGGACATATACGCAAAATGCTTGCTAGCTAGACTAAGGATTCACTAAAAGCCTGCGGATACCCTCCGCTCCAATCCTAACACACGGATACCCTCCGTTCTAAAATAGATATTCGGGTAACCCCCGCAATACCAATAAATACTCGGATAACCTCCAAAGTATCATTAACCTATAGGTGCACGCTACAGTGTCTAAATAAGCCAACCTTGAATAGTACACATAATCCGTGTGACTAAAGCTGACAATAACCAAATAAGTCAACCTTGAATAGTACACATAAATTATGTGACTAAAGCTGACAAAACATCCTAGTCTATACGCATAGCAAGTTTAGAAAGAATATAAAAGCGATAATAGTCCACATAAAATAATTTGCACGTTTCTCACCCCAAGTATTGAAAACATAGTTCAAGAGTAAAAGTGGGGCTATGACTCACCTCAAGTCCAGAAAATAGCAAGAAGAAGTCGGTAGAAATAAGATGTATAGTAACTCACAAAACAGCAACTACGGACTCGGCACGACCTAACAATATCAACTCGTTCAGAAATCATTTCCTCAAATTCAAAATATTCCCAAACCCAAGCGTAATCCGTTTTATTTTCCGAAAATCCATTTCGTAAGAGTTTGATGTATTTACGTTTGGTATCCATACGGGTGGTGGGTCGACACAAAACAACCAAAAAGGTCACACAAAAGAATAATAAAAATAAACTATAGATCTAATATTAGCCCAATATATCACTTAAATAAATCGTCGAAGTTTATCAAATCCGTCGATTTGATAAACCTCATATTTATTTACGTAACATACCGTTCTAAGATTACACCCATTCCTAAAGCACATAGCACATAAACACTATATGGTATATATCGTAGTTTAATAAATTCCCTATATACATCGTCAAATTGGCCAGATTCCCTGATATATATATATTCGCAATTTATTACCCTTTACATATACCACAACCTATGGGCGTCGTAAGATACGATGCCCATTAATATATTCATTTCGTATAGCCAAATAACCCGGTTCAACCCTTCGGTTAAGTAGTTATTTAGTTATAGAAAACGCTTATACTAATCGTCATATATCCGTGACAACACGAAGTCACAAATAAACTTACCTGAACTCGTGTGACCACGACTCCGCATAACTCGATAGGTTTACTCGTTATATATATAAAATGACATTTTATTTAATGTTTAGTAATCGTCGAGAGTTTCTCGTTTTATAACACATTTTTATAATAATAATACTTCCAATAATATTACGCTACTCTCGTAGCCTAACATATATTTAGTCGTATTATTTATAATATGACTCGTGATTTTTATTATTATTAATATACGCATTTATATAATTATATATCCGTTATTCACGTCTACATACTCATATAAACGTTTATATTACTAATAATTATTATTACGAGTTTTATTATTTATGTTTTAATTGTAAATAGTTATCGAGTTACACGAAATGGTCACATGTACGAGTCATGACTCTCGGCTCATTGTCCAAGTCCAAAGTAATAAGCAAATGTCATAAAATCAATATAACTCCGTCCAACACAATCCCAATCCACGTGCTACAACAATAGGGTCCGACTACGGCACCCGACTAACCTATCTCCGTCAATCTAAGTGACCGTCTCACAATCGGTCCCCAAAACCACTTCTCGACAACACAACTCCAATAATACCACGAGTCCACAATAATGGTAACCAACAATAAATAATAACCATAAAATAAACTTAGCCGAAATATATATATTTCGACACCACAAACGGTTCTCAAAAATTAACCGCATTCGGGTCAAATACCAAGTCAACCCGAGTCAAATCATATACTAAGAGCCACGTGGGTCCTACCCGAGACCACCATGGTCGCGGCTAGCTCACAAGAGCTCGACCCAAATGACACAAATCGACCCATATGGGGTCTTCGGCTCCAACATGAATCGACCGACACCAAATATGATCCAAATCCAACTAATCAATCAAACCAAATCAAACAAATAATCACAATGACCAAATGTGGTCAACAATCAAGAAAACGGGTCAAAGATGACCACCACGACCCGGAATCAAATAAAGTCGAGGGTGAGACCTCGGCTAGGGGTCGACCACGCAACAAAACCCAACCAAACTTCAAAACCCGGATACCGAACCAAGATTTAACAAGTTTTTAACAAAACCCATTATTATTTTTATCCATTTCTTCCAAATCCGACCCAAGTTATAATAAATTCGTGGGTTTGGGTTCGTTTTTCAACAAAATCGATGCACCTCGTGCACACTTACCCGTGGATCTACAAAATCAACCAAGAAAGATGATGGTGGTGAGATGTGTGGCGTCGGTGGTGTTAGAACGAGGTGGGATGATGGTTTTTGGGCGCGTGAATCACCACAAAATAACAAGGATGATGTGGGGAGTGTTTTGGGAGTGGCGGTGTACGGTGGAGAGCGGCGATGGTGGCCGGTTTTTGGGTGGCCGGCGGTGGAGAAAGAGAGGAGAGGGAGTGGGTGAGTTGGTATAGTAAAAATGATAATATGAGGTTAGGGTTAAATAGGGGTATTTTCACTTTAGGTCCCTCAACTAAATTTTCTTATTATTTGCACACCAAACCTTTTTACCTCCAAGTTTAATTAATAAAACGTCCCCTCACGTAAGTGAAAACTTACGAATAAAATATTAAACGTCCCCGAAGCTCGTTATATTCACCATTTGACGGACTATATATATATTCCACCGAAATTTATAATAAATACGTGACTAATAGTCCAACGTATTAAAACTCGTAAGTTTTTAAACTTTTTAGTTTCCTAGTCCCGGAGTCAACGTAGTACCAAGTGAGAATTTAAAAATACATCACCGAGCATAATTTCATAATGAATTGTTAAAATAATTCACGAATTCCATAACGTCATAAAATATAATTATCCATAAAATTGGTCTTACAAGTTCGTTGTGAATAAAAATTCCAAATAAAAATTATAAACGAACTTTAACGTAATGCGGGTTTTCAAAATGGCTCCCTAAGTTGTCGGTTGTCACATCCTCCCAGTCTCAGAAGAAACCCGTCCCGGGTTTCTCTCGGAACAATTCATCTACGAAGTGAAAAGCTTCGGATATCTCTTCCGGAACTCGTCCTCACGTTCCCACGTAAATTCTGGTCCGTGTCGGGAATTCCAACGAACCTTGACGAGCGGAATGCGACTTCGCTTGAGTCGTTTAACTTCACGATCTTAAATCTCAATTGGCTCTTCCACAAAATTCAATTTCTCATCAATACGAATATCCTTCATCGGAATAATAGGCATCTCATCAGAAAGGCATTTCTTCAAATTACCAACGTGAAACACGTCGTGAACTTTACTCAGTTCATGTGGTAATTCCAACCTATAAGCCACGGGCCCAATTCTTTCTAAGATAAGAAATGGTCCAATGTAGCGTGGGTTGAGTTTTCCACGTTTCCCGAAACGTATTACACCCTTCCAAGGCGAGACTTTCAGCATCACTTTGTCTCCAACCTGGAACTCTAAGGGTTTACGTCTCTGATTGGCGTAACTTTTCTGCCTATCTCTGGATGCTTGCAACCGATCACGAATCTGAGCTACTTTCTCTGTAGTTTCCAAGATAAGTTCAGGGCCTGTGAGTTGGCTATCTCCAACTTCTGCACAACCAATAGGCGAACGACACTTTCTGCCATACAAAGCTTCAAATGGTGCAGCTTTAAGACTTGTGTGGTAGCTATTATTATAGGAGAATTCCGCAAGGGGTAAGTATTTCTCCCAGCCTTTACCAAAGTCTATGATACATGCACGAAGCATATCCTCTAACGTCTGAATGGTCCTCTCACTTTGACCATCGGTTTGGGGATGATATGCAGTACTCATATCAAGTCTCGTCCCCAAAGCTGTTTGAAGTGATCGCCATAAAGCTGACGTAAAGCGGCTATCGCGATCAGAAATAATCGATATCGGGACTCCATGACGTGAAATAATTTCCTTCACATACAACCTCGCAAGTTTATCCACACTATCATCTTCACTAATTGCTAGGAAATGAGCAGACTTTGTCAGACGATCCACAATTACCCAGATAGCGTCACAACTGCTAGCTGTCCTCGGTAATTTGGTAATGAAGTCCATTGTAATCCGCTCCCATTTCCAGACTGGAAGTTCTGGTTGCGTTAGTAATCCTGACGGTCTTTGATGTTCGGCTTTAACCTTAGAACATGTCAAGCACTTACTAACATACGATGCTATATCTGCCTTCATGTTTGGCCACCAATATAACTTCTTAAGATCCTGATACATTTTGTCAGATCCCGGATGAATAGAGTACCTTGACTTATGCGACTCATGCATAATTAACTCCCGAATTCCTCCATATAAAGGTACCCAAATCTGATCTCCAAAACATAGTAATCCATCAGAACGCTTAACAAATCTTTTCTCATTCTCAGCCATCCCAAATATATTCTCAGTAGATCTGTTTTCTGCTTTCAGCGCTTCCGTTTGAGCTTCAAGTATTTGAGACGGTAATGGCGATATGATAGTCATTCCCAATGACATAACTCGTAATGGTGGTATTCTTTCCTTTCGACTAAGAGCATCAGCAACAACGTTTGCTTTACCAGGATGGTAGCGAATTTCGCAATCATAATCGCTTAGCAACTCAATCCAATGTCGCTGTCTCATGTTAAGCTCTTTTTGATTCAAAATGTGTTGTAGACTTTTATGGTCAGTGAACACAACACACTTTGTTCCATACAAGTAATGTCTCCATATCCTTAAGGCGAAAACCACAGCACCTAACTCCGAATCATGGGTGGTGTAGTTTTTCTCATGCTTTTTGAGCTGTCGGGAAGCATAAGCTATCACCTTCTCTCGTTGCATTAACACGGCTCCCAATCCTTTATGTGAGGCATCACAATAGACGACGAAATCTTCGTTACCTTCAGGTAACGCTAAGATAGGAGCACTACACAACATCTTCTTAAGCAATTGGAAAGCTTCCTCTTCTTTATCTCCCCATTCATACGTAACACTCTTTTGAGTCAATTTGGTTAATGGTTTAGCTATCTTCGAAAATCCCTCAATGAATCTTCGGTAATAACCGGCTAACCCTAAAAATTGACGAACTTCTGTTGGGGTAGTAGGTGCAGCCCAATCTTTTATTGCCTCAATCTTAGCAGGATCCACATGGACTCCTTGTCTATCAATCACATGACCCAAAAATTGTACCGTCGGAATCCAAAACTCGCATTTAGAAAACTTGGCATAGAGTTTCTCCTTCCTGAGCAATTCTAAGATAAGTCTTAAATGCTCCTCATGCTCCTTCTCACTCTTCGAATAAATCAGAATGTCATCGATGAACACAGTCACGAACTTATCTAAGTAAGGCTTACACACCCGATTCATGAGATCCATGAATATCACTGGTGCGTTAGTCAACCCAAACGGCATCACCTGAAACTCGTAATGCCCGTAACGGGTTCTGAAAGCCGTTTTCGGAATATCTTCCTCGCGAACTCGAAGTTGATGATATCCCGATCTCAAATCGATCTTCGAATACACACTCGATCCTTGAAGTTGATCGAACAAGTCGTCGATCCTCGGTAACGGGTATCTATTCTTCACCGTTAACTTGTTCAGCTCTCGGTAATCAGCTCTCGGTAATCAATGCACATACGGAACGATCCATCCTTCTTCTTCACAAATAAGACTGGGGATCCCCAAGGTGAAGAACTTGGTCTTATGAATCATTTTTCGGCTAACTCCGCCAATTGTTTCGACAATTCTTCTAGTTCGGTAGGTGCAAGACGATAAGGCGCTCGTGCTACAGGTGCAACACCATGTATCAACTCAATCTGAAACTCCACTTGTCTAGTCGGCGGGATTCCCGGCAAATCATCGGGAAAACATCAGGAAAATCATGAACTATAGGCACATCTCCAATGCACCTTTCCTTTTTCTTCGTCCCTCCTTTCTCAGAAATTTGAGCTAAGAAAAGGTAACATCCCTTCTCCATTAGCTTTGGTAACTTAGTGCAAGAAATAACTGTTAATCGGGATGGGCTCCCCAAATCCTTCTGATCTCCTAATATATTTAGGATTTCCTTTCCGTAAGGTACACGCACGATCTTCTCGTCGCAAAGTATGTGAGCACGATACTTCGACAACCAATCCATACCAATGATAACATCAAAACTTCCTAACGTGACGGGTAGAAGATCTATGTTGAAAGGGTGGTTCAAGAAATTTAACGTGCAACCGCGAATGATGGTATTAATCCTTTCTATATTCCCATTTGCTAACTCTATATCATATCCAATTCCTAAGGCCATCGGGGGTTTCTCTTGTAAGGGTGCAAACGTAGTGGACACAAAACTCCTATCGGCACCAGTATTAAATAGTATGGAAGCATAACGATTATTGAGAAGGAACGTACCAGCAACGACGTTCGGATCTTCTCCTCTCTCGTTCCCGAGTGCATACACTCTTCCCTGAGCAGCTCCAGCTTCCACATGTTGGTCCCCGTTATATTGTCGTCCACAGTTTCCTCCAGCTCTACGGTTTCCATGATTGTACCCATTACCACCCGAGCCTTGATTTCCTCGGTTCCACGATTCTCTACACTCATTCCTATAGTGTCCCTTCTTTCCACACCCATAACAAGTAACATCTGCCATGTTTCACATTTCAGGAGCAGCTTGAACCATAGCAAGAGGTCGAGCTTTACAGTCCTTAGCTGTGTGTCCTTTCTTTGAGCAGTTCTGGCATTTCACACTACACCATCCAGTATGATGCTGGTGGCAACGACCACACTTGGGTGCATCACCGTTCTGGTTCTTCTTATTTCCATTCCCAATAGCATAAGCCTTAGCTTGTCTCTTGCTTCGGTGATCATTACCCTTAGAGTGTTTGTAATCCCCCGTAAATTTCCCTATAAATAATAAAAGTAAATCAAAGACTAATATATCATTTGGTTAATTAATAATGTTTTTACCAATAGCAATTTTTATTTTATTTTATTATCAAATATGCTATGTTACTTAAAATCACTACGATATTCGTAATCCCTGTTTGCTTGGAACGATGCTCACACACGCCCCATTATAGTCTAATAATCGCGAGAGTATTAAATTTTACCATTTACAAACTTACGTAACATACTTTAGTAAAACGCGTCCGACAACCTAAGAGTCTCACTAATTAATTACTAAACTAATTACTAATTATAATTAATAAATTTTACTAATTATACTTAACTATAAACCGGACCTTAATTACCTAAGCCCAAAGATATGCTCGGCCTGCTACTATTCCTAAGCCCAAAACCAACTCAAGCCCAACTTCCATTTTTATTTTGTTTTTCCACTCGACTAGGACTTATAGAAACGAGCATAGTACGCTCAAAACCTCCACACGACACCCCCATATTTTTACACGTACTCATACCTCACCTAGCCAACAATTAGGATGTCGAATTTTAGCATTTCACATTGAGTCTAGGCACGTTTTTAAGAAGCAAAGTAAATGTCCCTAAACCGATTTTCTCAAATGTCAACTTATACAAAACTAAACCATTTTGACCCACGATTGTTTCTAAAACCTCCTAAACTCATTTTAAACTCAAAGTAATATCTAAGTTTTGCTAAGTTTCCAAAAACTCATGAGTCACCACCGATTTACAAATCGGTTACACTAGAAAATGATGGTCGACATGCATGTATAAGCCAAACAAGTACACCCTTGATTTAAGCACACACACTTCCTACTTTTACCCCCTAGTGAAAGAATCTTGGTCCTTTTTATACTATACACTCCTAGTATCATGCGTGTATAAGATTTCCATACCCACGTTTCCTTTGAAAGATTGTGGAAATCGACACAAGAAACCAAAACTTTGAGTGTTGAGTACCACTCTTACAAGTTAGAGTTTTGAAAACACGTAACCTTCAAATCACATTAAAATTTGGATACTAGAACACCCCTAAAACCTTATATATATACGCATGCATGCATGCTACGTTTTCCCCACACCTATGCAAACTAAACTTCACAAAATAATTCTAAGTAAAGAACTAGGAGATAGGTCGAAGCTTTGGGTAGGATACAAGGAGAATCGGGTGGGTTTAGGAGAAGCTTTGGGTCGTTTGTGAATTTTGGTCGAGCAAACTAACATACTACGTACACATCTTCCTTAGTTCTCGACACTATGTCATCCTTTCCCCACCATTTGGTGTCGTAAGTCCTTATAGACTCATTTCAATTCTTGTTAATATACATTTAGTTGCATTGCATTGTTACACGACACACACAAACGCACCTCGTTATTTAAAATCTAATTAAACGACCTATATATATTATACGACCTCATATATAATTGGCACCCTAAGAAATGAGATACGTAAAGATTTGGAACTAAAACACAACGTATGAACTATTTTTAAGTAGGTTCCTAGCGTACCCCGAATCGTTTTAGAAACCAAAATATTTTTCTAAGTCTTTTATTTACTAAGAGTCGTCCAAGGCTAGTCCAAAACACGCGTATATTTTTACAAATTACTTAACGAGCATAACTTTTTATTTCACAAACCAATAGACCTCGTGTCACACAATTAATTTCGTATAGAAACTTTGTGATGAAAATCATGTTAAGAATTAGTAATCGAGCCAAAGCAATCGACCAAGAAACAATTTTTGAAAAGTTAATTAATATCGATTGGGCCTTAAGGCCCAATCCTTTCACAATAAGCTGAGGGTGTAAGCTTTTGGACAGCTTATTCACGGTCCAAATCTAGCCCAAAGCCCAGCCCAAAAACCCCGTAAGTCCATTGGACCTAAAAGTACTAATGGGCCTTAACTTTTCGTTAATAAGCCCAGAAGCTAAACATGAGTCTTTTCGAACTAATAAGCTGTCGAAATAAGCTTAATAAGCTGATTTGAAACTATTTAGAAAAAGAAAACATTAAGTTTTGAAAATATTAATTTTGGACTAGATTTGCAAAAGTTATGAATTTCGGGTCAAAAGTGTCAATATTTCAAAGTTTCGGGAAAATGTGTCATTTTGTAAACTTTAGGATAAAAATTGATTTTTATAAACTTTAGGGTGGAAAGTGTAAGAAAAATAAAGTTTTGGACTAAAAATGAAATTATATTAACTTTTGGACTAACGGCGTAACGCTAACGCCGTTAGGGTAAAAGTGTAAACTTTTGAAAATACAAGGACCATATACTAACATTGATATTTTCATGTTATTTGTACAAGTTCCCGTCACGACGTTACAATTATTTTCAAACTAGTATTATTATTATTATTAAACATACGTCTATTTTCAAACTAATATTATTATTATAACTAAACTAAACGTACAATATATTATAAAACTAAAAGTTTTACTAACCTCAAATTAACCAATCATGCATTTAAAAACTACTCGCGATTAAAACCCTAAGACTATCAAACACTAAAACATGCCATATATTATCTAGGTCGTGTGTGGAGCCGTTCCCATTTTGCAAACTGAGTATCGATAATTTTATTCACTAAACCACTAAGGTTAGTTCATAGCCTCGCCTTTACTTGTTTAAATGTTTTATAAACCCTGCGAGGGGGATACATGCTAGTTTTTACAAACTGAACACAAGTATTTTTCTTGGTATGCTTTACCTGATCTCGTTATTGCTTAAGTACTTTTCCTTGCTAAAAGTCCCTCATATCATGAGCCTTAGTCACCCAGGAGGTGAACGTAAATAATTGTGGATAGATCTATTAGGGACTGACCATCCCCGTTTGGGAGTTCGAGAAAACAACCAAACGCACTTTATTTGAAATTTAATAGGTTACTGGCAAGAACCTATCCCGAGGGCCCCCCTGTTACTATAATCCATCATTCGTGATGAGATCTATTAATCGGCTGAGCGTCATGAGCTTAATGCAATAACTACTGATTTTTAACTTATAATTGTATACCGGTGCAATTATCACTTATAACTTGTGTTCAATCTTTTAAACTTAAACCTATGAATATCACTCAATTTTTGTTGACTTTTAGCATGTTTATCTCAGGTCTATAATGAGCAAGGATAGGACGGAAGAGCACGAAATTCTTACAAAGGCTATAAATTTTTTATTATCATTCGAAAACCTATTTAACAAATTTTGAAAACCACTGGGACCTCATTTTGAAAACTCTGAATTTTACAAAACTTCAAATGATAAATATTTTTAAAAACAAATCATTTTCTACTGAAAAACTATGAGTTGTGAAGTAACACCCAATCTTTATTCCGCTGCAAATATTTCAAAATTGGGAGTGTTACAGATTGGTATCAGAGCTTTGGTTATAGCGAAACAGATCTATTTTAGATCTGAACTATAACAGTTTTTACAAACAAAACATTTTATAGCCCTACACTCTTCGTGCTTTCCGTTCCTGCATACTGCCTTGCTCAGTACATTACCTGTTAGGATTAGTCTGCATGTTTAGAAATTGCGCGTACATAATTATTATTTCATCCGTACTATTATATCTAGAAAGTAAAAGTAACTTATAAAATACTACTCCCGGTTACTACAGTAACATGTCTCCAAAAACTTCCTTGAACGCCAAAACTACTCTCCGTAATACTAATACATCCCCCGTCAATCAAAATTCTCCGAACACTGAGGATCCCTACGTACAAATATCATAGCCCCAACTTAATATAGGAATCACTTAGAAATCACTCCCATCATCACCTATTTCTTCACCTCTACGTCAAAAATTTAGGAGAGCTACTGAATCATATGAAGATATGATTGGTGGTCAGGCAACATTCGAAGTTGGACAAAGTTCACATCAAGAGAGGCCGTGGACGAATGTTGAGCCAAATTCTCCATTACCCTACACTTTAGATTCCCCAATACCATATATCCCAAATACCTTATCCTCACCTAATTCCCCCAACCACAATATAAGCACACCCGATTCTCAAACATGGAAGCAGCACAACTTGAACTTGAGAAAGAGATTAGATATTTACGTCAGAGGCGTAACTAATCTTAAGTTTACAAGTATCCCTGCTGCATCTACTAAATCAGACAGACTTGGTTAGTATTTCATGTAATGTTTAATAAACCTGAACCCTTCAGAACTTGAAATCAAATCTATAATAACCCCCTCTTCCGTTTCATCTCTCCGTTATAAATCAATCGTTTTCTTTCGTATCAAGCATGCATACTATGAATCCTCAGAATTTCATGCGAAAATCTCATCAATTGTTACCTCCCTTGATGAGCAAATAACTCTACGTAGAATTCTGACATATTAATAAGAGACCTTGTACTAATCGTTTTACAAAAACGATCAATCAAGTTATTAATATTATGATGACTTCTACTATACTATTCAAATCTACCGTGAGATTTCTTACAATTGTTAAGAAATTCTTAAACATACTATAATTAAATTTTCAAGAGAGAGAAAATTTATTTTAGTGGACGAATTGTTTTGTTCCTTAGTAATCTCATATCAAGAGTTGATTATCTATCTATGATACAACGCAGACATATCTTGAAATTAGATTACAGTAAGGAGTCAATTCAGTCTGTCATTAATGAAATAATTAGCTTCATTTGAATTATTCTGACATCAGAAGGATTCTAAGTTGAGTTTCGTTAATGATTTCAGAAGATGGACAACGTAAACAATACATGTACTCCATCATCATCAAAAATCACCATGACTACTGAAGATGTCAGGGAGTTGATTAGCAACATCATGTCAGTAGTACTTAAGGGAGTCACTATAGTTTATCCAAGAAGAGAGTCGGATACGCCTGACAAGCAGGAAAACTACACGGAATATAGGTCAACCTACTCTAAAACGCCAGAAGGAATGGCTAACCCTACCCACACCCATAACCAAGGAATTAGGCAAGAAGTTAGACCTAAGGAAACCAAACAAAAGCAAAAACTCACAAACATAGGAACCAACAACTACTGTAACATCACCAAAACTCAAAACTGCCACCACAAACGTCTGGGAGATCGTTTCAACTATCATCACCGACTAGGATGCAAACAAAGGACTAATAGATACTGCCTTGCCACATATGTTGCCAGAAGGGTATATCTTGGAGGTAAACCCCTGTGTCCAAAATGCAAGATGCATTACACAGGAGTCTGCAAGATTAAGTACCTGGAGTGTCAGAAGATAGGACACAAGGCAACTAACTGTAGGACTTTGGATAACAAGGGACAAACAACAACCGTAATGTGCTACGGATGTGGTGCAAGAGGACACTACAAGAACAGAAGTCCAAACTGGAAAGCCAAGACTTTCGCTAGGAAATAAAAACTCAACAAGGACGTCGGTGGTATCAAGGGAATGATTACTAGATTTATGCAGATGGATAAATTCCTGTTGTGAATAAATAAACTCTAGTTCAAAAATTTCCTGATTGTACCTCTTCCTTGTGTTTTACTTTAAGTTACGATGGATGTAACTAAAGTATAACAATTATCCTTCTACCGTATCGAAAAATCTACCTTGTAATATTTCCAAAATAATTATAATCTACGTCAATTTCAATTCCCATCCCAATTACCATATAACAGCATACTGTTATTTCCATAGAAATTTCTGACTCATTATATATATATATATATATATATATATATATATATATATATATATATATATATATATATATATATATATATATATATATATATATATATATGTATGTATGTATAATAAAATAAATAAATAAATCAATGAATAAAGTTCCTACTTTATTCTTAAAAGAAATCACATATTATATCATAATAACAAAACGTTGAACACCATCTAACACAACTTAAAGAAAAACATAAATACCACTGTGACTGAACCAAACATCACATCATTTAGTCCTAAATTATACATAGCCTGATCAACTATGTCTAATTTAGGAAGAATCATGTCATGATGGAACAATCATAATACCAAAAATTCTAAATAACAATCTCCAAATAAAAACAACAAATATAGATAAATATTACAAACTACCATAAATACCTATCCTATTCCTTCGTCATTAGGACGAGAAGCCAACAAAAGTACAAATAGGAAAACTCTAATAATGAAAGGTTTATCCAAATCCATGGAAGTTAATAAATAAACAAATAATTAGCATCGGAAATGCTAACGTCACAATAATTACAATATAAACCATAGAATCTTCAATAGGTTGATCCGCTATGACCACAAAAACCCCCACCAACAAAACCATAGCAAAAGCCACCACAGGATGAATCACCTTAATTATGCTGAAAGATAAATATAAACAAATCATTAAAAATTATAGCAAGACTAGTTTTTAATCATAAGGACAAATAAGTCTTATTTCACATTTATTGAGGATTACATAGAAACACGACAAGGAATTAAGTTAAAACAACCCTAGCTTAAGATTATTACCCCCATATCTTGTCCACGGTAATGGCTAGAACCGTGAGGGGTATGACAAACAACAAGATCGCAACCAAGAACCCAAAGTCTTCGTCTGGAACATACGCTAAGTAGACAGCGGCAAGAACGACATACACAATCGCTAGTATAGTAATTAGGCTCGGCATTTTTTCAGAAGTATTTTAAGAATAGAAGATGAGAAATGATAGGAAAATGGTTGGTGGAAGAAATGGAAATTTGAAAAGGGTATATGTAGGTGGAAAAACTAGCCGTTAGACACTATTCACGACCGTTAGGATCACTATTCCCGACCGTTGGGTACGGTACACCTAGCCGTTATTTTACTATTCAAAACCATTACCTTCAATATTCACAACCCTTAAATACACTAGTTACTAGATCCTGTCTAGCACACATAAGTCTAAATAAACCGCGTCTCCTAAATCTTAATCTCTCGACAACCCTCTGATCGAAATTTCCTAATACCAGAATTTAGTTAAACTTGAATTCCGGGACGGAATTCAGAATGAGGGGTAGGTACTGTAATCCCCCGTAAATTTCCCTATAAATAATAAAAGTAAATCAAAGACTAATATATCATTTTGTTAATTAATAATGTTTTTACCAATAGCAAATTTTTTTTTTTTTTTTTTTTTTTTTTTTTTATTATCAAATATGCTATGTTACTTAAAATCACTACGATATTCGTAATCCCTGTTTGCTTGGAACGATGCTCACACACGCCCCATTATAGTCTAATAATCGCGAGAGTATTAAATTTTACCATTTACAAACTTACGTAACATACTTTAGTAAAACGCGTCCGACAACATAAGAGTCTCACTAATTAATTACTAAACTAATTACTAATTATAATTAATAAATTTTACTAATTATACTTAACTATAAACCGGACCTTAATTACCTAAGCCCAAAGATATGCTCGGCCTGCTACTATTCCTAAGCCCAAAACCAACTCAAGCCCAACTTCCATTTTTATTTTGTTTTTCCACTCGACTAGGACTTATAGAAACGAGCATAGTACGCTCAAAACCTCCACACGACACCCCCATATTTTTACACGTACTCATACCTCACCTAGCCAACAATTAGGATGTCGAATTTTAGCATTTCACATTGAGTCTAGGCACGTTTTTAAGAAGCAAAGTAAATGTCCCTAAACCGATTTTCTCAAATGTCAACTTATACAAAACTAAACCATTTTGACCCACGATTGTTTCTAAAACCTCCTAAACTCATTTTAAACTCAAAGTAATATCTAAGTTTTGCTAAGTTTCCAAAAACTCATGAGTCACCACCGATTTACAAATCGGTTACACTAGAAAATGATGGTCGACATGCATGTATAAGCCAAACAAGTACACCCTTGATTTAAGCACACACACTTCCTACTTTTACCCCCTAGTGAAAGAATCTTGGTCCTTTTTATACTATACACTCCTAGTATCATGCGTGTATAAGATTTCCATACCCACGTTTCCTTTGAAAGATTGTGGAAATCGACACAAGAAACCAAAACTTTGAGTGTTGAGTACCACTCTTACAAGTTAGAGTTTTGAAAACACGTAACCTTCAAATCACATTAAAATTTGGATACTAGAACACCCCTAAAACCTTATATATATACGCATGCATGCATGCTACGTTTTCCCCACACCTATGCAAACTAAACTTCACAAAATAATTCTAAGTAAAGAACTAGGAGATAGGTCGAAGCTTTGGGTAGGATACAAGGAGAATCGGGTGGGTTTAGGAGAAGCTTTGGGTCGTTTGTGAATTTTGGTCGAGCAAACTAACATACTACGTACACATCTTCCTTAGTTCTCGACACTACGTCATCCTTTCCCCACCATTTGGTGTCGTAAGTCCTTATAGACTCATTTCAATTCTTGTTAATATACATTTAGTTGCATTGCATTGTTACACGACACACACAAACGCACCTCGTTATTTAAAATCTAATTAAACGACCTATATATATTATACGACCTCATATATAATTGGCACCCTAAGAAATGAGATACGTAAAGATTTGGAACTAAAACACAACGTATGAACTATTTTTAAGTAGGTTCCTAGCGTACCCCGAATCGTTTTAGAAACCAAAATATTTTTCTAAGTCTTTTATTTACTAAGAGTCGTCCAAGGCTAGTCCAAAACACGCGTATATTTTTACAAATTACTTAACGAGCATAACTTTTTATTTCACAAACCGATAGACCTCGTGTCACACAATTAATTTCGTATAGAAACTTTGTGATGAAAATCATGTTAAGAATTAGTAATCGAGCCAAAGCAATCGACCAAGAAACAATTTTTGAAAAGTTAATTAATATCGATTGGGCCTTAAGGCCCAATCCTTTCACAATAAGCTGAGGGTGTAAGCTTTTGGACAGCTTATTCACGGTCCAAATCTAGCCCAAAGCCCAGCCCAAAAACCCCGTAAGTCCATTGGACCTAAAAGTACTAATGGGCCTTAACTTTTCGTTAATAAGCCCAGAAGCTAAACATGAGTCTTTTCGAACTAATAAGCTGTCGAAATAAGCTTAATAAGCTGATTTGAAACTATTTAGAAAAAGAAAACATTAAGTTTTGAAAATATTAATTTTGGACTAGATTTGCAAAAGTTATGAATTTCGGGTCAAAAGTGTCAATATTTCAAAGTTTCGGGAAAATGTGTCATTTTGTAAACTTTAGGATAAAAATTGATTTTTATAAACTTTAGGGTGGAAAGTGTAAGAAAAATAAAGTTTTGGACTAAAAATGAAATTATATTAACTTTTGGACTAACGGCGTAACGCTAACGCCGTTAGGGTAAAAGTGTAAACTTTTGAAAATACAAGGACCATATACTAACATTGATATTTTCATTTTATTTGTACAAGTTCCCGTCACGACGTTACAATTATTTTCAAACTAGTATTATTATTATTATTAAACATACGTCTATTTCAAACTAATATTATTATTATAACTAAACTAAACGTACAATATATTATAAAACTAAAAGTTTTACTAACGTCAAATTAACCAATCATGCATTTAAAAACTACTCACGATTAAAACCCTAAGACTATCAAACACTAAAACATGCCATATATTATCTAGGTCGTGTGTGGAGCCGTTCCCATTTTGCAAACTGAGTATCGATAATTTTATTCACTAAACCACTAAGGTGAGTTCATAGCCTCGCCTTTACTTGTTTAAATGTTTTATAAACCCTGCAAGGGGGATACATGCTAGTTTTTACAAACTGAACACAAGTATTTTTCTTGGTATGCTTTACCTGATCTCGTTATTGCTTAAGTACCTTTCCTTGCTAAAAGTCCCTCATATCATGAGCCTTAGTCACCCAGGAGGTGAACATAAATAATTGTGGATAGATCTATTAGGGACTGACCATCCCCGTTTGGGAGTTCGAGAAAACAACCAAACGCACTTTATTTGAAATCTAATAGGTTACTGGCAAGAACCTATCCCGAGGGCCCCCCTGTTACTATAATCCATCATTCGTGATGAGATCTGTTAATCGGCTGAGCGTCATGAGCTTAATGCAATAACAACTGATTTTTAACTTATAATTGTATACCGGTGCAATTATCACTTATAACTTGTGTTCAATCTTTTAAACTTAAACCTATGAATATCACTCAACTTTTGTTGACTTTTAGCATGTTTATCTCAGGTCTATAACGAGCAAGGATAGGACGGAAGAGCACGAAATTCTTACAAAGGCTATAAAATTTTTATTATCATTTGAAAACCTATTTAACAAATTTTGAAAACCACTGGGACCTCATTTTGAAAACTCTGAAATTTACAAAACTTCAAATGATAAGTATTTTTAAAAACAAATCATTTTCTACTGAAAAACTATGAGTTGTGAAGTAACACCCAATCTTTATCCCGCTGCAAATATTTCAAAATTGGGGGTGTTACAGTGTTGGTCTCTCTTTCTCTTTCCATTCTTCTCCTTATCAGCTCCTTCTAATTCCAACGAATCCATAAGTTGTTGAGCAATTGTGATTGCCTCATGGATGTTTGCAGGCCTAGCAGAAATCACATCATTCCTTGTAGCTACAGGCAACCCATCAGTATACCTCTCGATCTTTTGAGTCTCGGTTTTTACCATATCTGGGCAAAGCAAGGCCAACTCCTAGTAACGACGATTGTAAGTCGTCATATCATTACCTTTCACTTTGTGGTTCCAAAACTCAATCTCTAGCTTCTTGACCTCATTCCTTGGGCAATAAGTCTGAATCAGTAGAGACTTAAATTGCTCCCAAGTCATGGCATAAGCTACCTCACTCCCAACTGAATTTCGGTAATTGTTCCACCAAGTTAAAGCTTCATCCTTGAAAGTAAAAGAAGCAAACTTTACCTTCGCATTCTCCGCACAACCACTGACATTGAACACTGACTCAGTCTTCTCAATCCATCTGACTAAGTAAACCACTCCTTCAGTTCCACCAAACTCAATGGGTCCACAAATCTTGAACTCCTTGTATTGACATCCATTAGCACGAACAGGTGGATAAGTTCCAGCAGAATTGTTGGAATGATTTGACTCAACTAGTAGTTCAACAACTCTTTGCTCTACGAGCTGATTGATCATAGCTTGATCCACAGTAGGATTAAGTGGAACATGATCATTGTCTCCCTGAACATCAACATTTTGATTCCTGTTGTTGCGGTTAGTAGTGTCCAGGTTATCGAGAGTAAGGGTTTCAACATTTCGAGTAGGACGACGTCCTCGGCGACCAGGGGTAGTCACTGCAGGACCAGTTCTGGTAGCTCTAACAGGGTTTCGTCGTGGGGCCATTGATCTGAAACATCATACAAGTTCATGAGTCTCCAATAGAACTTATCAATATGCTCAACAAAAGTAATCCAACGAAGCCATGTCATGGAAAGAATAGCAACAATACACCACGAAACATCAATAAAACGGATAGGGACTCAATTTCCATAATACCCAAAATCACATAATACCATATATTATTAACCATCAACCATACAATAGAGATCTAACATCGCTCCAACTACTGGAAAACACAAAACATACTAATCGTTCCAAAAGAGACGAATACTGAACAAAATACATCAAAACATGATAACTAGCTTTTCTAGCCGAACACTCCTCGGGTAGAAAGCAACAAGACCACATAACCCAAGCAACTAGCCACGCTGCTGGCAGAGGCTCCTCAACTCCTGCCTCAAGCCATCAAGATCTCTCCACAAAGATCCTAGCTCCACGCTATGGGTGTCTCGGTCTCTCTTGAGGTCAGCCACCTCTTTCTCCAGCTCGGCATTCCTTTGCCATAGCTTGCGGTCGGCCTCTCGAGCAGTAACAAAACCTCGCTGTAAACTATCAATATGCTCGTGAACCCCCATCAAAACTCTCCTCATCTCAGTAGTCCTGCCTACAACCACAGTCATATCAACCCTCAGATCCGCTATGAACTCTCCAATAACCCTCTCAAGTCGATCAGATATACGTGCAACTCTCTCACCAAGCTCAGTAATCTGAGCCCATAACCTGCCAATCTAACCTAACTCTGCATGCTCAGCAGAAACCTCAGAAGATGCATCCGACTCATCGGGACTACCAGGTGGCAACTCAACCAAAAACGGATGATCAGGTGAATCAGGCTCAATCGGATGTATAGGTGAATTAGGCTCCTCAGCCTGAGCTGGTGGTACTAACACATCATCATCATCAGGCATCTCATCCTCCTGAGGGTCATCATCATCACCCTGCTCAGCCTCCTGAGGGTCATCCTCCTCCTCAGGGTCATCAGCCTCATCCTCACCCTCGTACTCCTCCTCCTCCTCATCGGAAGAGTACCTCATCAATCGTCGTCTCCTAAAAGGTGAACCATGTGGAGATGTGGTCGGTGATCTAGGACGACGACGCAATGATGTGGGTGGTGCCTCTGACAGAAGAGAGTGAGCATCAATCTGTAAAGGTGATGGAGTAGGGCGTACCGACATGCGTGCCGTAGCTTGGTGGGCAAAGCGTGGGGCCACACGAGCCAAAGCCTGATGAAGAGTAAGCTGCCTCGATGTACCAGGGAGCCCTAGAGAAGATGAGGGTCCCTGCGTAGATGCAGCAGGTGGTGCTGAAGTAGAAGCTGTCTGCGGCACAGTAGCTGAAAGCATGGCAATCTGGTAAGGATCATCAGATGCCATAGTGAACTGTGCAGGTAAAACCAGTGCAGTAAGAATATCCTCGACAACATCGGGCATATGGGAGGCCATGGTCTGTGACAACGGCGTAGGGTAGGCGTAAGTGTTTCAAAACAACTAAATCACAGCTCAAAATACCATACTAAGAATCCTCAACAAATAATCTCAATAAAGAATTTCAAACACCGCATTACTAAAACGTTTATAAAACAATTAGACCATATAACTCTTCGAAACGCCATCTTATTACTAAATCCATAAATCTCAAATCATCTCAAGAAATCCCAAGTCTAATAATCATCTCAAATATCTCATAATACATCAAAATAATAGAAGATGCTTCGGCTTGGCGGGCTGGCGGGCAGTGGTCAAGGATCATTTTCTATAAAAATTCGGTTATAGTTTAGGCGTTTATTTACCTAGTTCTCTATAACCTTGGCTCTGATACCAATCTGTAACACCCCTAAAATTTGATACAGCGGAAGACTCAGCAAGCTTTCAGGGTGCTACGGGGACTGGTATCCAACACAAGACATGATAGAACGAGATAAAGTAAACATAATAAAAACGCAACCAAAACGGGGTTTTAAAGTTTACATTTATCCCAACATCATTCAGAGTCAGGCCCAAAATAACATAACAGTAGGTCCATAATTAATTATCAGAGTTTAGAAAAATAGATCCATAAACCAAGAGCCTTAGCCGAGCCTTCCATTCCAAGCATCCGTATCATCACTTAATTACCTGAGAAAACGTGCTAAAAGTCAGCTTTCGCTGGTGAGATCATAGGTTTAAATTCATCTAACAATATAGTGGACATATACGCAAAACGCTTGCTAGCTAGACTAAGGATTCACTAAAAGCCTGCGGATACCCTCCGCTCCAATCCTAACACACGGATACCCTCCGTTCCAAAATAGATATTCGGGTAACCCCCGCAATACCAATAAATACTCGGATAACCTCCAAAGTATCATTAACCTATAGGTGCACGCTATAGTGTCTAAATAAGCCAACCTTGAATAGTACACACGATCCGTGTGACTAAAACTGACAATAACCAAATAAGTCAACCTTGAATAGTACACATAAATTATGTGAGTAAAGCTGACAAAACATCCTAGTCTATACGCATAGCAAGTTTAGAAAGAATATAAAAGCAAAAATAGTCCACATAAAATAATTTGCACGTTTCTCACCCCAAGTATTGAAAACATAGTTCAAGAGTAAAAGTGGGGCTATGACTCACCTCAAGTCCAGAAAATAGCAAGAAGAAGTCGGTAGAAATAAGATGTATAGTAACTCACAAAACAGCAACTACGGACTCGGCACGACCTAACAATATCAACTCGTTCAGAAATCATTTCCTCAAATTCAAAATATTCCCAAACCCAAGCGTAATCCGTTTTATTTTCCGAAAATCCATTTCGTAAGAGTTTGATGTATTTACGTTTGGTATCCATACGGGTGGTGGGTCGACACAAAACAACCAAAAAGGTCACACAAAAGAATAATAAAAATAAACTGTAGATCTAATATTAGCCCAATATATTATTTAAATAAATCGCCGAAGTTTATCAAATCCGTCGATTTGACCTCATATTTATTTACGTAACATACCGTTCTAAGATTACACCCATTCCTAAAGCACATAGCACATAAACACTATATGGTATATATCGTAGTTTAATAAATTCCCTATATACATTGTCAAATTGGCCAGATTCCCCGATATATATATTCGCAATTTATTACCCTTTACATATACCATAACCTATGGGCGTCGTAAGATACGATGCCCATTAATATATTCATTTCGTATAGCCAAATAACCCGGTTCAACCCTTCGGTTAAGTAGTTATTTAGTTATAGAAAACGCTTATACTAATCGTCATATATCCGTGACAACACGAAGTCACAAATAAACTTACCTGAACTCGTGTGACCACGACTCCGCATAACTCGATAGGTTTACTCGTTATATATATAAAATGACATTTTATTTAATGTTTAGTAATCGTCGAGAGTTTCTCGTTTTATAACACATTTTTATAATAATAATACTTCCAATAATATTACGCTACTCTCGTAGCCTAATATATATTTAGTCGTATTATTTATAATATGACTCGTGATTTTTATTATTATTAATATACGCATTTATATAATTATATATCCGTTATTCACGTCTACATACTCATATAAACGTTTATATTACTAATAATTATTATTACGAGTTTTATAATTTATGTTTTAATTGTAAATAGTTATCGAGTTACACGAAATGGTCACATGTCTGAGTCATGACTCTCGGCTCATTGTCCAAGTCCAAAGTAATAAGCAAATGTCATAAAATCAATATAACTCTGTCCAACACAATCCCAATCCACGTGCTACAACAATAGGGTCCGACTACGGCACCCGACTAACCTATCTCCGTCAATCTAAGTGACCGTCTCACAATCGGTCCCCAAAACCACTTCTCGACAACACAACTCCAATAATACCACGAGTCCACAATAATGGTAACCCACAATAAATAATAACCATAAAATAAACTTAGCCGAAATATATATATTTCAACACCACAAACGGTTCTCAAAAATTAACCGCATTCGGGTCAAATACCAAGTCAACCCGAGTCAAATCATATACTAAGAGCCACGTGGGTCCCACCCGAGACCACCATGGTCGCGGCTAGCTCACAAGAGCTCGACCCAAATGACACAAATCGACCCATATGGGGTCTTTGGCTCCAACATGAATCGACCGACACCAAATATGATCCAAATCCAACTAATCAATCAAACCAAATCAAACAAATAATCACAATGACCAAATGTGGTCAACAATCAAGAAAACGGGTCAAAGATGACCACCACGACCCGGAATCAAATAAAGTCGAGGGTGAGACCTCGGCTAGGGGTCGACCACGCAACAAAACCCAACCAAACTTCAAAACCCGGATACCAAACCAAGATTTAACAAGTTTTTAACAAAACCCATTATTATTTTTATCCATTTCTTCCAAATCCGACCCAAGTTATAATAAATTCGTGGGTTTGGGTTCGTTTTTCAACAAAATCGATGCACCTCGAGCACACTTACCCGTGGATCTACAAAATCAACCAAGAAAGATGATGGTGGTGAGATGTGTGGCGTCGGTGGTGTTAGAACGAGGTGGGATGATGGTTTTTGGGCGCGTGAATCACCACAAAATAACAAGGATGATGTGGGGAGTGTTTTGGGAGTGGCGGTGTACGGTGGAGAGCGGCGGTGGTGGCCGGTTTTTTGGTGGCCGGCGGTGGAGAAAGAGAGGAGAGGGAGTGGGTGAGTTGGTATAGTGAAAATGATAATATGAGGTTAGGGTTAGGGTTAAATAGGGGTATTTTCACTTTAGGTCCCTCAACTAAATTTTCTTATTATTTGCACACCAAACCTTTTTACCTCCAAGTTTAATTAATAAAACGTCCCCTCACGTAAGTGAAAACTTACGAATAAAATATTAAACGTCCCCGAAGCTCGTTATATTCACCATTTGACGGACTATATATATATATTCCACCGAAATTTATAATAAATACGTGACTAATAGTCCAACGTATTAAAACTCGTAAGTTTTTAAACTTTTCAGTTTCCTAGTGCCGGAGTCAACGTAGTACCAAGTGAGAATTTAAAAATACATCACCGAGCATAATTTCATAATGAATTATTAAAATAATTCACGAATTCCATAACGTCATAAAATATAATTATCCATAAAATTGGTCTTACAAGTTCGTTGTGAATAAAAATTCCAAATAAAAATTATAAACGAACTTTAACGTAATGCGGGTTTTCAAAATGGCTCCCTAAGTTGCCGGTTGTCACATCCTCCCAGTCTCAGAAGAAACCCGTCCCGGGTTTCTCTCGGAACAATTCATCTACGAAGAAGAACAGTCACATACAAATAAGTTTTTCAACCTTATCAATACTTTATTTTTATCTACTTGCTCGTGTTTTAGTTCAATCATCATCGATGAGCCTTGGCGGTACGTGCATCTAGTTTACATCTCCAATATCATCGTTTAAGACCCGATAAAGGTGACGTCTTACAGTTGAAACCTCGAATTTTAAAGAAACGGTGACAAAAAAAATTGTGACATGCAATAAAATGCATTGTATTTTATGGTAAACATTATAGGTATATAACTATAACTACTTATATATCACAAAATGAAAATAAACTTATAATAAGACAAGTTTTAGTGACACACAATAAAAGTGTTATTAAATTTATTTTATAGTAAAAAGTTACTCCGGTAAAATATGTTAAAACCAAAGAAATTAAGTACAATAGAATGTGGATGATGTACCACAAAAACCTCAAGCACACACGTTTCATAAAATATTAAAAAAAAAAAAAAAAAAAAAAAAAAAAAAAAAAAAAAAAAATTGCTTTTGACATGCCAAAGACACAACTACTCTAGCTATATACATTACAAATAGAACCATGAAAAATCATGCATAACTAAAAGAAATCTACTTATTACTTAGAAGCAAAAAATGTAGATGTTTCATATAAACGTTATCCACTTTCGCATCATTATTCACTCTCCCTAAAGATCAAGAAAAATACTTTTCCATCATCCTTTGCATCTTCATTACTATCATCAAACTTCGAAAGGAGATCAAAAGGGTTTGGAGAGGTGAATTCAGATTTATAAAGTTTTAGCGACTCCCCATCATCACTCACTAGCACGAGCTTTCCATTAAGCATCTTACTTTCTTGTTTATTAATCTTTGCAACCAAGGGTGTAGTACTTGGACTACCAGATGCCATACCAACTAAGGGTGGCATACTATTTTTATAACTATTTCGTATTTATGCGTTCGGTTTTTAAAAATTGTTTATTTATAGAGCATCGATTGACATGCCTAAATCATATATGTCTAATCTTATGTGGCATAATTCTATTAGTGACGGTAGATGAACTCACATTGTCACAAACCAATAAAACACTTCCACCTCCCTTTAGGCATAAAATTAGATATATATTTAGGTCTCTCAATCAGTTTTCTTATTTATAACCTTGTTATGTTTATTTTAAATGCAACTAATTACTTTTGTGTTCTAGTTTTGTCTCCAAATATGATGATAGACTTTTTGGTCGTGGATTCCAGGAAAAACAATTTTTCTATGATTATTACAGAAGCAAAATTCGGACATTGTGGGGCTGTTCTTGTTTGTAAGAATGCTATGTCGGATTTAAGGTTAAGGAACTTGTTTGTTGGCGGGTCAAGAAGGATTGTTCGGTCGGTTTTCCTGCCGGTGGGGTAAAGGGTTGGATATTGCACATGTGGTGGCTGGTGAAAACGGGTCGGGTTCAAATAATAAAGTCAAGAAGAGCAGATGGATGCAACTGGTCAATAGGAAAACTGGCGAAGAGTCTGTGATTCGAAAGTATTGAAATCTTTTAGTTGAGATGTTGTAAATATGATTTAGTATTAATCAAGTGTAGTGATAACATTTTGTTTTATTTTTCTTTGCATGAAGTTTCATTTACAGAAATTACTTATTGCTTGTTAGAATTTAATACGTCAGGTAGTAACTAATGAAGAGACGTGCTCAACATTTTAAATTTAGTTTCTTGAAGAAAATTTAGTATTTATTTATGTGGAGCTCAATCCAAATTGGTTTGTAGCTAATCATTAATAAGTTGTTTCGAATCCTATTTAACTTACAAGTATTTTGCTAATGGCATTATGTTATGTCTCAAGCTAAATAACATATATCGTCACAATATAAATAAGTTAAGGGATAATTGTTTCTAAATGTAACGAAGTTACCACATTTTACTAAGTTGTGTATGTATCTTTTAATTTTTCTAAACAATGCGAACAAGTTACTAATCCTACTATCATATGCATAAGAGTAAACTACAAAGATGGTCCCTGTGGTATGCGTTGACTTTCACTCTTGGTCATTTGACTTTTTTTTGCACATAGAGTCACTAACTCTGAACCCCTTAACACTAGTAGTCCCTTGACCAAACGGCGTCAGCTTTGACCGTTAAAATCACTTATTTTACTTGCGCACAAGGGTAAAGTTGTCTTTTCAAATTAAACCATTTAACAAATATATATTATAAGAAAAATAAAAACACACCGTACTTTACCCACCACAAAATAAATTACTCTCTCTATCACTAACACAATTTTCTGCTCAATCATCTTCTACTTCATCACCATCACCTCCTTCATTTTTCTATTCCATATCTACAGCTTTTTCCACAACCTCTCACTATCAACAACTAAATCCATCAAACAAAACCCACAAAACACAAAGCACCATCTCGTCACACACGTACAAACACACAGATCTAGAAGATGAAAGTTGGTGGTGGCGACTGATGGTAGGAGTGAGGGTTTGGTAGCGGACTGATGGTGGCGGGGGTGAGGGTTTAGTGGTAGACTGATGGTAGCGATGTATGATTGTGGCGGGGTTGGGGTTTGGTGGCGGACTGATTGTGGCGGGGGTGAGGGTTTCATGGTGAACTGATAGTGACGGGGGTGAGGGTTTGGTGACGGATTGATGGTGGCGGGGGTGAGAGGTGGTCGGAATGTGATGGAATAGATAATGAATATGGGTGTTTGATTTTGGCATTTGCCATTTGGTTGCCGTTTTTGTTGTCGTTTATGTTGAGGAGGTCATTGAAACCTATGAGTTTTTTAAGGAAAATGGAGGAGCAAGGTAGGTTGTAGCTTTTGACACTTACTCTACAAGTTATGAAGAATTTGAATGTGTTCTTTGCTAGGTTGAATGTTGTTTTGAATTTTTGTATCGGTGTTGCTTCGCTTGGGTTGCTTGTTATTGCTCTTTATTGAAGGTTTCTATAGATGATGTCAATGCTCATTTTGAACAATATGGATTGTATCTTGTTACTACTATAGTTGAAATAAAAATTCATTGGTTAATGCAATAAATTTGTTTATGGATTCTGTTTTGTGTTTAAGACAATGATCTTGATATCGAATTATTTTCAGGCTTTTTGTCACTTATGGGATCAAAGCATTTTGTTGTTTTTGTAACTGTTGAAAAGGAATGTGGGTGTTTGATTGAGATGGTCGGAATTTGATGGGGGTGGCCGGAAAAATTGATGGTTGAGAATAATGATGGTGGAAGTGAGGTGTTTGTGGTTGAATATGAAAAAGGTAAAAATGATGGTTTGATTGGTAGTGGTGCATCTATTATTTTACTATAACCTACACAATAAATGAGGGGTCCCATAAATGAGTTACAATAGTGGTTGTCATTTTTCATTTTTCATTTGTATGTATTTTTAACTTTTGTATATTTACTTTAAAAAATATCGAAATAATAAATAAAAGTAAATATTTATTCTTATAGTTATTTGTTAATTTTATTTTGTCATTTAGTTATTTGTTACTTTTGTTATATTTTTACACATACTTATATATAAGTGAACAAGTAATACAATATTTATTAAAAATAAATATAAAGAACTGTTAATACAAATATCGCCTAAAAACGTTATTTATATTTTACGATATTTGCTATGTTTTGTTAACGACAAAATGTAAACTTTAGTTTCTAAGTAAAACATAATCTTAGTTTTAAAGACTTGCATAAACTAGACTTTTACTACATTTTACATTTCATAAAACACAACACTTTTTATTTCTTAAAATAGAAATGTCACATCACATTTATGATAAGTTTTGTCAATATACATTTATGGAAAGAAAGTGTGTTTGACTAACTTTGTGTTTGCTTGCAAGTTATGTGTTTGACTAGGGGTAATGAGATGTGACATTGTTTGGTTTACAAGGTGTAATGAAATGTGACATTGTTTGGTTTGCAAGATTTATTGTAAAACCAACTGCAAGCCCGGCGGAACCCTGGGGGTACACGGGCGGAACCCATCTGAGGGTTCCGCCGTATCCGTCAGGCCTGTAGAAGGCTTTGCTATAAATACCAAGCCACAAGTTGATTTTTGGCTAATAACTCTACATCATATTTACACACATTCATTCATTCTTTCATCTAACCCTTTAACATTTCATATGTAAAGTTTCTTTTTGTAGCAAAGAGATTCACGAGTTCATTAAAAGTAACAAGTATTCAACACAACGTTGCAAGACTTGTTAGCTTAGCATTGTGTAGACTTGTGTAGTTTACACTTCATTTGATTGTGTACTTTCAGTAGTGATCGGTTTAAGTCCAGGAACACGTCACGTGCACGTGTTTCATAGTTCGAGCATGAACTATGTCTTGGTGGTTCCTCGTTCAAGTGTACCCCGAAAAGCTTGGTTGAATGACTACTTTTACTAGGATCTATACTATCTATAAAACAAAAATGGTCAAAGTGAAAAATAAAAAGTCAATAAAGTGAAATGTTGAAAGATTTAAAAGGAAATGTTGAACAATTAATTATAAGCAATTTCAACTATTAATACACATTTGTTTCAAAAGAAAACTATTAATACACATCGAAAACCGGGATGACTCGGTTTTAATATGACACGTTTTTTCGACCCAACCCGTCGGGTTGACCCGGTTTAAATTTTCGACCCAACAATAATAGCGGAGGCATGTTTTTCTTATATGGGTACAAGGTTACAAATTTTTCGAATGGGGGTAAATAACATCGAGGCAAAGATCATATCCGGTGGTAAATTAGGAATGGTCGTCGCTATCCCTCGCATGAATATTACCCCTCCCGATAAGAAGATGCCTTTTCAACTAAACAGGAGACAATTCCCCATATCTATTTGTTTTGCCATGACAATTAATAAAAGTCAAGGGCAGACATTATCTAAAGTGGGACTTTACTTGGAACGACCGGTATTTTTACATGGACAATTATATGTTGCTGTGTCAAGGGTAAAGAGCAAGAAGGGCCTCAAAGTTTTGTGTTGTGATAGTGATGGGAACCACTGTAATCACACAACAAACGTTGTGTACAAAGAAGTCCTAAATCGTCTTTGAATTTATTTAAAATCTTTGCTATAGCATGTTATCATTTAAACAATACATCCAAGGTTATATATTTTACATCCTTTTTTATTCTACAACATCATTCATGCATATTTTAACATTATCGTTACAATAATTTGTTAAGTTTGATAAATAATTCTTAAAGCTAGTCGGCCAGCGGCCGGGCCTTAGGCTAGTTGAGAATATTTTAAATGCAAAATATATAAATGGATTAGGTTTTAAATGTAATTTTCAATCGTATAATTTTTTATCAAGTATTATATAATAAAAAATATATATTTATGACTAAAGTTGAACCAAATTGACTTTGAAAAATTGAAACTGGACAATAATTTTGGGACGGAATGAGTATATCAATAACAAAATAATTTTTTTATCATGTACATTTTTTAGTAAAGTAAAATACATGTTGTGATTCTAGAATCCCAATAGACAAAAACTTAACTAATAACAGTATTAAATGCGTATTGTGATTAAGAAAAAAGGAAAAGCAAAATAGGTTAATTATTAATTAATGATTGCCTTTCAATTTCCTAGTTTCGATGTATTGACCAAATAATATTTTGGTGTGTTTAGTAACACTCTATTAAAGATGAAGAAAGATAATGGTAGTGGGCTAAAATGACGAATTTACCCTCATGTGCAAGTCACATGTGGGGTTTTTAACAGTCAAGCATAAAGTTTTTTGGTCAAGGGACTATAAGGGTTAAGGGTTTCGGAGTTAGGGACTATCTTTGCAAAAAAAAAAAAAAAAAAAAAAAAAAAAAAAAAGGACCAAGAGTAAAAGTGAACGCATACCACAGGGACCATCTTTGTAGTTTACTCTATGCATAATTTAACATTTTGTTAAAGTTACATACATAAATCGTCCTTGTGGTTAGGACCAAATTGCAACGTTAGTCCTTATTGTTAGTTAGAGTTATTTACATAAATCGTCCTTGAGGTGAGGACCAAATTACCCGTTTTTTAGCGGGAACCGGTTAACCCGGCCGAGTCGACCCAGGTTTCAAAACACTAAACAAAAGCATAATATTTAACAAGTCAACCACCATATATATGCTCTTAAGTCCTATCACTCTTCCATGCCGTACTACATGCGTACATAAACACTACTAGTAATTGTATATTTCAGTTTGATTACTATTCCAACTCACCTAAAAAATCATATGAAAGTTGCACTTAAAATAAAACTGGCAGCCCAACCAAAGATCATAACTCATTCCTCTACACGTCTAAACGTAGAAAACGACACGCAATGAATTTAATAACGTAATCAGGCAGCTAGCAAGTTTTGTTGCACGACATACACGCCAGGCAAATTTATCTAGTTCATAGCCAATTGTTGGACTTCTTACATATATGATGAAATTATGAAACTTTGTTCATAGCATGCATGGAATCAAGGCACTCATGCATGTTCCTCATGCATATTTTTTCGGAGGGCAAGCATTTTATAACAACCTAAGACAAGCAAAAAGTACAAGAGTTCAGTCTCAAAGATTGAGACAACAAGCAAAGACGCTCGATCTCACACATATAGAAAGGCAAATTGCAATTTGAAATTTTCACTACAGGAAAATTGACCTATAGTGACGAAAACAGTGTCGTCACTAACAGTGTAAAAAATGGTCACAAAACAGGTTAGTGACCAAACTCAAGTCGTCTCCAGTCGTCACTAAAGCTCCGTCACTAAATCAATTAGAGATGAAAATATACCTTGTCACTACTTTGTGACCAGATTAGTCGTCACTTTTTAATCCGGTTGGTGACGAAATTTTTCATCACAATTCTGATAGTGACGAAAAAATCGTCAATGGTATTTACCATTAGTGAGGAGAAAGTCGTCACAGACTACAGATATTAAAGACCAAAAAGGTCGTCACTAATCATGAACATATAGCAAAATAAAATAAAATTGGAACTAATGTTGGTTTTGCTGCATAATTGCTTTTGCAAACAAACTAAAATCGAGAAATCTGTAGCAATACAAATACGAATCTAACATAATAACTTCATTCATAAATACTATTTTTTTCACAAAACATAAATTATATGGTTGAAACTCAACACAAAACCAACAAATAACCTATCATCACTAACATGCCTTCAACACTTACGTTAAATCTGTTGCTTTGACCCTGTCATCGTTTTTAAGCTCCAAGTCACCAAGCATGCATAATGCGTCCAGGTTTTTGTCATCCACTTCAAGAGCATCACGGATCTTGTTACTACTATAGTTGAAATAAAAATTCATTGGTTAATGCAATAAATTTGTTTATGGATTCTGTTTTGTGTTTAAGACAATGATCTTGATATCGAATTATTTTCAGGCTTTTTGTCACTTATGGGATCAAAGCATTTTGTTGTTTTTGTAACTGTTGAAAAGGAATGTGGGTGTTTGATTGAGATGGTCGGAATTTGATGGGGGTGGCCGGAAAAATTGATGGTTGAGAATAATGATGGTGGAAGTGAGGTTTTTGTGGTTGAATATGAAAAAGGTAAAAATGATGGTTTGATTGGTAGTGGTGGGGAGTTATTAAAGATGAAGAAAGATAATGGTAGTGGGCTAAAATGACGAATTTACCCTCATGTGCAAGTCACATGTGGGGTTTTTAACAGTCAAACATAAAGTTTTTTGGTCAAGGGACTATAAGGGTTAAGGGTTTCGGAGTTAGGGACTATCTTTGCAAAAAAAAAAAAAAAATAAAAAAAAAATAAAAAAAAAAGGACCAAGAGTAAAAGTGAACGCATACCACAGGGACCATCTTTGTAGTTTACTCTATGCATAATTTAACATTTTGTTAAAGTTACATACATAAATCGTCCTTGTGGTTAGGACCAAATTGCAACGTTAGTCCTTATTGTTAGTTAGAGTTATTTACATAAATCGTCCTTGAGGTGAGGACCAAATTACCCATTTTTTAGCGGGAACCGGTTAACCCGGCCGAGTCGACCCAGGTTTCAAAACACTAAACAAAAGCATAATATTTAACAAGTCAACCACCATATATATGCTCTTAAGTCCTATCACTCTTCCATGCCGTACTACATGCGTACATAAACACTACTAGTAATTGTATATTTCAGTTTGATTACTATTCCAACTCACCTAAAAAATCATATGAAAGTTGCACTTAAAATAAAACTGGCAGCCCAACCAAAGATCATAACTCATTCCTCTACACGTCTAAACGTAGAAAACGACACGCAATGAATTTAATAACGTAATCAGGCAGCTAGCAAGTTTTGTTGCACGACATACACGCCAGGCAAATTTATCTAGTTCATAGCCAATTGTTGGACTTCTTACATATATGATGAAATTATGAAACTTTGTTCATAGCATGCATGGAATCAAGGCACTCATGCATGTTCCTCATGCATATTTTTTCGGAGGGCAAGCATTTTATAACAACCTAAGACAAGCAAAAAGTACAAGAGTTCAGTCTCAAAGATTGAGACAACAAGCAAAGACGCTCGATCTCACACATATAGAAAGGCAAATTGCAATTTGAAATTTTCACTACAGGAAAATTGACCTATAGTGACGAAAACAGTGTCGTCACTAACAGTGTAAAAAATGGTCACAAAACAGGTTAGTGACCAAACTCAAGTCGTCTCCAGTCGTCACTAAAGCTCCGTCACTAAATCAATTAGAGATGAAAATATACCTTGTCACTACTTTGTGACCAGATTAGTCGTCACTTTTTAATCCGGTTGGTGACGAAATTTTTCATCACAATTCTGATAGTGACGAAAAAATCGTCAATGGTATTTACCATTAGTGAGGAGAAAGTCGTCACAGACTACAGATATTAAAGACCAAAAAGGTCGTCACTAATCATGAACATATAGCAAAATAAAATAAAATTGGAACTAATGTTGGTTTTGCTGCATAATTGCTTTTGCAAACAAACTAAAATCGAGAAATCTGTAGCAATACAAATACGAATCTAACATAATAACTTCATTCATAAATACTATTTTTTTCACAAAACATAAATTATATGGTTGAAACTCAACACAAAACCAACAAATAACCTATCATCACTAACATGCCTTCAACACTTACGTTAAATCTGTTGCTTTGACCCTGTCATCGTTTTTAAGCTCCAAGTCACCAAGCATGCATAATGCGTCCAGGTTTTTGTCATCCACTTCAAGAGCATCACGGATCTTGTTACTACTATAGTTGAAATAAAAATTCATTGGTTAATGCAATAAATTTGTTTATGGATTCTGTTTTGTGTTTAAGACAATGATCTTGATATCGAATTATTTTCAGGCTTTTTGTCACTTATGGGATCAAAGCATTTTGTTGTTTTTGTAACTGTTGAAAAGGAATGTGGGTGTTTGATTGAGATGGTCGGAATTTGATGGGGGTGGCCGGAAAAATTGATGGTTGAGAATAATGATGGTGGAAGTGAGGTTTTTGTGGTTGAATATGAAAAAGGTAAAAATGATGGTTTGATTGGTAGTGGTGGGGAGTTATTAAAGATGAAGAAAGATAATGGTAGTGGGCTAAAATGACGAATTTACCCTCATGTGCAAGTCACATGTGGGGTTTTTAACAGTCAAACATAAAGTTTTTTGGTCAAGGGACTATAAGGGTTAAGGGTTTCGGAGTTAGGGACTATCTTTGCAAAAAAAAAAAAATAATAATAATAAAAAATAAAAAAAAAAGGACCAAGAGTAAAAGTGAACGCATACCACAGGGACCATCTTTGTAGTTTACTCTATGCATAATTTAACATTTTGTTAAAGTTACATACATAAATCGTCCTTGTGGTTAGGACCAAATTGCAACGTTAGTCCTTATTGTTAGTTAGAGTTATTTACATAAATCGTCCTTGAGGTGAGGACCAAATTACCCATTTTTTAGCGGGAACCGGTTAACCCGGCCGAGTCGACCCAGGTTTCAAAACACTAAACAAAAGCATAATATTTAACAAGTCAACCACCATATATATGCTCTTAAGTCCTATCACTCTTCCATGCCGTACTACATGCGTACATAAACACTACTAGTAATTGTATATTTCAGTTTGATTACTATTCCAACTCACCTAAAAAATCATATGAAAGTTGCACTTAAAATAAAACTGGCAGCCCAACCAAAGATCATAACTCATTCCTCTACACGTCTAAACGTAGAAAACGACACGCAATGAATTTAATAACGTAATCAGGCAGCTAGCAAGTTTTGTTGCACGACATACACGCCAGGCAAATTTATCTAGTTCATAGCCAATTGTTGGACTTCTTACATATATGATGAAATTATGAAACTTTGTTCATAGCATGCATGGAATCAAGGCACTCATGCATGTTCCTCATGCATATTTTTTCGGAGGGCAAGCATTTTATAACAACCTAAGACAAGCAAAAAGTACAAGAGTTCAGTCTCAAAGATTGAGACAACAAGCAAAGACGCTCGATCTCACACATATAGAAAGGCAAATTGCAATTTGAAATTTTCACTACAGGAAAATTGACCTATAGTGACGAAAACAGTGTCGTCACTAACAGTGTAAAAAATGGTCACAAAACAGGTTAGTGACCAAACTCAAGTCGTCTCCAGTCGTCACTAAAGCTCCGTCACTAAATCAATTAGAGATGAAAATATATCTTGTCACTACTTTGTGACCAGATTAGTCGTCACTTTTTAATCCGGTTGGTGACGAAATTTTTCATCACAATTCTGATAGTGACGAAAAAATCGTCAATGGTATTTACCATTAGTGAGGAGAAAGTCGTCACAGACTACAGATATTAAAGACCAAAAAGGTCGTCACTAATCATGAACATATAGCAAAATAAAATAAAATTGGAACTAATGTTGGTTTTGCTGCATAATTGCTTTTGCAAACAAACTAAAATCGAGAAATCTGTAGCAATACAAATACGAATCTAACATAATAACTTCATTCATAAATACTATTTTTTTCACAAAACATAAATTATATGGTTGAAACTCAACACAAAACCAACAAATAACCTATCATCACTAACATGCCTTCAACACTTACGTTAAATCTGTTGCTTTGACCCTGTCATCGTTTTTAAGCTCCAAGTCACCAAGCATGCATAATGCGTCCAGGTTTTTGTCATCCACTTCAAGAGCATCACGGATCTTGTTACTACTATAGTTGAAATAAAAATTCATTGGTTAATGCAATAAATTTGTTTATGGATTCTGTTTTGTGTTTAAGACAATGATCTTGATATCGAATTATTTTCAGGCTTTTTGTCACTTATGGGATCAAAGCATTTTGTTGTTTTTGTAACTGTTGAAAAGGAATGTGGGTGTTTGATTGAGATGGTCGGAATTTGATGGGGGTGGCCGGAAAAATTGATGGTTGAGAATAATGATGGTGGAAGTGAGGTTTTTGTGGTTGAATATGAAAAAGGTAAAAATGATGGTTTGATTGGTAGTGGTGGGGAGTTATTAAAGATGAAGAAAGATAATGGTAGTGGGCTAAAATGACGAATTTACCCTCATGTGCAAGTCACATGTGGGGTTTTTAACAGTCAAACATAAAGTTTTTTGGTCAAGGGACTATAAGGGTTAAGGGTTTCGGAGTTAGGGACTATCTTTGCAAAAAAATAAAATAAAATAAAATAAATAAAAAAAAAGGACCAAGAGTAAAAGTGAACGCATACCACAGGGACCATCTTTGTAGTTTACTCTATGCATAATTTAACATTTTGTTAAAGTTACATACATAAATCGTCCTTGTGGTTAGGACCAAATTGCAACGTTAGTCCTTATTGTTAGTTAGAGTTATTTACATAAATCGTCCTTGAGGTGAGGACCAAATTACCCGTTTTTTAGCGGGAACCGGTTAACCCGGCCGAGTCGACCCAGGTTTCAAAACACTAAACAAAAGCATAATATTTAACAAGTCAACCACCATATATATGCTCTTAAGTCCTATCACTCTTCCATGCCGTACTACATGCGTACATAAACACTACTAGTAATTGTATATTTCAGTTTGATTACTATTCCAACTCACCTAAAAAATCATATGAAAGTTGCACTTAAAATAAAACTGGCAGCCCAACCAAAGATCATAACTCATTCCTCTACACGTCTAAACGTAGAAAACGACACGCAATGAATTTAATAACGTAATCAGGCAGCTAGCAAGTTTTGTTGCACGACATACACGCCAGGCAAATTTATCTAGTTCATAGCCAATTGTTGGACTTCTTACATATATGATGAAATTATGAAACTTTGTTCATAGCATGCATGGAATCAAGGCACTCATGCATGTTCCTCATGCATATTTTTTCGGAGGGCAAGCATTTTATAACAACCTAAGACAAGCAAAAAGTACAAGAGTTCAGTCTCAAAGATTGAGACAACAAGCAAAGACGCTCGATCTCACACATATAGAAAGGCAAATTGCAATTTGAAATTTTCACTACAGGAAAATTGACCTATAGTGACGAAAACAGTGTCGTCACTAACAGTGTAAAAAATGGTCACAAAACAGGTTAGTGACCAAACTCAAGTCGTCTCCAGTCGTCACTAAAGCTCCGTCACTAAATCAATTAGAGATGAAAATATACCTTGTCACTACTTTGTGACCAGATTAGTCGTCACTTTTTAATCCGGTTGGTGACGAAATTTTTCATCACAATTCTGATAGTGACGAAAAAATCGTCAATGGTATTTACCATTAGTGAGGAGAAAGTCGTCACAGACTACAGATATTAAAGACCAAAAAGGTCGTCACTAATCATGAACATATAGCAAAATAAAATAAAATTGGAACTAATGTTGGTTTTGCTGCATAATTGCTTTTGCAAACAAACTAAAATCGAGAAATCTGTAGCAATACAAATACGAATCTAACATAATAACTTCATTCATAAATACTATTTTTTTCACAAAACATAAATTATATGGTTGAAACTCAACACAAAACCAACAAATAACCTATCATCACTAACATGCCTTCAACACTTACGTTAAATCTGTTGCTTTGACCCTGTCATCGTTTTTAAGCTCCAAGTCACCAAGCATGCATAATGCGTCCAGGTTTTTGTCATCCACTTCAAGAGCATCACGGATCTTGTTACTACTATAGTTGAAATAAAAATTCATTGGTTAATGCAATAAATTTGTTTATGGATTCTGTTTTGTGTTTAAGACAATGATCTTGATATCGAATTATTTTCAGGCTTTTTGTCACTTATGGGATCAAAGCATTTTGTTGTTTTTGTAACTGTTGAAAAGGAATGTGGGTGTTTGATTGAGATGGTCGGAATTTGATGGGGGTGGCCGGAAAAATTGATGGTTGAGAATAATGATGGTGGAAGTGAGGTTTTTGTGGTTGAATATGAAAAAGGTAAAAATGATGGTTTGATTGGTAGTGGTGGGGAGTTATTAAAGATGAAGAAAGATAATGGTAGTGGGCTAAAATGACGAATTTACCCTCATGTGCAAGTCACATGTGGGGTTTTTAACAGTCAAACATAAAGTTTTTTGGTCAAGGGACTATAAGGGTTAAGGGTTTCGGAGTTAGGGACTATCTTTGCAAAAAAATAAAATAAAATAAAATAAATAAAAAAAAAGGACCAAGAGTAAAAGTGAACGCATACCACAGGGACCATCTTTGTAGTTTACTCTATGCATAATTTAACATTTTGTTAAAGTTACATACATAAATCGTCCTTGTGGTTAGGACCAAATTGCAACGTTAGTCCTTATTGTTAGTTAGAGTTATTTACATAAATCGTCCTTGAGGTGAGGACCAAATTACCCGTTTTTTAGCGGGAACCGGTTAACCCGGCCGAGTCGACCCAGGTTTCAAAACACTAAACAAAAGCATAATATTTAACAAGTCAACCACCATATATATGCTCTTAAGTCCTATCACTCTTCCATGCCGTACTACATGCGTACATAAACACTACTAGTAATTGTATATTTCAGTTTGATTACTATTCCAACTCACCTAAAAAATCATATGAAAGTTGCACTTAAAATAAAACTGGCAGCCCAACCAAAGATCATAACTCATTCCTCTACACGTCTAAACGTAGAAAACGACACGCAATGAATTTAATAACGTAATCAGGCAGCTAGCAAGTTTTGTTGCACGACATACACGCCAGGCAAATTTATCTAGTTCATAGCCAATTGTTGGACTTCTTACATATATGATGAAATTATGAAACTTTGTTCATAGCATGCATGGAATCAAGGCACTCATGCATGTTCCTCATGCATATTTTTTCGGAGGGCAAGCATTTTATAACAACCTAAGACAAGCAAAAAGTACAAGAGTTCAGTCTCAAAGATTGAGACAACAAGCAAAGACGCTCGATCTCACACATATAGAAAGGCAAATTGCAATTTGAAATTTTCACTACAGGAAAATTGACCTATAGTGACGAAAACAGTGTCGTCACTAACAGTGTAAAAAATGGTCACAAAACAGGTTAGTGACCAAACTCAAGTCGTCTCCAGTCGTCACTAAAGCTCCGTCACTAAATCAATTAGAGATGAAAATATACCTTGTCACTACTTTGTGACCAGATTAGTCGTCACTTTTTAATCCGGTTGGTGACGAAATTTTTCATCACAATTCTGATAGTGACGAAAAAATCGTCAATGGTATTTACCATTAGTGAGGAGAAAGTCGTCACAGACTACAGATATTAAAGACCAAAAAGGTCGTCACTAATCATGAACATATAGCAAAATAAAATAAAATTGGAACTAATGTTGGTTTTGCTGCATAATTGCTTTTGCAAACAAACTAAAATCGAGAAATCTGTAGCAATACAAATACGAATCTAACATAATAACTTCATTCATAAATACTATTTTTTTCACAAAACATAAATTATATGGTTGAAACTCAACACAAAACCAACAAATAACCTATCATCACTAACATGCCTTCAACACTTACGTTAAATCTGTTGCTTTGACCCTGTCATCGTTTTTAAGCTCCAAGTCACCAAGCATGCATAATGCGTCCAGGTTTTTGTCATCCACTTCAAGAGCATCACGGATCTTGTTACTACTATAGTTGAAATAAAAATTCATTGGTTAATGCAATAAATTTGTTTATGGATTCTGTTTTGTGTTTAAGACAATGATCTTGATATCGAATTATTTTCAGGCTTTTTGTCACTTATGGGATCAAAGCATTTTGTTGTTTTTGTAACTGTTGAAAAGGAATGTGGGTGTTTGATTGAGATGGTCGGAATTTGATGGGGGTGGCCGGAAAAATTGATGGTTGAGAATAATGATGGTGGAAGTGAGGTTTTTGTGGTTGAATATGAAAAAGGTAAAAATGATGGTTTGATTGGTAGTGGTGGGGAGTTATTAAAGATGAAGAAAGATAATGGTAGTGGGCTAAAATGACGAATTTACCCTCATGTGCAAGTCACATGTGGGGTTTTTAACAGTCAAACATAAAGTTTTTTGGTCAAGGGACTATAAGGGTTAAGGGTTTCGGAGTTAGGGACTATCTTTGCAAAAAAAAAAAATAAAATAAAATAAATAAAAAAAAAGGACCAAGAGTAAAAGTGAACGCATACCACAGGGACCATCTTTGTAGTTTACTCTATGCATAATTTAACATTTTGTTAAAGTTACATACATAAATCGTCCTTGTGGTTAGGACCAAATTGCAACGTTAGTCCTTATTGTTAGTTAGAGTTATTTACATAAATCGTCCTTGAGGTGAGGACCAAATTACCCGTTTTTTAGCGGGAACCGGTTAACCCGGCCGAGTCGACCCAGGTTTCAAAACACTAAACAAAAGCATAATATTTAACAAGTCAACCACCATATATATGCTCTTAAGTCCTATCACTCTTCCATGCCGTACTACATGCGTACATAAACACTACTAGTAATTGTATATTTCAGTTTGATTACTATTCCAACTCACCTAAAAAATCATATGAAAGTTGCACTTAAAATAAAACTGGCAGCCCAACCAAAGATCATAACTCATTCCTCTACACGTCTAAACGTAGAAAACGACACGCAATGAATTTAATAACGTAATCAGGCAGCTAGCAAGTTTTGTTGCACGACATACACGCCAGGCAAATTTATCTAGTTCATAGCCAATTGTTGGACTTCTTACATATATGATGAAATTATGAAACTTTGTTCATAGCATGCATGGAATCAAGGCACTCATGCATGTTCCTCATGCATATTTTTTCGGAGGGCAAGCATTTTATAACAACCTAAGACAAGCAAAAAGTACAAGAGTTCAGTCTCAAAGATTGAGACAACAAGCAAAGACGCTCGATCTCACACATATAGAAAGGCAAATTGCAATTTGAAATTTTCACTACAGGAAAATTGACCTATAGTGACGAAAACAGTGTCGTCACTAACAGTGTAAAAAATGGTCACAAAACAGGTTAGTGACCAAACTCGAGTCGTCACCAGTCGTCACTAAAGCTCCGTCACTAAATCAATTAGTGATGAAAATATACCTTGTGACTACTTTGTGACCAGATTAGTCGTCACTTTTTAATCCGGTTGGTGACGAAATTTTTCATCACAATTCTGATAGTGACGAAAAAATCGTCAATGGTATTTATCATTAGTGAGGAGAAAGTCGTCACAGACTACAGATATTAAAGACCAAAAAGGTCGTCACTAATCATGAACATATAGCAAAATAAAATAAAATTGGAACTAATGTTGGTTTTGCTGCATAATTGCTTTTGCAAACAAACTAAAATCGAGAAATCTGTAGCAATACAAATACGAATCTAACATAATAACTTCATTCATAAATACTATTTTTTTTTCACAAAACATAAATTATATGGTTGAAACTCAACACAAAACCAACAAATAACCTATCATCACTAACATGCCTTCAACACTTACGTTAAATCTGTTGCTTTGACCCTGTCATCGTTTTTAAGCTCCAAGTCACCAAGCATGCATAATGCGTCCAGGTTTTTGTCATCCACTTCAAGAGCATCACGGATTTACAACAAAAGAGGATCACATAGTTGACATCAGACATAAAATAAAGGCATATGTATAAAAACTAAATGTAAACATATGGAGTACACCAGAATTTGATATTTACCAAAAGATAAAATGGTAAAGTGCAATTGTTTATAAATGGGTTGCAGAAGTCATTAAACTAGAATCTTGAATTTTGTAAATAATAAATATAAAAGGTATGGGTGAGAATTATATTTTTCTTACTAGTTGTCTCTGTATTAAACTATTAATTAACAAAAATAACATTAACGGAATATGTGCCTTGTGGATTTTTGGTGATCAATCCTAAAAGGGAGAAAATAAAGACAGCGATCGTGCTACTATCTATTCAATATTTGAAAAATATATAGTCTATTCGAAGATCGAAGATGGATCTAAACTAAAAAGATGATTGATATCGATTTAGTGGCAGAAGATTCATATAAGATGAAAACGATCTTACATTCTTTCTTCTTTCCAGATGCCTTCACTGCAGCTGCATATTCTTCAGCATCTTTCTTTTCTTCCTTAGTCTCCTCACCAAAGAGATCCACGTTGCTGTCATCCGTTGCAGCTTGAATTTGATATGTTTCATGACAAATATTTAGTTAAACACAAAAAATGAACAACTTAATTTTTCAAAAGATAAATAAAATAAGACAATTCAGCACTCAACCAGGGGTATATTTATATATAAAAAAGTATAAAAGCAAGTTCATATAGCATGCCTTTGTCTCAGCAACAAGAGGAGTTGCAATAGCCTCTTCTGGAAAGTAGAAGATCCCTCGACTATGACACCGTTGATTTAAGCAAAGACATCACTAGACGAAAATTAATTGATCATCAAGTGAATCGAAATAGTGGATAAATGCTCTAAGTCAAGAAGTTAATAGCAACAAGTTATGAGCCATACTGAACAAATACGAGCGTGAACCGAAACAACGTATTTGCTTGGGCTTACTACATTGTCACTTATGCGGGTTCCCTAAAGCTTTACTCTAGTTTAACTTTCAAACAAGACAATAAGTTGATAACAGCGTGTAATTTTGCAGACTTAAATCAGAGTATCGGATTATAAATTTCTAAAGCAACAACACAAAAACGACTTGTTGTGAAGTCAGATTTTCGGTTTCTTTCCACCACTGCTTAGTTAATTTCGGTACAACTTTGTCTATCTACTCATTCATAAGTTAACCCCATTTTTAGTAATGAGCTGTTAAGTTCTAATTCCAACAATATGCGAAATAGATAAGCAAGTTTAATGAAATACATCCATGACCGCATACATCCTGCATCAAACCAATTATTCGTGTGCATGTTTGTGTATGAGAGAAAGAAACAGAGGGTGGTAGAACCTTATTCACTCTGTTCTTTTTAGGGCCTGGCCTGGCAAGTGCAATTATCATCGGCTTGCACAGGTTGGTAAAGAAGCGCATTATCTACATGACAAGAGTGTTAAGAATGCTATGAGTTTACACTTCCAAATATAATCGAAAAGCAGACTAAAAAGGTCAAAACTGAACACAAACAATGAACCTCTGCGCAAATAGGTGGGTCTGGAGAAGCCTAGCGATACTATGTTCCTTCTGATTCACCATCCATATCACCAGCCAGGGAAGCAATATACATAACGACACAAGAAGTGCAATAACCTAGATGTTAGACCGCACAGTACGACCCACTTACTTCTGAATGGGTTAATTTGGGAGATATTTTATCTTTTAAATGCGAAATGTATCCAAAGTGACCCAAAGTATATTTTCTTGCAAAGGCCTCCTGCATTGTATTATTAAAAATTAAATTGATATTAGAATAATTTGATAATTGTAATTACTTCGGACACACTAATACTTTGTAAAAAGTTAAAAATGTTTGAATGAAATTATTCGGTGGCAACTTGACCCATACCCATAATACCTATTTTAAAGCCACCGGTTTTGCTACTTCTACCCATAATATACGGCACTGTGTCATGACTTGTAACTATACTAGCATTAATGTTTTACAGCTCACTTCTAAATTCAAATTCAAGTTACTAATCCACACACATTTTAGGCCAAAAAGTGAAACCAGACCCGACCCGTTTTGACCCACACACATTTGGAATCATTACCCAGTCACCGACCCACCACATTTAGCACAAATACTGATTCAACAGATAAACATACCTTGACAACTGTTTGACTGAGCCATGAGATGAGACCATATTTGTTAAGGTAACCAGTTATTGCAATGAGTGAAGCGAACCATGTAAAGGTATCCCATGCGATCGCTTCACCTAAGCGCTCCTTCCATGTCACGACTCCAGTTATAAGGAGATCATAATTGAAGAGTATTGACCTTTTATGCCAACGAGTATTAAATGAACCTGCAAGTGATCCAAAACAGGGGAATGTGACACGCATTTTAGCAACAATACTACACTGTACTGCTGTAGTAAGTGCTACGCATGTCTACAACTAGAACAAGGAAACATAAGGAGATAATTGTTCAATTAGTACTACAATACGATACGCAATCATTTTGACAAACTGATACGCAATCCTATTCCCTAATCCAGTCCAAATAAAACCTCTCGCGAAAAAAAAGGCTAAAGCAATCAGCCAGGGTATAAGATCACAGAAAGCAAAAAAAGCATAATATTATATACGATCAAAGTTTTTGTCAAAACACACATGCCAAGGACCATCAATGCAATGTGCCTAACGGCAACGGTTGCGTAATTATACCTACAATTGGAGCTAAAAAAAATTGATAGTAATTGCCATGCATTTTTGGTTACAGCGCTTGGTACTGGAATTAACCATAATATGACCCGGTTCGGCACTTTTAGACTGTAATAAACCAATATTTTGCTTATCTACTATCTAGCAGTTGAAACTCAAGTTGGGGTTGTGGGTAGTCTAAACATCTTGGATAGACACCGCGATTGATTTCAAAACATACTCCTTGATTCTACAGTATCCATAACTCCATAAGTATGGGTGCACATTTCCTACTAGATGCTTGTTTATGGCTAAAGAAATCATTACTCATTCCTAGATTCCACACTTCCATTCATGATTCAAGTCAATCAATAATGATCAATTTAAGCAAAACAACCAAGTTTCATCAATGCTTATTATATTTTTAGTGTTACTTGAGCATATTTTTTGCAATTTCTATATACATATGCGATGCTTATATGACAAGTAAAATATGGAATGTAGGATAATGGAATTTCTACAAGATCATGCGATCATTAATTCATTAGCCAATATACTAACTGAACCATATTTGATCCATTGATCTGTTATTGCTATCACCTTATGAATGACTTGTAAATAAAATCTAGCTTTTATTTGTCAAACATTACTAGGAATTAGGCCATGAATCTGCTTCAGATCAGAATTCCACATGTGAATCAGACAAAAATGTAGAGTTGTTAAGCCAGACTAAATAAAGTTAAGTATTCAAGCAACTTTAAAAACAGATATGAAGCGAGGGAGGGCATAACAAAGATAAATTTGCAGCACCTCTTGCACCAACTATGGTTTCTTTGTATTCGTATCATTTGATAGAGTTAAGGAATTTTTGGATAAACATATGAATATGCAATTTTAGTAAGTATATACATATAGTTGTCTTCTTAATCATTTTATAGAATTCAGTTGTAGTAATATGTGAAATAGTGACCAAAATTTCGTCACTAATGTTTAATGAAGAAATTTCTCGTCACTCTTCAAGTATTTAGTGACCATTTATAAGTTTCATCACTGATTTTCTACCGATGACAAAAAATAATGACAAAAAATTATATCGTCGCTATTTTCAACTAAATAGTGACCAAAATAAATTCTCGTCACTAAAGCTACTTTTTCTTGTAGTGAGGTACCACTTATAAGGCCGGTTTGTCGGTTTTGGTTATCAATTACGTCCATGTCAAGTTATGCTCCAATTCTCTCTTCTTCTTCTTTTTTTTATTTTTTATTTTTCAATTTTTTATTATTTATTTATTTATTTTTATCACAATACCTGTTATCATAATCGACCATTGTTTCTTTGTGATCCTTTTTATTTTGAACAACTTCTTTCTTGTTCCTTTATTTAGGCATACTAATAATACCATGCACATCCAAAATATATATTGTTACTTATAGGAAGGAAAGGATATGCAACAACATAATTGTCAAACAATTGATAATCGAAAGAGCTTTGTTTTCTAGTCATTTTTATAGATTACCAATTAAGGTGACGTTTCCTTAAAAACTGTTGATTCTATAAAATGGAAAACAAAGTGACAATAACGATAAGCTTTTGCAACTTTCAAACACTCACCACCGTTATCACTTGCTTGACTTAGTCTGATATATAATGACAAGCTTGTTAAAAAAAGAGTTGGTGGTTCAAGGTCGAAACGCAATGACAAATGAGATATGAAAATAAACTACTAATTATTAAAAGAGCGTAGATGATGATGAGAACAATTTGTCTATAAACAATTGGCATGTATGTATGATTTTGTATGTATTAATTTAGTCAAACGTCATTTAAAAAAAATACAGTTAGACAAATAGTCGTACATAGTACTAAATAAAGAGTTAGTAGTTAAGTGAAAAGCACAACCCTAATAGTTCTCTCTAGGGGCGATTTCCAGCAGCCATAGCCGCCACCTTGTTTTCTCTTTTCCGGCCAAAATCAATCCCTTAATTGCCTCTCTACCTCTTACAGTGGTATGCAATCAATTATTGGGTTGTTTTCTCTACAAGGTGGCGTGCTAATTTATTCTATTATCTTATGGTGGCTGGTTTTTATTTGGTTCTTTTATGTGGCCGAAACCCTTACTTTCCTTTATGTTGTCGATTATCTAAATCGTCTCTTGGGACGTTTTTATGTTAATCGTTTTCTTAGGGTTCGACTATGGTTCTATGAAGATCGTTTTCATGTATATGGTTTCTGTTATGTCGGTTTTTTTATACCGACCTTATATTGCTGGGAACGATCTGTTGATGTGTTTTGTCGGCTGGATCTTTATTGGTATACGAACTCCTTTATTTAGGGTTTCGTTTTTCTTATTGGTTGTAAACCCTTTTGGGTTTGTTGGTCACTGCTGGTAACCCGTCTTAGGGTTTGGTTTTATTTGTATGTTCTTATCATGAAGTTTGTGTTATGATCGTGGGTTTAGAGAGATGGAAGTTAAGTTTTAGGGACCTTATTCAAAAACCCTACCTTGTATTCAACGATCTTGCTACTATTGTCTATCTAGGTGTGGATCGTTTTTGGCATGTTAGGGTTGTAACCCTATTATTGGTTTGATTGATGGGACTGTGATCTGGGGCTGCTGCTGATTGCGTATTACTAAGCAAAGGTTGGTCTGGATCCTAGCAATTGATACTTGTCACAGTCCTGCCGTCGTGTGGTGTTTGTATAATGGAAGTTAGGGTCGAAACCCTATGTTGTTCGCATTCTCTTAGGATCTGCTGGTGCTTTGATAATGTTACTAATTATGGGATAAGAAGTGTGCTGCGGATTTGCTTGTGTTTGAGGGATGCTGATGTTTGTTCTTGATGGTTATGATGGAAGTTCTGTTTGTGGGGCACTTGTTCAAACCCCATGGCTGTTTGTTTGAGCTGTGACCCTATGTTTGTCCCATGCTGGTCTGGTTCTTACATTCGCTTGGATATTGGTTACGAGTTTATAAGTGGATTCTTCATGGATGTTAAGGTGGACCACCATAGTTTCCTTTGGGTGGATGTGGGATGTTCGCATCTCAAGTTTTTATCTTGTTATTATACCTAGTTTGATACTTTGTTATTAGCTAGGTTTGGTTTGTTTTGTGTTTATGGCCTGTCATAAACACTTGTTTATCAAGCGCCTGTGCTTGAGGTTAATGTGGTACTTCAGCCACATTCCATTGTACTTAAACGTTTTTTGGATAATATATTTACCGGGTCGTTGACCTTTTACCCAAAAAAAGAATTAGTAGTTAAACATCTAGACAATGACAAAAGTACGAAAGATGCTTTTAGTATAACTCTATAAGTTAACATGATCGAATAAGATACTGTAACAAATTAAGATAATCAGATGATAACAAAATTGAAATTTGTTATTATGAATTAAGTGACAATGAAACTAAAATTCTATGTGAAATTTGTTGGCTTTGTCTTGTTAAATCCGTGGTTGTTAATTTACAGAAATCATTTGTTGGCAATTGGCATTCGATAACTTTGAAACTTCCAAGTAATAGTATAGTGACATGATATCACCACTGACTATATCACAAGTGTTTGAGTAACTTTTCGAATTAGCTCCGTGTTCCGTAGATAAAGTATCCCGAAATGTGGTTGGGTAACTTCCTAATTAGCTCTGTGTTCCGTACATAGTATATCCGGATATGTGGTTGAGCAACCTTCCTAATTAGCTCCATGTTTCGTAGATACCTGTTAGTCGATATTTAGATTGGGTTGGTTTATATGTTGGGCACTAGCGCAATTCTAGAATAGTCTTTCGTATGCTATTTATTGTAATCGAATATCATTGTATCAGACATTCAATCAATAACACAATTCATAGACTTACAATATCATATCAGGACACGTGGAGAGAAACCTTTCGAATTAGCTCCATGCTCCGTAGATAATACATATGGATATTTGGTTGAGCAACCTTTCTAATTAGCTGTGTTGCATAGATATCATATCCGGACACATGGATGAGTAAGCTTTCTAATTAGCTACATGTTCTATAGAGACTCATCTAGACCATGATATGTAAGCCGAATAACCGTCTTCAAGCTATAAGCTTGTGAGATGTCAATGGATTAACAATAAATGAAATCTGTCATAACTATTAGTTAGAAACTGAAGCCACATCTACCTTAGAAAGAGGGATTGCCAATTTATAACGAGCAGCATAAATCTGTTATCCATCATTGGTCCATAGAATAAATATTACAAAGTAAGCTAAGTCTCGAATAGATATTTAGAGCATGATTAACATATAAGCGTAGTGTTTAAGTCCCATTGACTTGGTACGTTAACAAATAGAAATAAGCATATCAGAGTTACGATTGTTCTATGTACGGCTTTGGTTTTTTGTAACGAGAAAGTGATGGTAAACTAGCGAGGCATCAATGACTTGAAAATTATAGACTTCACGCGATTTACAAATGAACGGAACTAAAACAAAAACAACAAATCGCCAAGTTGAAAAAAGAAAAATGAAGGCCTGAACACGAAATTAGCTTTCAGATAGTTTGGGCGCATGCCCTGTAACAAAAGCCTAAAATTGAACAAGTCAACCACCATATCTATGGTCTTAAGTCTTATCACTTTTCCATGCCATGCTACATGCGTACATAAACACCACTAGTACTTTTATATATTTCACTTTGATTAACCCTTTTTTTTTAAACCAAATCCATTTGCCATTATAAAACCATAACCGACATGATGATCAAAACGGCACATCACAGAATCTAATATCCTTTTACACATCAAAATATGTAGAACAAATTCGTCTTCAAAAACATAAATGGCTCAATCAGCCTACAAAGAGTTCAAAACTGATTTGTTAAGCATTGTTAAGCAAATCCAAAATGAACTTGGCTGACTTGGTGGGCCATCAACCTTGACCATTAGAATATCTAGGCTGAGCAGTACGCCAGACACCCCTGCAGAAACGGGTAAATGGAATAGCCTGCTTGTGGACCAAGACATCTTCCAAATACCTCTTAGCCTTGATCAAAGGCATCTTCCTGAGTGCGTGTGCGGTTTCTCTGGTGTTCTGGAAGTGACATCTGAGATCAGAACCCCTAACCTTGCAGGACTTGGTGGGATTATCAGACTCCTTTGAGTACTTTACCATTTCTGCTGCCGGTGTTGATGAAGTTGGTGACGGCGGAGTGAATGGGTTGATGTGGAAGAGATTTCTTGCTTGCTAACTTGCTATAACTTGCTGCTGCTTTCTTTCTTTTGATCATCACGTGATCAACCTTGTTGCTTGCTTTGTTTCTTGCTTGCTACTTGCTACAAACCCGGAACTTTCTACTTGCTACAGACTATGCGACAACCTTCATGCTTGCTTTCTCTCTTGTCTGCTTTCCTGCTTTCAAGAAAACAGTTCTTGCTATCTTTCTGCTGCGTTATTCTCGTCACCCACTATGATCAACACTTGCTGCTTGCTTTTGTCTTTCACTGCCTGATAACATAAAATGCAATCGGTCCTTTCATTCTTGCTACACACCAGCATGAACCCCTAAGCTCTTGATACCAAATGTTGGAATTCAGTCCCTTCTCCACCCCGAACTCACACCCACAAACACTAATCAAAATAGTAATCTGCATAATCTTTTCTGCATTCTAATAGTGCTCGCTTGCATTCGGGAAGTCTTTACACTTTTTCACCTCATTATGTACGGTCACAAGTAGATTTGGGTTACTTTGCCGGTATTTTTTTTCAAGTAAATCCTCATCTCCCCCTTTTTCTATAAGGTAACTATAATCATTACGGATATCCCGTACATCAACCATGTTCAACGTTTTAAGAATAGCTTCACTTCTTGCGGATAATTTCTTGGTTTTTTTCCATCCCTCTCGAAATCGCTCACATGTCTGAAGAATTCAAGTCTTTCCCTTACTGTCATAAGCATGGGATGTTTCAAGACCTGTTTTGCTGTTGGTCTGGACAACAACATTATTCCAATTCCAATAACATATTAGACTAAAATAATAATGCTAGGAATAAAGTAAATATTTTAGCTAGGGCCATACCTTTGAGAAGGATCAATCTTAAAAAGTTTATAGAGCAAATCAACACCTTCATGACTCCAACTTTGACTCCTATTTTTTCTGAGATTCTCATAATGAGAAATATCGTGACAGAACCCAGCTTCTTTCACACAATCGGCCTCTAGACTTTCCTGCGAATAGCCGTTAGGTTCATCTGGGTACTTGTGAGCCTTATTATTTTTCCCATCATTGGACATATAGGTCAAGAGTGTGTGACCCAATGTAAGCATTTCCGTGGCCATGCTATTCTTCAAATCTATTGTACAGAAATGATATGATCAAAACAATTAACTCAAGTATAATAAACAAACAAACAGCAGTGAAGATCTTGTTAAACACTTACGAGCTGCTTCGATTTCGATGCAGTTTCCAAAACCGCATAGCTTAGCGTTATTATTATCATCTAAGAGAATGTTCCAAGGATTTAGATTTCCATGAACTATTCCATTTTCATGGATGTGTGCCAGTCCACGAACTATACCCTTGTGACACACACAAAAAAAAAAAAAGAAAAAAAAAAAAAAAAAAAGATGAATGCCCACTATTATAATACACAAAAATGTCCACATAGTCAAACCATGTATGTATGTATGTACGTACTGATTTTACCTCATGATTTCCTTTGATTCCTTACTCATCTCCACATACTTGTGGTTGGGGTTATCTACATGGGTCGCCAAGCTACCTTTACATTTTTCAATTGCCAAATTGAAACGTTCGCCATCAGACTCACAATTATATAGATTAGCTATATTCCCGTGGTTGCTAACCAAGTGGTAATTCTTAATAGCATCAGATGAATTATGCCAAGTACTTTTTTTAACCTTTTTTATAACTACCTCTATTTTGTTAAATGATCCTTCCACAAAAATCGTTTCTTTATGCCCATGAGCGAAAATCGGAGGAGAGTACGGAATTACTATATTACTGCTATTAAGAACCTTGTTCATGAGAATACGTAACCCAGTAGTATTTTTTTTAGGTAGCCGTGGAGTATAGTCTTCGTGTACTTCAAGTAAGTCGGTATATTTCCACGTATGACAGACCACACACTCAACATGAGTCTCGTCGTCATGATTAAATACGGCCGGAAAGAGTACCTTAAATTTGGCATATTTTAAGAGCCACGGTTTCGGTGAATTCTTATGGAGTGTGTAGTCCTTTCTTATGACAAGGAGAGCCTTATTGGTGGCAGTAACCAAATTACCCTTATTATAGTCGACATACATTTCTTGTACCCCTATGGATGCAGTTATTCCTATTCCAGGATAGGCCCACTCCAAGTATTTTTGCAGATTTTTCTCTTCATTTATCTCGTCATCTTCGTAAAATATGTGCTGGAGAAATCAAAATGGAAATGGTCAAAAGTAAACCTACAAATCTACAACCTTAGAGAACAGTCAATAAACAAGTACAGACAATCAAAGACACAATATATTATAGATACGCGATATTAAATACTACATTTCTTCCACCAGAAGTGTACCGATACATGTTTGTGTCGTTTTTTTCCTTCCCGACGTCAACATAATCGTTGACATCATCAGGTTTCCAAAAAATGTAAATGTCTTTTCCGGTATTGAGACCCCACCAAATCTCCCCTACCTTTTTGTCTCCAAGATATAAAGTTCCATCGTTAGGACGCGATCGCCCATATAGGTCTAAATGAATAGCATAAGTCAGAATTACATGTTTAACTCAAAGAAATTAAACAAAAAAGCTACGTAACTTATTATTATCCTCTATTTATCATCATTAAGGATGTTTTATTTAAAAATAATTATATTTTAATTTGTGTTGGAGCTTCATCACCCAAGACTACTCACAAAATCAACATAAAAAAATGATGATTCTTTCTAGTTCTGTATAAATGATGCTTATAATTTTTGGTCAACAAAGTTATCTCCTTTTTACATATGCAGAAATCAGATCTGTTAGGACATTGGCATTCATGCTTCCGAAATCATCCATACCTCTGAAATCCACCAATAATATCATTCCACCTCATTTCACCTCATTCATACTTTTTCCATACCTCCCAACACCATTTTAGTGGCAACCATGCCTTTTTCATACCTCCCAACTTTTTTTTTTTTTTTTTTTTTTTTTAATAATAATAAATTAAATTAAACAATTTAAATAAAACATAAATATTTCATTAATAATTAAAATAACATTACATAATACTTGGGAAAAAAAAATACATTATTAAATCTAAAAATCCGTAGGCCAACCATATGTCTCCGCGTACCCACGTTTTTTGTTGATAATGAAATCTCGCATAACCTGATTGGTTATGTGTTCGTGCGGCTCGTTGTAGAATTTCAGTGCCCGAATCATAGCCTTTTCTTTAGCATTTTCGATTTGTGTCTGCAGCAACTGGTGGGACAATTGATCCTTTGCACGTTTATCTGCCATGGCCTCATCCAACGCTAGTGCTTTCTTTGACGTATACTGCCCAATAAACTCAGCAGCACTATTCTTTGTCGACGCCTCACTAGCGGTCTTTTTTCCTTTTCTTTTTGAAACAGGAGTTGTGTCGTCATTTAGATCCGGAATAACAGGATCAACATTGTCATTGCTTCCGGACCCATAGAAGCTAGATTCCGACGACTTTCTTCGTTTGTCGGAATGATCCAATGAAGATACTTTTTCAAAACATGGTTGCTACAACCATTTCGATTCATCCTTAACAACCCTCCACGCTTCCATATGATTAAACGAAGCACCCTTATTCCTCTTACTATAATCAGACATGGCATTTTCCAAGACGTTGACATCGTCACACCCACTCTCACGAATGCGATTCTACACGTATATAAAAAATAACACAATTATATAAAAATTAACACAAGTATATAAAAAATAACACAACTATATATAAATTAACACAAGTATATAAAAATTAACACAACTATATATAAATTAACACAAGTATATAAAAATTACTTGTTGGATATGAAGGCCGTTAAAGACTCTCATTGCTTGATTCAAATGTTTCCACTTTGTGTTTAACGCATGATGAGTTCGATTAGTATTTTTAATTGTGGCTTTGAAATGCTCCAAAATTCTTTCCCAAAACTTATCTCTTCCTTGTTCATTCCCGACTTTTTTACATGTCGAGATATGAATCCATGCTTTGGCCAAAGCAACCTCTTCGATCGACGTCCAACTCTTTTTATCCGCTTTAGTTTTCCCTTTAACCACTTGAACATCTTCATCTAAAAACATAAATAACGAAAAAAAAAACATATAAAAAATAACGAAAAAAAACATATAAAAAACATAACAAATAAATAACGAAAAAAAACATATAAAAACATAACAAATAAATAACGAAAAATAAAACATATAAAAAACATAACAAATAAATAACGACAAATAAAACATATAAAAAACTATAAAAATTAAATAACGCGTATAAAAATATATATATACCAATTTGAGTTTGTTGTTGCGTTTCTGTTGCGTTCCGGGAACAAAATCAACGTCATCATCGTCGTCACCATATAAAGGAAGTTCGCGTTCCACACTTGGTTCACGATGGGAAGGACCTTCACGGTAGTCAACAAACGGGTTGAAGTCACTCGTCATCGATATGTTATATTGGCTTGGGTTCATTGCGGGTGGAGGTTGGGGATAGTTGAAAGATTGAGGGTATTGTTGATGCATCGGTTGTGGAGGTTGGGGATAATATCCCGATTGAGGGTATTGTGGATACGCCGGTGGTGGACCTTGCGGACGAACGCGAGGACGGTAGCCACGTCCACGACCTCTTTGTGTTGAACCACTTCTTGATTTCCCACTTTCCATGCTTCAAAAACTATATGTGTAAAAAGAGTTTGTGTTTATGTTATTGTTTGGAAATGAAATGTGTTTGAAAATGTATAAATGTGTAATATATATAGGAAATTTTTTTTTTTTTTTTTTTTTTTTTTTTTGTTTTGGCCCAATGCACGCTCCATTCAAAACCAACGGCTCGAAAATTAAATGCACAACGGATATATTTCACTTGCAACAAGAATGCCTCGGAGGCAATAATTGCCGCTCAACCTATGCCGATTGCCATGCCGGTGGGGTGGCGGCGGTGTTTGCCGCCGGCATGGGCTTGCCGGTGAGGCATGCCGCCCCCATTGCCACCCTTCTTATATACTTAAGAAAAAAATGCATTTATTGACATTGATTCATCAAACTAAGGTAATAAACTATATTTCCTTCGAGACTATATATAGTGACACAAACCAAAGACCACGTTCCACTAAAAATCTACTAGTAACATTTAGTTATGGTTTTAAACAAGTGCAATAAATTAAACAAGTTAAGTAACTTACTTGTCAATATATCCAAAGAATCGACATCCCTAGATAACGTGAAGTCGTGAACATATTCTTTGGCTTAAATATATGCGACTCAACCCCAATATCCCAATGATCATTTTATAAAGTACAATATGTATTTATCAAATTATGACTAATTGATTATCATCAACTCGAAACACACGTACAAATGTCTTAACAATGTTGACAAATACATATTATTACATCAAATGGGTAACTGCCATACACACTTGTGGACTACTTTAGATTGTCATATGCATCCAAACCGAAAATAAACTACCGAGTGCAATTTAATGATGGCATTTTTTAAAAGAGATTGATTATGAGAGATACCTATTTAAACAGGGGAATCTTGGTCGAAAAAACATGTAACATCATCATCTCTGAGAAAACATCCACGAAACCAATGATTCCAACTTTGATCAACATAAGTCAACGCCAGAAGTAGGAGCAGATCTATATTATATCCTGAGAAGGCACGCAGTTAGAAACAAAAGTAATAGTTTGAAGGACTAAAAAAAGAAATAACTCACCTTACTAAGAACCGCTTTCGGAGATGAAGGAAAAAAAAAACAAAAACTCGTTCAACTTATGAGTGTGATGAAACTGGAGAAAAACTCAAAAATTAGATGAAGATCTAGAGGTGGAAATGGGCGGCCAATGGTATGTTTTAGGGTTTTAAGCTTTCAAATTAAGTAGGGTGTGATAATGAAATGCATGTAGGTTAGAATGAAAGTAAATGATGTACCCAACAACCTTAGAGCACTGGGTGTGGCAACAAACCACAAGCTCCCCATTCGGGCCCCACCATGCCACATCACCAAAACACCCCAACTTCAACAAATCACAACAAACCCCCCCTCACCAAACAACAAACCTCCACTTCCCCATTCGGGCCCCACCTCTTACACACTTATTTTTTTATTCATTTTTCAATCAAATTAAATTTATTTCATTAAAAAAAAATAACTAAAATTAAAATTTTATGCTTATATTTGTTTTAAATTTAAGCTACTAAAAAAAAAAATGCAAGGATTAAAACTACAAGGACTAAAACTGCAAACATTGGATTAAAACTACAAGGACTAAAAAAATGCAAGGATTAAAACTACAAGGACTAAAAAAAAATACATGTTGTCTTCTTAAATATACAATCTGCAACATTGTCTTCTTCAAATATACCTGCAAACATGGATCCAAATAAAAAATCCAACAAAAAAAAAAAAGAAATAAACAAACAAACCCAAACAAAAAAAAAAAAAAAGAAGTAAACCTGCAAGATTGTCAGCAAACTCCTTCGCCGTGGCCACGACGAACTCATCAACGGCGAACAACGGCGAGGGGGGTCCGGTGTGGCGGCGAGCAACGGCTCGCCGTTGGATCCGCCAGCTCGGACGGCGAACCCCCATTCGTCGACCATACCCAGTGCTCTTACTGAAATACACTTATGAGTGAAGTAGATGTATTCTGCCAAACACTATACAGAGTAATATTGATGTTACTACACTACACAAACATGGGTGGGGTGGGTACAGTAAAACAGAACTAGCAAGTTAGTTAGAAAAAAATAAATGGTTTAAAGGCTAATTGTAAAAAAGAAAAGAAATAACTCACTTAATTTTGTAATAAGCACTGTGTTTGTACGGGGTGTAAACAATATTGAGCAGTGGTAGTAGGGTTTGTTTGAAAGTGTTTTGTGTGTTTTGTGGGTAAGTTCATTTCCATCGATTATTTGCACCAATCAAAGTTGTTGTGCATTTAAACTGGAATAACCATGGTATAAAAGATCTTGAGTACCTTAAGTTTTGAAAAATGAGATGCTCTTGGTTTAATATTAATAAATGAGATGCATGTCTTGTGTGTTTAATAACAATTTTTTGAAAGTGTTTTGCGTGTTTGGTGGGCAAGTGTATGTATGACCATTAATTTTTTGCACCAACCAAAGTAGTTGGGCATTTAAAAGGGAAAAACCATGGGAAAAGATCATGAGTAACTTTAGGGTCCGCTTGGTTTAAATTAGGGAAAGGTAAAGGGAAAGGGAAAGGGTAAGGAAATGCAAAGAAATGAGGAGGTGGGTAATCAATACCTTACCCCCCGTTTTACTCTATAATGGATGATTACCCCGTAGTGGGTAATCAATACCTTTGCCTACCTCCAACCAAGCACCTCTTTAGTTATTTAGTGGGCACTAAATTAATTTCAATCCCTTTGCCCACCCCTTAACCCCCAACCAAGCGGCCCCTTAGTTTTTCCAGTATATGAGTTTATATTAGTTCAGTTGTGACAAATTAGATGCTCTTGGTTTAATATTAATAAATGAGATGCATGTCTTGCCCATTTTGGTTTGATATTGACAAATGAGATTTAATCTTTTAATCGTATTCATTAGCACCATGTTTAAAGATGTCTAAGTAAGGGGTTGGCAATGCACCACTCACCCCAAATCCCTTCACTCACAAACAACCAATCCATTTATGCCACATCACCCTCTCACTTTTTCCTTCACTCACTCACTTTTTGTTGGCGGCACACCCCTCACCCTTCACTCACTTCTTTTTTTTTTCCTTTTTCTTTTTTCTTTTTTAAATTCTATTAAAATTTATTAAAAACTAAAATTCATTAAAATTAAAATAAACATTACATAATATTATTAAAAAACATAAAATACCATTACATAATACTCAAAAACTAAACTTCATCGTCCACCTCGATGTATGGTAATTGTTGAGCGTGAACATGCTCCATAAGATCAAATCTGACACGAAAATGTGTATCCTCATCTCGTATCTCGCCTAAAGCTGCTTCGTCAAACACCGGTTGAATCGGAGGATCCCGAATATGAACTGGCGAGATTGCGTTACCGGCGTTATGTATAATCATGTTATGCAATATGACACACGTATAAACTATTTTTCTAATTCTTTCTATCGTGTGTGGCCGTAAGGGTCGTTGCAGTATACTCCATTTACCCTTAAGAACACCAAATGCCCGTTCAACATCCTTTCGAGCCGACTCTTGTAATTTCTTGAACTTTTTTTCCTTCGGGTCGGTTGGAAATTTGAACGCTTTAACAAACGTAGACCATGTCGGATATATGCCATCACAAAGATAGTAGCCACGCTTGTACGTATGGTCGTTCACAACAAATGGGCACTTAGGTGTCGTACCATTACGCTCGGTGAGGAATAGCGGAGATTGCATCACAACGTTTATATCGTTGTTTGAACCCGGCGGTCCAAAGAACGCGTGCCATATCCACAAATCTTGAGACGCCACTGCCTCCATCATAATCGTGGGGTATTGATGGTCACCCCTTTTATATTGACCCCTCAATTCTATTGGACAATTCCTCCAAACAAAATATGTGCAATCTAGGCTACCGATCATACCCGGAATGTGATGTCGGTCTTCGTGTGCTTCGTACAAACATGCAACATCATGACTTGTTGGCCTACGTAGAAAATCTCGAGCATATAACTCAATAATAGCATCACAAAAAAATTGAAGGCATTCACGTGAAGTTCTTTGCGCCATTTCCAAATATTCGTCAAACTCATCCGGTGGTGCACCAGTTGCGAGTTGTTTAATGGCAGACAAACATTTTTGTATGGCCGTGAAACTTTTTTTCATTCTAGCATCGTAACCTTCCTGAAAATACTCGAATTTAGCCTCAATAGCTTGCGTTATTTTTAAAAATAAACTTTTAGGCATACGATACCTATCTTCAAAAAATTCATCGTCGAATTTTGGATCTTCACAAAAATAATCACGATGCAATCTTTGTGCAGCAGAGATCCGATTGCGTTTCACTGATTTTCGTGTCGACCCAGCCGTATCTTCTTCATCTTCGTCAATTGCGTCGGCAAAAAATTCGAGACTAGTATCGTTAGACCACTCGAACGGCTCATCTAGAAAAAAAGTCGAACCAATTTTTTTGTGCTCCATATACTTGCGGTTGAATCGGATATTTTTTTTGAATCGGATGTTTTTTTTTTTTTTTTTGGAACCGGATTTTTTTTTTAGATCGGTTGTGTTTGTTTTTTTTTTTGTTATGTTTTGTCTTTGTTTAACAAGTATATATACACAACAAGATAAAAGTAGCCGTTGTACTCCCATTTAATTTTGCAACGTTCCTTTTTTGATTTTCCAACGGCCAAAAAATGCTCGGTAAGCTTCACCGCAAAATGGTGATCCCGTGCGGTAGGAAGGGGAGGGCGGCGGTATTCCCGTGCGGTGGGGATGCCGCACCGTGCCTCCCCGTACCCATTGCCAACCCCCTAATCAGTTGCATTCCGTAAATGATTACTTCCCCGACCTTTTTTTTGTTTGTTGTTAATGCCCTATTTCACCCTCACTTCCCCTACTTTATCTATATATACACGGGTGATGTGTATCATTTTATTTGTATTTATATGTACTTCAATTGGAAGTAGAATTGTTTTAACTAGGGACTTTGCTTAAATAATAAAAATATGCATTATGTCACATTAACTTGTGATTTTAGAGGCTTTTGGCATATATTGACGAGGTCATTGAAGCTTAGTGCTAAAATCCTCTAAAAGTGTGAATTAGCGAGAACACTTTGATCACGAGTGCCTTTTGACACCAGCAATTGGGTCTCAATATAAAAACCTTTTAAGTACCAAAGTTGTTGTGCATTTAAATGGATAAAAGAGTACCTCAGCATACGTATGACCATTAACCCTGGACAAAATTTTCTTATGAGATAAGACTGTTCGTATTCATGCGTGAGTTCGCTGGTGAGTGTGCTTAATTACTCACACATGAACACTCCTGTGCCCAACCATAGTCACGCGCCAACAAGGAGAAAAACAACTTATAATGTGTGAGGTATTTTATGGGGTAATTTGTATAAATGGGTATCTAATTGAAATGTAAGGGTGGTGAGATTGATAAGGGTGCATGGTGAGTAAGAGTGTTAGTAAAATGTTAGAGAAAGTTGATGTGACGCTAAGATGGAAGGTGAATGAGTGTGTTTTCTGGTATTTTAACATATGATGAGTAAAGTAAATGTTAATGTGGTAGTTGCAACTTGCGAGTTAATAAAGTACATATACAACTACAAATGTTGTGAATCGAGAAGCGTATGCTAAATTCCCCGGACGAAACAATGACTAAATATGTCTGGGTATGCAAATTTTTTTATAAGTATTCTAACTGAATAACAATAGAAACATATTTTTATTAACCGGGTATATTTAAAATGTATTTAAAAATGAAAAGAAAAAAATTGATTTTTTTTTCCAAATATTAAAAGAGTAATGTTCACTGAAAATTTTAATTGTATCTTTCGCTTGATTAACGTCGATATACATTCTAAATTAATTTGGTTATGAAAAATAACTTTACATTAATTTAAATTAAAGTTGAGCCTTCCTGTGGAGCCATGCTCAAGCAGAATGCATAAATCATTTTACACTTGTTGAGCTTAGTTAAATAAATTGGGTATATAGCTCAAACTACAATAAAATCTTTTATTTGAAAATATAACTTAAATTTTTATCAACTCTATATTTCATTTTTAATTTTTTTTAGATTATCTATAATTGAGTCTAGATTTTTTTTTCTCGTTAAAATTGAAATTATTAACTCCCAAGGCGGATCTAAATATTCATAATCAAGTGTTTTTAATTTTAACGTCAGAGAAACATTTAATTACTGGAGAAAGACAAACAACAAAATGAGGGGGGTGGCAGTCCATGCGGTATTGAGCTTCGGCATCACCCAAAACCACTCGCTCGGCATGGGATTTTCGGCATGCAAATCGGTATCACATACCGATTCGGCATGGTTGTTTCCCCATAAAATTCGAACGTTGGAGCATTAAATGGGGGATCCGTTTGAGGCTAATATTTTGCAGAAATATAAAAAAGCCTTTTAATTTCTTGATCTAATATTTTGCCGAAATAAACCCTTTTATAATTGTGTATTTTTCTTATGATGGGTTTTGGGGAGGTTTGTGAACTTGTGATTCGCCGATAGTGACATATGGCAGTGGTGGAGGTAACACGAAGTCAAGTATTTTTTTTTTTTGTGTTAAGTTATTGAGGAAGAAGGGGAGACATCGAGGAAGAAGCCAAAGGAATTATGAGTTTTTGTCGTGAGGTATAAGGCTACTTGCAGTAAGGGGATTCAATCCCCTTACTTTTCCCTGCCACGTCAGCTTTCTCTCTCCAGCGACCTGCAGGCGATTCATTGCCCCAGTAAGGGCGACCTAGTTCAGTTTTTTTTTTTTTTTTTTTTTTTTTTTTTTTTTTTTTTTTTTTTTTTTCATTTTCATTTTTAAAGCAAACTAAAATTTCATTAATAATTTAAAAGTTACATAATAATGCAAATAAAATAAAACATTACAACTCTTATAAAAAAACTAATAATCTAGATTAAGTCGTTCCTTGATCGAGTCTTTGATTTCTTGCATTTTTTGCTGTTGTAATGCGGGCAAAGCTGGGTCGATTGGTGTGAGATAGAAGATGAGGTCTTTTTGATTTTTTCTTTCTCGATCAAGTGCAAGTTTTTCTTCTTCCATTGCCAATCTTCTGTCTTCTTGTTCCGCTTTCTTTTGCTGCAGCTCCAATTCCTTATCCCTTTGCTCCAACTCTTTTCTCTTCAACTCGTAGTAGCCGTCAGCAAGTTCCTGCTTCTTACCCAATGCCATTGACTTAATGCTTTTCCATTTGTCGGCTACCCCTTCTAAATACGAAGACCTGGAATTCTCCGACAATTTCTTCTTACCCTTAGCTTTCTTTGCAGTATCATGACCAACTGGTCGCTCATTTTGAGGGTCTTCATTATCCGAACCGGTTTCAGAAGTCCTTGGTTTTTTTCGAGCGACATGTTGGTTTAAAAAAACCGACATCTCATTTTTCTTCCAAATCTGATGGTCCCTCAGTATTTCCCAACAATGATCCAATGCAAAGTCATGCTTCATCATTATTTCATATTCTTCACATGCTCGTTTATAAACAGTGAGATCATTCCCACCACTTCCAAAATTGGTAAAAGCATTGTCGTAAATGGCACAAAATGCACCAACTCTAGGACGAACCCTATTTTTCCACTTGATGACAATTGAGTTGTACGATCTGTAAAGATCGTTTAAGCTCATCTAGGATTAGTAACATTGATTGATAAGCACAGCGGAATAACAAGAACATAATCAATACTACTAATAAGGTTTTCTTTATTGAAAATAAAATAAACTACTACAACTACTAAACTACTACTAACGCTCTATGCGTTTCTAGACTCTCATTGGAGGGACTAGCTATTAATGAATGATCTGTAACCTAGACGCCTACCCTCTTTATATAATAGAGGGAGGTTACAAACCCTAGCTTCCTACGAAAGCTAACTATTACATATTAGGTCATCATTGTTTCTTCTTTCTTCATTCTTTGCTTGTAGGTTTTGTAATCTTCAAATCTGAATTCCCAACAATCTTCCCCTATTTGATATTACAAAACAATCTGCATGAAGAAACAATATCATCACCAATAATAAGCTGCATATCATAACTATTCTTCCCCTTTTTGTAATCTTCTAATAGGGTCTTGTGCAACTCGTAAACGCTTCCCCTCAAGTGATGCATATCTCGAACTTTAATCGGCTTCAAATATCCTTATCTGATGTAGTGCGAACAAGCATATTAAATACACCTCAGTTATTCATGTGGTCCCAGCCATCGCACACCATAACCGTCCATAGGTCATAGACCATATCAAAATATAATAATGTGTGTGGTCCCGGCCATCGCACGACATTATTATGTTATGTACTCAACAACCTGTAAACACCAAACCAAATGAATAGAAGTAACCAACTCGTCGTCCAAGATCCAAGGGCGTCTTCGGACCTAGAATTAAATATCAAAAACAAAATATATTTTTTTTTATTACTAAACTAATAAGCAGTAACGAGCAGCAGCAGTAAGTATCAGCAGTAACTAGCATCAGCAGTAAGTATCAGCAGTAACTAACATCAGCAGTATCGATCAGCAGAATCAAAATAATCACATCAGCACAAAGTGTAAGAGAATGATCAAGTATATTAACAATAAGCTTCCCCTTAAACTTATACTTGCCATCTCTTTAATCCAATAGGTTCCAGGGAGTGATCACTGATGAAGAAAATCAACTATAACTGATTTGGTGAAGAAGTTAAATCTCCCAAACTTTGCATCTTATGTCTTGCACTATCCACGTGACTCCAAACTCATACTCCCATAAAAAGTATAAGTAGACCGCGACCTCTTGACAAATCCTCAACTAAATGAGACGCTGAGCACAATAACGTAACTCCTTAAAGTGATAGCAAATGTACGCATTAAGCACAATAAGATGGATCGTACCCCTTCACTAGATTTATCAAGTCTTTGTCACATCATTAACGCACGAACAAGTTATCTCCAAAGTGTTCCACTCACTTTGAGATATGATAAGAACACGCACCTGTGAAATTTAACTACAACAGCAAATAAATTATAATCAAATGTCTTCAACAAGTAATCTCCTCAACGAACTGATAATGGTTGATAACACCATCCTCCCTAACCAGTAGTAATCTCACATGACTAGTAGGAACCAAAACTGACCAAAAGAAAAAGTATACAACAAGCCAGTAGGAACCATAAAGAAGTCAGCAAGAACCGTATGTATCACCAGGTACCCATCAGTAGGAACCAATCAGGAGGAATGGTCAGAAAGAACCATCAGTAGAAACCATCAGTAGTAAACAATGTCATCAGCAGAATCAAGTAAAGCTTCAGCAGAAACAATTAAAGCTTCAGCAGGAACTAATAATGCAGCAGTAACCGTCAACAGTACCAATCAAAGTCATGTCATCATCAAACCATATGAGTAAAGACAACACTTTTAAAGTGTCGCTAAAACCCTAAAATCATCAAAAATCAATCATACTCATCCCCAGCTGCTTCTTTCATGAATTTTAGATATCAAACATCATATATCCAAGTTCCATAATGAATTTAAAACAAGGAAGCATGAATTCATGAAGTGAAAAGCATAGAAATCCAAAAAATCGACTTACATAAACTTTTTTCAGCAGCAGACTTTGACAATTTTTATCTTTTTACTGAGAGCTCAGATTAAAGATCCCTCTGGTGGAACTCTTCCTTGATATGTTGAGAACTTCCAGTAAAAACTTTAGCCCGATCCAACGGTTAACGAATGAGAAATTGCTGCTTGAAAACTGCATTGCAGAAAGTGACGAAAATTTTTACCAGGTCTGCTTCTTCTTCACAACTGCTCTTTATTCATGAACATGAAAACCTTGAAACCCTAGATATCAAGAGCCCCCGCTCTGATACCAATTGTAAAGATCGTTTAAGCTCATCTAGGATTAGTAACATTGATTGATAAGCACAGCAGAATAACAAGAACATAATCAATACTACTAATAAGGTTTTCTTTATTGAAAATAAAATAAACTACTACAACTACTAAACTACTACTAACGCTCTATGCGTTTCTAGACGCTCATTGGAGAGACTAGCTATTAATGAATGATCTTTAACTTAGACGCCTACCCTCTTTATATAATAGAGGGAGGTTACAAACCCTAGCTTCCTACGAAAGCTAACTATTACATATTAGGTCCTCATTGTTTTTTCTTTCTTCATTCTTTGCTTGTAGGTTTTGTAATCTTCAAATCTGAATTCCCAACACGATCTACCTTCACCAACCTCTTTCTCAAAGTAGGTAATCATTTTCTTCCAAAATCCCTTAGAATTCTGGTTGGTTCCAACTATGCTATCCTTCGACGAATCACACCAAGCCATGGACAACGCGATCTCTTCTTTGCGTGTCCATGGAGCAGAATCCTTCGTGTTGTCTTCCTCAACCTCTTTCTCAGTCGCCGCCTTCTTACCCCTTGTAGCTCGTTTCTTAGGTTTAACCGGCGACATCGCTTCCGGCAACAACTGCTCAGGAAGATCGTCAGTTGGAACCGAATCGTGAAATGAACCTTGATAACCCGGTGACATTTGTTGACTCGGATAACCCGAACCGGTTCCAACAAAAAAACCCGGATTGTTTTGTAAATTTTCCATAAAATCACAAGCATCTAGGTTGATGTGGTTAACCGGAGAATAATTTTGATAATTAGAATAGGAAGACGATGATGAGTTCATTGTTGGACGATAACAGGAATCGGGGGAGCCATACACAGATTGTTGGCTTCGACGGGAGTGGGTTTGTTGTGGTTGTTGTTGGTTGTTTTGATACGGGGGAACAAATGGACGATTAATATTAGGATGCATAGCAAATGGATTGAATGTTTGTTGTTGTTGAGGTTGTTGAGAATCATAATCAAGAGAACGGGGTCGGAAATTGACGTTTGGTGAGATACCGGTTAACCGGAATGTCGAATCCGGTGATACTTCCGGGATGTTTGGTTGTAATCGGGTTTTTCGGCCTCTTGCTTGTTGTGTTTTCTTATTAGACATTTTGAAGTGTGATTTTGAAGTGTGTTGTGTTTTCTTATTGGAGTTGTAAGTGTAGGGTATTTATAAGATATATACAAGATTTTTTTTTTCACCCAAACGTTCACAAGGCCAACGGTAATATTTTTGGATTTTTCACCCCCTAAACATGACTTTGTGTACTTGGAGCAAAAAGTAAACAAAAAAAAAAACCAAAACACTCGATCGGCCACACGACTGTTTGGTGTTTTTGTTGTTGCTCGACCGAATTCCCACACAAACCACGATCGACTAAGATCGATCGTCTGTGTCGATCGTATATGCTTACTGCATGCAGCCTAAGGAAAAGAAATAGAGAGAATGAAAGTGGGGTACTTTCTTTGAATTATTAATAAATTTAATGTTTTTGTTTAATTTATTTAATAAAATTAAGAATAAAATAAATCAAATAATATAATTTGAATTTTTTGTGCATCATGAATGCCACTAAAAAATGAAGGAGAGGCATGGTGAATTATAAAATGTGTTGGCCACATTTGATTGGTTAAAATTGCTTAAAGATGAATCATGGTGCATCATGATTGCCACCGAGAAGTCATTTCCGCAGTCACTAGTGATAACATTGTTGTTCAAGATGCCATTTCCGAGAAGGTACATACCTTTTATTTTTCGCTTATTTGTTATCTAAATTTAGTTGGAAGTTAATTAATTTCTAATACGTGGAATATATGGTGTTTATTTTGACATATAAAACACTTTATGACATATTATTAACGAGCGGGTTTGCCCGCGCGTTGCTGCGGGGCAACCGTCTTTATGTTTATGACAATATTGAGATTACTTTTTTGCGACATTCTCATTACACCAATAAAATGGTACAAAGATGCATCCAACGTTAGGGCACCTGACTCGTTATGGTAATATATTTGCAGAAAACGAATTCATTTACAAAATCAACTGATACAGTTATAGATTGGACATGATCCCGACTGCAAAACATTTGTAGTTTACTTTGCAACAAACATCACTAGCTTGTAACCTAGCAGTCACTACGGAACTCAATCTGTCAAAATGTAGCTGGTCATCTTTTTTTTAGCACTTCCTCAAACTGCCTCTTATTATGTTTTCATATACCAAAGACAGGTTGCATTGCCACATGGGATGCAAAAATATGTATATTATATAAGATGTAGAGATCCTGGCGTAATTGATACATATCATGAACTTAATAAACATGTAGTGTTACTGAAGGGCTAATATTACATGTGCTCATACCGCTGCATGTTTTTGCCTTCCATCCTCCCTAGTCTCACAACGAAACCACCAGGCGCTAACCTAAAAGTGAGAAAAAACAAAGTGTGCTACAGTAAAAGAATAGAGTAGTTTTTTAAGTGTCTTATGTTAGCTTAAAGGTACCTTTCCGTGTCCAGAGTAGGGTATATTGAAGTGGGAACTACCTCTCTAGAACCTTTAATGCGCCAGTAATGTTTGTCCAATGTTGCATCTGCCAATCTAACTATTTGCTTGTCTTTGCTGTTCTTCCCTTTACTCAGTTTTCTAATAGCAAAAGCGCACTGCATATACAAACATAAAAATAATATAGTTATATATCCCTTCTGTTAAGAAGCAAAAGAGGTGTTAATTCAATACATTCACATGAAATGGGTGAATTTAGGTTGTACTTTCTTAAAAAAAAAATGCAGAATGTCAAAAATAGGAAAAAGAAGTAGGCGCAATGACAATTCACATCCTAGCAAACGAAAGTCTTACTTTTTTGGATTGGGAAAGATAAATTCATATTGATTGTTGTAGACCACAGTTGTTGTATAGTTGTCACAATAGCAATGAGTGAGTCAAGTCATTTAACCTGAAGACGACTTACCAAAAGCACTCTCTAAATGCTTAAATTAGTCCTAACCAAAAAATAATTGCTTGGAGATACCAATGTGTGTAAGTCGATGCCTCGTTTTTCTAATTCCCTCTCACTGGTAGCCTGCCTCAAACTGCTCCCCATGTAAAAAGAACTCCTGAAAAGAGCAAACAAAAATGCTAACTCGTAGATGATATGAACAGTAGCAAATACTATTGAGTTAAAGACCAAAAGGAACAGTTTTTAGCCAATTTTGAAGTTAAAAGTAATTTCATATTTTTATGCAAATACATTGCGTCCTGACCAATACTAAAACATGACACTGAAATGATGCATTAGAGTTTACTACATCAGCAACCGTGAACTATGTTGTCCAATAGCATGTACAGTATCGACATTCACCTTATTTTAAAAAAAAAATACTGCATTTTTTCACATAAACCGACCAGGAAGTTTCTTATAGAATTTTCTTCCAGATGCTATGTTTGGTCGAGAAATTATTTACTTTATAGATAGATTGACTCAGTAAAGTGTAAAATCATTTGAAAAGGTGTTTATATAAACTAATTAGATTATTGAAATGCTTGTAGTAAGCTCAAACATTAAGTCTTACCACTGATGTATTTTGCATTTCGTTTCTCGACTTTGGAAAATCAGACTGAAGATAGTATCATGATAATTACCATAGAATGTAAGAAATAATTTGAAAGATAAGCAAAAGAGAAACTCAACCATTTATTGACCGTTTAAACTCGCCCATTTCAGCCCATAAACCACATGTTTCAGGACCCAAACGCGCAGATTCTAGCCCCCGTTTCAACACCAAACCCCACCCATTTCAGCCCCCTAAACGCGCCCATGTGAGTCCCATTTCAGCATCCAAGTGCACCCTCTTCAGCCCCATTTCAACACCCAAATCCACCCTTTTCAACAGATTCAAACACCCACAAAAACAACAACATCCTACCCAAACACCCAATTAAAAAAGTGTAGTATGTGGCAGACCCGACACCCCTTAGAAAGTTAACAAAATATGTATTGGTTGCAGATGGTAAGATTAAAAATGAGAACAGTTGCAAATGAGTAATATCACAACATAAAGTTAGCAAATCATCCGAACTTCGCATTATCAAGAATAGAACATCTTAAGATTTTAGACCTTAAAATATGCGAAAATTTGTAAAATCAAATTAGCTTCGCAGGCATCATCCTCATGTCTTCTTCGAAGATGATATTGTGATGTTTCTACTTTTAATTTTAGCCTTATTTTGAGAATTCCTTTGTAACTGTAAAGCTACTTATAAGAAGATCAAAGGTAAAAGGAGCTGAGAAAGATACGTATAGGAATTACCTTACAGAAATTGAAGCTTCAGATTTGTGTGATCGGGTGTCACTGTGAAAGCAGTTCGTCTCTGCAAACCTGATCAGGAAGCGATGCATCAATCTAAAACATTATAACACCATTAATGAGAACAACATTGTGTATTATATGTAATATTACCATATATACCTCATACGTTCTTCCATCGATGGCTGCTGCAAGACACTTCATGACTCACTCACGGCCTGCGTCTGATTAAAACAGATTTAAACTTAGAACATAATCCAAATTATAATTTGAAACAAATTTGGTGACAAAGCTGAAACAACCCAACATGTAATATTGGGTATAAGTCACGCTCGCCTCCAAGGCTGTTCATGTTTGCCCATGAATCCAAAATGTTGGGCATAAAATAGAGTTTATTGTTGACACGGTGAACAAACAGGAGTCCCTCAGACATCATTACTCACATCAGTAACAGCAAAGTGAAGTAGTTACCGGATTGCTCTGTTATTTGTTGTTCCACTGTATGCCTATGCCAATGCCAATGCCAATGCATTCATACTCCAACAGCGTAGTATAGGATCGTCATCACATGTCATTTGCTCAATCATAGTGTCTACCACTTTCAAAACAAATAAAAATTTTAGCATACAATTTTCCCTTTACAAATGCGATTAGCAACTACCAAACAACACCAAATATCGATTATTTAACCAACTGATAACTGTTTACCACGCATTTTACAAACCCATTAACGAAATGAATAGACAATCACCAAAATAACAAATTTATGCATCAAGGGTATAAAATAACGGTAGTTATAAGTATTTTTGCATATCCACAACAAACACACACATAAAACCAAATATCAAAATGTTACCCAAAAAATCAAAATCTTACTGACAGCTTAATGCGAACGGCAGGTTTTCAACTAACCCTAATCCCCATTGTCCCTCCTCCTCCTACATAGAAAAAAAAAAAAAAGATTAAATCAAATGTCATATCATAAAAGGTAAGAAGATTAAACCAAAAGGCCATAGGCCTGATAAATAAGCTAAGGCAAACACCCCAATAATTAAATAATTAGAAACGAAATCCAAATCCCAAACAGGCCTAATTTCATAAGAACCCTAAAATTTAAAGGAAACCCTAATTCTTATGAATTATTTGAGAAGAATCCCTAAATTAACATGAAAGCCTAATTCTTTATGAACCACATAAACAATAAATATGTTATCTAACTAAAATCAAACCTGTGATTTATGATTTCCTTGTTGCAATATTCGTATTTTTCATCTCCATCTTGGAACCTAACATTTTCTGCATCTCGAATACCGGAATAAGATTGACAACAAACCCTAGTAAGTAACAATCACATCAACTACGTTTTCCCCCTCTTTTTTAGCTTTGAGATTCTTCATTAGTTGTTGCTATCAAATTTTTAAGATGGAGAAGACTGAGAGAGAGTGGAGGAATGGTGTGTGGGGTTTCTGTTTGCGTTTCTGATTTGTGAGTTATGGATGGATCTAGAATTTGTGAGAGTGGGAGAGAGAGTAATATCATTCACTCACAAAAACAATACTCAATGTATGATGGAGGTCATTACGGCCCTTAATCCGTGAACAGGAACATCCCATATGTTTCTTGGCCAATGGCCTTTTGCCAAAGTGGTATGTTACCACTGTTGACCCTTTGACTTGGGCTAATATCACTTTGTCAACCAATAGGAATAAGAATTAGCCACTAATAAGGAGTTTAAGCTTAATAATTACTGTCACATCAACTTTAACATTTATATTATATTATAATGACCACATGCCTCGACTTCTTAATAAGCTAGATAAAAATTAAAAGCTACTTTTAAAGGCATATATAGGTTCTGAAAAGCAAAGAAAAAATGTTAGAATTTTAATGGGAGTTGCTATAGCAACACCATTTATAGGATACCGTACAAAACGCTATGCACACAGTACAACACCGCAATGCATACAGTACAACCTCATTATGCATAAAAGGGTGTGTATATAAGAGATTTAAGGTGTGTGTATAGTACAACCAAGAGAGATGATTTGCACACTCAACTTTTTGATTGGGACACTCTAATGTACAACCGGTCAAGGCAGAATGTGTTTAATGCATATGTTGGACTGTCCAATCAAAAAGTTGAGTGTGCAAATCATTTCTCTTTAATGAAAGTTGTAAATATATAATATTAATTTTAACTTAACGCTATAGTACTATATATATGCACAATGTGTTCTTGCAAAAAGTTTATACAAATTTATATTTTTCATCAATGGAAACATTTTAAAATAGTACTAATTCACTAGTTACTGTTTAAAGTATTAGATAGTTTTTTTTTTAAAAGATAAGAGTTGAAATCTACAAAAAGTAAAACATTTACATACCATGATACCATAAGAAAAATTACTACTCTACTTAATTTGGAAAAAGTACATTTTTATTGTTTGAATGATATATAACGGTATCCTATTATGATTTATGCTAGAAAATGGTTTTTGGGTTTCTTATAGAACATGGTGGCAAGGTAACATAAGTTCTACTTATTGCGGATATGCTATCCTAAACACACTTGTTTATATACTTATTATTAGTGTAAATAAGAACTTAGTACCTGCTTATTTTCAAAGTAGTTATAAGTGGGTGTAGGAGATAATGGCGTGCTTATGCAGTTTGAAATTGGGATAATAAGTTGGCTAATTCTGATTATCAGAGGATTTGTGTATAGAATGACCTTGATTTCGTTTTTTTTATAAGAATGACCCCTGATTCCTCGAATTTTGTTGCAGCTACTTTTAAATTGATTATTTAGACTCTCAAATAATCCGGATTGTACTATACACAAACACTAGAAAGTGTTTATTTGTGACTTGAAATTCCAAATCATGAGATAATTACTTATGAAAAGCAATGGCGAACAATCCCTATGTTTCAAGTGCTTTTTACGTTTTAATGTTTTCTAAGCTAATTTGTGATATGCGATATGAACCGGAATACCATATGTATCTGCAGATTGCTACCGCGAATAAGGTTATTATTCCTGCAATGGCATCTAAAGTTCCCTAAACTAGAAGTAAACTATTCAAATGGGAAATCCTTTAAGCTACCGATCACTAGTTATGGGACCGACACTAAATCAATGAAGGCTGATATCCCAAAAGCAACTTTGATGTGTCTTTCATTCCGTGCAGCTTCACAGGTATATAATGTCATTGTTTTTCTCCTAAATTCAGTAAACATCCTGTGTTGATTTTACATTTTAAGGTGGTGATACTTGTATATTTGTATTCCCAAAGGCATTTGAGTAACATATTTGTCAACTGAGCTAAGTGTCACGACCCGCCTACTTGATTCGATTATTTTCGAGGTTGATCGGGATTTTGGATTGTTCCACACTTTTCTTGGATAAGCTTGGATAATCTTGGAAGCCTTTGGAAGATCTTAGAAGATAATAGAAAGTGCAGGAAGCTCTAGAATGTCTTGGAAGATCTAGAACCTCACGGAAATCTTAGAAGCTTCATGGAACTTGGTAGAATCATGTACATACTAGTATAAATAGATGTAAGGCTCATTTGTAGAAATCATCTAACAAAGTGACTTGTAAAGCTCTCTTGTAAAAGTCTCTAATACAAAGTATTTTCCATATTCCACTTGTTCCTTTCTTTGAAGCTTTCTTAGTTGCGTACATCGTTGAGTGTTTGAGCAAGGCTGAGCTTAGTCGAGACTAAGTGCCGCACGGAATACCTTGTAGAGACAAGTCCGTGACATAAGTAACTGATACGCATACTGAAAAGACGGCATCTTTTTGCACAAAATGACTGATTCTTTGTTTTCCTTTTGTAAATTGCATTATAAGAGTGCTAGGTGTAGTAACTCAAATTACTCATTTGGGGCCCACATGTATCACATTATTTTAAACCTTCTTCACAACTAACCCTTTCACCAACAACTAACCTAAACTTACTCATTTGGGGTCCACCACTTACAACTTCATTTTTTATTCAAATTACCAAATAACATAAAATTCATTCATTAAATAATACAAATAATACAAATAACATTTTTTATTTAAAAATAAATAAATAAATAAAAATTCTACCTGAAACACACAAACACAAATAGAAACCAAAGTAGCCCAAATTTATATGTCCTACCACTTAATAACTAGCCCACTTCAACCCCAAAAAAAATAAAATAAAATAAACATGTATGTCGTCTTCTTCACGCGCACACACACTCATATTACACACAAACACAAACACAAACACAAACACAAACACAAACACAATTACACAAAATACTTTATAGATCTGGAAAAAAAATGAAAAAGAAAGAAACCAGACATGAAGTACAGCACCAAGCCTCGTCGTGCAGACGAGTAGCAAGCGACTGGCGAAGAACGACAGAGGGGGCGGTGCAGCGGCGAAGCTCGGTGAGGCTTTTTTTTTGTCCATGTTGGAGTGGCGAGAGGTCAACGGCGAGCTACACCTTCCTCTGTAAAGGCTTAATTCACCACCTGCTATATATTATCTTATTAACTTCTTGCTTTGGGTCAATCGTAATCACACATCCATAAACAACTAATGGTTTACAAATCAACCACATACAAAATGCTTACTAAAACAAACAAAAAGCTTACTAAAAGTTTTGAACAATACTCAACAATTTCAAAGCTTACCAAAAATTAATACTCAACAATTTCAACAATACTAAACAAACAAAAATCTTACTTTTTTTTTCAACAATACTCAAAACTTGCTTTCAAACTCGGCTAATTCATCATCCCACACAAAAAAATCTAGACCTTCAGCTGATTTCAAAGTCTCCCGGCCAATTTTTGAAAGAGAAGGTACAATGAGAAGCACATTATACCCCTTATTTTCAATCTCTCTATTGGTGCTGCAAATCTCATCATCTGTTAGCAAGACTATATTTGCTGGCGCAGGGCAGGTAATAGTAAACTGTAAAAGATCTGCTAACATTCTATTTCCAGCCTTTTCGTGCTTTCGGCGTGGGATATGAATATGTTTCATCTCGGGTCGGAGATGCTCTGTTATGTCAGTGCTATTTGAGTAAGCAAAACCACTAGATTCTAATGCTGAAAGAGTATTATTTAATGCCAATATATTGTCAATACAATTGAATGCTAGTTTGCACTGCTTTTCATAAACCCTCTTTTTGGCTAACTTATACCTCCATGCTAGGACACCATCTTTAATAAAGCCTGATAAGGAGGCGGGCATGTAACAACATTCTACAATATGGCTGTATACAACTTGCTTCTATCTATAGCTTCATTTACCCAATTAGGCATTTTTTCGACGAATGGGTTGACAATCAGTTTACCACTTGATAATTGATCCCAGGAAATACTATATTCATTTCCAACAGATTATTGACACTTTTTTCAGGATACGCAAGAATCACTTTAAGCCCTTATCTTGTAAAACTCTCACCGATTGGTAATAATCAAGATCTCCAGCTATTAGCATTACGTAACCAGCTTTTGGAAAATCTTTTGCGAACGTCATCATGTCAAACATCATCCTATGGTCGCTTGCGTCTTTCTTGAGCCCTGCGACATCCTCAAATGACACTGCCTGGAAACTTAATCACCTGTCATGAGTGGGTACCAATTTTGAAATGAAATTTTTAAATATAACTATGCTAAACTTTTGCCATTATGGAACCATAATAAATGAAAACTGAAATGTCTTAGAAGATTGTCATATGCATCTAAACCGAAAATAAACTACCAAGTGCAATTTAATGATGACAATTTAGAAAAGAGATTGATTATAAGAGTTATACCTATTTAAACAGGGGAACCATGGTCGAAAAACATGTAACATCATCATCTCTAAGAAAACATCCACAAAACCAATGATTCCAACTTTAATCAACATAATTTAACGCCAGCAGGAGCAAATCTATATCATGAGACGGCAGTTAGAAACAAAAATAATTCATGACAAATAATCATTTAATTTTTTTGGGTAAAAGGTCAACGACCCGGTAAATATATTACACCAAAAAGCATTTAAGTACAACGGATATGGGTGAATCCTAAAATAATCATTTAATTTAATCCAATGTGTGACACACATTGTCTCAAGTAACCAAATTTTATTTAATCCACAACTGATGTTGTTTCATTTGTTATTAACACCAACATTTTATGTACTATTCATGTGTCTCATTTATTATCTCCACCATATTAGTTAAACATATGCATTCAATATCCTCTTTTGACAAATTGTTCCAATAGCTGCTAAAATGCAAAATCAGTTTAACATTACAAAATTTGAACACTAATTTGAAGAAATTTACTAGTAACTAAAGTAGTTAAACAATTAACGCATATAAATAAAATATTCTTCAACCTTTAGACCAATAACAACCATGACAAATACATACATATGAAGTTCCAAAAGTTGAGATTAAGAGCTCTTTTTCTAATATTAGCAAACTATGCACCTTAACCAAACAAGATTTTTGTAACCAAAACATGTAATACTTTATATTTAAACAATAAATGATAATATAATACAAGAAACAACCTTGTAACAAGCATCAATTCGTGAGTGAAGATGGTGAAGTGTGAGGAGACTAGCTAGAGACAAAAGAAAATGTGAGATGTGAGATGAAAGAGATAATATTTATAGACAAATTTATGGGTTATTGAGACTTTAGAGAATATTTGAGTATTTACTAGGTGAACCGTTGGATACATTATCTTTTGTTATATTTTTTTCGAATTACAGTCGAGTGCCTTAAAGTTGATGTGATAATGCATCTTTGATTTACCTTCAATTCGGGTAAATATCAAAGTTTAAAGTAATTTGCAATACCTATTTAATATGATTGAGACTTGTCATCTTTTTATTTGTTACTTTAGTTTGATTTTGAATTCAAAATTTGCGAGTTGATGGATGAAAAATGAAATTTGTGCATGGCTGGTTTGGTGAGACATTTATGTAGACAACAATTCTAGTAGTTCTTTGTTATTGTTGTCTTTTTACATATATGTAGGACATTGTGGTATTTTTATGGTAGTGCGTAAGGTATTATCGGGGTCGGGTTGTCGGGTTATCGGGTTTATTGGGCCGGGTTAAGCCGGGTTTTTAATATGAAAAAGTGACTCGCAACCCGAGTCGATAAGTAATCAGGTTGTCGGGTACGGGTTATTATTGGGTAGGGTGATTCGGGTTAAGTCAAGTTATTTAATATGAAAAAGTGACTCGCAACTCGACTCGATGAGCAATCGGGTTGTCGGGTTCGGGTTATTGTTGGGTCGGGTGATTCGTGTTACTCAGGTTCCTTATATGGTGTTGCTTTGTTTTAGTGAAACCTCTTTTGTACCAATTTTCTTCATTTTGACTATAAAGAAAAAGAAAATCACATGTTACATTTAGAAAGCGTGTTTGATAAGTACTTATTTTACTAAGAACTGTTTCACAAAACATAGCAGTAGACATATATATCATTTAACACGTAGATCTTGACTTGTACATATTATATATGCATGAAAATTCTTTGTTTTCTCTTATTAATAATTATACAAAAATTTGCAACTGCTAAATAAAAGATTGGTACTTCTCATCACTCATTACGAATCAATCGGAGCATCACATCATCAACGAAACACTGGTTAAGCAACGGCCAAAAAGATTCCACCCTTGGAACCAACTGTTAGTATATATAGCATCGTAACCATTCATGTTAGCCACCTTAGCATAATTTGTAGCATTTGATGTTGAAGATTTACATGTATGGTTATTAAGTAGGGGTCCTGTATTCTCCCACAAAAAATGTCTGATAATATGTTTGTAAGAGTATTAATATTAAGATTGATGGGTTTTGGTGATAATACCTAGCTGAATGGTATTGTAGCTTTATACTTTCATGTATACATGTGTAGATGGCGATCATGATATTCTAACTGAAGTACAAATGAACTGCCTTTACATGTTATATTTGGTTATTTCAGTGTAGAAAAAGATTGTACTTTGCTCATGTCGTAGTTAAGTATTGGGTGTTTACAACATTTTATAATGAACTGTGTGTGAATTGTGTGAGTCAAGACGACTAAACGAACGAGCTTTTACAAAACTAGATACTCGAAGATATGTGAGGGAAGATGTTAGGCAGGAAACTCATATATGGGAACTCAAATGTTGTTCAAGGAAAGTTTTCTAGTACTGATCTATACGTTATTATATGGCACCAAGACGACAACATGGTTACAATGTAACATTTCATAAAAAAGTTGAAGATCCTCAATGGAAATCATTTTCAACCATGGTGAGTACAGTTCTTGTTCAAGTTCGAGAACTTTTTTGATTGGTTAGTGTGAAGTGAACACTTATTTTGACCCAACACGATTTAAAAATATAAACACTTGTTTTGAGACGGCAGAAGCATTATTTATCTAAGGTGTTGCACAATGATACTAAAGCAATAAAGTAGACTTGAGCCTTTTTTTTTTTTTTTTTTTTTAATTCCTTCCCTGAACGAAGACTTGAGCATTTTCGTGTGTAGTGATTTTGAGTGTCTGTTTGAGAAGTACCCAATAACGCCAAATGTTTATAGCTATAGAACAATAACTTTAGGTGAATACGAATTGTAAAGTTCCAAAAACTTTACAAAACAGACGATGCTAGATACCATTTATGGTTAATGGCAAGTAATAGCTACATACTTTCCCACTTGTGCCATTATCAGATACCAACTCAAAATATTACAACAATACCCTACAAACTTTCATATTTTTGTGTCGATATCATCATTTGACTTACAAAATTGGGTAATCATATTCCGGTCATCTTCTCCACTTCTTCCGGCCACTTTTTGCTAATCTTTTTCCGATGTGTTCCATCATCCGGTCATCTTCTCAACTTCTTCCGGCCACATAGATGCCATATCATTCTCGGTCATCTTCCCCAATTTTTTCAACCATCTTCTTCGGGTGGCCGTCTCTAATTTCCGGCCATTTTTAAGACCACCCAAAAAACTTAAATTTAAATCTACACTACAAACATAACAATCTATACTAATCGAGCACAATTAAAAACAACCACCAAGACCTTACTAAAACCCATTTGTTAAAAGCTAATAGCATATCCAAATTTCATTCCAAAATCATTTAACTACCATGATCAGTTGCTAAAACCCATTCGTATGTCAGTTGTTATTTCTTAAAGGAAATAAATACATTGTCACATTGATTCCATATTAGTCTACTAGATCCAAAAATAAAACGATTCAGTAATTAAATGTAACTACAGTAGCCATCATATTAGCATCTGTGAAAAGGCGGATCACACGTTTCTTCGGGTTGGCCGGAGTGATATTCAATGGCAAGCCAGAGATTCAGGTGACCGGCTATCATGTGTTAATGGAAGTTTGTCGGATATCGAAGGAAGGAGATGAAAAAAAATAGATAAAAATAATAATAATAATATTTAATTTTAACCTGTGTAGCCGGTTGCTAATCATGTCACGTAAGCAAACGTATGATAATGGAAAAAAAATTATAAAGTTTGATGGCTATTGTTGTAATATTTTGGGTTGGTATCTGATAATGACACAAGTGGGAAATCATGTAGCTATTACATGTCATTAACCCTACCATTTATCTCACAAAATAAGAATCTTTGTAGGCTTGTAGCATAGCAAATCACTGGAGAAATTAGCGTTATTTCAAAGAGTAAATTGCAAGAATCGTTCATGTGGTTTGCCTAAATTGCAGATTTCGTCCCTGAGTTTTCGAAAGTGCAAGCGGCCTCCCTGTGGGGAGTTTTTGGTTCCGTTTTGGTCCCTAGTCATTCCAGAAATGGTCCCTGTGGTTTGCTCAAAATTGCACGTTTAGTCCCTGACCAGGGACCAAAATGGAACCAAAAACTCCTCACAAGGAGGCCGCCTGCACTTTCGAAAACTCAGGGACGAAATCTGCAATTTGGGCAAACCACAGGGACAATTCTTGCAATTTGGAAGTTTAGGTAAGCTAATCAACTGAAATTGCAATTTGGAAGTTTAGGTGCAACTGAGGTCGGTTGGTCGGTTTTGGTTATCAATTACGTCCATGCCAAGTTTTGCTACAATGAACCTGTTATAATAATCGAACATGGTTTCTTTGTGATTCTTATATTTGGAATATATACCTTATTTTTTAGGAAAATGATTTGTATGCCTAATAAACATGCCTAAAGATGTGTCTAATAGTAAGATTGTGACACTTAGCAAGATAAATGGTAAAGATAATGAGAGAGAAAATGAATATAACATGTGTCAAATAATGAATTAATTAGTCATGTCTTTAAGCATATACTTTAGGCATCTATATCAGTACTCTTTTTCTTATTCCTTTATTTAGGCATACTAATGATAGCATGCACATCGAAAATATATATATTGTCATTTATGGGAACAAAAGGATATACAACTAGGGGTGTTTATCTGTTCGGTTATCGGGTTATTCGGTTCGGTTTGTTTGGTTACAATTTTTTTTGGTCAAACTGAAAACCGAACCGAACCGAATTCAAATCTGATTCAACCGAACCGAATAACCGAAAACCAAACCGAATAACCCGAATTACATAATTTTAATTATTTTTTCATTTAATTATACATATTTTTAGAACAATTTTTTTTTCAAGCTTAAATAATGTTATATTTATACTAAAAAAGACTTTTAGTGATTATTTTTATATATAAATACATAAAAAAATTTATATATTTATATATTTTCGGTTTTCGGTTTTCATTGCCAAACCCATTTCCAAACCGATAACCGAATATTTTGTTTGGTTCGGTTCGGTTTTAACCAATTCGGTTCGGTTATTAATTCGGTTCGGTTTTTTTCGGTTCGCTTCGATTCGGTTTCGGTTTTCGGTTATTGTGGATATTACCCGATCCATGAACACCCCTATATACAACAACAACATTATTGTCAAACAAATGACAATCAAAAGAGCTTGTTTTGTAGACTTTTTATAGATTACGATGGAAAATTACTAAGTCAACAAAATGACATGTTTCCAGATTTTAATTACCAAGCAGCTATTACTTCTTGCCAAAGGTATGTTTATTTGGATAACAGTTAAAGACTTATATATCATTGATTCGATTTCTTAGAACTTTAAATATGCCAACTTGTTATTGACTTGAATATGAAATTTCGACATACGAAACAAGATTTTTGCATTGTATGTCAATGTAAGATAAGCTAAGACATGATGTCAAAGGATATGCACGTCACAGGGACGGACCCAGGATTTTTAAGAGGGTGTTGCACAAAAAAAAATATTAGGCTAACTAAAGTTACACCGTAAGAAACGAAAATAGTAAAAGAAATTTTTGGGGGTTGCACATACAACAAAAACGTCAGTTTTAGAATTTTTTGCACTTCGTGACCTAAAATCGGGTGTAGCCCGTGCCACACTCGGCATACATGTAGGTCCATCCATGGCAGGTCATATAAAATTTTGGAATACTAATATAATCTATTTTGAAAATTAATATGTTAGATTTTGCTAACCATGCATAGTCATGTACATTTTGTAAGCTGCTCAAAGAAGTAACATATATTAGGACATAAGATTACTTCCTACGTCTCTTTTTTGAAAATGCGCACATTTTGATGAAAAATGTTAACTAGTGGGCATTTTAAGAACTTTTTTGATTGGTTAAATGAGCACAACACACTTACTATGAGACAACCCAATTCAGAAATGTGAGCACTTATTTTATGACGAGAGAAGTATAATTTATCTGAGGTGTTGTAGAATGGTACTAAAGCAATAGAGTATACTTGAGCCTTTTTGTGTGTACTAATTTTGAGTGTACGCTCGAGAAGTAGCCAAGCACGCCAAATGTTTATTACTAGAACAATAACCTTAGGTGAATACAAAATGTAATATTCAAAACTTTGCAAAACATACAATGCTAGATACCATTTCAATCTCTCACAAAATAAGAATCTTTGCATGCTTGTAGCAATGCAAATCACAGCAGAAATTAGCGTAAATTACTTCAAATGAAAAATTAAAATTGTATGTAGCAACAATGAATGTGTAGTAACAACCCTACATTTATTTCTAAAGCAGTGAGACCTTTTACACATATAAGGTGCCTAAAGTCTTTGCACATTCATTGCTAAAGCTGATATTGAGTCACTGCAGTAACTCAAACCAAACCCATCCAAAAGCCATCTGCCTACTAACACGGAAATAGAACACACATTGAATGAAGCAAAATTCAAGTTACCCGAAATGCCTAGTTGTTGGGTGAGAGCAAGAGTACACGATGCTTTCAAAGTTCAGATAAAGTTCAAGCTACCAAAAATTTTGATTGTGTAGAGTGTAGACGTGTTTTGAGTTGATATAATAAGTTATATATATTATGTTTTATAAACATTTGGAAATAAATTTCATAAGACTTGTTGTTTTTAGTGAATGTAATACTCTCAAGATTAAGCCATTAAGTTATTAACAATCAAACCTTAAACAACATTATTAGATCTAGACAAAGCAATGATTGAAAACTTGAAACTACTTGACATTTACATGTGGAGGTTAACTTTGTCATTAATAAAATCTTGCAACATTATTTCCTGTGACGCAGATAATGTCATCAAGTTTTGTCCTAAATTTCCTCTACTGCTAGCTAATATGGTAATACCATACTAAAAATTCAAAATACAACGAGTCTAAATAGACAAGTCAAACTTATATTGATTTATTAAAGCTCCAAGTTACTCAAACTCATCCAAGTTTCTAACTAGGTCAAGCTATCGAATAAAAGTTGTTTAGCTATCCTTGTATCAAAACGAATATTTTCGAGCTCTTGAGCCATGCTTGATTCTACGTCAAAAATATTTTCCAAGTGTTCGGTTAGTTTGAGGATTTTTATTTAAAGTGACACGCTAACTAGGTTGAATTGTAAAATCACCAAAAGTTTCAAAACTTGTACTCTTATCACTGCAATTCATTAATACAATCCGCAATTATTTCCAACTACACCCAACTACCTATTAAAATCTTAAAATTTCATGAATCCAATCGGATGGCTAGTATCGAAGCTAATATCAATCCGTGTGCACCTTCTTGAAACAATCATAAGGCGATATATGCTATATCGTGTGTATACCATGTTATCTTTTTAGTTGTTTCATGTTGTCCCAAAAATTGGCCCTCAAATGTTCTTTAGCTTATAGAACATATTTTTAGGGTAACGAAATAGTAGTCTTTTAGGTTTATAATAACCTGTATATTTGAATAAATTTGTCATTTTATGTTGTGCTATATTGTGCAACTAATACTTTAAAATAAAACTAACACCCAACCTAAGATATATCCTCTACGTCAATCAACGTCGAACGGGATGTGTAATGAATATATAAATACGTAATCAAGCAACTACTAAGTGTTGTTGCATGACATATACACGCCTCGCAAATTTATCTAGTTAATAGCCAATTGTTGACTTACTTCTTACAGATATGGTGAAATTATGAAACTTTGTTCATACCATGCATGGAATCAAGGCACTCGATCATGCATGTTTGCGATATGTATATATTTTTTTCAGAGATGGAGCAAGCATTTTATAACAACCAAAGACAAGCAAAAGTATGACAAGAGTTCAGTCTCAAAGATTCAGACAACAAGCAAAGACACTCGATCTCACACATATACAAAGGCAAACCAAGAAAGCTAACAAGGACTAAACATGATGGTTATTAATTAGTGAATGAGACATTTAACAATAGCCCTGATGAAAAAGGTAGTAGTTCGATAAGTGTATATGAGAAGAGTTATTGCACTACTACTATTATTTAATTAATTAAACCACATCAATATTTTGAAGCTGAAATTCAAAGGATGTCTAAAAAAAGTTAAAAGGAATTCAATGAAGCTTTGTCATGTCTCTTCTCATGACTAAACGTGATGTCAATTGATCCAAACACACAAATAACTTTTTACCCTGAGTGAATTCAATACGATTTGAGGAAGGTTGTTGGATAAAGCCATAATGCCAACAATATGCCCAAACACCAGCACTTTTTTTTTTTTTTTTTTTTTTTTTTTTTTTTTTTTTTATGCCAAAAGACATAAAATATATAAATATAAGTGTCTTACATCAACCAAAGTTAAGGAGAGCACGAAAGTATATGATGAGAGCTTGAGCAACCACACCTTGCTAACTTATGACAGCTTATATGAAAAACTAACCAAAACTACGTAAGATACAACTAAAAAGCTTTCAATGCCTTTTCACTTGAGCTCAATCAGATGATTTAAACATTATTATCGCATGAAAGATCTTTTGATACATTAGTAATAGATTGAGGCAAAGTACCAAATGACAAAGAGGATTAGTTGTAATTGCATCTTTTGATACATTAGTTATAGGTTGGGGCAAAGTAGAGTTTGGTACTTCCACATGACAAATAGGTGACGACTAAAGCTTAAACCTGGATGTAGATGTAGGCATGAAGTTTGAGATAAAGCTTCATTCACCCCATCAAACACTTGCGTGTGGATAGAGAAATGAGGATTAGAGCCATTTATTATCATGTCAGTATCAAAAGGAATTGTTTTATCCAAAAGATCATGTGTTGCACCTGATGTTAACAACACATATTTGTTATGTACTTCATCCATATTTGCATTCGATTTTGAATGCCTTGAGAAGACCATTGAAGCGTATCAGTATTAATGGGTTCACATGAAGATGAAGATATATTTTGAACATGATAGTTGCTAGCTTTTGATGGTTGGGTTTTAAAAATATTATCATCACAACGAGATTTATGTTGCAACCGATCACCAAAAATCCACTTCCCTTACTGAAACCAACATTCTCTTTGTATCGTTCATCATTACTTCAGCCACCTCGTTTATCATCAGGTGCGTGTGGAATTCCATAATAATTATTATCGCATAAAAGCCAACACTAGCTGTAGATATTGAAAGCGAAACAACCAACCAGCAACAACACTTAACTTCGATTCATATCTTTCTTATTCATAGTAATGAAGATATTCGAATCTTCATACGTACCCAATGTTTGCCCCTTTATATTTCCATCTAAACACTTTTAACCCTAAAATAATATGATGACCATATAGTATAAACTTTCGGAAATTACCTTCATAATTGATTATGGTATTTTACAAAACGGGTAAACTAATGAGGTCTCATGCTTGTTCAGGTTATCCGAGGATGTCGATTCTTTGGCATAAACATACGCGAGTCGCGACTCAACCCCAATATCCCAATGATCGTTTCATACGTTTTCTCTAGATACCTCAAATATACACCTAATGAGATTTCAACTTTAAAAAATGCAATAAACTTAGATGGTTACTATCAATGTTATAAAGTACAGATTCTTTATTGAAGTAAACCGTTAATGTTCATAGTTCATACAAGCAATTGGATAACATGATAAACATATCGAACCATATAGATAGCAATGTGAAAAAATGAACAATTTTTGAATAAAAAAAAACCGAGGACATCACTAGAAAGCACGCCAAATACTAACAACCTTTACTTTAATCAATATAAGTCGAATATCTTGAATCAGTGATTGTGATGTATGAGATTCAACATTGTTAAGACATTTGTACGTGTGTTTCGAGTGACTTTGGAACGTTTAAAAAGCACCTGAAATTTAAAACAAACAACGTGTCTCCATTACTCGTAGTAAAAAACTTACGCAGAAAACACACATTAATTTAGTAAATAAATGGACTATTTCATCGATTAATGACACTAAATTATATGATCATCTACCATAATTGGGTACCAATTTGAATGAAATGTTTACATTGATGTTCTTCGGTATCCAAACCGATTACAATGTACGAATTGATTTGGATTATGTTAAGTGTGGTGGCAATGGGAGCGGGGTGGCCAACGGTTTGCCCCAAACCGCCGGGGAACACCGCCGCTACCCCAGCGGTTTAGTCCAACGATTTGCCACAGTGGTGATAAACAATTCCACGGTTTGAAACATATTCGAACGTTAGAGTTGGAGTGGAACGTTATTATATGAACGGTTGACATTAATGTGGAACGAAAAAAAAATTCCTTTATAAATACAAAACTATACCAATTCAAATACCACATCCAATACAAATTACCACTTCATACTCTATATTTCATCCTTTACAATGTTATCATCTTCTTCATCCGATGATTTCTATTTTCCTGCCGAGTCTTCCGAACAAATTATCGTCTCTAATATGATCTTACGGAGCACGTTGAGACTCAAAACTTAGCATACCTTGATGACTAGTTATTTATTTTTTATTTTTTTTTTACGTATTATGTAATTTTCTATTAATTATGTTTTTTTTCCAAGTATTATGTTTTTTTTTAATTATTAATGAAATATTATGTTTTTATTAATTTATTTATTTATGAAATTAAAAAATAAAAAAAATAAAAAGTTGGTGGGTTGAGAGTTATAAAAAAGTATGGTTGCCACTAAAAAAGGGTTGGGAGGTATGAAAAAAGTGTGAGTGAAGTGGAATGATATTATTGGTTGGTTGGGAGGTATGGGGGAATTTGGGAGTGACAACTGCGACCACCCTAAATTATCATGGAAGACATTTATTGTTTCCTACCATAATTTTTTCATTTATGCACAAAATTAAATTCTAGTCAATGCAGTAACTCAAACCAAACCCATCCAAAAGTCATCTGCCTACAGACACAGAAATAAAACATATATTTAATGAAGCAAAATTCAAGCTACCCGCAATGCATAGTTCTTGGGCGAGAGCAAGAGTAAACGATGCTTTCAAAGTTCATATAAAGTTCAAGCTACCCAAAATATTTTGATTGTGTAGACTTGTCTTGAGTTGATATAATAAGCTATATATATTACGTTTTATAAACATTAGAAATAAATACGTAAAAGTTTGCCTTGCTTCAAGTCTTTAGCAGCAAATGCTTTCGGTTAATTAGAACTCATTTTGCAAGTGGATCAATCTTTTAATTTCTTTCCCAGCTGGAAGTGGATTATTTAAGTTATAGCTTTCATAAGACTTTCTGTTTTTAGTGAATGTAATACTATCAAGATTAAGCCATTAAGTTATTAATAATCAAACCTTAAACACCTTTATTAGATCTAGACAAAGCAATGGTTGAAGCCTGAAACTACTTGATATTTACACCTGGAGGTTAACTTTGTCATTAATAAAATCTTGCAACTATTTCCTTGTTATTTCCTATGATAAAAGTTTTGTCCTAAATTTCCTCTACTGCTAATACGGTAATACCATAATAAAGTTCCAAAATACAAAGAGTCTAAATAGACAAGTCAAACTTTGATTTATTAAAGCTCCAAGTTACTCAAGCTCATCCAAGTATCTAACTACGTCAAGTAAAAGTTGTTTAACTATCCTTATTTCAAAACAAATATTTTCGAGCTCTTGAGCCATGCTCTATTCTATATCATAAAAAGTTTGCAAGTGTTCGGTTAGTTTGAGTCTTTGAGGATTTTTGTTTTAAGTGACACGCTAAGTAGGTGGAATTGTGAAATCACCAAAAGTTTCAAAACTTGTATTCTTATCACTGCAATTCATTAAATACAATCCTCAATTATTGTCAACTACACCCAACCACCTATTAAAAGAGAGGTGATATGCATACTGCTAAAAGTGATGTGCACACCACAAAATTACATAAGTGATGCATATAATACAACACCATATATGCATGAATCTAATCGGGCGGCTGGTATCAAAGCTAACATCCATCCGTTTGCACCTTCTTCAACTGCTCGTAAGGCGATATGCTATATCATGTGTATACAGTGTTCTCTTTTTATTTGCTTCATGTTGTCCCAAAAATTGGCACTCAAATGTTCTTTAGCTTATATAACATATTTTTAGGGTGACGAAATGGTAGTCTTTTAGGTTTATAATAACCTGTATATTTGAAAAAATATGTCATTTTATGTTGTGCTATAGTGTGTAACTAATACTTGAATTTATGTATCTTAATTCTAGTTATAATTATATCGGATAATCACCTCTAAATGTATTTTATTTGTCACCAATTTCTTTTACATGTATCAAATATTTTTTATTCCAAATAACAATCTTACATTTTGCATCTTTTGGGTGTACTATTTGACCAGCATAGCAGGTTGTGGCACGCTAGACCGGTTACTATCCGACTCACTTTTCCATACGCATTTTTTTAATTCTATATCTTGGCTACTCATCGAGTAGTTTCATAAATTCTTATAAGCATATTTTTTTTGTTAATTTAGTAAGTTAATTCAACCATAATTCAACACACCATCACAAATTCACAATCAATATTATCAACAGATTCACATTTTTTTCCTGACATGTTTTGAGTTGATAAAATGAGCTATATATGTTATGTTTCATAAACATTTCAAAATAAATACGTAAAAGTTTTCCTTGCTTCAAACCTTTAGCAGCAAATACCTTCGGTTTAAGTGCATAACCATTTGTTTATCTTAGCCAAGTGCAGCCGATATGGAAACTCACTCCGGCTCATTTTCTGGGAGTTTTGATAGGCATCCTCGGTGGAGGAAGAACAGTCACATACAAATAATTTTGTCAACCTTACTTATCAATACTTTATTTTTATCTACTTGCTCTTGTTTTAGTTCAATCATCATCGATGAGCCTTGGCGGTATGTGCATCTAGTTTACATCTCCAATATCATGGTTTAAGACCCAATAAAGGTGATGTCTTACAGTTGAAACCTGGAATTTTAAAGAAACGGTGACAAAAAAAAGTTGCGACATGCAATAAAATGCATTTGTATTTTATGGTAAACATTATAGGTATATAAGTATAACTTACTTATATATTACAAAATGAAAATAAACCTATAATAAGACAAGTTTTAGTGACACAGAAAGAAAGTGTTATTAAATTTATTTTATAGTAAAGAGTTACTCCGGTAAAATATGTTAAAACCAAAGAAATAAAGTACAATAGAATGTGGATGATGTACCACAATAACCTCAAGCACACATGCTTCATAATCAAAAAAAAAAAAAAAAAAAAAAAAGCTTTTGACATGCCAAAGACACAACTAATCTAGCTATACATTATAAAGAAGCGAAATTCAGACATTGTGGGGCTGTTCTTGTTTGTAAGAATGCTATGTCGGATTTAAGGTTAAGGAACTTGTTTGATGGCGGGGCAAGAAGGATTGTTCGGTCGGTTTTCCTGCCGGTGAGTAAAGGGTTGGATATTGCACATGTGGTACTACATGCGTACATAAACACTACTAGTAATTGTATATATGCTCTTAAGTCTTATCACTCTTCCATGCCGTACTACATGCGTACATAAATACTACTAGTAATTGTATATTTCAGTTTGATTACTACTCCAACTCACCTGAAAAACACTACTAGTAATTGTATATTTCAGTTTGATTCTATAAAATGGAAAACAAAGTGACAATAACGATAAGCTTTTGCAACTTTCAAACTCTCACCACCGTTATCACTTGCTTGACTTAGTCTGATATATAATGATAAGCTTGTTAAAAAAGAGTTGGCTGTTCAAGGTCAAAACACAATGACACATGAGATATGAAAATAAACTACTAATTAAAAGAGCGTAGATGATAATGAGAACGTACAATTTGTCTATAAACAATTGGCATGCATGTATTAATTTAGTCAAACGTCATTAAAAAAATACAGTTAAACATCTAGACAATAACAAAAGTACGAAAGATGCTTTTAGTATAAGTTAACATGATCAAATATTCGAATAAGATACTGTAACAAATTAAGATAATCAGATGATGAAGACGGTATTGAGACCCAAAAACCCGTGAAAAACGGTATTGGGAGTTACTTTTTACTTTTTAGATGATAACGAAATTGAAAATTGTTTTCTTGAAAGTGATAATGAAACTAAAATTCTATGTTAAATTTGTTGGCTTTGTCTTGTTAAATTCGTGGTTGTTAATTTACAGAAATCATTTGTTGGCAATTGGCATTAGATAACTTCGAAACTTACATGTAATAGTATAGTGACATGATATCACCACTGACTATATCACATGTGTTTGAGTAACTTTTCGAATTAGCTCCGTGTTCTGTAGATAAAGTATCCCGAAATGTGGTTGGGTAACTTCCTAATTAGCTCTGTGTTCCGTACATAGTATATCCGGATATGTGGTTGAGCAACCTTCCTAATTAGCTCCATGTTTCGTAGATATCTGTTAGTCGATATTTAGATTGGGTTGGTTTATATGTTGGGCACTAGCGCAATTCTAGAATAGTCTTTCGTATATGCTATTTATTGTAATGGAATATCATTGTATCAGGCATTCAATCAATAACACAATTCATAGACTTACAATATCATATCAGGACACGTGGAGAGCAATCTTTCGAATTAGCTCCATGCTCCGTAGATAATACATATGGATATTTGGTTGAGCAACCTTTCTAATTAGCTGTGTTTCATAGATATCATATCCGGACACATGGATGAGTAACATTTCCAATTAGCTACATGTTCTATAGAGACTCATCTAGACCATGATATGGCCGAATAACCGTCTTCAAGCTATAAGCTTGTGAGATATCAATGGATTAACAAAATGAAATCAGTCATACCTATTAGTTAGAAACTAAAACCACATCTACCTAACTATCTTAAAGAGAAAGGGATTGCCAATTTATAACGAGTAGCATAACTCTGTTATCCATTGGTCCATAGAATAAATATTACAAAGTAAGCTAAGTCTCTAATATATATTTAGAGCATGATTAACATATAAGCGTAGTGTTTAAGTCCCATTGACTTGGTACATTAACAAATAGAAATAAGCATATCAGAGTTACGATTGTTCTATATACCGCGCGCTTTCGTTTTTTGTAACGAGAAGCTGAAGGTAAACTAGCGAGGCATCAATGACTTGAAAATTATAGACTTCACGCGATCAACCTTGTTGCTTGCTTTATTTTGATCATCACGTGATCAACCTTGTTGCTTGGTTTGTTTCTTGCTTGCTACTTGCTACAAACTTGGAACTTTCTACTTGCTAGAGACTATGCAACAACCTTCATGCTTGCTTTCTTTCTTGTCTGCTTTCCTGCTTTCAAGAAAACAGTTCTTGCTATCTTTCTGCTGCGTTATTCTCATCACCCACTGTGATCAACACTTGCTCCTTGCTTTTGTCTCACTGCCTGATAACATAAAATGCAATCGGTCCTTTCATTCTTGCTACACACCAGCATGAACCCCTTGTTGCAGTCTGCCACGGCCCTCGCTATATTCTTTGCCATCTGCAGACTTGGGAGTTTTATAACAAAATTTTTTGCAATCCCAGGAGGCATCCTTCCAGCAGTTACAGCTATTGTTGTTGTTTTAGCAACTGCATTCCCAAAGCAGTTCACTTACCTTGCACCTGCTGGTGAGGTTATGGCGTTGATTTTAATGCAGGTTAAACTTCCAACTTCAAGCATCAAATATTTCTTTGGCATAATGTGAATGACATTCAACCCGTTTTCTTTCATAATTGGATAAATCGTGTTGCTTAACCTGTTAGACCCGTTAGATATCAAACATTACCCAAAAATCGACCCATTTATGGATAAATGAGTCAAAACTGGCACATCTACTCCAAAGGATGCTCTATAGTAAGCAGATTTACTAGAATGATACTATAGGTACCATTTGGACGATGCATCACTAGATTTTTCCTTTTTCTCCAGGTATTTTTCATGGTCATTGGTGCAAGTGGGAATGTATGGAATGTCATAAACACAGCACCTAGTATATTCTTGTTCGCTCTCGTCCAGCTGGCGATTCATCTAGCAGTTATTCTAGGTTTAGGAAAGTTGTTTCGCTTTGACCTGAAGTTATTGCTGTTGGCATCAAATGCAAACGTAGGAGGCCCCACAACAGCCTGCGGAATGGCCACAGCCAAAGGATCATTGGTTGTTCCTGGAATTCTTGCTGGTATATTTGGCATTTCCATTGCTACATTTTTGGGTGCTGCTTTTGGAGCTAAAGTTCTTCAGTATATGTGAACTGTATGTACTTAGATGTTTGTATTGTAAGGTGTAACATATGTCACAAAATATTTTAGTTCGCTATAGAATAAAGTGTGATTTAACCTCTTGTACTTCATTTCCCTTTCCCAAAACATTAGCCTCCTATAAGAAGGTTCGATTCGCTTATAACATTGCATTACATTTGAATTTAGAAAATGAATGTTTTCTTTTAAAATTTTTTGTAAAATTGTATGATTTCATGTAGTAAATATAAGCGACAATGACAAAAAAACCATTTTTTCCGAATATACTTTATCAAAAAAATTCCGAAATACCCACAAAATCCGCAAGGTTTGACTTTGCGAGGTAAAACCTTACGATTTTTTTTTAAAACTTGTGAATTTTGGAAATTGCTCCCCTTTCCTTCAGTTTTCATGCTTAATTCAAAATACAAAAGTTGGGGATCTCTCTTTTCTCATCAAGTGGCTTTTTGAATCACATAAAAATAAGTTCGTATGAGGAAGTTATGGCTAAAATACCACATCAACTAAACAAGAAAAAATTGTTGGGGTATTTTGGCCATAACGTTCTCATACGAACACCTTTTTAAGTGATTCAAAAAGCAACTAAACGTGAAACGAGAGATCTACAAGTTTTATTTTTTGAGCTAAGCGTGAAAACCGATAGAATTAGAGCAATTCGCAAGATTTGAATTTGCGAGGTCAAACCTTGCGAATTAAAAAAATAAATAAATAAAAAATCACAAACCTTGAGAATTTTTGGAAATTTCTCCTTTCCTTTTCACACTTGGCACTAGGGCTGAGCATGGATGACCCAAAACCGAACCGGGCCGACAAAACCGACTGAACCGTAAAAAACGAGCCGACATGATAGCCCTTTGGTTCGGTCTCGGTTTCATGTTTTTCCTATTTTCGGTTTCGGTTCGGGTCGGGTCGGGTCGACCCTAAACCAACAAAGACACACCTAAACCGGACCGAATTGACACAAAACCGAACCGAACCGACAATATTCGGTTCATGTTTTTTACGAAATCAGTTCTCGGGCCGGTTCGGTTTTTTTTTACAGTTCTGTTTTGGACCTTTGCTCAGCCCTAGTTAGCACATAATAAAAAAGTTAGATCTCTCTTTTCTCGTCAAGTGGCTTTTTGAATAAGGAAAAAAAAAAGATAATATAAGAAAAGTTAAAGTTATGGCCAAAATATCTAAACAACTAAACGAGATATAAAGTTGTTGTGGTATTTTGACCATAACTTCTTATACGAACTCTTTTCTAGGTGATTATAAAGCCACTAAACGAGAAAATGGATATTTACAACTTTCATGTGTTTGAGCTAAGCGTGAAAAACAAAGAGAAAGAGAGCAATTTTTAAAAATTCGCAATGTTTATAACATGAACGTTCCTTCTAGATTTATTTCTAATGTTAGTGTTTGAGTAGTTAAATTTTAATATAAGTGTTTATATATGTTGTAACTAATTTCGCGCATACACTCAATAACACGTGTTTCAACTTGATAGTTATAACGTGTACATCTATGAAGTTTTTAGTACTTAATATTACGGAGTTTTTATATATGTTATAAGTAAATCTCATGCATACACTCAGTCACTCGTGTTTCAATTTGATATTTATAATGCATACCTTTACATAGGATTTAGCATTAGTATTACTGTAAATAATAATAAAAATAATACTAAAATAGCAGATTTTGTATTTTGTTTTGTTGTCGTTTTGTTACTGTAAATAATAATAAAAATAGAAAAATGCTTGTTAGCCCATGTTATGTGTGAAACTCCTCAACTAAATTGTTGTGAATTCATGCCGTGTTTATGACATGTGAAATAGATTTGTGATGTAAATGTTGTGAGATAATTAAAAATCGTCATAAGTGTTTTCTTGTTTATTTAATTTATCGTTATTTATACAGATTGAGTTTACACACATACACGAGCATAAGTATTTGGAGTTTGATTGATCGTGGACAACTGATAGATAGTTGCAGAACTTGATGCTTAACAATATTTGGGCCTAACTAGACATCTAGTTTACTACACATTTTATAATACCACAAGGCCCACTAACATGAAACAAGTTTGTATCAAATTGATGGTTGACTCTTTGACCTGAAAGCACTTTCCCAATGTCACTCACACACAAGTTGAAAATGAATTGTAAACCCTAACTCCATTTCCTGGTAAGACTCTGATTCTTCTTGTTGCTTTAATTTGCAGTATTATGGTTTGTAAATTGAAAATGGAAGGATCATGGGAAACTGTGTTAGACTGTGTTGTACCTTACATACACGATGGGGATGACCTTAACTCTATTTCTTTAGTTTCCCGTAAATTCTATGACCTCGATTCTAGAACACGTAAGCACCTAACTGTCCATCTGTTTTACGCCTTAAACCCGTCTATTTTAAGTAAGAGATTCCCTTTTATCGAGTCCTTAACACTCAAGGGATTTCCTGATAGTGGTTTTCCACAATTGTCGGCCATTGACATCACCCCATGGATTGAAGAAATCGCTGATAAGTTCGAGTCTTTAAAAGCACTTCATATCCGTGGTTTGGTTGTTGGTGATGAACATCTCGAGCTCTTGGCTAGAACCAGAGGTAAAGATTTGAGGAGTTTGAGGATTTACGATTGTCAAGGGGTTTCCACTGATGGAATAATGCATATCTCTAAGTATTGTAATGATTTGACAACTTTGTGTTTCGACCTGGATGGTAGGGGAAAAATGGCATGGTTATATAAATTGGCTTTGTGTAACACTCGCATTGAAACGCTTCATTTTGAGTTTGACATTGATGATGGTGTAGTAGATGCATCCGAAGCTGTTACACTTCTTGCAAAAAATTGTAGCGAGTCTTTAGTATCTTTGAAGGTTAGTGGATGTGATTTTTATAAGTTAAAAGATGTCTTTAGCCATGCCCATAAGTTAGAGTATTTTGATGGGGCTTGGATTGACGAAAACTGTGACGATAGTAGTTTCTGTTTTCCAACGACTATTCGTGGTTTAGCTATTTACGACTTGCCTGAAACTTCATTCCGGTTTTTACTACCTTATCTTAATCAGCTACGGGTATTAAAACTTGAAGAAGTACAAAATTGCCAGTGTTTCTTCTTTAAAAGGTGTCCCAACTTGGAAGACCTACATACTAGGGATGTATGTGGAGATAAGGGATTGCGAGTTATTGGTCAGATTTGCAAGAAACTGCGCAAACTTTACCATCCTGGTGGGGATGCGACTCACAAGGGACTTATTGCTCTGGCTCAAGGATGTCCCAATTTGGAGAGTTTAATTGTTTCTCTCAAAGACATTTCAAATAAGGCTCTCGAGCTTGTGGGAACTCATTTGAAGAATCTGCATGATTTTAATATGTATATGGTTGACGAAAAGGGTATAACAGATTCATCGCTAGACAATGGGATCCTAGCTATGCTAAAGGGGTGCGTCAAACTCAAAAGGCTAGCTCTCAACCTTGGTAAGGGAGGATTGACGGATGTAGGCTTGGGGTACATTGGGAACTTTGGTCATAATTTAAGAGTTCTCTTTCTCCATGGTTGTACAGGAGAGTCTGATGCAGGACTTCTAAAGTTATCGCAAGGGTGCCCAAAATTAAGAAAGCTATGTATGAATGATTGTCCCTTTAGCAAGCAAGCTGTTGCCACTTTTCTGTTTAATATACAGTCACTAAGATATATTTGGTCTGAAGAAGGTTATGATTTGACACTCACGCGTCCACTCATTCCTCCAACGTTTACTGTTGAGGTAATACTACTCGAAGCTTAATTTTTAATTTTTACTTGCTATAAATTATTAGACATAAGAGGTTGTACGAGTCATTTTTCCAAACACTTTTTTTTTTTTTTTTTTTTTTCATTGTGTTCAAAAGGTTATGCCTTAGATTTGGTTACAAAAATGATATCATTAGAAAAATGGGCAGCTTGTGCATTACTTATTGTTATTGAGGGACCGGTTTTTTGTCCATTTTTCAGAACACATTATTAGTAACTAATGCGCTATTTAGGAGTACAGATCAATGATTTTACAAGAATAATTTTAAAAATTTATAAATGATTTGAGACCGTCTATATATAAGAAACAAACTTTTGGATACTTTAGGCATGTTCGACCCGTTTACTTTTTACCTAAACATTTGACCCATCTGATATAAACCCAACTTAAATGACCCATTTTTATGTAAATTGGTTGAAACTGTTGTGTACCATCATCAAATGGTCCGTGCTGACCCATACATCATTTCTATCAACATATATGTAGTGTATTCTGAAATGAGAAATTACAGAACTCGTCAAATTTCACCTAACCACGAGGACTATATCTAGTTTAGTAGTCCTTCAAACTTTATCAGCTTCAAGCTTACAACTCCTTTTGTAGCCTTTCTTTTCCCAAAAGAATGAACCATCTGTTGAGAAAATCTTTTATTCAAAACTTTCTAGTGATGTTATTCATTTTGATGTACTGAACTTCGCTGCAGGTACTTACAGAACTAACACAGTATGTTACACTTGCTGAAAAACTCCATAAGTTAGCCGTACAATTAATAGCGGATGGAAGTGGTTTAGGATCTGTAAAGATAACATTTACATCCTCAAGAGCAACAGATAATTTCAATACCCCATTAGTCCGCTCTATGGTCGCCAAAGGTATCTGTGTAAATGGAGAACAAATCATTGTAGACGGATCATCTGACAAGCCACTCGAAATCATAAAAGTCCAAATTGCTAATGTTGAGTCACGTCTTGCAGTTGCAATATCCGAGTCTGGTGAAATTAAAGTAGAAGGGAGGGTCAAAGATGGGGTCCCGCATTTGACGAAAGTAGGTGCTTTGGATGTGGATGTGAGTTTGGAAGGAAATATTATACTTTGTAGACAAGCTGATCAACCTAATATAATTGTAAGGGTTGGAAGTATATTGGATGAGGAAAATGTGACTATTAGTTCTATTAGTTTTGGTAGGATCGCACAGAGGAAACAAGCTGTTATGGTGATTGGAGTTGATCACAAACCGAGCAAAAAGGCTTTGAAGAAGATTGATGAGATTCCGGCTGTTGAGGAGTTTGTTTTCCTTGCTTTATAGTCTTAGTTTTGGTCAAATCTTGGTGGCAAAATGAGTAGAGTGGACGATTGACTGACAAGTCAAAACATTTCTTATTTTGTTGGCCAAAACATGTCGAACTTGGTTCTTTTGATACACTAATGTTGAAAACTTGAAATTGTCGTTTTGTTAGACTTATTATTCATGATTAAGCTATAATGCTGACTAATTCTTATTTACTACTATGATATTGTTTATAATAGCTGAAGGGCATGGAATACCATGTTATTGTTAAAAAGGAAAGCATCTTAGTGTTGAAATTAATATGATTCAGGTGATTTTTCATTGCAGTTTAGCTGCTTCATCAAATTCTACAAAAACATATTTTTATCAACTTCTACTGATTTGGTGATCTACAACGTGACCATTCAGTACTAAACATATTGAAAAATTGTTTGCTAATTAATTGCGAGTCAACTGATCCTATATATGTAGTACCATTCTCAGTTTCGAGTCAAATGTGTGATACAGATATCACACCAGAAGGATTCTCATTTACGTCACCAATTCATATGGAACTTAATCAGAGAGGCTATATATTCCAAATTTTAGTAATTTAATTCGGCAAGTTCAATCTTTGTAAAATATTTGCCCATGTGTACCAACCCCTAGAGGGATAATCTACCACTGGTACTCTACCAGTTTCACACGGATTTGAGCTTAGCTGTTTCGCTCATGAATGGTCACTGAAGTAGGTTATCTTCAACACCACGACCAAGAGGACCAAAATAACAATAATGAGCTTCATGGTTTCTAAATAAAAAAGTTATTTAAAAGGGTATTTATCACCGTCTTACGTTTACCACCTTTAACCTCATCTTCAATATCACTTTCTGCCATTCTAAGTGAAATGGGTTCGTTCGTTCATTTTGGGTCTATTGACACATTTGTGAATTGGATTTTTGTAAGAATTGAAGAGTTTGGAAATGAGGGGGATTTTTAGAGGGAGTTTGCTGTAAAATGAGGTGAAAATGTAGTAGAGACTGAACTTGGTCGATTTTTAGCTCAATTAATGAGCCTCAAATTAGGCTTGGACTCGAGTTTGTTTAGGCTGCGCGCGTTTCTAGCTTTTATTGAGCTGATCTTAAGTAGTTTATTAGCCGTTTGATTCATTATACTTTTAGAGAAGTCTTGAGAAATAGATTACTAGTTGTACTAAAGACAAATGATAAATGCTCCTTGGTTATAAAAAGTTATTGCGAGTATGGCTTATGAATTTGGATTGATGTGTAGTTACAAAGGCGTATGAGATTGCTTGTTATCTCGAGTCTTGGATACCATGTGTATTATTTATAGGCAACAACAGACTCAACTATCGACACCTTGTAGGGAGTACCTTTTGCACACTTAAACTCCTAACCTTTTGGTTAATAGGTCACTCAAATACCGTTATACGAAATGACTTTTAATATGCCGTGCACATGTTATAAATGCTTAGTTTATGTAAAATTGATTTGATAAAACTACATGCCCAATATGTTGGTTTGAACAACTTAGGAGAAGTAATGAATAATCGGTCCCACCAATTTAGTTCTTCTTGGTTTATTTGACATATCGATCAAAACTAATCACTTATCAACTTCTTAAAATGATAAAGACTCTTTACCTGGGTTGAGTCTGTGTGGCGGTGAGTTCAAACCCCGTGAATTAGTCGGCCAAAATGTCGGAAATCATGGTTAAAAAAAAGAGGGGGGGGGGGGGGGGGGGGGGGGGGGGGTAAAGACTAAAAGGTATGTTGTGTGTTTCCAAAATGCATAAATTGTTTTCAAGAGGCTTCAAATCAAACGCATTGCACTGGTTTCTTCATCATGAAACGTGGACATGCACCATATTCGTCAGTGTCGTCACTCAAACATTCCCGACCTCGGTACTCACTTTCTTATTCTCGGGAAGAATCTATCCACACTTATAAACTCTTCCGCTAACAAACGTAACAGACCCCCTAATAGGGTGTAAACAAGTCCACTACTGCTAAGCTCGAGCTTGGGCGAGCTTTAGGTTTCAAACTCAAGCTCGACTCATCTTCTAAAACTCAAGCTCGATTATTTTCGTATCACAACCTCGAACTTGATGCAATATCGACATATCAAGGTTGACTCAACTTGATTTTTATGCAGTGTTTGCAATAAAAGGTCTACAAGGCCTATTAATCACCGCCTAGGCGCTACAGGGCCACCAACCTTGCCGATTTATGTAACTGGGTCTAACAAATAGGTCAACCATGTTCAACGGCGATCAATGGCGGTCAATGGTGGTCAAACTTGCCGGAAACTTACAAATCTTGCCGGAAGTACCCAAAACTCACCGTAAACTTATTTTGATCACTTATAGTAACTGTTTAAATCTATTACATGTTGTTTCTAGAAAAAATATTGCCGGAAATACTTAAAACTCGCCAAAAATACCCAAAACTTTCTAGAAATGCCCAAAATTTGCCAGAAATGCTAATCCGATTAATCATCGATTAATACTGCCTAGACCGATTACAAGCTACAAGGTGGTCGACCGCCTCACTACCAAAGAATACGCAAGAAGTTGTCAGAGAATACGGGCGAAAGAAGTTGTCAGAGAATACGCAAGGCTAGAGAGAGAAATAACAGCGGTAAAAATGAGATGGAGTGGAGTATTTATTGGTAAAAAATATGAGCATAAAACGACGTGTCGTACAGATGGCTGACGTGTCACCATTCAGGACCACACGATGCAAAGACACGCATACGTGTCATCATCTCAGCAACCTGGTAAAAACGACGGCGCTCCTGAATTACGTTTGGCATTTTGTACACGCACTTAACATGACAAAATCAAGGCATACCCTCCGGAAAACAACAACAAACAACTTTTTAGTATCACACCATTGGCACGACCAATACTATGATACTGGGGGGACATGTTGGCTTATGTATCCTCCGGATCCGTGCCTCCCGAATGAGCTCCGGATTTATGACAGACGGAACAGACCAATATCCGGACGGAGCAGATCAATATCCGGACGGAACGAACCAATATCCGCAAGACCTCAATACCCGAATGACCCAGACCCTCCGGATGACCCGACCATCCGGATATGCGATAACTACGCAAACCAAAGTACAAACAAGTACGCGGTAGTGGAGCATAAACTAGCGAACACTAAGGGATTAAGTACAAACCAGTCTGCCACTCCATGTGAGTAGCCTATAAATAAGGTTAACTAATTCTGTCTCTCTCACTTTCTAACTTTTATTTATACTCTCTCTCTAAAAATACTTACTCTCACGACGGAGGTTGGTCTTGGGATACATTCTCGGGGCGAGACTAACGGACGTTTCTGTCTTATAGGTAACCGAAGGGACAGGGGCGTACGAAGGAACACAAAGAATCCGAAGGACCAATCGTTGTCGGGAGGTTCACCTTGCTTGCTTGAGGTAGACACAAGATTTTACCTCAACACCTATGTTCACCACCTGTGATTAATCTGAACCGTCGATCTGTTAAAGTCAACTCAAGTTTGAATTTCCCGCTCATTTCACCGTCTGATCATTGGGCCAACTGCACTGCTTTATTTTCTATTGGTGCTATTGGTAGCTGGTAATATATCTCCAGCTTATCTGTTTTCGGCTTGTTTTTATATTTATATAAGCTAATGGTTTTCAAAATGTGTTTGTTTAAAAGCTTATTTGTGGGTGTATGAGCTTATTTGATTTCGGCTTATATTTTATAAGCTCGTATTTTGAGACTTATAAGTTTATTTATTTTGTTTGTTCTAGCTTATTTAGTGAGCTTAATTATGAGCTAATGTAAGTCTTGAAATGCTCGTAAGCTCACTTTTTTCGGCTTTGAGCTTACTGCTTATTTAAGGTTATAAGGTCAACTTGATAAGCCGGAAAAAGTGAGCTTACAAGCATTTCAAGACTTTACAATAGCTCATAATTAAGCTCACTAAATAAGCTAGCACAAGGGCTTCTATAAGCTTGGCGTGACTTAATAAACTTAAAAAGCTTTAAAATAAGCTGAAAAATTAGCTTGTGAAACATAAGCCGAAACCATATAAGCTCAAGCTCAAACCTAATTTAAAGAATTTTATGTTATTGTTATGTTTTAGGTTAGAGAAAACAAAGATAGGGAATATGTTAAGTGGAGCATTGATGAGTACATTGATTGGGCTTGCTGCTAGTAATATGGGACTTATTTCGTGTGAAGCAAAGGCGTATTCGGTCGTGTTAGAGTTTTTGTTACCATTAGCGGTTCCGTTGTTGTTGTTTAGAGCAGATTTGCTTCGAGTGTTTAGGTCCACCGGGATGCTGCTTTTGGATTTCTTGATTGGATCAGGTAAGCTTCAGTTGGTAAATATTTTGTGTGGTTGTTATGGTGCAAAAAAGGTGTTATCTATCTGTTGATCACTTAGAGCATTAACAAGCGTAACGTGCTCCATCACGTTAAGGCCAAATAACTCACGTTAAGGTGCACGTTATTGTTATTTCTGCTTGCGTTATGCTCGCGTTAACGCGATGCGTTAGTGGCTTAACGTGACGTTAAAAAAAAAAAAAAAAAAAAAAAAAAAAAAAAAAAAAAAGTTTCACTTTACCCCCTAAATGAAGGAGTGTTTTTGTAAATTGTTGTTGAGTTAAGGCTGAGTTATTGATGTGGGTGTTAAGTTAAAGTGTTATAACTGATGTGGCGCTGACGTGGCACTGCGTTAACTTATAACTTGTGTTACGTATGGGCATGCTCTTAGTATGAATATGGATATATTGGAACCAGGTGGTTCCCATATAGACCCAGTGGTTGACTTATGATGAACTTTTTCTATAATAATGAGTACAACCTATAATACAGTTTCACAAGATTTTATACTAAAGAGTTAGATAATGATATTACAGTGTATTTGGTTTCACATTGGCATATTGCCATACTTTTGTTGATCTTTAACACGGGAAAAATGTTATAGCATTCGGCATTCCTACTGGAAGTCATGGTAATACATAGGATATATTGGTTTGTCATTCGTGATTATTGCCATGGATTGTTTTAAATCAATCTGTAGTCAACCTAAAAGTTGGTTATCATTGTCATGTGTAATAATACAAAGCTAATCATAAGTATTCATAACTACGTGTATGGTTTTAGAATTAGGAGCAAAATCATGGCTTAAGGCATTTTGGCCATTAGGTCTACTATGAGGTTATGAACACCATAATTGGGCGATTTCTAGAGGTCATCCGACATCCATTGTATTATTAGACTGTTATTGATCAAGGTATAAAAGCAGCCACATCTTTAAAGAATTTTGATGCCTATGTAATGATAGATTTCCACTGTTACTGCTAATTATGATTTTCCATTTATATTGTTCATTTTTCTTTTCATAGTGGCAACAACAGTTGGAACAGTCGTGGCATACTGGATGGTTCCAATGAGACCACTTGGCCGAGAAGGATGGAAAATTGCTGTTGCTCTAATGGTCAGACATATTGGCGGAGGTAATGAACTTAGAAACCTTCACATACATGAATTTTGAGTACAAAAGTGTAACAACCAACTTCCCTTTATAGAATATCTATCTTATTGGTTACAGCTATGAAGATTAGCAACTAAGTTTTAAGCGGTCTGTTATTAAATGAGAGGGGGTTAGTTATATCGCCAAAATTATTCTATACTCTCATATAGAACTATACCCCCCTTAGGAGGGATTGGGTACAGTTCTTGTTACATATACAGCTAATTAGAGTAACATTTTACGCTAATTGCTTTATGCCAATATGCCTTTGTATGGGTATGTTTTCTGCATCGAGTATTAACTAAGCATACCCTACACCTCCAAATGAGTTGGTTTCACCAATGCCACGAGAATCCATAGAACTAGTAACAAATGTGCAAACAACAAAAACGTAAATAGGCATTATCGTTGAAAAGATTTATTTAGAGAGGTTGATTATTTTAAGTTACAATGACGTCATCACCGTTAGCAACGGCATTTCCGTCGTCAGCTCTCTCACACAAAGTAAACCTCAACTGTCCACGTGTCCATTATTAAAACAGTTATCTCTTGGATTTTCATCTTCACGAAATAATAATTTTAATAGGTGTGTTGTATTAGCTAATAATAATTTGAATATAAATTCGCCTGATGATGATTGGGCCACGTGGACTGCACTTTTCGCCACTGGTGCTTTTGGTCTCTGGTAATTACTCCGTATCTCTTTTATTATATTTCCATTCATCATTAATTTTGACTTTTTTTATAGGTCAATTTTGACTTTCGTAAGTCAATTTGGACTTTCATAAGTCAACTGTGAATATTTATGATGGTATGAATTTGCTGGTGTATTATGTATGTTTAGGTAGTTTAAATAAAATTTGTATGTATATTGAGGTTGATCGTTGACTTTTTTATAGGTCAATTTTGACTTTCATAAGTCAACTCCCAAAATGTGAATATTTATGATGGTGTATATTAGTGCTGTAAACGAACACGAACGGAGCCCTGTTCATGTTCGTTCATTTAATTTTAACCGGACAAATAAATGGATACGGACTCTTAAACGGACGAATTTTCTTGTTCATGTTCGTTTATTAAGAAAATGAATTGTTCATGTTCGTTCATTAAGACAATAAACGAATGCTAAACGAACATAAACGATCGAACATAGATGAAAATAGACAAACAATCATAAACTTTATTGAATTCTTAACAATATATTGTTTTATAAGTGTTATTTTGTTTAAAGAAACCAATTTTTAAATTTGTAAAATCAAAAGATATATGATATATGAACACAAATAGATAAATAAACATAAACGAACGTATAATCGGATGTTCACGAATATGAATGAACGGACGAGACTTTTGTTCATGTTCGTTTATTTAACTAAACGAACGTAAAATATTGTTCATGTTCGTTCATTTAATAAACGAACGAACATAAACGAGCTTTTTATCGAACGGTTCATGAAATGTTCGTTGAACGTTCAGTTCGTTTACAACCCTAGTGTATATGCTAGGTAGTTTAAATAAACTAGACGGTTACCCATGCGGGGCGGCGACGGTGTATAGCAGCGTTTTATGTATGTATATATGAGTGTGGAGTAAATTTATTTAAGTTTTTAAGGTTCGTTAGAATATAAATTATGACTTTTATATTTGGAAGTCAACTCCCAAAATGTGAATGCTTATGAATTTGCTGAGCTTTTAGAAATGCTAGCTGGTTGGTGAATGTTAGGTAGTTTTTGAAGTCAAACCTAACAGGCTAATCTGCGATTAAGTTGTAACTTGTAACAAAATGGTTACGTTAGGCGTACAACTTAACTTTTTAAGGTTTGTTAGAATATAAGCTTTGCTTGTGATAGCTTATAATATAATAAGCTTTTTGATCAGAAGCTACTTTAAACATCTTTTAGAATAAGCTCAAATTAGTATAAAATTTTGGAATACTAAGATAATCTATTTTGAAAATTAATATGTTGATTTTGCTAACCATGCATAGTCATGTACATTTTGTAAGCTGCTCAAAGAAGTACTCCGTAACATATATTAGGACATGATATTACTTCCTAAGTCTCTATTTTGAAAATGCGCACATTTTGATGAAAAATGTTAACTAGTGGGCATTTTAAGAACTTTTTTGATGGTTAAATGATGAAGTGAGCACAACACACTTACTATGAGACAACCCAATTTAGAAATATGAGCACTTGTTTTATGACGAGAGAAGTATAATTTATCTGAGGTGTTGTAGAATGGTACAAAAGCAATAGAGTATACTCGAGCCTTTTTGTGTGTACTAATTTTGAGTGTACGCTCGAGAAGTAGCCAGCACGCCAAATGTTTATTACTAGCACAATAACCTTAGGTGAATACAAAATGTAATATTCAAAACTTTGCAAAACATACAATGCTAGATACCATTTCGATCTCTCACAAAATAAGAATCTTTGCATGCTTGTAGCAATGCAAATCACAGCAGAAATTAGCGTAAATTACTTCAAATGAGAACTTAAAATTGTATGTAGCAACAATGAATGTGCAATAATAACCCTACATTTATTTCTAAAGCATTGAGACCTTTTACACATATAAGGTACCTAAAGTCTTTGCACATTCATTGCTAAAACTGATATTGAGTCACTGCAGTAACTCAAACCAAACCCATCCAAAAGCCATCTGCCTACTAACACGGAAATAGAACACACATTGAATGAAGCAAAATTCAAGTTACCCGAAATGCCTAGTTCTTGGGTGAGAGCAAGAGTACACGATGCTTTCAAAGTTCAGATAAAGTTCAAGCTACCCAAAATTTTGATTGTGTAGAGCGTAGACGTGTTTTGAGTTGATATAATAAGTTATATATATTACGTTTTATAAACATTTGGAAATAAATTTCATAAGACTTACTGTTTTTAGTGAATGTAATACTTTCAAGATTAAGCCATTAAGTTATTAACAATCAAACCTTAAACAACATTATTAGATCTAGACAAAGCAATGGTTGAAAACTTGAAACTACTTGACATTTACATGTGGAGGTTAACTTTGTCATTAATAAAATCTTGCAACATTATTTCCTATGACGCAGATAATGTCATCAAGTTTTGTCCTAAATTTCCTCTACTGCTAGCTAATACGGTAATACCATACTAAAATTCCAAAATACAACGAGTCTAAATAGACAAGTCAAACTTATATTGATTTATTAAAGCTCCAAGTTACTCAAGCTCATCCAAGTTTCTAACTAGGTCAAGCTATCGAATAAAAGTTGTTTAGCTATCCTTGTATCAAAACGAATACTTTCGAGCTCTTGAGCCATGCTCGATTCTACGTCAAAAATATTTTCCAAGTGTTCGGTTAGTTTGAGGATTTTTATTTAAAGTGACACGCTAATTAGGTTGAATTGTAAAATCACAAAAAGTTTCAAAACTTGTACTCTTATCACTGCAATTCATTAATACAATCCGCAATTATTGCCAACTACACCCAACCACCTATTAAAATCTTAAAATCTCATGAATCCAATCGGATGGCTAGTATCGAAGCTAACATCAATCCGTGTGCACCTTCTTGAACCAATCATAAGGCGATATATGCTATATCGTGTGTATACCGTGTTATCTTTTTAGTTGTTTCATGTTGTCCCAAAAATTGGCCCTCAAATGTTCTTTAGCTTATAGAACATATTTTTAGGGTAACGAAATAGTAGTCTTTTAGGTTTATAATAACCTGTATATTTGAATAAATTTGTCATTTTTTGTTGTGCTATATTGTGCAACTAATACTTTAAAATAAAACTAACACCCAACCTAAGATATATCCTCAACGTCAATCAACGTCGAAGGGGATGTGTAATGAATATATAAATACGTAATCAAGCAACTACTAAGTGTTGTTGCATGACATATACACGCCTCGCAAATTTATCTAGTTAATAGCCAATTGTTGACTTACTTCTTACAGATATGGTGAAATTATGAAACTTTGTTCATACCATGCATGGAATCAAGGCACTCGATCATGCATGTTTGTGATATGTATATATTTGTTTCAGAGATGGAGCAAGCATTTTATAACAACCAAAGACAAGCAAAAGTATGACAAGAGTTCAGTCTCAAAGATTCAGACAACAAGCAAAGACACTCGATCTCACACATATACAAAGGCAAACCAAGAAAGCTAACAAGGACTAAACATGATGGTTATTAATTAGTGAATGAGACATTTAACAATAGCCCTGATGAAAAAGGTAGTAGTTCGATAAGTGTATATGAGAAGAGTTATTGCACTACTACTATTATTTAATTAATTAAACCACATCAATATTTTGAAGCTGAAATTCAAAGGATGTCTAAAAAAAGTCAAAAGGAATTCAATGAAGCTTTGTCATGTCTCCTCTCATGACCTACGACATATATAAACGTGATGTCAATTGATCCAAACACACAAAGAACTTTTTACCCTGAGTGAATTCAATACGATTTGAGGAAGGTTGTTGGATAAAGCCATAATGCCAACAATATGCCCAAACACCATGTTTTTTTTTTTTTTTTTTTTTTTTTTTTTTTTTTTTTTTTTTTTTTTTTTTTTTAATGCCAAAAAACATAAAATATATAAATATAAGTGTCTTACATCTACCAAAGTTAAGGAGAGCACGAAAGTATATGATGAGAGCTTGAGCAACCACACCTTGCTAACTTATGACAGCTTATATGAAAAACTAACCAAAACTACATAAGATACAACTAAAAAGCTTTCAATGCCTTTTCACTTGAGCTCAATCAGATGATTTAAACATTATTATCGCATGAAAGATCTTTTGATACATTAGTAATAGATTGAGGCAAAGTACCAAATGACAAAGAGGATTAGTTGTAATTGCATCTTTTGATACATTAGTTATAGGTTGGGGCAAAGTAGAGTTTGGTACTAGCTTCCACATGACAAATAGGTGACGACTAAAGCTTAAACCTGGATGTAGATGTAGGCATGAAGTTTGAGATAAAGCTTCATTCACCCTATCAAACACTTGCGTGTGGATAGAGAAATGAGGATTAGAGCCATTTATTATCATGTCAGTATCAAAAGGAATTGTTTTATCCAAAAGATCATGTGTTGCACCTGATGTTAACAACACATATTTGTTATGTAATTCATGTTAGATTATGGACATTATTTTAGTAGTTGTATGTTAGGATCGAACTTGAGCCTATGGGATTGCACGCGTTGCGTATGAGATTTAATTAAGTCACGGAATATTTATATGGTCGAACAAGTAAAAAGAAGGAGGTTGAGTGTCGAGTTTTGAAACTTAAGGAGGTGCTAGCAATAACTTGTTGGACAAGGTTAAATGCTATATAAATACACCCTTTGATCTCATTCTCGTAAGAGATTGATCAGCTCAATACAATCGACACAATATTTATCCCTAAAGTCACACCACTAATAAATTCATCTTGTCTCATGCGCATGATTGATTAATATGATGAATCAAATCATATGCATGAACATTATATGCATGTATATAATGAAGGTTTGACTGTTCAGTTTGATTATTATATTTGCATGAATTTAGTCATGGCACATGTATATTTATTCTTCTTTTTCAATAGCTATTATGGATCGACATATTGAAACAAAAGGGTTCGACCCGGTTTGTTTTATATAAAGCTAAACCTTGGTTGTTGTATGCTTTATTCGTGACTTGAACTAGCATTCTAATTAAATCGCTAACAATACGCGCGTACATGAACGTAGAGCAATCACACTATTGATTGTATCTTGGATTGAATTACAAAAGAGGTAAGGGGTAATTCTTATGATCCTTATAAACCCTAATTAGGGTTCTTGGTTCCGGAAGATTGCATTGATTCTTGTTCGGGCTAGAATCACAAAGGTATGTTTACTATTTAAATTAATGATTAATTAATTACATGTTATTCGATCTATTATAATTGCTTCCGCTCATGCTCACTTTGATGTATTTGGTTTATTTATATGAAGGTCATGATATAATAATTCCAACAGTGGTATCACAGCCGTTATAATGTGTAATTAATTATCGAAACGCATAAAAAATTGGATCTTGATTCGTTTAGTTACATGTTTTTAGGGTTTATTTGTTAGAATCCCTAACCCTAATTTTTTTTGGGTCGAATGACCTTAAAGGGTTATTAGGGTTTATGGTTTTTAATTTTTTTTAATATGATTAGAAACCCTAGGATGTCATGTAATTGTTATGCGTTTTAGTAAACGATCTTGGTGCAATATGTTAATTGTTAAGCTAAATCCATGAAAAAGTGCATATTTGCATGGATTTTTATTGTTATAATTTAAATTGTTTAAATTGTTTATATGGATTAATGGTTAAGTTATATTGCAACATGTAAATTTATTAATAGATGTCGAATTGGAGAAGACTCCAATATTAAGTAATCAATTATGTGCTATGTGGTATTTATTTAATTTTGGCTTACGCAATCGATTTATCGATGTATGTGGCTCTTTTTCCAAGAAAAAGAAAGCCCTAATTGAATTAATACGTAATACACCTAGATTTGATTATTAATAGGACTTTTGAATAAGATTTGCATGTGGCTACATGTTTTATACATATTTAATTGTTATGATTATGTATATTTGTTTATTTAGTTGTTTTATTTTTTTTATTGTACATTACTTGGTTTTGTTTATTTATCGTGTTAGACATGTTTATAAACGAAAAGGGTAATTTTTGAATAGAAAAATAATACGGACTAAATAATGGCGAAATTGTTTTGGTTTTTAAGAATAAATCTCAAAGAATTGGTTGATTGATGTTTTTGTACGTAATGGTTAAATAGGCTCGACCGAAGTTTACACACTATAAGATGGGTATAAGGATGGCAACGCATTAAATTGTGGCCTTAGAGAGACAACATTCTGTCTTAACGCTCGTTTGTGTGTAAATTAGACTTACCGAACAACCATTACATGTACATTGTCATCTTAAGGGTGAATAATCCACAATTCCACAATGATTATCCGAAACACTAAGCTTTCGAGCTTATGCAAAAGTACGATATAGTGGACGATAATTGATGGTTATTCTTTAATTGGTGAACCCGATACCTCAATCAAAACTTTGTTATTTTACTCTTAGCTAATTGGTAATAAAATTGTTTTGTAAAACCAATGTTATGAAGTTGTATGCATGCTTCTTCATACATTATTTTGATCACATCAAAATAGTTATACCCTTATAAATTAAGTCGAATGCCATCTAATTAAGAACACTTGAAGTTCTAATTTACGTCAAGTGAGACTTGGCGAGATTGCAATGGAAAGGTAAATTTCATAAATTCATTGCTAGCAGATCAACTGATGTGATGGATTTGTGAGTTTGCAGTTTTTAAGTTAGACGACTTAAATTGAGTAGGAAGTGAGACTTGGACTCAAGGCATTAAGATGGGGATGAAACATGCTTACATTACAAAAGTTTTGTGATTGTAAATCCCATAAATCTAGGAATTGCAATATGATATTGGCAATTATTGTACGACAATTACCTTGTTGAATACTATCATTACTAGCAGATCAACTGATGTAATGGTACTATGTCAATTTAGGATCCTAGCTTTAAGAAAATACTATGGTTTATATGAATATTTTCCAATGGGTATTTTATTTTCTTAAAGATCTAATTATCGAAAATTCTGAAATTGAATTTTGTAATTCGTTTTAATGTATTAATGCAACGTTCAAACCGTAATCGCACTTTGGGCTTTGGTAAATTGATCTAGTTCTGTTTTCAAACTAATGTTTGATTAAGAAATATTTACTTGAAAGACAAAAGAAGTCTCCTTTCTATGAAGGAAGAGTGAGACACAATCCTATTCCTTTTCATGAATGAGAAAGGATAATAGGAATATTAGATATGTCTAAATACTAATATAACTCATAGCAAATTTTTTAATAGTTAAGAAAATTGCGAATATTTTCCATAGGGATTTTATCATCCTCATTCGGTGATCAAATTCTTAGTAACAAATATGATATTTGGTTAACAGAAAATTATGTATGACATTTTATGAGTTATTATAATTAGAAGCTAGACTAATTACTGCAAAATGTTTAAAGACAAACTAGTTGTTTTGACCATTTTTTAAGGTGCTACATACATTGTAGGATGGTAGACCTGTTAAGGAAGAAATTGCATGCCCAATTTTTCAAGTTAATAGCATATGGTGGATAGTCCATCATTTACGTAGTAGAATACACTCTTTAGTGCATAAGTAATTGTTACGCATGGACATTTAAAGGTGTAGGAAAGTTAAAGACACAATATTTGTTTTCACTGGATATGAAACATTTACAATGTTGTCAAATTCAGTGGGAATATTGTGTACTTATCACTAAATAAGGAATTATTGTAATGATCTTTAATTCAGTGGGAGTTACAAGCTTTGATATCTTGGTAGCTAAAGATAATTACTTTCCAAGTGTAGACACTCATACTTTTAAGGATAGTCTTGTACGTTTCCTTACTAGACATTGTTGTTTTACATATACTTGTTATGCTATAATCAATGACACAATCATATTGAACACATAAACAAATGCATGGCATGTTGTTTATCAACTATATGATGTTGTTCCATGCACAAGTGGGAGAAATGTTATCTTTAATGTGTGCAAGAAACAACTCATAAAGATATGATTTAATAGATTCTCTTGACTACAAGGTAAGAGAATAATGTTCTAATATTAATTCTAGAAACACTTGGTGTTACAATTTATGCTATGTGAGAATTTAGCTAGATTGTAACAACAAGGTGAATTTCATATTTCATTACTAGCAGATCAACTGATGTAATTGAACTATGAGAATTTGCATTTTCTAAATTAGATACCTATTAGAACATGTGTCAATATGATATCAAGACTACTTTAATTTATAGATTTATGAATTCATGGAATGACATAAATTAATTAAGTAATCTAATGCTACTTCAATCTGAATATTTATGTGTTCTTGGAATGACATAAATAAATGAAGAAATAATGTTATTTACATTATTGTGAAGTAATAAATTAACTTGAAATTACTATTGAAACCAAAAGATGGTGTTCATAATTACTTTAGTTAAACATGTTTATGTTTCATTGTAAAGATATAAACATAAAGTCTTTTAATTGTTACAAGACTTATAATAAAGTAAGACGTTATCTTGTTGTGTTTTTAATTAAGACATATACATGAAGTTATTAAATTGTTAAATGACTTATAACGTATAGTGGGATTATAACAGTTTATGTTTTCTTGTAAAGACATGGACATGAAGAGACTTTGTAAAAGTACTTGTGTTATAAAGCATGTAATTGGCTTGAATATTATTATACCATTAAAATGACTTAGTTGGTAAATAAACAAGTCAAAAGGAATATGGTTATCTTAAATATTGTTAGATTGTCTTACAATATTAATCTTAATGAAATACCAAATGTTTATGGTATGTTCAGTTAGGAAAATCAAACTCTTGGTATATTGTTTGATTAAAGATAACTATGACTTCTTTTCTTCCAAAAGTTATCAAGGTTAAGAATATTAAGTATGGCTTGGACATATTTAATAAAACTCTAACATAGAAGATTAATAAGACATTATCATATGATGGAATGTGATGAATGTGATGAATCACATTAAGTCTTAAATTGAAGTTCCAAATTTGTTTAACTGCTTATGAAGAGGTTATTAACAAAATTAAGTTAAGAACTGTCAATATGTATTTGTAATATCCCAAAAGAGAATATTGTATTATTGCTTAATTTGCTAAGTATTTAAAGATATTCTTTAAATTGCTAAAAGCAAGTGGGAGTGTTGATCTTTAAAAGATAAAATTACAAGATACATAATCTTCTAAAATATGCTACTAAATATCATGATGAAGTTTGACATTTAAATGTTAAATCTCAAGATGATGAAGTTTGATATTTAAATGTTAAATCTCAAGATAATGGAATTATCATTCATAGAATAGCAATATATCTCAGATATTTGATTAATATGCTGAGGGCTATGATTTACAGGATTATTGTAAACCTGATAATCATTATGATACATTACCAAATATGAAATTGGGTAAAGTATACATGATATGAATGATTAAGATGTTGTCCATAAAGATAATCAATTTTTGAAATTTGATTTATCTTAATAGTTAGACTAGAAAATAAAGATGAGTTTCTTCAAAGATAAGGTAACCCTTGTGGTTTAAATCTTTGTATAGAAATCATATGGACAATATTGTGCACATATTTAATGCATGTCTTATGACAAGATTATTAATCACACTTAAGCAATTAGCTGTGATTGAATATTCTTTTCTAAACACATTAAATACATAAAGATTAGGATTGTCATATTTATGAAATTGACAATAGAATATCAAAACTCTTTCTTGTGTGATTACTTGAGCGAGGACGATAAGTAATCAAAAGGAGTTTATGAATTCAAATAAATCTTTAGAAGTGTACAAAGTGCAATAATCCATGGATGGATAAATGCATGCATCTAGAAGATTACTCTTATGTTTAATTGTTAAATTAATGTTTTAATTTATAATTGAAATAAGATAATTTCTAAGTATTCCTAAAAACTAGTGGGAGTATTATGTTTAATTTCTTAAATCATATATGTTATAGAACATATGAAAAGTAATATTCCATATAAGTAAATGTTAAGTCTTAGAATGGAATGAAATTTTACTTGTAAGATTTAGGAAATAAGACATATAACCTTGGAATGAATGTTTATTGTTGAAACATGTGTGGTAAATAAATCTAATATATAACATGATATATTATTTGGAAAGTCTAAATAGATATGTATGACATGAATAAAATCTAAGTATGACTCAAAGATTTTCATGAACATCATGTTTTGTTGTATCATGCTTGATTACAAGATGATTTGGCAATATTGATATCTAATTATAAGTTATTAGATAACTTGTGTAATATTCTAAATGAATATGTTTGATTATAGAAATACATCCTAAATCTGGAACAGCTTCAAAATTCTATAGATGAACAATTTTTCCAATTGTTGTGAAAATTGTCATAGCCAACAAACTTGAAAAGTTTGAAAGGCATCAAACATTATACAATAGATATTATGGTTTACGAAAAGTTTTAATAGCATATTGTTGTTGCATACAATGATGCTAATGAAATTGAGATGACACTCAATACTAGTTATGGTAAGGATTTCATCCTTGGCTATTACTAGTTATGCTTAAATAAGAGCATAGTTGCATTACACATTAAGAGAATAAGAATACTTTAAACTTTAAAATGTTTGGAAGTTTAATTATCATAAATTGGTGGTTAAGGATGTCTCACATTTTTATGAAATATGACATTATCAAAATAGTTGACTATGCACATATAAGAATTCTTGAAATAAGTATTCTTAAAATTCCGATAGATCAAAGTTGGATGATTTATGTTTTGTCAACAAGTAGGAATGTCATTACTTGAGACATAATTCATCAACAAGAGTTATCATGCATTGATCTATTTAGTATTTGGATAAGGGATGTTAAACAATTATTATGATAAATTGAAATACATGGTATGTTTAATTTATAATATATTGTATCCTATATTTGTATGTTTAAATCCATGAATAAATGTTATTCTAAATTGTCCGTTGTCAGTTAATAATATGGGAATATTATTAAATCAAGACAAATCTGAAGGTTGGTATAATATACTTAAAGTATATTGATGCGTAGTGATGAGTGTGTAAATACTCATCATTTTTACCAATTCTGAACTGCCAAAACATACAAAAACACCCAAATATGTATCAAAATACTTAAAATATCTTAGAGGTGTGTTTTATATGTTTCAAACACAAAATATGCAAAAACAAATGAAAAACGTACAAAGTTTGCATAATTGGCAGTTTCAGTCCCTCAAGTTTCATAAATTTGCAAAACTAGTCCCTGGTAAATCAAAACTTGTACAAATATCATAAAAGGTCCTTGGGATTCATAAGTTGTAAGAAATAGTCCTTTAAAGTTTAAAATCACATATTTATAACTTTGGTCCCTCAACTTTGAAAAATGTCAAAAATAGTCCCTAAGGTTTTGAAAAATGGAAAATGTGAAAAATAAACCTTATACTATTCTAAAAATGACAAAATTGGTCCTTATGATAACTTTTGAGAATTTACAACCTTTAACCCTTCAAAAATCAGAAAATTACAATAATGGTCCCTGGAGTTTGTGGAATTTACAAAATTGGTCCCTGAGGTTTAAAATAATAAAATTTATACTTGTGGTCCTTGTACTAATGTTAAATTGCAGGTTTGATCCTTATTTGAAGTTTGGAAAAAAAATCACAAACAGCCCCTCAACTTTCAGCTAATTACAAAATAGGTCCTTGTGAAAATAATCCTAACCGGACTCAAAATAAGCTAAAACCAAATACCACTTAAACCCATGTTGGGCCCAAAAACCACCAGTCCACCTCCCCTAAACCCAGGTCAACGTTGACCTGGTCAACTCCCAGTCAAACGCTACCCTCTTCCCCTTTCCCTCTCAGACCTTCCCCACAAACACCACCACTTGCAGCCTCCCCTCTCCTTCAATCACAAGCCAAAGCACCCCACAATTAATGCTCCCACCTCCCTATACCTACCCTTTCACACCACAATTAATGCTACCCCCAACCATTTCGTGTATCAGATATAAGCTGCAAAAGCATATTTTCCCGCCAAAATACGTGGAGCCTCATGAGTGGACCAAAGTTACAACAAAGTGGTGGGAAATGATGGCAATGCAACTGGGAACCCTAATTGGGAGCTATAAATAGAAGAGGAGGCACAAGGATGAAGTAGTTAGTTAATTTAGTTTTTATGTATTTCGTTTAATTGCAATTTTCAATTCTAGGGTACACCCAAGCTCTTAAGCAGTGGTAACCTTCTTTTTATTGTATTGTAACTTAATTTCAGTTGTTAAATTCAAGCTTCCTTAATTATTTCATCTTATGCAATTTTACTTCAAATTTTATATCATCATTAAGCTTAATTATTGTTATTGTGTAATGTACTGGATTCCTAGGCTCACATAAGCTCCCTTATAGCTTATTTAAGCTATTAGTAACAATTAAAACCAACCTAGTGATAAAAAACTCAAAAACACCAAAAAGTCAACTAAAGTCAAAGTCAGTATCCATGGTCACTAAGCTGGAGCAGGGAGTAATTTGGATGTCCCTGGGTTAGAGAACCTGTGGAGGTTCATTAGGAATGGTTCACAGTCCTTGGTTCAATCATCTCATCCCAATTCCATTTTGTAAGCAATATTTCTATTTTGAGCTTTTTACCTTAATAATGTTTGTTTCTGTTTAATTAGTGTTCTCATAAGTTTATTAGACATCTATTATTGATAATATAGTTTAAAACTAGTTGCTTGTTTATTGGACATCAATTTTACTTAAATCTAAAAGTCTCACAGTGGAATACTTAAAATTGGCATACTTGTGTTTTCTGCTTGTGTTGTGCTTGATTCAGGGTCATTTAATCTTATATAGTTATAATTTAGTGTTAGGAATTAGTGTAATGGGTTAAATATATCATTAGCTTTGAAAATCATAAAATGTCATAGTTAAAGGAGTGTTTGGCTCTGTCAGTTCTGTGGTATCTTGGTTAGTATAGTTGTTACTCTTAGTTTAGTTAACATGTATTAGGTCTCTTTAGGTTATTTAGGTCTTAAGATTCAGTCCTTGTTCACTCAAAAGTCAAAAACCCACTCCAAGTGCCCTCACAGTTAACTGTGAGGACTTTGGCATTCCAAAACCTTGCACATTGGCTCATAAGTGATCATTGTAGCTCTTTTTAGTCTCACATTAGCTTATTATCACAATTACAGCTTATTAGAAGCTTTAGAAACTCAGAAAAGTCAAACTAGGAACCAAAGTAGAAAAGTCAAATTACTTTATCTCAGTTTTCACCAAACTTGCTTGTTCATTTCTGAATTTTGTGATTTATTTGGGACTGTGAGATTTTTGAATCTTAATTCCCTACCAGCTCATCTTTGAGATTCTACCATCATTCCATTTTTAGGAAAATCACCCTGGGCCCCACAGACAAACAAACTAAGCTGCAGGGCAAGGTATTGCCCTGCTCAGATCAGACTCAGTCACAACACCACCTTTGGTGGTGTTTTGTGACCACCTCAGTGGACCCCAGACCCCATAGATAGGTTTTTCCAACCCCCTCCTACCAGAGTCTCACCTTTGACCATTGGTTTGACCTTAGGACAAGTGGACCCCACCTGCATTTGCTCACCAAGTTTGTCCCCAAACCTGGTTCAGTTTAACTTTGCTCAAGTGCTTATTTCTTTTTAATCAGATTATTTTTGTTGCTTAATAGTTGTTTCTGGCTTAATTGTGTTTGTCTAACTTGTTTGCATCTGTTTTAACCATTGTGGACCCCACCCAAGGCCATTTGACCTTATTTGACCAAACAGTCAACCAAAGTCAACTGATAAGCTAAAAGGGGTGTGCACAGCTTATTTTTAAGTTTTAAAATAGTTGTTTTCACAAAAGGTCTTTGTTTTTAGGTGTAAATCAAGTTTGTAAAAGAAAAATCCAAAAAAGTTAGTTTTAAATTAAGTGATAGTTTCTATTTAATTCAAGTTAATTTTAATTTTCATTTTTATATTTTAATTAAGTCACTAGTGTTTTTATATTTTTATTAAATACCTTATATAGTAAAGTAATTTTGATAATTTTTTCAGATTTTTATTTTGTCATCTAGTGTTAATTAGATTTAATTTTCATTTTCTTTATTATTAATTAATATTAAGTAATAAATATCATATTTAGTTTTTATAAAGTTAAATTTAGTTTTTATAATTTTCCTAGTTCTAATATAGTATAATAAGTTTTTAGAAAATAAATTTTGAGATTCTACTGTTCATTTTCTATTTTTCTTATTTTATTTGTTTAAAATAGACTTAAGTTAATTAAAAGGTAAATAATTAGTTGTTTAATCTTAAAACATAATTTTTAGAGTTTTTATAATTTTGTAGGATTCCAGTGATGGTTAAGTAATTTTATAAATTTTATCTTAATTTTCTAAGTTAATTTAGTATTAATATAAATTAAAAGTAGTTTAATTAGTTTAATTAAGTTAAATAGTTTTTAATTAATATAAAAATCATAAAAAGACAAAAATATTTATTTTAATTTTTTATACTTTCTTCAAGTTCTATTTTAAGTTTAGAAATTGTTTTGGTAAATTTTTAGTTTAATTTGTAATAGTTATAATTATTAGTTAAATTTAAATTAGATTTAAATTAGATTTTAAATAGTTTAATTAATTAAATAATAGTTTAATATTATTTTAATCACTTTTATAATTTCTTTTTCATTTTTAATTTTAAGTTTTGAAAAGTGTCAAAAGCACCCCCTATTGTTTGTTAATTACCAAAAACCACTTTTCCAGACCGATACGTGATCTTAATTGTCAATTTGTGCATATATCTGGTATCTGATTATTGTGAATATTATATCTGTTTGCCAATACCAAAATAACAGTAGCAAAATCAATTCCATATCATATGGGCTACTGTCCTCAGTCCTACTCATAAACGATTCCAAAAGCACCATTTCAATCTCGCTGGGACTTTTACGACTCGGGGAAACACTACACTATCACCGGAGTATTGATTCTAGGCTATCTTTGACTTGTTGACCTTGGTCAATAATAATTAGACGGTTTAGGCTCAATCAAAATTGTTTTTAAGTTCACTGTGGTTTTGCCTCGAACTTGTGTTGAAAAATTGTTTTTAGTGCATGCGCACTCGGTCTCAAACAAAGAATAAAAAACAGAAAGACGTACCCGAGCTACGTTCTAATACAGAAACCAAAATGGCCGCTGGGCCACCACCACCACTATTACCACCCCCTGATGAGCCAGCTCCCGATCTCCGAACGATGGAGGAGCTGTGCCAGCCTACCATGCAAGGGCGGGGTGGGCCTATTGCACCACTCACTATTGGGGCCGCGGACTTTGGCCTCAAGCACCACATGATCCAACAAGTCCAGAATTCGTGTCAATTTCACGGATTACCGGGTGACGATGCCAATAAGCATCTTGACAAATATCTCACGGTCACCCAAAGCATGAAACAGCATGGTGTCACCGATGATGCCCTTCGGCTGTACCTCTTCCCCTATTCTCTCGCTCATCATGCCACTGCATGGTTTGACCGACTCCCAAAGAATTCTATTCGAACCTTTGATGAAATGGTAACCAAGTTTCTAGCAAAATATTTTCCACCATCCATGGTTACCAAGTTACGAAATGATATCAGCAACTTCCGGCAACGTCCCGATGAGTCTCTTTTTGAGGCTTGGGAGCGTTATAAGCTAGCCATTGATCGGTGCCCTAACCACAATATGTTACAAATTACCATCATAGATACCTTCTATAATGGTCTGACATTGAGGCACCGAGACATTCTCAATGCTGCTGCTGGTGGGACCTTTATGAAAAGGCGTCCCGAGGAGTGCTATGATTTGATTGAAAACATGACTGCCCATCATAACTTTTGGGATTCCTCTGCGGAGAGGGATGCGTCATGTAATTCCGTTACTCCCTCATCGTCATCTCCTGAAATAACCGCTCTTACCAAAAAGATGGATGATATTTCTACGGCTGTGTTAAGAATGAACCAAACGATACAACATCAGGTTCAAAATCAACAAGTGAAAGCCGTGGCCCGAAGTTGTGAAACTTGTGGGGGCCCACATCTGTATTCCGAGTGTCCAGCTACTGCTGAATTTCCTCAAGAGAACGTTTATGCTGCTAACGGTTCCTACAACACGGGGGGTAATTCTTACCAACCGCAAGGGGACCGTAATCTCTTAAGCTATCGTTCCAACAATTTTCTCGGACCTCCCGGTTTTAACCAAAATCAAAACCGTAACGCGAATCAGAATTTTAACCAAGGTCAAAACTCAAATTTCCAAAACCCGAACCAAAATCAAGGCCAGTTTAATCAAAACAATTTTCAAAATGGCAATCAAAACCAAGGTTTTCAAGGAAATTTTCAAAGAAACCAGAATCAAGGGAATTACAATCAAGGTAATTTCAATCAGAGAAACACTTTTCAGGGTAACAACAATCAAAATCAAGGGAATTTTCAAAACAACCGTGTTCAAAATCCCCCTGTTCAAAATCAAAACGTTGTTCCACCTCCGTCTTCCTCCGATGCTGAGATTAAACAATTCATGAAAGCACAAGAGGAAACGAATCGGTTATTGATCAAGACGATCTCTGATCTTCAGAAGTCTTTAAATGATCGACCCTCGGGCTCAGGTACACTACCAAGCAACACGATCGCTAACCCGAGGGGCGATGTCAAAGCGATCACTACCCGAAGTGGGGTATCATACAATGGACCCGCGATTCCCTCTACCTCTTCTTCTCCTCCTAAGGTAGCGGAACGTGAACCTGAGGTTACTACGGACACGGTACTTCCTACTAATAACGGAGGTATCAACAACGTCCACCCTCAAGTTGTCCCGATCCCGGCTCGTAAGCCGAAAGTTGTATTTGATCCTCCTGTGAGTCCTGATGAAATTCCGAAGAATGATCCTAAGCCTTCAATTCCATATCCTTCACGTGTTTATGATCAAAAGAACCGCGAAAGAGCTAACCATCAGATGGAAAAATTTTATCAAATTTTCCAAGAATTACACTTCGATATTAGCTTCGCGGACGCTCTTCTTCTCATGCCTAAGTTTGCTTCGACAATCAAAAATCTGATAAGCAACAAAGAAAAACTCTGTGAGATGGCAAAAACTTCACTCAATGAACATTGCTCTGCAGTGCTCTTGAGAAAGCTTCCCGAAAAGCTTGGAGATCTCGGGAAATTTCTCATTCCATGTATTTTCCCTGGGATGGTTGAATGTTTTGCCTTGGCCGATCTTGGCGCAAGCATTAACCTGATGCCTTACTCAGTCTGGAGAAGACTTTCTCTACCTACTCTCACTCCGACCTGCATGACACTCGAGCTTGCAGACCGTACTATATCCCGTCCTCTCGGCATTGCCGAAGATATCTTCGTGAAAGTAGGAAAGTTCCATTTTCCGGCAGATTTCGTGATTGTTGATTTCGATGCTGACCCAAGAGTTCCTCTCATTCTCGGGAGGGGATTCTTAAGAACGGGTCGTGCTTTAATCGATGTATTTGAAGAAGAAATCACTCTACGTGTTGGTGGCGAAGCCATTACATTCAATCTTGATCAGACCTCGAGATACTCCTCCAACTATGACGCTGAAACGGTTAACCGAATTGATGTCATCGATGTTGCGTCTGAGGAGTATTCTCAAGAGGTCCTTGGTTTCTCATCCAGTGGCAGTCTTTCTACTGATCCTATCATTTCCGACTCTTCCCCTTCCCTCACTCCATTTGAGGGAAGTGACTTCCTTCTGGAAGAGGTCGAGGCTTTTCTTGCTCAAGATAGCTCAATTCCTAATGGAGTTGATGAAAACTATCTTGACCCGGAGGGGGACATTCTTCTCCTTGAAAGATTGTTAAATGACGATCCTTCACCCTCTCCGTCTCCACAAATACTTCATAAAGCGGAAGTCAAAAATGTTGAAATAACTGAAGACTTCCCCGAGGTTGAGCTCAAGGATTTGCCTCCTCATCTAGAATATGCATTTTTGGAGGGTGATAATAAATTACCCGTCATTATTGCTAAAGACTTAAAAGATGAGGAAAAGGCTGCACTCCTAAAGGTTCTTAAGTCAAACAAACAAGCAATTGCTTGGAAACTCTCCGACATTAAGGGCATAAGCCCGAACTTTTGTACTCATAAAATCTTAATGGAGGATGACTTTAAGCCAGCTGTGCAACATCAGAGAAGGGTAAATCCCAAAATCCACGAAGTTATCAAACAAGAAGTTCTTAAACTTCTTGATGCGGGATTGATTTACCCTATATCCGACAGTCCTTGGGTTAGCCCAATTCATTGTGTTCCCAAAAAGGGTGGCATTACCGTTGTCACCAACGAGGATAACGAGTTGATTCCAACTCGTTTGGTCACGGGTTGGCGTGTTTGTATTGACTATCGAAAGTTAAATGAAGCCACCCGTAAAGACCATTTTCCTCTCCCTTTTATGGACCAAATGCTCGAAAGACTTGCGGGGAATGAATACTACTGCTTCCTCGATGGCTTCTCGGGTTACTTCCAAATCCCCATTGATCCCCAGGATCAAGAGAAGACTACCTTCACATGCCCCTACGGAACTTTTGCTTACAGACGTATGCCTTTCGGCTTATGTAATGCACCAGGCACGTTCCAGAGGTGCATGATGTCTATATTTTCCGACATGATCGGGAAAACTATGGAGGTATTCATGGATGACTTTTCGGTCATCGGGGATTCATTTCAGACTTGCCTCTCCCACTTGGAACAGATGCTTAAACGTTGCAAAGAAACGAATCTAAGTCTCAACTGGGAGAAGAGCCACTTTATGGTCAAGGAGGGCATTGTCCTCGGCCATAAAATTTCAAAAGATGGGATTGAGGTTGACAGGGCTAAAATCGATGTCATTGCCAAATTACCTCATCCCACCACCGTAAAAGGTGTTAGGAGCTTTTTGGGTCATGCCGGCTTCTACCGTAGGTTTATCCAAGATTTTTCTAAGATTGCCCGGCCTATGACCCATCTCCTCGAGAAGGATGCTCCTTTCATCTTCTCTCCTGAGTGCATCGAAGCTTTTGAAACATTAAAGAAAAAGCTTACCGAGGCACCGATTCTTGTTGCCCCCGATTGGGACCAACCTTTTGAGCTTATGTGCGATGCTAGTGATTTTGCCATAGGTGCGGTCTTGGGGCAACGAAAAGCAAAATACTTTCAGCCTATACACTACGCAAGCAAAACTATGACTGAGGCTCAAGGACATTACACCACCACTGAAAAAGAACTCCTAGCTGTGGTGTATGCCTTCGAGAAATTCCGGTCATACCTAATCTTGACTAAATGCGTAGTGTACACAGATCACTCGGCTTTGAAATACCTATTTGCAAAACAAGATGCAAAGCCGAGGCTTCTTCGTTGGGTTCTCCTCCTCCAGGAATTTGATATCATTATCCGTGATAAAAAAGGAGCCGAGAACCTTGCTGTTGATCATCTCTCACGATTAGAGAACCCTCATCAAGATGTGTCCGAGAAAAAGGAAATAAATGAAACATTTCCTCTCGAGACACTCAATGCGGTTGCTTTTCGTGGTGACTCTACTACCCCATGGTTTGCCGACTTTGCAAATTACCATGCGGGTAACTTCATAGTGAAGGGGTTAACGTCCCAACAAAAGAAAAAATTCTTCAAAGACGTTAAACATTACTTCTGGGACGACCCCTTCCTCTTCAAAATCTGTGCCGATCAAGTCATCAGGCGATGTGTATACGGCCAGGAAGCCACTGATATTCTCAAGGCTTGCCATGCTGGACCCACCGGGGGCCACCATAGTCCTAACTACACCGCCAAAAAGGTGTTTGATTCCGGTTTCTATTGGCCCACAATCTATAAGGATGCCCACGAGTTAGTCAAAACCTGTGATGCTTGTCAGCGTCACGGGAATATTTCACAAAAGAACGAAATGCCACAAAATGCTATTCAAGTTTGTGAAATCTTTGACATCTGGGGCATTGACTTTATGGGGCCATTCCCATCTTCTCATGGAAACAAATACATACTCGTGGCTGTTGACTACTTGTCAAAATGGGTTGAGGCTAAGGCCTTACCCACTAATGATGCCCGAGTTGTTGTGAAATTCTTGAAATCCCTCTTTGCTCGTTTTGGAACCCCACGTGCCATCATTAGTGATCGCGGTACTCACTTTTGCAATGATCAATTTGTAAAAGTCATGCTTAAGTACGGTGTTACTCATCGTCTTTCTACCGCATATCACCCCCAAAGAAGGTGGGCAGGTGGAGGTTTCCAACCGTGGTATTAAACGGATTCTCGAGAGGACAGTAGGTGAAAACCGTGCTTCCTGGTCAGATAAACTAGATGATGCACTCTGGGCCTTCCGTACAGCTTACAAAACACCCATCGGGTGTACTCCATACAAGCTTGTATACGGGAAGGCGTGTCATTTACCGATCGAGCTCGAGCACAAAGCCTACTGGGCCTTGAAACATGCTAACTACGACCTTCATAAAGCGGGTGATCACCGTAAGGTTCAAATCAATGAATTAAATGAACTTCGTGATCAAGCCTACGAGAACTCTTTGATCTACAAAGAAAAGACAAAGAAGATTCACGACTCTAAGATTAAGAACCGAGTTTTCAACATCGGTGACAGAGTCCTTCTTTTTAATTCAAGATTAAAGATCTTCTCGGGGAAATTAAAAACCCGATGGACCGGACCATTCACTATTGCTAAAGTATACCCATACGGGACTGTTGAGTTATCTCAACCCGAAGGTCCCAACTTCAAAGTGAATGGTCACAGATTGAAACATTATTTTGGAGAGGACACACCACCCATGGTTGTCCCGGATCTCCAAACTTTCCCCATGGACCAATGAATTCGAGGATCGAGTCAAGCTAGTGACTCGGTGAACAAAAATTAGCAGCATATATGGGTTTTCACCCGTATTTTTGACTTCTTTCTACTTTCTACCACCCTAGTGTGGGGGAGTGGCCATCCCTCACCGTTTCAAAAGTAAATATTTTTCAAAATTCAATAAACATGTTTTGTATGTATATTATGTCATTCAACTCCCGGGCTGTCAGGGCAAATTTACTACAGTTAATCATTCACAAGTGATTAGCTAGCGTGGTAAACTTGACACAAGCCTGGGATGTGTATGTATATTATATACTTTATTATTCATCTTCCAGGCTGTCAGGGCAGATTTATTACAGTTAATCATTCACAAGTGATTAGCTAGCGTGGTAAACCTGACACAAACCTGGAAGGTGTATGTATATTATAAACTTTATCATTCAACTCCCGGGCTGTTAGGGCAAATTTATTACAGTTAATCATTCACAAGTGATTAGCTAGCGTGGTAAACCTAACACAAGCCTGGGAGGTAGTGAACCAAAAAAAAAAAAAAAAAAAAAAAAAAAAAGATTGTATGTACAGATAAAATAAAGTGAAAAATAAAAATTTCCACAGTTAGAATCGAATATTTGCTTTTCCCGTTCAGAGATTCGGCATAATAGCCGGGACTTTGAATATTGAGGACAATATTCAGTTCTAGTGTGGGGGGGGGGGGGGGGGGGGGGAAATTCTTACGAATTTTATCACAAAACTTTCCAAGTACCCCCATTTTAGGCCAAAATTTTAAAATTTTTTTCACTTTATTCCAAAATTTTTGTGGTTATCAGTCCGCCAAAGTCTAAATGACAAAGGGATTGGCTAGTCTAGGAGCAAACGGCTCTTGGTAAAGACATCTCAAACCCGTTGATGGCTGGCAGTTTGCCAAAAATTGCATGGTTCCTCAGCTCCCCCGCATCCTCATAAGCAAATGAGCTGGCTAGCCCGCAAGATTATGGCTTGTGGTAAAGGCAGTGGAAAATCCATAATTGGTATTCAGCTCACCAAGATGTTGACTTAGTCCATCAAGATGCTGGCTAGTCCAGAAGCAAACGGCTTTTGGTAAAGACTAATCAAATCCGTTGACAGCTGGTGGTTTGCTCAAAATCACACGGTTATCAGGTGTGCCACAGTTCTTACACCTGGCTACTCCAGAAGTGATGGCTTTTGGTAAAGAGTTTCAAATCCATTAATTTTTCTCAAAAGATTGCTAGGGACTAGCAATAGTTTAGTGTGGGGGATTGATGAGTGTGTAAATACTCATCATTTTTACCAATTTTGAACTGCCAAAACATACAAAAACACCCAAATATGTATCAAAATACTTAAAATATCTTAGAGGTGTGTTTTATATGTTTCAAACACAAAATATGCAAAAACAAATGAAAAACGTACAAAGTTTGCATAATTGGCAGTTTCAGTCCCTCAAGTTTCATAAATTTGCAAAACTAGTCCCTGGTAAATCAAAACTTGTACAAATATCATAAAAGGTCCTTGGGATTCATAAGTTGTAAGAAATAGTCCTTTAAAGTTTAAAATCACATATTTATAACTTTGGTCCCTCAACTTTGAAAAATGTCAAAAATAGTCCCTAAGGTTTTGAAAAATGGAAAATGTGAAAAATAAACCTTATACTATTCTAAAAATGACAAAATTGGTCCTTATGATAACTTTTGAGAATTTACAACCTTTAACTCTTCAAAAATCAGAAAATTACAATAATGGTCCCTGGAGTTTGTAGAATTTACAAAATTGGTCCCTGAGGTTTAAAATAATAAAATTTATACTTGTGGTCCTTGTACTAATGTTAAATTGCAGGTTTGATCCTTATTTGAAGTTTGGAAAAAAAATCACAAACAGCCCCTCAACTTTCAGCTAATTACAAAATAGGTCCTTGTGAAAATAATCCTAACCGGACTCAAAATGAGCTAAAACCAAATACCACTTAAACCCATGTTGGGCCCAAAAACCACCAGTCCACCTCCCCTAAACCCAGGTCAACGTTGACCTGGTCAACTCCCAGTCAAACGCTACCCTCTTCCCCTTTCCCTCTCAGACCTTCCCCACAAACACCACCACTTGCAGCCTCCCCTCTCCTCCAATCACAAGCCAAAGCACCCCACAATTAATGCTCCCACCTCCCTATACCTACCCTTTCACACCACAATTAATGCTACCCCCCTCCCATTGCGTGTATCAGATATAAGCTGCAAAAGCATATTTTCCCGCCAAAATACGTGGAGCCTCATGAGTGGACCAAAGTTACAACAAAGTGGTGGGAAATGATGGCAATGCAACTGGGAACCCTAATTGGGAGCTATAAATAGAAGAGGAGGCACAAGGATGAAGTAGTTAGTTAATTTAGTTTTTATGTATTTCGTTTAATTGCAATTTTTAATTCTAGGGTACACCCAAGCTCTTAAGCAGTGGTAACCTTCTTTTTATTGTATTGTAACTTAATTTCAGTTGTTAAATTCAAGCTTCCTTAATTATTTCATCTTATGCAATTTTACTTCAAATTTTATATCATCATTAAGCTTAATTATTGTTATTGTGTAATGTACTGGATTCCTAGGCTCACATAAGCTCCCTTATAGCTTATTTAAGCTATTAGTAACAATTAAAACCAACCTAGTGATAAAAAACTCAAAAACACCAAAAAGTCAACTAAAGTCAAAGTCAGTATCCATGGTCACTAAGCTGGAGCAGGGAGTAATTTGGATGTCCCTGGGTTAGAGAACCTGTGGAGGTTCATTAGGAATGGTTCACAGTCCTTGGTTCAATCATCTCATCCCAATTCCATTTTGTAAGCAATATTTCTATTTTGAGCTTTTTACCTTAATAATGTTTGTTTCTGTTTAATTAGTGTTCTCATAAGTTTATTAGACATCTATTATTGATAATATAGTTTAAAACTAGTTGCTTGTTTATTGGACATCAATTTTACTTAAATCTAAAAGTCTCACAGTGGAATACTTAAAATTGGCATACTTGTGTTTTCTGCTTGTGTTGTGCTTGATTCAGGGTCATTTAATCTTATATAGTTATAATTTAGTGTTAGGAATTAGTGTAATGGGTTAAATATATCATTAGCTTTGAAAATCATAAAATGTCATAGTTAAAGGAGTGTTTGGCTCTGTCAGTTCTGTGGTATCTTGGTTAGTATAGTTGTTACTCTTAGTTTAGTTAACATGTATTAGGTCTCTTTAGGTTATTTAGGTCTTAAGATTCAGTCCTTGTTCACTCAAAAGTCAAAAACCCACTCCAAGTGCCCTCACAGTTAACTGTGAGGACTTTGGCATTCCAAAACCTTGCACATTGGCTCATAAGTGATCATTGTAGCTCTTTTTAGTCTCACATTAGCTTATTATCACAATTACAGCTTATTAGAAGCTTTAGAAACTCAGAAAAGTCAAACTAGGAACCAAAGTAGAAAAGTCAAATTACTTGATCTCAGTTTTCACCAAACTTGCTTGTTCATTTCTGAATTTTGTGATTTATTTGGGACTGTGAGATTTTTGAATCTTAATTCCCTACCAGCTCATCTTTGAGATTCTACCATCATTCCATTTTTAGGAAAATCACCCTGGGCCCCACAGACAAACAAACTAAGCTGCAGGGCAAGGTATTGCCCTGCTCAGATCAGACTCAGTCACAACACCACCTTTGGAGGTGTTTTGTGACCACCTCAGTGGACCCCAGACCCCATAGATAGGTTTTTCCAACCCCCTCCTACCAGAGTCTCACCTTTGACCATTGGTTTGACCTTAGGACAAGTGGACCCCACCTGCATTTGCTCACCAAGTTTGTCCCCAAACCTGGTTCAGTTTAACTTTGCTCAAGTGCTTATTTCTTTTTAATCAGCTTATTTGTGTTGCTTAATAGTTGTTTCTGGCTTAATTGTGTTTGTCTAACTTGTTTGCATCTGTTTTAACCATTGTGGACCCCACCCAAGGCCATTTGACCTTATTTGACCAAACAGTCAACCAAAGTCAACTGATAAGCTAAAAGGGGTGTGCACAGCTTATTTTTAAGTTTTAAAATAGTTGTTTTCACAAAAGGTCTTTGTTTTTAGGTGTAAATCAAGTTTGTAAAAGAAAAATCCAAAAAAGTTAGTTTTAAATTAAGTGATAGTTTCTATTTAATTCAAGTTAATTTTAATTTTCATTTTTATATTTTAATTAAGTCACTAGTGTTTTTATATTTTTATTAAATACCTTATATAGTAAAGTAATTTTGATAATTTTTTCAGATTTTTATTTTGTCATCTAGTGTTAATTAGATTTAATTTTCATTTTCTTTATTATTAATTAATATTAAGTAATAAATATCATATTTAGTTTTTATAAATTTAAATTTAGTTTTTATAATTTTCCTAGTTCTAATATAGTATAATAAGTTTTTAGAAAATAAATTTTGAGATTCTACTGTTCATTTTCTATTTTTCTTATTTTATTTGTTTAAAATAGACTTAAGTTAATTAAAAGGTAAATAATTAGTTGTTTAATCTTAAAACATAATTTTTAGAGTTTTTATAATTTTGTAGGATTCCAGTGATGGTTAAGTAATTTTATAAATTTTATCTTAATTTTCTAAGTTAATTTAGTATTAATATAAATTAAAAGTAGTTTAATTAGTTTAATTAAGTTAAATAGTTTTTAATTAATATAAAAATCATAAAAAGACAAAAATATTTATTTTAATTTTTTATACTTTCTTCAAGTTCTATTTTAAGTTTAGAAATTGTTTTGGTAAATTTTTAGTTTAATTTGTAATAGTTATAATTATTAGTTAAATTTAAATTAGATTTAAATTAGATTTTAAATAGTTTAATTAATTAAATAATAGTTTAATATTATTTTAATCACTTTTATAATTTCTTTTTCATTTTTAATTTTAAGTTTTGAAAAGTGTCAAAAGCACCCCCTATAGTTTGTTAATTACCAAAAACCCACTTTTCCAGTCCGATACGTGATCTTAATTGTCAATTTGTGCATATATCTGGTATCTGATTATTGTGAATATTATATCTGTTTGCCAATACCAAAATAACAATAGCAAAATCAATTCCATATCATCTGGGCTACTGTCCTCAGTCCCACTCATAAACGATTCCAAAAACACCATTTCAATCTCGCTGGGACTTTTACGACCCGGGGAAACACTACACTATCACCGGAGTATTGATTCTAGGCTATCTTTGACTTGTTGACCTTGGTCAATAATAATTAGACGGTTTAGGCTCAATCAGTAGTCATGCCATTTCAGATGATATTCGATGATACTGAATATAGGACTTATCCCAACTACATGATGTTACTTTATGGATTTTGTTATTAAGTAAATCATGAGAAGTTATCCTCAGACATGAGATGCAAGATAAGTGTCATGAATGTAGTACATTTTTGTGGAACAACTTAACGCTATACGTAACTGGTAGTCATAAGGGTTGTTTTCGGAAGTGTTACAAAGTTTGTGGGTTTTGCTTGTAGTCAAGATAGAATTTGTTCCTTCAAATTTATTTTTGGAGTTTAATACTGCTGGGCCCCTCGTAGGGTTGGTAAGATGCATGTGCGGCCGCGCCCAATATCCTCCCTGAATATGTTCAGAAGATTTGGTAATCTTGATCAATTATAAACAACGAGAAACAGAATGGTTAATTAAGGAATGACTTTAATCCATATCCTTATTAACGTGGTATTAGAAACAAAAGGATAATAATAATGAGAAATCATTAAAAGGTTTGTCCAGGAGCCTTACTCGAGATCGTACTAGAGGCATCGAAGTGTTGCTAGACGCTAACCGATGTGATTACACTATTAAAATATGTCCAAGTGGGAGCTGTTAGATTATGGACATTATTTTAGTAGTTGTATGTTAGGATCGAACTTGAGCCTATGGGATTGCACGCGTTGCGTATGAGATTTAATTAAGTCACGGAATATTTATATGATCGAACAAGTAAAAAGAAGGAGGTTGAGTGTCGAGTTTTGAAACTTAAGGAGGTGCTAGCAATAACTTGTTGGACAAGGTTAAATGCTATATAAATACACCCTTTGATCTCATTCTCGTAAGAGATTGATCAGCTCAATACAATCGACACAATATTTATCCCTAAAGTCACACCACTAATAAATTCATCTTGTCTCATGCGCATGATTGATTAATATGATGAATCAAATCATATGCATGAACATTATATGCATGTATATAATGAAGGTTTGACTATTCAGTTTGATTATTATATTTGCATGAATTTAGTCATGGCACATGTATATTTATTCTTCTTTTTCCATAGCTATTATGGATCGACATATTGAAACAAAAGGGTTCGACCCGGTTTGTTTTATATAAAGCTAAACCTTGGTTGTTGTATACTTTATTCGTGACTTGAACTAGCATTCTAATTAAATCGCTAACAATACGCGCGTACATGAACGTAGAGCAATCACACTATTGATTGTATCTTGGATTGAATTACAAAAGAGGTAAGGGGTAATTCTTATGATCCTTATAAACCCTAATTAGGGTTCTTGGTTCCGGAAGATTGCATTGATTCTTGTTCGGGCTAGAATCACAAAGGTATGTTTACTATTTAAATTAATGATTAATTAATTACATGTTATTCGATCTATTATAATTGCTTCCGCTCATGCTCACTTTGATGTATTTGGTTTATTTATATGAAGGTCATGATATAATAATTCCAACACTTCATCCATATTTGCATTCGATTTTGAATGCCTTGAGAAGACCATTGAAGCGTATCAGTATTAATGGGTTCACATGAAGATGAAGATATATTTTGAACATGATAGTTGCTTGCTTTTGACGGTTGGGTTTTAAAAATATTATCATCACAACGAGATTTATGTTGCAACCGATCACCAAAAATCCACTTCCCTTACTGAAACCAACCAGGGACGGAGCCAAGGGGGTGCCCGCGGGTGCACGTGCACCCCATGAATTTTTTCGATATAGTTTAATTTTTGTAAAAATTATCAATTTTTCCTAAATGCATCTTAAAAGCACCCGGTGCATTAAAATGTGTCTCTAGTATTATTTAGTTCGTATACTTACAAATAAAAAATAAATATAAAATTTTGTAAAAGGCCAAAGATGAAACAAGTTTAATAAATTAAAGCACAAAAGCCCATGAAATAGGGTTTTTAATGGAACAGGTTTATTCATCATCCTAACAATTTACAAAATCCAAAATTGAACCAACACTACAAAGATTAAACATGTTCGTAAGTCGTAACATATAACTTTCATTGGTTGATTATGTCTTTTAAAGTTTTCATGTTCTGATTGGTTGTATGAAATCTTGACTAGTTTGTTGGATCCGTATAGTTTATCATTATCAATAAGGGCTTAGGGCAATAAGAATAAGTAAATAACTATGCAATTTCTATTAAGACAAATATGGATAACAAGTTAAGTGATAGTCAACAATATATTAGAATATATGAATAGTACCCAATTGTGTTGTCATGGGGTATTTTTACTGTTGTCGTATTTACAATATATATGAAAAGTAGTGCTTAAATCAAGTTGGTTTTAGTCTTGCTTGTTGCTACCGCTACGGTTGAAAGATGTTTTTTTTTTTTTTTTTCTAAAATGAAGCTCATTAAAACTGATTTGCGTAATCGGATGAGTGATGATTATTTTAACGGCGCTTTAACTTGTGCTATAAAGAAAGAAGAACTTATTAATATTAAAAATGAGGGTGCATGTAAATGTTTTTTTGCTATTGGAGATCGTAGAATCACTAATTAGAAGGTAATATGTTCATTTCTTTATCGTTTTAATGAAATCTTCGTTTTAATCCACTTTTTAACTCTATTATATTACAGTTAAAAAAAATTTGTGCACCCGATCATATTTCTTTCTGGCTCCGTCCCTGAAACCAACATTCTCTTTGTATCGTTCATCATTACTTCAGCCACCTCGTTTATCATCAGGTGCGTGTGGAATTCCATAATAATTATTATCGCATAAAAGCCAACACTAGGCGTAGATATTGAAAGCGAAACAACCAACCGGCAACAACACTTATTTAACTTCGATTCATATCTTTCTAATTCATAGAAATGAAGAGATTCGAATCTTCATACATACCCAATGTTTGCCCCCTTATATTTCCATCTAAACACTTTTAACCTTAAAATAATATGATGACCATATAGTATAAACTTTCAGAAATTACCTTCATAATTGATTATGGTATTTTACCAAACGGTTAAACTAATGAGGTCTCATGCATGTTCAGGTTATTCGAGGATGTCGATTCTTTGGCATAAACATACGCGAGTCGCGACTCAACCCCAATATCCCAATGATCGTTTCATACGTTTTCTCTAGATACCTCAAATATACACCTAATGAGATTTCAACTTTAAAAAATGCAATAAACTTAGATGGTTACTATCAATGTTATAAAGTACAAATTCTTTATTGAAGTAAACCGTTAATGTTCATAGTTCATACAAGCAATTGGATAACATGATAAACATATCGAACCATATAGATAGCAATGCGAAAAAATGAACAATTTTTGAATAAAAAAAAACCGAGGACATCACTAGAAAGCACGCCAAATACTAACAACCTTTACTTTAATCAATATAAGTCGAATATCTTGAATCAGTGATTGTGATGTATGAGATTCAACATTGTTAAGACATTTGTACGTGTGTTTCGAGTGACTTTGGAACGTTTAAAAGCACCTGAAATTTAAAACAACCAACGTGTCTCCATTACTCGTAGTAAAAAACTTACGCAGAAAACACACATTAATTTAGTAAATAAATGGACTATTTCATCGATTAATGACACTAAATTATATGATCATCTACCATAATTGGGTACCAATTTGAATGAAATGTTTACATTGATGTTCTTCGGTATCCAAACCGATTACAATGTACGAATTGATTTGGATTATGTTAAGTGTGGTGGCAATGGGAGCGGGGTGGCCAACGGTTTGCCCCAAACCGCCGGGGAACACCGCCGCTACCCCAGCGGTTTGGTCCAACGATTTGCCACAGTGGTGATAAACAATTCCACGGTTTGAAACATATTCTAACGTTAGAGTTGGAGTGGACCGTTATTATTTGAACGGTTGACATTAATGTGGAACGAAAAAAAAAAATTCCTTTATAAATACAAAACTATACCAATTCAAATACCATATCCAATACAAATTACTACTTCATACTCTATATTTCATCCTTTACAATGTTATCATCTTCTTCATCCGATGATTTCTATTTTCGTGCCGAGTCTTCCAAACAAATTATCGTCTCTAATATGATCTTACGGAGCACGTTGAGGCTCAAAACTTAGCATACCTTGATGACTAGTTATTTATTTTTTATTTTTTTTACGTATTATGTAATTTTCTATTAATTATGTTTTTTTTTTAATTATTAATGAAGTATTATGTTTTTATTAATTTTTTTTTTGTGCAAAGGTGAAAAATATATTAAATCAAACACTTGGGAGTACAATAATACACATATGGATTTGGACAGGCCCAAACCATAAACAAAAGCTACAACATACAACTAAGTCTGATACAAAACTAACAGACAAACTAAATGCATCAGATACCAACATTCCAAAACAGAATTTCACCTATTAATGCACCTACCATCTAACTACATTTCCATAACACCCTCCCACCATGACCATTCAACCAACATCCACAATAGCCAAAGTAGGAAAGGGTGAATGGCATAGTTAGGAACCCATAACCCCTCCAAGTCAAGGGCTATACATGTTGACTTACATTTCCATCTACTACAATGGCTTCAGTCAAACAGGGAACACACACCTTGAGGGAGGACCAACCAGACCTCCTTAGTAGTGTATATCTAGGACCATGAAGGATCATCTTACATTCCTCACAATTCCTAGAAACATACACTACCACACCAATTCACTTTACCCTTTATAGTTGGAAACTCACTTTATGGACTGCGAGTTACTTAAACTGTCTTCTCCCAAACACTCCATAGTTACCTAACAAAGGCCTACTATGTAGGATATTAGGATACAAACAGAAAAAAGCAGCTTTTAGCCCAAGGTACATAGCCATCAACTGAAGTGAATTATAAACAGTCAATTTCCACAAGACTTGGAAATTGAAGATAAGGTAAAAAACCTTTATTAATTGCAGAAATTTCTTGAACCTCAACTCTGCATAGCCAAAAATAGAAGATACTTGGATGAGGTATATAATCAAGAGAGAATACTATTGACTGAAATATACTTTCAGCAGCTATAAACACCATAACCAAACACCCCTTAAAAATCATAAGCAACTTTAAGCAAAACCAACAATAACATCAGAGATTCCAACTTTATTCCATCCACCATCACAAACAAGATTCCACTTCAGTATCACCTCAGACTGCACCATTACTATTTCTGTATTGTAGTTTCACATTCCATATCTCTGCTACTTTAACAGTGTTGTCAGTCTTCTTCACAGTTAAACTCAAAAGTTGTAGTCTGGTGTTTTCATTAATAGACATTAACACACTCTCCATAGTTTGATGAGTAGCATTGAAAATCCTAGCATTCCTTTCCTTCCAGATGTAGTAAACAGCAGCAGCAAGAACCAATCTTCTCAGCACACTCCACATTGAATTAGAACAGGGCAAAATGGTAATGGTTTGAGTGATTTGATCCCATTCCATTGGCAAATTTTTACCATTTATCTTATCTTTTAATGCATTCCAAATTTTAGCAGAGAACTCACAAGAGAAAAACAAGTGATTATGAGAATCATTTGTTTTCTGACATAAAGGGCATAGAAGCACATCATTGCTCCATTTCTGCATCCTATCTTGAGTAAGCAATCTTCTTTTAAAAGCCATCCATAGAATCATAGCACACCTAGGATTACATTGTGAGAACCACACAGTTTTCCACCAGTCTACCTTTGGAGCATCAGGCTTCATCTCATTCCATACCTCTTTTGTAGAAAACTTGGTAAGTACTCCATTCTTAGTTTTCCATTTCACTGTATCATTCCTGACATCATCTAACTGAGGCACATGAACATGGTTCAATAAAAAAAATAAAAAATAAAATAAAATAAAATAAAAAGTTGGTGGGTTGAGAGATATAAAAAAGTATGGTTGCCACTAAAAAAGGGTTGGGAGGTATGCAAAAAGTGTGAGTGAGGTGGAATAATATTATTGGTTGGTTGGGAGGTATGGGGGAATTTGGGAGTGACAACTGCGACCACCCTAAATTATCATGGAAGACATTTATTGTTTCCTACCATAATTTTTTCATTTATGCACAAAATTAAATTCTAGTCAATGCAGTAACTCAAACCAAACCCATCCAAAAGTCATCTGCCTATAGACACAGAAATAAAACACATATTTAATGAAGCAAAATTCAAGCTACCCGCAATGCATAGTTCTTGGGCGAGAGCAAGAGTAAACGATGCTTTCAAAGTTCAGATAAAGTTCAAGCTACCCAAAATATTTTGATTGTGTAGACTTGTCTTGAGTTGATATAATAAGCTATATATATTACGTTTTATAAACATTAGAAATAAATACGTAAAAGTTTGCCTTATTCAAGTCTTTAGCAGCAAATGCTTTCGGTTAATTAGAACTCATTTTGCAAGTGGATCAATCTTTTAATTTCTTTCCCAGCTGGAAGTGGATTATTTAAGTTATAGCTTTCATAAGACTTTCTGTTTTTAGTGAATGTAACACTATCAAGATTAAGCCATTAAGTTATTAATAATCAAACCTTAAACACCTTTATTTGATCTAGACAAAGCAATGGTTGAAGCCTGAAACTACTTGATATTTACACCTGGAGGTTAACTTTGTCAGTAATAAAATCTTGCAACTATTTCCTTGTTATTTCCTATGATAAAAGTTTTGTCCTAAATTTCCTCTACTGCTAATACGGTAATACCATAATAAAGTTCCAAAATACAAAGAGTCTAAATAGACAAGTCAAACTTTGATTTATTAAAGCTCCAAGTTACTCAAGCTCATCCAAGTATCTAACTACGTCAAACTATCGAATAAAAGTTGTTTAACCATCCTTATTTCAAAACAAATATTTTCGAGCTCTTGAGCCATGCTCTATTCTATATCATAAAAAGTTTGCAAGTGTTCGGTTAGTTTGAGTCTTTGAGGATTTTTGTTTTAAGTGACACGCTAAGTAGGTGGAATTGTGAAATCACCAAAAGTTTCAAAACTTATATTCTTATCACTGCAATTCATTAAATACAATCCTCAATTATTGTCAACTACACCCAACCACCTATTAAAAGAGAGGTGATGTGCACACCACAAAATTACATAAGTGATGCATATAATACAACACCATATATGCATGAATCTAATCGGGCGGCTGGTATCAAAGCTAACATCCATCCGTTTGCACCTTCTTGAACTGCTTGTAAGGCGATATGCTATATCATGTGTATACAGTGTTCTCTTTTTATTTGCTTCATGTTGTCCCAAAAATTTGCACTCAAATGTTCTTTAGCTTATAGAAAATATTTTTAGGGTGACGAAATGGTAGTCTTTTAGGTTTATAATAACCTGTATATTTGAAAAAATATGTCATTTTATGTTAATTCTAGTTATAATTATATCGGATAATCACCTCTAAATGTATTTTATTTGTCACCAATTTCTTTTACATGTATCAAATATTTTTTATTCCAAATAACAATCTTACATTTTGCATCTTTTGGGTGTACTATTTGACCAGCATAGCAGGTTGTGGCACGCTAGACCGGTTACTATCCGACTCACTTTTCCATACGCATTTTTTTAATTCTATATCTTGGCTACTCATCGAGTAGTTTCATAAATTCTTATAAGCATATTTTTTTTGTTAATTTAGTAAGTTAATTCAACCATAATTCAACACACCATCACAAATTCACAATCAATATTATCAACAGATTCACATTTTTTTCCTGACATGTTTTGAGTTGATAAAATGAGCTATATATGTTATGTTTCATAAACATTTCAAAATAAATACGTAAAAGTTTTCCTTGCTTCAAACCTTTAGCAGCAAATACCTTCGGTTTAAGTGCATAACCATTTGTTTATCTTAGCCAAGTGCAGCCGATATGGAAACTCACTCCGGCTCATTTTCTGGGAGTTTTGATAGGCATCCTCGGTGGAGGAAGAACAGTCACATACAAATAATTTTGTCAACCTTACTTATCAATACTTTATTTTTATCTACTTGCTCTTGTTTTAGTTCAATCATCATCGATGAGCCTTGGCGGTATGTGCATCTAGTTTACATCTCCAATATCATGGTTTAAGACCCAATAAAGGTGATGTCTTACAGTTGAAACCTGGAATTTTAAAGCAACGGTGACAAAAAAATTTGCGACATGCAATAAAATGCATTTGTATTTTATGGTAAACATTATAGATATATAAGTATAACTTACTTATATATTACAAAATGAAAATAAACCTATAATAAGACAAGTTTTAGTGACACAGAAAGAAAGTGTTATTAAATTTATTTTATAGTAAAGAGTTACTCCGGTAAAATATGTTAAAACCAAAGAAATAAAGTACAATAGAATGTGGATGATGTACCACAATAACCTCAAGCACAAATGCTTCATAATCAAAAAAAAAAAAAAAAAAAAAAAAAAAAAAAAAAAAAAAAAAAAGCTTTTGACGTGCCAAAGACACAACTAATCTAGCTATACATTATAAAGAAGCGAAATTCAGACATTGTGGGGCTGTTCTTGTTTGTAAGAATACTATGTCGGATTTAAGGTTAAGGAACTTGTTTGATGGCGGGGCAAGAAGGATTGTTCGGTCGGTTTTCCTACCGGTGAGTAAAGGGTTGGATATTGCACATGTGGTACTACATGCGTACATAAACACTACTAGTAATTGTATATATGCTCTTAAGTCTTATCACTCTTCTATGCCGTACTACATGCGTGTTGGAATATATGAATAATAATAAACTATAAACATATAAGCATCAAAGAGTACGCAACGGAATAGATCAAATACAAATAATAAATTAACCGAATATAAATGGATGCGTACTTCTTTGTCATTTCTAGCAAGAACAAGAAACCAATGTAACAAGAACTATAAACCCTAATTGGGTTTAATGGTGGATCGACTAGGGTTAGTTGAATAGGGCAAATCACCTTGTTAGCAAAAGTATGCCAACACTTCGTTCTTGAACACACGTATTAGTAGCGTTTCAATAAGAAAAGCTAGGTTCTTAATTCACAAGCAATCCCAACACAATGTTTAGAAGATCGCGTAGGAACCCTAGAAGGGTATAGTTGATCAACTAAACAAGAATGGTTTGAGCTTAGAAATCTAGTAGGAACCCTATAAGGGTGTAGTTCGATTTCTAACTCAAGAGGAGAAAGAGAAGGAGATTTGGTTTGCAAGTGAACCAAGGGATGATTAGAATGAACAAAAGGGTTTGTTTATATACTAATCAACATCTTGGAGCACAAGACACAAACCCTACACCCTAATGGGTTGGGTTTGGCCAAACATGGGTTTTACAAGCCCATTCCATGTTTTTCTTGAACTCTATTTTAAGTTCAGTCCTTCATCTTTCCTCCAACGATCATTTTGTGAATTTAATAATTATTCGTCACTAAAACAATAATTATTAATTAATTGAAACTCATACGTAAAGTGTGCAATCCCGAAGTCTCGAGTTCGAGTCCGGACATATTCATTAATTTTTATCCGTTAAAACTAACAGCTCCCACTCGGATATACATTAATGTAATAATGACAATGGTTAGTGTAGCATAACACGCCAATGTCCCCAGAACGATCACGAGTATAGTTTCCTGGAAAAAACCACCTTTGATGATTCATCATCATACTTATCCTTTTGATTCTAATACTATGTTAATATGGATATGGATCGAAGTCATTCCATAATTAACTAGTGTTTCTCGTTATTTATGATCATGCAAGATTACCAATTCATCTGAACGCATTCCAGACAGACCTTGGGCATGGCCATGCAAACATCTTGTTAATCCTACGAGTGGCCAAACAGTATTAAACTTCAAAACAAATTTGAAGGAACCAAATCCTGTACTGACTACAAGCATAACCTATGAACTTCGCATCACCTCTGAAAATAATCCTTATAACTACCAGTTACGGATAGCGTTAGATTATCTCACAGAAAATGAGCTACATCCACAGTAGTTACCTGGTATCTCAAGTCTGAGGATAAATATTCATGATTTACTCTAATGACAACATCCATAAGTACAATCATGTAATTGGGATTTTGTCCTATATCCAATTTATCCAGTATTGAATATCATGTGAATTTGGCATGTCCACGCATCAATATATTTTAATATATTATACCAAAACTCAAATTTGTCTTAGTTCAATGATACTCCCATATCATTAATTGACAACGGACTATTTAGAATAACATAAGTTATTCATGGATTAAACATGCAAATATGGGATACAATCTATTATTAATGAAAACAAACGTACTCAGTACTTTAACTCATTATTAAATAATAATTGTTTAACATCCCTTATCCAAATACTAAATAGATCAATGCATGAAAAATTCTTGTTAATGAATTTTGTCTCAAGTAATAACAATCATACTTGTTGACAATTATGCCCAAGTAATGATAATCATACTTGTTGACAAGGCATTATTCAACTAACTTTGATCTATCGGAATTTTGAGAATACTTATTTCAATAATGAAATTCTTGTATATGTGCATTCAAATAATTTGATATAACCACATAATACATCATAAAATGTGTATGACATCCTCAACATACAATTTATGATAATTAAATTTCCAAACCTTTAAAGTTTAAAGTATTCTTATTCTTTAACGTATAATGCAACTATGCTTTTCGTTAAGCATAACTAGTACACATGGCTATTAACAAGGATGAAATCCTTCCATTACTAGTATTCAGTGTCATCTCAATTTATATTAGCATCATTGTATGCAAACAACAATATGCTCTTTTCCGTAAACTTCAATGTGTAATGTTTTATTCCTTCCAAACTTTCAAGTTTGTTAGCTATGAAAATTTTTCAAATTGTTCATTTATAGAATCTAGAAATTGTTCCAGGCTGAGGATGTGATTCTATATCCAAATATATTCCTTTAGAATATTTGATGCGTGGGAATCGCAACAGGTTTTACCTCTCGAGGGATCTCGACAAGCTTACAACCCCCACCAGGCAGTGTACCTGATCGTTGTAGTATAGTATAGTGACAAGTACCGGGGGATTGATCGTTCAGCTTAGGAATAGTGTCGCTAGGATTAGAAAACCTAAATACTAGTTCTAAAGGTGAGGGATGATTATTTTTGTATTTTTATATTTTATGGAAAGCAAATTAAAATCTCAGGTTTTGGAAGAGTGGGCGGAATTAGTTGCTATTCAACTAACCCAATACTAAGATGCAATCAAAATAAAATACTAGAAATGAAATTAAACTAATTTATACTAAAGTTTTGAGCAGTAATTGGAGAAAATGTGTTTACTTAGATTTCACTACTCCCTAGATATCTTTTACACGTTAATTACTTGTTACAATTGTATGGATGACGGATTGTATTCCTTAATACCATTCATGGGGTGGCACACATAACTCCCCAATTCTATGAGCTCTTATCTCCTCCTACACCATGCCCAGCACAACTATAGGGATTGTAAACAGTGGCTCATGCATTAAATACAACCAATAAAGACCTAGTGCGCGTTGGTTCATGTTTCTTAAGACGTTCAAGCATGTTACCAATTGGAGATCTGCCAGTTTTCTTAAGCCTAACATATAAATCATTCATCCAAGACAAGAATAAACAAGTAATCAACACATAATCAATATTTAGGTTTCATTAGATCTAAGCAAACACAAAAGAGATCTAGCCTAGCATGATAGAATTAGGACAAGAACATGATATAGACAACCAACACATAGACATATTGATTGAATTAGAAGAACACTTATCTTGATTAATCATGCAAGGTATCAAGGGGTTGGAACTCTTGAAAAACCTGTAAAGTTACACCAAAATCGTACTTAGGGTTTCTCCCAAAACTTCCCTCTTTTAATGTGTGAAAATTAGAAAACTGTATATAGAAAAATAGGTTTGACGGCGTCAAGAATAAACTTGTGACGTCGTCACCTCGCCGCCAAAACTCTTCTCGGACTGCCTAGATCTACTTCTGACGCCGTCAAGACTTATACACTTCCAGGCCGTCATGACTCTTTTACTCTTGACGCCCTTCCTACGTGACGCCGTCAAATCTGTTCTGGATCATCATGGAAATTCATGAAATTTGCTCTTGACGCCGTCAAGGTTTTGCTCTTGACGCCGTCACCTACTGTTCCCAGCTTGGAAAATTAAGACTTTGGCGTTTTCTTCACTTTTATGCTCCAAAAACGTCCGAATTGCTTCCTTTTCCAGATTTCACTCCCAAAGTACCTAAAATCACAAAAGGAACGATTTAGGGCAATATTTGATCAAATAAATTCGGATTCGGGCTTAAATGACCCCCTAAAAACGGATCATTTTTCGCCTCATCATATACCCTTACACTTGAGATTTGCTTGTCCTCAAGCAAATGCGCTTTTATTCTAGTCAAAATACAAGTTAGGGGTCATTTAACACTAATATAAAAGTAATTACAAAAAATAATCGTTCCACTAAAGACCAATAGACAAGCACGGAGGTCATACACAAGCACCTCACAAATAGTGTTTAGATACTCATATCTCTCGGGTGTAATAAAGTGTAAATTACAATATGGAAATGGAAGATATCTCTCACTACCTGTCATAGCAAAATAGATTACCATAGGCTTGGGAAAGGATCAAACCTCCACCACATGGCGTAAGCACCTAGGATAAACTATCAAAGAGGTCTTTTAAAGGGTTGTAACGTTAGGTGTAGGGATATGAAATACACGGTTTTGTTGGATAAAGGAAGTTTTACTGGTGGCGAGTTAACAATCTTAGTTAATTACATGTACACTGTGGCGTTGCTAAGCCAAGACTAGACTCGACTTAAGCTAATAAATGAAAAATAACAAAAACATAAAATGAACATAGAATAAAAAGGGATGGTAGTCCGTATGTTTTTTCTCTTTTGTTTTTCTATTTTCTTGATTTTTCGATTTTTTTTTTTTTTTTTTTTTTTTTTTTTTTTTTTTTACATACACTCTTACCCTACCATCCAAAATAATACATCATAGGGGATTGAGCATTCCCCTTACACTTGAGTCTTTACATACTTTACAAAAAACTAATCTAATGACTCGAATTAAGAAAATCAAAACACTTGGAGCATTTTTAAGATTAACGTACGTATGGGGGTAATAATATTATGTTCTTCCCCATTACTCCAGAAAATAAGTACTTACCTATGAGTCCCAATCGTCCCAAAACAATATGTACAAGGATATGACTCGACTTAGCAACCATGTAATCAATTAGAGAGTTAACTTAGGGTTTAACAAATAACAATAATGCACTAAAAATGAGCGCATACACGGAAGGCTAAGGCGATTTGGTTGTACATTTAAGTGGGGTGTAACAAATTCTTCCTTTAAGTAAAATGCTTAAAGTTAGAAACGAAAAGATAGGCTCGGAGGGGTGTACTAGGGGTTTCGTGTACTAAAAATGAGTACAACGCTAAGGGTGTGGGAAAAATTAGTTGACTTAACTAGCCAAGTAATATGACTTAAATGGTCAAGTAATTATAATACGGGTTTAACACAAGGGTAATCCTAATGCCTCTTATCATGTAGTAAATCCTACCACACGAATGTAGTCTCACTAGCGGTCTCGGAATGCATCACTAACGCAAGTTCTAGAATCTAAATGCTACCGGTACACTCATAAGCACTAATAGTAAATGCTTTTCCTATCAAATCTAAAGGCGAACCTCACATATTTGGGTGGAAAATTTTTCTGAATATACGGTTATGTGCTAGTCATACAATCTCCTATCCATGAGACGCTTGCTATGGCTAAAGTTTCACTCCTAAATGTTGTAAAAAAAAATTAAATTTGGCGCTAAAATTGCACTAACAAGTATTTCTCATAGTTTTATTACACATCTACCATTGAACAAACAAACTCAAGCGAAAGTGCATATGTAAGGTATCATCTTTTTACCCTCCCCTTACACTTAAGATGAACATTGTCCCCAATGTTCAAGTAAAGAATGTAAAAGCGAAAAAGTAAAGAGAATGAAATCAAATACTCCCCTGATTCGCTCGGTATGGATAATAGGATGGCCAGGTTAAATCTTCCTCCAAGAAAATGAACAATCAAAGCTTTCCTTCCAGAATATAAATCATCTCCTTGTCATACATAACCTGTTAAACCTGACAAAATAGACAAGACAACCTCGCGTAAAATCGGCGGCATCCTATATAAGTTTCTAAATCCTAGAAAACAAGATAAGATATAATGCTTGTGGAATGAATGTTTGCAGATTTCCTGGAGTTTATAAAACTAAAGAATCAACAAAAACTTTAAGAGTCTGGTATAAACAAAACTAGCAAAATTTCCAGAATTTTACACGTGACGCCGTCAAGAGTAAACTCGTGACGCCGTCAGAAGTGACCTGCAGAAATTCTTATGTTAAGTTTCCGGAAAATTTCTGGAAAAACTTCGTCCTACTTCCTGGAAAATCCTACAAAACATCATTATGACTCGATACAAGCATTTGACTCTAACAAGTACTAATACACATGTCCATTTAATATTGTTGTGGTTCATGCTCAATTTCGTTCTTATAAACAAATTTGGATCTCCCTTACACTTATCTTTTGCAAAATACCTTTATATGCAATTAAGACGAAGTTAAAAACAAAATAAAGCATTTTCACAATTTACTTTGAAACATGAGCCACAAACAATAAAAATAAAACATGCATACGGAAACAAATAAAATCAAACAAACAAACAAATAAAAACACACAAATAAAGCTTGGGTTGCCTCCCAATAAGCGCTTGTTTTTGTTCGAGTCACGAGCCTGACTCTACCCTTATTTAACGGAAATAGGGGAGGTTTGCCCTACACTTAGGATCAAGTGTGGGTGAAAGTAGCGATACACACCCTTAGGGTGTGAATATGCCACGTGAGGTGAAGGGGGTGAGTGAATGGCTTCCTTCATCCTAAAACTACCCGGATAATATTGGTTGATGGGTGGGTCGGTTCCTCTTTTGTCTCTTAGAAATAAATCTAAGGATGGGAAGTTGTGTAAAGGTTGAGGTTCCGGTTCATCAACATTAGGAAATTCCCTAGAACTAGGAGTAAGGTTATCACTACAAGTATTCAAACCTATATCCTCTAGTGGTGCTTGGTCCAAGGTTTCTACCTCAATTGGGGTTCCTATAGTCTCTTCTACTTCTTCCGGGTAAGTCACGGGCGGTGTATGTGCCTCAAATGATGGTAGGACTTGTGGGGTACTTTGTGGGCTTGGATTGTCCACCTCATCCTCCATTGTACCTAGATTACCTATGTGTTTATTTTGTACTATGATTTTAGGTGACATCCACGCAGGTATCCCTAAGTAATCATCCCCAGACAAACTTCCTGTTTGCTCCTTCAAACTTGTTATTGATTGATTTGTGATGTTGTTTGTCGGGTTGTCTACTCTATAATAATATTGGGCACAATCTTCTATGGCATCCCATGCTTCTTCAGCATTTAATTCCCTAAGGTCCCCGTTGGTAAAATTGTCAATGTACCTTTGGTCATACGGGTGGACACTATAGTAAAAGATTTGAGTTAGGTACCATAGATCGAAACCATGATGAGGGACTATTCGTAGTAAAATTTTAAAACGAGTCCATGCATCATAAATAGGTTCATCTCGATATTGTTTGAACATCAAGATGTCATTAGGAGTGAATGGGTTTCGTGGTCGGTAGTATGGTGGATTCGCGTTCTCCATAATGGCTAACGGAATAGTCAATTGAAAGGTTTTTACAAACAAAGACACAAAGAAAAGATAGACTAAAGAAAACCTAAAAAAAATAAAAATAAAATCTTACTAGAAAGGAATCTAGCAAGTAGACCTAATAAAAAGAAATTCCAACCTAGACAATAACTATTCCCCGGGCTACGGCGCCAAAAACTTGATGCGTGGGAATCGCAACAGGTTTTACCTCTCGAGGGATCTCGAGAAGCTTACAACCCCCACCAGGCAGTGTACCTGATCGTTGTAGTATAGTATAGTGACAAGTACCGGGGGATTGATCGTTCAGCTTAGGAATAGTGTCGCTAGGATTTGAAAGCCTAAATACTAGTTCTAAAGGTGAGGGATGATTATTTTTGTATTTTTATATTCTATGGAAAGCAAATTAAAATCTCGGGTTTTGGAAGAGTGGGCGGAATTAGTTGCTATTCAACTAACCCAATACTAAGATGCAATCAAAATAAAATACTAGAAATGAAATTAAACTAATTTATACTAAAGTTGTGAGCAGTAATTGGAGAAAATGTGTTTACTTAGATTTCACTACTCCCTAGATATCTTTTACACGTTAATTACTTGTTACAATTGTATGGATGACGGATTGTATTCCTTAATACCATTCATGGGGTGGCACACATAACTCCCCAATTCTATGAGCTCTTATCTCCTCCTACACCATGCCCAGCACAACTATAGGGATTGCAAACAGTGGCTCATGCATTAAATACAACCAATAAAGACCTAGTGCGCGTTGGTTCATGTTTCTTAAGACGTTCAAGCATGTTACCAATTGGAGATCTGCCAGTTTTCTTAAGCATAACATATAAATCATTCATCCAAGACAAGAATAAACAAGTAATCAACACATAATCAATATCTAGGTTTCATTAGATCTAAGCAAACACAAAAGAGATCTAGCCTAGCATGATAGAATTAGGACAAGAACATGATATAGACAACCAACACATAGACATATTGATTGAATTAGAAGAACACTTATCTTGATTAATCATGCAAGGTATCAAGGGGTTGGAACCCTTGAAAAACCTGTAAAGTTACACCAAAATCGTACTTAGGGTTTCTCCCAAATCTTCCCTCTTTTAATGTGTGAAAATTAGAAAACTATATATAGAAAAATAGGTTTGACGGCGTCAAGAATAAACTTGTGACGCCGTCACCTCGCCGCCAAAACTCTTCTCGGACTGCCTAGATCTACTTCTGACGCCGTCAAGACTTATACACTTCCAGGCCGTCATGACTCTTTTACTCTTGACGCCCTTCCTACGTGATGCCGTCAAATCTGTTCTGGATCGTCATGGAAATTCATGAAATTTGCTCTTGACGCCGTCACCTACTGTTCCCAGCTTGGAAAATTAAGACTTTGGCGTTTTCTTCACTTTTATGCTCCAAAAACGTCCGAATTGCTTCCTTTTCCAGATTTCACTCCCAAAGTACCTAAAATCACAAAAGGAACGATTTAGGGCAATATTTGATCAAATAAATTCGGATTCGGGCTTAAATGACCCCCTAAAAACGGATCATTTTTCGCCTCATCATATACCCTTACACTTGAGATTTGCTTGTCCTCAAGCAAATGAGCTTTTATGAATTATCCAATTTAAGAAACTGCAAACTCACATAATTCCATTACATCAGTTGATCTGCTAGTAATGAAATCATGTAGTTTACCTTTCTATTGCAATCTAGGCAGGTTACACCCTGACGTAAATTGTAAATTCAAGTGTTTCTTTTAATTTGAATATCATAAGACATAAAAGTAGTCTTATAATCATGACACATGTTCTACATAAGATAATCTTACACATTAAATGTATAAGTCCTATTAGAACATTGATCTCTTACCTTGCAATTAAGAGAATCCAATAATCATATTTCTATGTATTGTTCCTTTGCACACAATAAACAATTCTCCCACTTGTGCATTGAACAATATCATGTAGTATATAAACAACACAACAAACGTTTGTTTATGTGATTCAATATGATTTGTGTCATAAGTAGATGTAGGACTACTTTGTCTTATCAGGAAACGCAAATGGCTATCCTAAGAACATGAGTGTCTACAATTTGAAAGTAATTATCTTGAAGATAATTTGGGCTACTACACAGAAATTAAGTCTTGTAGCTCCCACTGAATTAGAGAACATAACAATAACTCTATATTCAGTAAACAACACAAAGCTCCCACTGGATTTGACAACATTGTACGTGTTTCATAACCAGTGAAAACAATTTGCTTGTTTTTACATTCATAACCAGTGACAACATTGTACGTGTTTCTAAAATGTGTATTCTACTATGTTTATGATGGATTATCCATCAATGATATTAACTTGAAGAATTTGGGCATGCAGCTTCTTCCTTAATAGGCCTACCATCCCCATAATGGTATGTAGCACCTTTAAAGCACAACAACTAGATAAAATACTAGCTTTGCCTTTTACCAATTTTGCGGTCATCTATCCAGTTTCTCATAACTCATATTTTCCATTTAACCAAATGCCTTGTTTGTTATAGAAGAATTCATTCACCAAATTAGAGTAATGAAATTTCTATGGAAAATAAGATGTGCTATATCCTTAAATATTAAAGATTGCTATGAGTTATATATTAGAATGTAGACAATTCTAATGTTCCTATCATACCTTTCTCAATCATGAAAAGGAATAGGATTGAGTCTTATTCTTTTCTCATAGAAAATAGACTTAGGATTGAGTCTTATTCTTATGTTCCTATCATACCTTTCTCAATCATGAAAAGGAATAGGATTGAGTCTTATTCTTCTCTCATAGAAAATAGACTTTCTTTCATTTCGGTAAATTTTTCTCAATCAAACATTATGTTTGAAAGCAGAATTATATCAATTTACCAATTTAAGACCAAACCACGTTTACGGCTTCAATGTTGCATTAATACGTTAAAAAGAATTACAAAATTCAATTTTAGTATTTTCGATAATTAAATTTTCAAGAAAATTAAACACCCATGGTTCATAATCAAATAACCATTTAATTTTCACTGAAAAACTAGGATCCAAATTGACATAGGTTCATCACATCAGTTGATCTGCTAGTGATGACGGTATTCAATAAGGTACGAGTCGAACCTCAATTGCCAATATTCAATTGCAATTCCTAGAATCGATGGGATTTACATATTTGCCAACCGCAGTTGCAATGTAAACATGTTTTATCCCCACCTTCTTGTGCCTTGAGTGATCAGAACCCGCTATCAACTCAATTAAGTTAACCAACTTAAGAAACAGCAAACTTACATAATTACACCACACCAGTTGATCTGCTAGTGATGAAATCATGTAATTTGCCCCTCCATTGCAATCTAGCCAGGTTACGCCCTGACGTAGATCCAATTTTAGGTGTTTCCGTTTCATTGGATGGCATATAACTTAAATTTAAGGGTAGTAAATTTGATGTGTGTAATCAAATATATGTACAAAGATGTCATGCATTCATCTTGTAGCATATGTTTCATGTAAAAAAAACTTTTACTCATTAGTTTCTTTACGAGCTTAAATCTCCAAAGTTTTGATTGAGGCGTTGAGAAACTTACAACTTTGCCTTAAGTGCTTCGTAGTTATCATGGATGTTAGGTAAAACTAAATTTGACTCACAGGCGAGCGGCAAGCCAGAATGGAGGCTCACTAAGGCCGCAATTTAATGCTAAGCCATCCTTATACCCACTTTTTAGTTTGTCAAAATAGTTTCACCTTACAACCACTTAATACAGTCGCGATCAATCAACCAAAAGTTCAAGATTTATATATAAGCTCAAAACAAGATTTCACCATTATTAAGTCCGTTTAATATTTTATTTATGAAATTACCCTTTGTTACTATCATGTCACAATAACATATAAAACAAAAGTAATAAATAAAATAAACAAACAACAACAATAATGGACATGCAAATCAAAATCAATTTAAAACACACAATTGATTTAATATACGATTAATAGGGTCTTCCCTAATCTTATAATTAATCAAATTTTGGTAATCTTTATTCATAATATTTACTAAACAATTTATCAATTATAATAGAATCGCATAATAAGCATGAAATCTTAAAACCAAATCATCATAATCCAAGACAACACATGCATGGTATGTCATGGATGCCCATATTGCACATATTATAACAAATAATCATGTCAATCAAGGAACGCAACCAAACGGCATATCACCAATATCCATTTATATACACATAAATTACATGCAACCTAGGGTTTCTACAAGTTTTTATCACATAATTCATCAAACCCTAATTTCCTTTTTTAAATAAAAAAATTCGACATTTATAAAAAAAAAATCAAAAAATTAAAAAAAATAATCTAGGCTTTATGAAAAATATTTTTTTGGGTAAAAGGTCAATGACCCGGTAAATATATTACTCCAAAAAACGTTTAAGTACAACGGATATGGGTGAATCTCATATCTCAGCCCGTTACATAGGCGAAAAGCTTACATAACAAGATACTTCCTATTTTCAAAACAAGAAAACAAACCATTACTCACATAATGGTAGTGACTCTGACAAAAGATAAACTACTTCCTACGACCTTGGAGATTAAGACCATAAATGGCATTAAGAGCATCCAATTCCCCTGGAAGATCATAAATTTGCTTCGAATAATCATCATAGTCATACTCATCTTCACGCTCATGACCACCACCAAAAAGATTTGCTGATTCATCGAACGTGTTAAGAACCTCCTCCTCTTCACTATCTGAAACCACAACCTCACCCACCTTTAAAAATGGGTTAGCTCTCTTAGTGACAGAGGTAGACGGAATAGGATGACCAGCATCATCCACAAGAGTAGCTTTCCAATCGATCAGCAGCTTTTCAAGCTTACTAATTCTCTCAACAATAGGAGTAGAACCAACTTCCATTGTTCCCATAGAATCACTCACAAGCGGTTCTTGCGTATCACTCACAAGAGGGGCTTGTGAAATAGTACCAGTCGTAACCGACTCATCCTTATTATCTTCCATTGTACTGCCAGCATCCACATCCATGTTAGTAACAACCTTAGGAATACCAAAACCATCTGTATCATCCATATTAAGAGCATCAAACTGATTAGAAGTAGTGATCTTGGTTCCACTCGTACTAGCCACATCAGAAACCTTCTTCTTACTGACATTAGCTTTCTTTGATTCAGGAAGAGTCTTTTTGGGCTGATATTCAAAATGCTTACCCACCACAGGTTTGGTAAAACCTCCTCGACCCGAATTCGAAGCAACTTGCTTTCCCTTCTTCTTATTGTTAACAGGCTGGAAACCATCACTTGCATTCATAGTAGGTTGAGCATTCGGTATGACAACCTTAGGGCACTCAACCAAAGTATGTCCAAATACCTTACATTTATCACAGCGAGGCGGTTTCCACTCATATTCTACCCGGATCTTTTCAATAGTCGAACCCGTACCATCAAGTAGAGGAATCTCAACAGTGAGACTGTCCTTTAGTACCTCATCCGACTTTACTTCAATCATACACCTAGCAAAGCTACTCCGGCCCCAAGACTCCTTGCACATTTGACTAGTAAAGGCATCTTAACTTTTGGGCGTCCCAATCACAGTAGCAAGAAGGCTAAGTCCGTCATCGAAGAACATAGCTAAAGGAACATCATGGAATTTAACCCACACCGGAATGTTAGTCAAATCCTCTTTAAGCAAGTTGGTGTTCAATGTCCATGGTTTAAGTATAATAGGGACATTGCGAATCAACCAAGGACCATTATCAAGGACATCATCGACACCTTTCTTCGAAGTAAACTTGAAGAAAAAGAAACCCTTAGCATTCATCATAACCTTTTGTAAACCATACTTAGCCCACGCATTGCGAACATAATAATCAACAACAGGAAAAGCAAGGCGTTGACCAAGGAAGTATCCGTAGAGAGTATTCTCGAACCTCATGTGAACCTCTTGCACAACATTCATCGGGACTGATAAATCAACATCAGCCTTCTTCTTGCTACATTCCAACCTACGAAACTTTGAAACATGTTTCAGAGGTTCATTAGAAGTAGCACCCGCATAAGAAACCAACTTCACTCCCGTACCATTAGTAGTTTCATCCTTGTGAGAATTAGGACCAGAAGTAAAAGGAGGAGTACTAGTAATATTAACTTCATTAGCTCCAATCTCACTTTGAATTTTATTCATGGCTTCATCAAAATTCTGATGCGCATTAGCAATCAATTGCTCCACATTTGACGGTTGTGAATTACCAGCACTAACATTCTCATGTGTATCAAGTGAAACCGGCTTCACTTGTTCATCCGTAAACGTATCAAGAGAAATTGGCTTCTCTTGACTAGAACCAGAGTTACCATCATCATTACCATCAATACCAACATCAGCGTTATCATCACTATTCATTTGAGCAGCAAGTTCACCACCATCAACACTACTTGCACCAGCCTTAGCCTTCACACTCTTGGGACTTAAAAAACCCTTGTTCATCTCTCACTACCACTAAAACAACTCGAATAGATAGCAACCAATCCAAACAAGCAGATGCAATACCAAATAAAAGAAGAAAACCCTAATCGCAAAGATTAGGGTTTATATCAATAACGACCAGATCAAAACTAACCCATAACACCAACCAATAACTGATCGCAAAAAAATAAATGATAGAATCGATTGAAACAATAAATTAACAACCGACCTAAAGGAGAATAAAGGAGAAAGAATGCGATTAGGTTCAATAGTCGACCCCAAAGAACCCTAACAATCGAATAGAACCAAACAACCCTAAACCAACGATTAAATTCAGCAGAGATGATAAAATAGAAGATAGAACTCACTATATTAACAAATCGTTAGAAGAAAAACAATGGAAGAAGGTCAGATTTGGATATCTTATGGTATAGGTTAGGGTTTTTTTTTTAGTCGCCAGAGAGTTTTTATGTCGCCAAGGGTTTTTTTATTGTGGTCTCTATTCTCTACCAGGGTTTATGAAAAATATAAAAACATAAGAACACCAAGCATGTGATTAATCAAACGATTCAATTTTATGTGTTTCGGTAATTCATTATAATGTATTAACGGCTCTTGATGCCACTGTTGGAATATATGAATAATAATAAACTATAAACATATAAGCATCAAAGTGTACGCAGTGGAATAGATCAAATACAAATAATAAATTAACCGAATATAAATGGATGCGTACCTCTTTGTGATTTCTAGCAAGAACAAGAAACCAATGTAACAAGAAGTATAAACCCTAATTGGGTTTAATGGTGGATCGACTAGGGTTAGTCGAATAGGGCAAATCACCTTGTTAGCAAAAGTATGCCAACACTTCGTTCTTGAACACACGTATTAGTAGCGTTTCAATAAGAAAAGCTAGGTTCTTAATTCACAAGCAATCCAAACACAATGTTTAGAAGATCGCGTAGGAACCCTAGAAGGGTGTAGTTGATCAACTAAACAAGAATGGTTTGAGCTTAGAAATCTAGTAGGAACCCTATAAGGGTGTAGTTCGATTTCTAACTCAAGAGGAGAAAGAGAAGGAGATTTGGTTTGCAAGTGAACCAAGGGATGATTAGAATGAACAAAAGGGTTTGTTTATATACTAATCAACATCTTGGAGCACAAGACACAAACCCTACACCCTAATGGGTTGGGTTTGGCCAAACATGGGTTTTACAAGCCCATTCCATGTTTTTCTTGAACTCTATTTTAAGTTCAGTCCTTCATCTTTCCTCCAACGATCATTTTGTGAATTTAATAATTATTCGTCACTAAAACAATAATTATTAATTAATTGAAACTCATACGTAAAGTGTGCAATCCCGAAGTCTCGAGTTCGAGTCCGGACATATTCATTAATTTTTATCCGTTAAAACTAACAATGCGTACATAAATACTACTAGTAATTGTATATTTGAGTTTGATTACTACTCCAACTCACCTGAAAAACACTACTAGTAATTGTATATTTCAGTTTGATTCTATAAAATGGAAAACAAAGTGACAATAACGATAAGCTTTTGCAACTTTCAAACACTCACCACCGTTATCACTTGCTTGACTTAGTCTGATATATAATGATAAGCTTGTTAAAAAAGAGTTGGCTGTTCAAGGTCAAAACACAATGACACATGAGATACGAAAATAAACTACTAATTAAAAGAGCGTAGATGATAATGAGAACGTACAATTTGTCTATAAACAATTGGCATGTATGTATTAATTTAGTCAAACGTCATTAAAAAAAATACAGTTAAACATCTAGACAATAACAAAAGTACGAAAGATGCTTTTAGTATAAGTTAACATGATCAAATATTCGAATAAGATACTGTAACAAATTAAGATAATCAGATGATGAAGACGGTATTGAGACCCAAAAACCCGTGAAAAACGGTATTGGGAGTTACTTTTTACTTTTTAGATGATAACGAAATTGAAAATTGTTTTCTTGAAAGTGATAATGAAACTAAAATTCTATGTTAAATTTGTTGGCTTTGTCTTGTTAAATTCGTGGTTGTTAATTTACAGAAATCATTTGTTGGCAATTGGCATTAGATAACTTCGAAACTTACATGTAATAGTATAGTGACATGATATCACCACTGACTATATCACATGTGTTTGAGTAAATTTTCAAATTAGCTCCGTGTTCTGTAGATAAAGTATCCCGAAATGTGGTTGGGTAACTTCCTAATTAGCTATGTTTTCCGTACATAGTATATCCGGATATGTGGTTGAGCAACCTTCCTAATTAGCTCCATGTTTCATAGATATCTGTTAGTCGATATTTAGATTGGGTTGGTTTATATGTTGGGCACTAGCGCAATTCTAGAATAGTCTTTCGTATATGCTATTTATTGTAATGGAATATCATTGTATCAGGCATTCAATCAATAACACAATTCATAGACTTACAATATCATATCAGGACACGTGGAGAGCAATCTTTCGAATTAGCTCCATGCTCCGTAGATAATACATATGGATATTTGGTTGAGCAACCTTTCTAATTAGCTGTGTTTCATAGATATCATATCCGGACACATGGATGAGTAACATTTCTAATTAGCTACATGTTCTATAGAGACTCATCTAGACCATGATATGTAAGCCGAATAACCGTCTTCAAGCTATAAGCTTGTGAGATATCAATGGATTAACAAAATGAAATCAGTCATACCGATTAGTTAGAAACTAAAACCACATCTACCTAACTACCTTAAGGAGAAAGGGATTGCCAATTTATAACGAGTAGCATAACTCTGTTATCCATTGGTCCATAGAATAAATATTACAAAGTAAGCTAAGTTTCTAATAGATATTTAGAGCATGATTAACATATAAGCGTAGTGTTTAAGTCCCATTGACGTGGTACATTAACAAATAGAAATAAGCATATCAGAGTTACGATTGTTCTATATACCGCGCGCTTTCATTTTTTGTAACGAGAAGCTGATGGTAAACTAGCGAGGCATCAATGACTTGAAAATTTATAGACTTCACGCGATCAACCTTGTTGCTTGCTTTATTCTGATCATCACGTGATCAACCTTGTTGCTTGCTTTGTTTCTTGCTTGCTACTTGCTACAAACCCGGAACTTTCTACTTGCTACAGACTATGCAACAACCTTCATGCTTGCTTTCTTTCTTGTCTGCTTTCCTGCTTTCAAGAAAACAGTTCTTGCTATCTTTCTACTGCGTTATTCTCATCACCCACTGTAATCAACACTTTGCTCCTTGCTTTTGTCTTTCACTGCCTGATAACATAAAATGCAATCGGTCCTTTCATTCTTGCTACACACCAGCATGAACCCCTAAGCTCTTGATACCACATGTTGGAATTTAGTCCCTCCTCCTCCCCGAACTCACACCCACAAACACCTATCAAAACAATAATCTGCATCATCTTTTCTGCATTCTAATAGTGCTCGCTTGCATTCGGGAAGTCTATACACTTTTTAACCTCATTATATACGGTCATAAGCAGATTTGGGTTACTTTGCCGGTATTTTTTTTCTAGTAAATCTTCATCTCCCCCGTTTTCTATAAGGTGATTATAACCATTACGGATAACCCATACAACAACTATGTTTACCGTTTTAAGAATAGCCTCACTTCTTGCAGATATTTTTTTGGTTTTGTTTTTCCATCCCTCTTGAAATCGCTCACATGTTTGAAGAATTCAAGTCTTTCCCTTACTGTCATAAGCATGGGATGTTTCAAGACCTGTTATGATGTTGGTCTGGACAACAGCATTATTCCAATTCCAATAACATATTAGACTAAAATAATAATACTAGGAATAAAGTAAATATTTTAGCTAGGGTCATACCTCTCTGAAGGATCAATCTTAAAAAGTTTATAGAGCAAATCAACACCTTCATAACTCTAGCTTTGACTCTTCTTTTTTCTAAGATCCACATAATGAAAAATATCGTGACCGAACCCAACTTGTTTCACACAATCGGCCTCTAGACTTTTCTGCGAATAGCCGTTAGGTTCATCTGGGTACTTGTGAGCCTTATTATCTTTCCCATCATTGGACATATAGGTCAAGAGTGTGTGACCCAATGTAAGCATTTCCGTGGCCATATCTATTTTACAGAAATGATATGATCAAAACAATTAACTCGAGTATAATAAACAAATAAACAACAGTGAAGATCTTGTTAGCAAGACTATATTTGCTGGCGCAGGGCAGGTAATAGTAAACTGTAAAAGATCTGCTAACATTATATTTCCAGCCTTTTCGTGCTTTCGGAGTGAGATATGAATATGTTTCAATTTTGAAATGAAATGTTTAAATATAACTATGCAAAACTTTTGCCATTATGGAACCATAATAAATCGAAACTGAAATGTTTTAGAATATTGTCATATGCATCTAAACCGAAAATAAACTACCAAGTGCAATTTAATGATGTCATTTTAGAAAAGAGATTGATTATAAGAGTTATACCTATTTAAACAGGGGAACCATGGTCGAAAAACATGTAACATCATCATCTCTAAGAAAACATCCACAAAACCAATGATTCCAACTTTAATCAACATAATTCAACGCCAACAGGAGCAAATCTATATCATGAGACGGCAGTTAGAAACAAAAATAATTCATGACAAATAATCATTTAATTTAATCCAATGTGCGACACACATTGTCTCAAGTAACCAAATCTTATTTAGTCCACAACTGATGTTTTCATTTCTTATTAACACCAACGTTTTATGTACTATTCATGTGTCTCATTTATTATCTCCACCATATTAGTTAAACATATGCATTCAATATCCTCTTTTGACAAATTGTTCCAATAGCTGCTAAAATGCAAAATCAGTTTAACATTACAAAATTTGAACACTAATTTGAAGAAATTTACTAGTACCTAAAGTAGTTAAACAATTAACGCATATAAATAAAATATTCTTCAACCTTTAGACCAATAACAACCATGACAAATACATACATATGAAGTTCCAAAAGTTGAGATTAAGAGCTCTTTTTCTAATATTAGCAAACTATGCACCTTTAAACCTTAACCAAACAAGATTTTTGTAACCAAAACATGTAATACTTTATATTTAAACAATAAATGATAATATAATACAAGAAACTACCTTGTAACAAGCATCAATTCGTGAGTGAAGATGGTGAAGTGCGATGAGACTAGCTAGAGACAAAAGAAAATGTAAGATGTGAGAGATAAGTCATATGTGACCTATTTATAGACAAATTTATGGGTTATTGAGACTTTACACTGGGTTCTCGAGTTTTTCTAGGTGGGAATAGAAATGATGTGAAAAGAAGAGAAAAGAAATGAAAAGTAAAGGAAAGAAAGTTGATTTTATATTTCGTGTTCTTGAGTTGAAATGAAAGGAAAGGAAATGAAATAATGTTGTGTTCTCGAGTTGGGAAGAAAAGAAAGAAAAAGAGACATAATTACATTTATGCACTTTTAGATATGTTCATTTTATCATAAGAGTCGAATATGAGTAAATATTGAAAGTTATATTGGTCATTATATACTAAATAGTGCGAGTGTAAAATACTTTCTGTCCAAATCCGCCCATATTTGGGCGGAAAATTCTTATAGGAAAATCACTAGAATTTTCCTATCATTTCCTTCATGTTTCCTTTCCTTTCTGTCCAAAAAAAACTCGAGAACACAATAAAATTTCAATTTCCTATCATTTCCTTTCCTCTCCTTTTAAAAAATAACTCGAGAACGGAGCGTAGAGACTCTTTGTAGTGTAGGATGAACACTTTCATTAATGAATATTTACTTGGTGAATCTTTGGATTAAATTCAAACCACATCAATATTTTGAAGTTGAAATTCAAAGGATATCTAAAAAAAGTGGAAAGGTATTCAATGAAGCTTTGTCACGTCTCTTCATGACCTACGACATAAATGTGATGTCAGTTGATCCAAACACACAAAGAACTTTTTACCCTGTGTGAATTCAATACGATTTGAGGAAGGTTGTTGGATAAAGACATAAATGCTACGCCTAAAAGCCAACAACAGGTCCAACACCATCTTCTTTTTTTATTTATTTATTTATTTATTTATTTATTTATTTATTTTAATGCAAAAAACATAAAATATATAAATATAAGTGTTTTACATCAACCAAAGTTAATGAGAGCACGAAAGTCTATGACGAGAGCCATGAGCAACCACACCTTGCTAACTTATGACAACTTATATGAAAATCTAAGAAAAATTACATAAGATACAACTAAAAAGCTTTCAATGAGATGATGATGATGCTGGAGTCCCATGCCTTTTTCACTTGAGCTCAATCAGATGATTTAAACATTATTATAGCATGAAAGATCTTTTGATACATTAGTTATAGATTGAGGCAAAGTACCAAATGACAAAGAGGCTTAGTTGTAATTGTATCTTTTGATACATTAATTATATAGGTTGAGGCAAAGTAGAGTTTGGTACTTCCACATGACAAATAGGGGACTAAAGCTTAAACATAGATGTAGATGTAGGCATGAAATTTGAAGTTTGAGCTAAAGCTTCATTCACCCTATCAAACACTTGCGTGAAGATAGAGAAATGAGGATTAGAGCCATTTATTATCATGTCAGTATCAAAAGGAATTGTTTTATCCAAAAGATCATGTGTTGCACCTGATGTTAAGTGTTAACAACACATATTTGTTATGTACTTCATCCATATTTGCATTCGATTTTGAATGCCTTGAGAAGACCATTGAAGCTTATCAGTAATAATGGGTTCACATGGAGATGAAGATATATATTTGAACATGATGGTTGCTAGCTTGCTGGTTGGGTTTTAAAAATATTACCGAAACCAACATTCACTTTGTATCATTCAACATTATTTCAGCCACCTCGTTTATCATCAAGTGAATGTGGAATTCCATAATAATTAGCCTCGCATAAAAGCCAACACTCACTAGCTGTAGATATTGAAAGAGAAAGAACCAACCGGCAACAACACTTACTTAACTTCGATTCATATATTTCTTATATATTCATAGTAATGAAGAGATTCGAATCTTCATACGTACCCAATTTTTGCCCCCTTATATTTCCATCTAAACACTTTTAACCCTAAAATAATATGATGACCATATAGTATAAACTTTCGGAAATTACCTTCATAATTGATTATGGTATTTTACAAAACGGGTAAACTAATAAGGTCTCATGCATGTTCAGGTTATCCGAGGATGTCGATTCTTTGGCATAAACATACGCGAGTCGCGACTCAACCCCAATATCCCAATGATCGTTTCATACGTTTCCTCTAGCTACCTCAAATATACACTTAATGAGATTTCAACTTTAAAAAAATGCAATAAACTTAGGCGTGGTTACTATCAATGTTATAAAGTACAGATTCTTTATTGAAGTAAACTGTTAATGTTCATAGTTCATATAAGCATTGGATAACATCATAAAAAGCACATCACTAAAAATAAAATCACTAAAAAGCACGCAAAATACTAACGACCTTTACTTTAATTAATATCTGTCCAATATCTTGAATCAATGATTGCGATGTATGAGATTCAACATTGTTAAGACATTTGTACATGTGTTTCGAGTGACTTTTGGAACGATTAAAAAGCACCTAAAATTTAAAACAGATAACGTGTCTCCATTACTCATAGTATGGACCGATTAAAAAGCACCTAAAATTTAAAACAGACAACGTGTCTCCATTACTCATAGTAAAAAACTTATGCAGAAAACACACATTAATTATTTAGTAAATAAATGGACTATTTCATCGATTAATGACACTAAATTATATGATCATCTACCATAGTTGGGTACCAATTTGAATGAAATGTTTAAATTGATGTTCTTCGGTATCCAAACCGATTACAAAGTACGAATTGATTTGGATTATGAATATTTACTTTGTAACACCCCAACCCGAAAAGGGCTAAAGTGTAACATTATGGGGTCAAATCAGAACATAAGCAAGCGGAATACATTAATAATGCAAGGTTCACAAAACAGATCTAAAGAAAAGATAAAGGACTAATTCTAAGCATTTCAACTTCCAAATTAAATACAAGTTAAGAACCAAGAAGGAATTCTCTAAGTCTATCTCTAATCCATGGGGAGCTATCAACAGTGTAGTCCACTAAGAGCTCCTAAGCACTCTTCACCCAACCCAGCTTCCTTCTAAAAACCTGCCGCAGGAAAAGAGATGCGGTTGAGCATAAAAAGCCCAGTGAACAGATATAAATAAACGAAAACTAATAATAAAAAGAAAAGAAAATGAAGGTGAATACGACATAAGTCCAAGCGAACCTGCTGAGATAGAAATCAAAGAATATGGGACATATAATAGAATATGATCAAAGGGAATACGGGTAAGGAATATCAAACGAATCAAAGGAAAAGAAACGAATCATAAGTGTAAGCAAATGAAATAAAGCAAGCATAAGTTAATCACAATAGAGATGACATGATTATAAAGATCACAGAAAAGTAGAACTAATAGGAATGCCCAACAAACATATATCATAGTGTACATAGGAGCTGCAGACTCCGATATACCAAATGTGAAATGGGGTGTATTGCACACACACAAGTCCATTCACCAAATTATACTAAACTAAGTACCTAGGATGCATCCATACGCTCCCTGCAAAACAGATATATATGCACAAAGCTCTAGGCTAAGTAAACATATACAATAATAAATATAGACCTGAATAGCTATAGCATAATAGGGAACGCTGTGGACAAAAACCCACCTCCACAGATAGTGTCAATACCACTGGTGCATCAGTGGCAAGGCCATGGACTCCCCATGACTGGCTACAAATTAATCAAATAATGGGCAACAAATAGGGCATGAGAATGCTATAAGAATAAGAACTATAGCATGCAACAAAAATCAAGCAAATCGTAATAGAAATGGATCGATCAAATATGGATGATATAAGGGATCATAGCAATGGTTCAAGTCAAATGTCCAAATCAAATATTCAAATCAAAGGTTCATAATAGCAAAAGGGTTCATAGCAAAGGTTCAAAATTTGAAGTTAAATAATCAAAAGGTGTTAAAGAAAGTCATGAGGAATCTTAGAGAATAAAACATATTAAGGACTTTTAAAAATTATTTAAAACCTTTTTATTGTAAAAGTATTCATTTAAAAACACATTTCATAAAAGTCGTTAAAACCTTCATATAAAACTGGCATCGTATCGTAATCACAGAAATCATTTTAAAAATAGTTTTTTCTCAAAAGTCATCAGATTATATTTTTAAAAGGGTCTTCATACGAAATCATACTATCAAATGAACCAAGGATATCAGGCGTATAAAGATCAGAAATCATAATAGTGGCAATGGAACGGATCATGAGTCATAAGAAACCTTACTGAAAGGTTAGAATATTTGTACCTTAATCGCCAACGAAATCATAACAAAAGAATAGGAAGTCACATCCTTCTTCAACGAATCTACACGAATAAATGGTCGGCTTATTATTAATAACTCATTTTAAATCAGATTACTCATTTTAGTCGGCTTTCCATTTTTAACAGCTTTCCAAAATAGTAACTTTCCCGAGTAAGTTTCCATATTTAGTACGATTAGTCATTAATGATAATAATTAACAATTACTTAAGTTAATGTTCAAATTAGTCATTATCATAGACTAAGGTTTAATTATGTCAATTAATGATAATTCAAGGTAAAAGTGTCAATATTACCAAGTGTAAGGTTCAAAGTGTAATTTATAGAAACATATATCAACTTTTACAAAACAATCTAATGACACCATTAATTTATTCCAACCAAAGAACAACTCGAGTTAGCAGCTTCTATATCCATTTCGAAAACGAGACAATCCGCACCTTTTTGCCTTTCTATATCTGATTCGAACAAGACAAATTAATTAACGTGTATGCATACATTTTATTCGAATAGATGCATGTACTCTATTACTTTCGTTAGTCTGCACTATATTAGGTTCAAAACAGATAACAAAATATATAGCACGAGTTAGCTAGTTTTCAAAACGTTTCATGCGTTTCCCTTTTCTTTTTAGGTCGTGGATTATAAGGTCAAATATGTGCTAAAACAGATTCGAATAACATGTAGCTATTTTCATGTGAGTTATATTCGTATACATGCATGCAGCTATTTTGCAATTTATTTGAGTTATATAGTATGTTTTAATTATGTGTATATAATGATTGAAACGAAAGACGGAATCGAACCAGGTTTTCAAACTCTTTTCATGCCTATTCGATTTGGTTATGGACTTGTAAAACGTTTATTAAGTCGAGCCATGAGTAAGCAAACATTTGAGATAACAAAATACGAAAACACAAGTTCATAAGGTCGACTAAAGAGGGTGCTCCATTCGTTATTTTATGTAGTTAGTCATGTGATTTTGTGTGGCCATTTATTCGATTTTATGTGTTCATGAAGTCGACCACAAACAAGGTCACAACAACAACAAGAGTCGAACAAGAAAAGAATTAATGGGTTGAACAAGGTAGGATTTGTTACCCTTGATGCGTGATACGTAGGAAGGACAAGCAAGGGATCGAACACAATAATAACCAGCCGAAATACAAACCAAAACCACCTTCGAAACAGCCTTTACTCGCGAACAAACGCCCCTATTTGGACCAGAAACCCACGTCCAAACCCTTAGTCGAAACACGAATGTAACCCACGTCAAAACACCACAAGACCTACCTTCAATCAGCACCAACACCCACGAGCAAACTCCCTTCGAACGAAACTGAAACCCATGTCGACATGCCAAAGAAAATCACCACAGGATACCCCTTCTTTGCACTTGAAATCGAACCAGGATTAACAAGAAAGTGTAGCAGCCGATTATGGTGTTTAGAGTGTTTAGGGTTTTCAAAAAAAATGTGTTGTATGTATATATCTAGATATTAAAATAGATGGGGAATACCGTGTAAATTGATTGTGTAAAAAATGGAATGACTGAATTTCTCGTGATATGATTGATCCCCTACCTTATTTAATTCCAAATCATGAATATAGTCTTACTTGTGGTTTTGGTTAGTTTGTGACAGAAGTTTCGGCCCAAGATGTTTATCAAATGTATACATGCATAATTTTTTTTATATAAGTTTTGTAGTTCGACACATATAAAATGCAGTTAATCCCGCGGTAGACCAAGCTATTAAACCCTCCCAGAAATATTTGCTCCCTTCATTTATATTTATCCGTTCTATTTCCCTTTTACTTTTGGATAGGAAACCCCGTAATCGTAAAAAAGTGGGTTTTTTATCTATGGGCCTAGCAAAATAAAAATTGGGATAGGATCTCCCCTCATACATATAGGGGTCATGTCATAATTTTTTTTTTTTCAATTTCATTTATATTTCCAAATCAAAATTGGGCGGATCTTTACCCGGAGTAGAGCATAAACCTAAAAAGATTAAAGAGGTCGCGAAACGTTCACGTATATTATAGTTTTAATACTTAGGGTATAGTTATTATTCACACTTCAAAAATGTTAAGTCGAAGGACATTTTGGGTATTTTACGCGTTTAGAAAATCTGGGTTTTACATACTTACCAGTTGATATATTATCGAAGACATTGGATTTATTTATTTTTTCTAAAAGTAAAGATATTATTAGACAAAACCCAACCAACTAAACAAAACATCAAGAAAGAAAGAAAAAAAATTAAAAAAAAAAATTGAAAGCTATCAAACTAACACTTCATAAGATGGATATAATCAACCCACAAAAATTGGTTCATGAGAGAGCTACTAGAAGCCCACAACAACACCATTCTTTAAAGAGCATGAAAAACATCTTCATTCAAAACATGTGAAACCCCGTTATTCGAAGAAGCATGCATAATGCGGTTTCTACCAGCTCAAATACATCAAATGAAAATCAAACAAACAACATGAAGTAGCTTTGCCTTCCATTAACTCACAAGAAAATCAAACAAACGCATACTGAAAAGACGGCATCTTTTTGCAGGAAATGACTGATTCTTAGTTTTCCTTTTGTAAATTGCATTATAAAGGCTTAATTCACCACCTGCTATATATTATCTTATTAACTTCAATTCATCACACATCCATAAACAACTAATGGTTTACAAATCAACCACATACAAAAAGCTTACTAAAAGTTGTGAACAATACTCAACAATTTCAAAGCTTACCAAAAATTAATACTCAACAATTTCAACAATACTAATCAAACAAAAAGCTTACTTTTTTTTCAACAATACTCAAAACTTGCTTTCAAACTCGGCTAATTCATCATCCACACACAAAAATCTGGACCTGCAGCTGATTTTAAAGTCTCCCAGCCAGTTTTTGAAAGAGAAGGTACAATGAGGACCACATTATACCCCCCTCATTTTTAGTCTCTCTATTGGTGCTGCAAAAATCTCATCATCTGTTAGCAAGACTATATTTGCTGGCGCAAATAAACCACGAAGTGCAATTTAATGATGGCATTTTAGAAAAGAGATTGATTATGAGAGTTATACCTATTTAAAAATGGGAACCATGGTCGAAAAACATGTAACATCATCGTCTCTAAAAAAACATCCACAAATCCAATGATTCCAACTTTAATCAACATAACAACGCCAACAGGATGAGCAGATCTATATCAAGAGAAGACACTTAGAAACAAAAATAATAGCTTAAATGCCAATGGTAAAGAAATAACTCACCAAATTTTTTACTAAGCACTGTGTTTGTGTGAGTGGTTTACCGAAGGGGACGTAGTATGTGTTTTGGCAAGAGTACGTGGAGATTGGAGATATATACACAAACTTGCAAAGGGTTTCATAAGCTTTTATAAATGCATGACAATTACATAAACAGACAAATATGGTCTCATTCGAACATACGAAAAACACACAATTCTCTATGTTTGTTTTGTTCACTTGTGCTTAGAAACAAAGTGTTTTCTTAAATTATCCCGATAAGAATTTTGTGATACTCAGGCACTAATAGAATCGAAATACTTTTTAGAAATACTTTAAACGGGAAGTGAACTTGCACAATTCGAGAAGATATTCAAGATTATCATCACTAACCCCCAATTTTTAACATGATCTTGATGTATGAATTATTTAAATGTTGCATTAGGAGGATAAATAGGAAGAATTATAGAAGAATACATATAGCACTTCTCATTAGTGATTGTTGTCATGATTGGTTTTGATGCCATCATGTAAGTAATGTAAGTGTACCTGTTTGAAAATGGGAGTTTTCCACACGATTATTAGAGTGCTCCGTGCACTAGTGACGAATAACACATTATTCGTCTGCCACTTTAGCACCACATCATCACCTTCTCGATAACACACCACTAACTAAAATACACTTCTCATTAATGTTAGATGATATATGTAACTTCAAGAAATGGCAAGTGAAAGGGTTCGTTTGGTATGACGGAATGAAATATCAAATGAATGGAATAAACGATGTAATGGAATATATAGTATAATGTAGTGATTCATTGCCATTATTAATCATATTTGGTTTGTATGGTAAGACGTAATGGAATTGATAATAAAAATACTAAAATACTCATTGATGATAGAAAGTTTATTTAATGTGTTAGTTAATGATGGAGTTTTATGTAACTTTGATTCCATTACAAGATGTAATGGGAAAAAAAAGTATCGGACCCCTTAGGAATGGTTTTTGTGTAATAGGTCATTTCTTATAATGAATCATTACATTCTATAAATGTAAACAAACAACATTTTTTCATTACATCGTAATTATCTTTTTCATTCCGGCTTTTATTACAACATACCGAACACTACGAAAGGAAATAATGGTCAATTTTTATTTAGATTATAATGATAATGCATTTTTGGCTTGTAAATATATATAAAATAATTATTTAGATATATATGACAGTTTTTGTGTTTAAGAATGATAAATACGCAATTTTTAGTTTATGTTAGATATATATGCAATTTTTATTTTTAGAAAGATATAATATACAATTGCCCCTTTAAATAATTGGGATTGAGTGCGGGATTAAGATAAATGTGTAAAAATGAAAAAAAAAAAAAACGGTAAAATTGAGTAATTTTAGAAAAATATCTATTTTAAAAACAATATCATGGGACAATATTTTAACCAAGATATAAGGACATAATATGTATTGAGATTGAGGGTATATTTGTAACTATACTTTAATTTTTTTAAGAGTTTTAAGTACAACTATACAATCTTTATATATAGTAGAGATTTAATAACACAAATGTTATCCTCTTTTACCTTTTTTATTCTTAGAGCATGTGCATCAATAACGTTTCATGGGGCGTTAAGGGGTGTTTAACGCGCATTAACGTGCGTTAACCGTTGCAAGTGTGGGCATTAACTCCACGTTAACGTGGTGAGTTATGTGGCTAACGCCACGTTAAGGTGTTAAAAAAAAAAAAAAAAAAAAAAAAAAAAAATTCACTCCACCCCCTTCCAAACGTTCAATAACGGCTAGTTTTTTAAAAAATATACATTTACCCCCCCCCCCCCCCCCCCCCCCACCCACCCAACGTATACAACGGCTAGTTTGGTTAAAAAAAAAAAAAAAAAAAAAAAAAAAAAAAAAAAAAAAAAAAAAAACATTTTCCAAAACCTTTTTTCAACCAATATAAATACTCATTTACCACACTTCATTTTCCCACACTTTCACTACTCAATATCTTCTATCCTACAACTTCTAATATCCAAAAAAAATGTCTCAAGGCAACAACAACGATCCTAACTCGTTTACGAACCTCCTCGGTGGGTGGGGGAACCCATACGGGGGTTCATCATCCAATCCGAATCCGAATCCGAATTGGGAAAATCCAAACCTATTCGGTATGTCGAGCCAAGAACTTTACCAACAACATGAAGCTTTAAGATTTTGGCAAGAATCCCAACAACAAAACACCTTAAACACCAATTTCCAAAATCTTCAATTCACTCAACAATCCCAACAATCCCAAACGGAAACTAACGAAGTTCTCGAAACACCTACGTCTCCTAAAAAAAACCAAAGGTCGTACTAAACGAAAGTCCAAAAAAAAACAAAGAACCAATCAGTGAAGATGATGACATCGAAGCAGGGGGCAACAAGCATGAACGTTGGACCGCAAGTGAAGAAAAATTACTTGCAACGTGTTGGGTGGCCGCAAGTGAGGACGAACAAGTCGGTCGTTCCCAACCCAAAGATACGTTTTGGCAGCGGGTTCAAAATAAGTTCAACAAAACAAATTATCATAAGCGCGGCAAAGATATGATACAGTCAAAGTGGAGAACGTTGAACCGCGATTGCAAAAAGTTCAACGCGTGTTTCAAATAGGCCGAACGCGATCAAAAAAGTGGGGAAAATGACATTGATATCCTCACACATGCCAAGGAAATGTAGGGTAACGATAGCAAAAACGCGCGTTTAATAATGAGGAGGCTTGGGGTATTTTGCGTACTCATAAGAAATGGGACGCACCGGAGACGGTTGATTTAACCGGTGATGTCCCAAGCCAAGCAAACAAGGCGTTGTTTGTTCATGATGCACAAGCACGCCCGATGGGAAAAAAGCGGGCTGCGAAGAAACAAAAGTCTGAGACAACGGCAAGCACCGGGGGAACGAGTACCAGAGGATCTGTTTTGTCGGTCCAATTCGGGGAGGCTTTGCGCGAGGAGTATCGGGTTAAACGTGAAGATGCGTCCAAGGCTTACCAAGCAACCGCTGTGTAGAACCGTAAAGGGGGTGAATACGGTTTCTTCGGCTTTTTAGATGTTTAAAAACTTTAAGCCAAAGAGAACACCAAGTGGTTGTATAATAATCCGACAACCACTAACACAACCAAAGTATATAAAGCAAGTAAGAACACGACGATATATACTGGTTCGGGATGGGGGGTTTATACCATCCGTACATCCAGTTGCGAATCCGCGACTCCGATACTATTCACTAGTATAATCCTTTCAGTGGACTACAAACTGTTAAAATTCACTCCACCGATATTCACCAATATCGATGCTCACAAAGAAGGAGTTACTCCCCAACGGTATTCCGCCATCGGAAACCACCCAAAAGAATCTCGCGATTCGACTTCTCCTAAGGATCACAAAGATCACTACCAAGAATTCTCACCGGAAGTATCAAACCACAACTAGATCCCCAACGATCTAGGCTTGGTCACCAAGACACAAGACTTCCCTTACAAACAATTGAATGAATGAATGAATGTTTGTTCAATCAAGCCCTAACCTAAGCTAGAGACTAGATTCTAGTAGAAAGGGTATAGATAAGAAGACCCTCGACACAATCACAAGAGTGGATTAGGTTCTTGTGATTCTTCCCTTGCAAAGATATGTGTTCTTTCAAAGATGTTAGTATGAAAATCAAAAACACAAGATTGGAGATAGAGATAGAGATTTGAGAGTGTTTAGAGAGAAATAATCTAGAGAGAAAGAATAATGGCAAGGGGTGAGGAATACAAGAGGCAAGGGTGGTATTTATAGGCCAAGAACCCAAACTTGGGAATTTTTACCGAGGTCGGCGCGTCACCCGCGCGGGCAGCGCGCCAGGCTTCTGTAAACTTTTCCAAGTGTTGGGTGTTTGGAACTTATAAATATCTATCATTGCTAAACCCCCAATTGTACTTCACACTAAACCTTAACATTAATCATTCTAAGGTTTACCAACTCAAATAGCCAATTTGAAAATCATTTGTGAAGTGTTTAAAGAGAAAACAAATTACCAAGAGTATAAAGTGTAGATAGGGTAATTTGGAAGGGGTAGAAGTGTTATTCCTCACATGGCATAGAAAAGAGAGAAAGAATATGCCAAGGTATATTCCATTGCTTGTGGGGGAAGAATGAGATGGAGGGTTGAGATGAAATGGTTTGAATTGGATGGCTAGGATCAAAGGGAGCCTCCTTTGGTTTTCAAATTATTTGGCATGTGTTGAATATAGATGGTTGGGATGTGTTGATTTGAAATAGATGGCTAAGATCAAATGTGCCTTGTGTTTGGATTGAGAAGGGATATTCAAAAGGAATATGCTTTGCTTGGGGGGAAAGGGGAAATCAATGGTTGAGATGGTTTTGGTTTGAAATGGATGGCTTGGATTAAACACATGTGATGGTATAGAGAAGAGATTGGATGGATGGTTGAGATGTGTTTAGTTTGAATTCAATGGCTAGGATCAAAGGATCATCCTTTGGAATTCAAATTAAATCCCATGTGTTGAAATTGGAAGGTTGAGATGTGTTGTAAGGGAATGGATGGTTGAGATGTAATGTGTAAGGGAATATGTAAGAGATTGTGTAATAGAATATATGATTTAGATATGATTGGATTTGTCTTTTGTAGAAATGAGATTAAGAGAAGATTAAGACATAATCTAATTGTCATTAAGAAGAAAAGGTTTAGACAATTAAGATTATAAGTTGAGAAAATCATAAGTTACTTATAAGTTCAAGTAACACAACGTCGAGAATCCATAGGTTCATATCTCGTGACTTTCCACGACTCGACGTTCTCAACTAATACCTTGGTTCAAACAAGTTAAGTGTTTTGCCTTGATGTAAAGCATAACTCAAGTGGGAAATGATGCGTTTACGCAAAGAGACCTTTGACTTAGTTTGACCAATAAGGGAGTAAACCCGTTACGTAATTAGATAGGACGTAAGCACGGGATATGAGCATATGGATGCTTCAACACGATGTCACGTGAATTATACAAGCTCCCTAAGTTTAGAAAAGCCTTGGCTAGAGGCGATAGTTAGAAAACATAAGTTGGCGTTTTCCCGTAAATGGGTACTTTAAAAGTAGGATCTCTCAAGTCTCAAAACTCGTTTCGAGTGTTCTCAATTAAGCACATAACATATTCATACCTGTATTGAAAGTTCCACATTTGTCGGGTAAGGGGAAAGCCGACTTTCAAAATTCGCCCGGAACCATACAGTGTCCTGGCGCGTCACCCGCGCGTTGACGCGCGGGAAGCGTGCCAGGAGCAGACATGGGCTTCGGCGATTTTGAGCTAACGTTTGTTATTTTATGTGTTTCGATGGTTTATTTGTCATCATTAAAACACGAAGAGATCTTGATCATGTTGCCTCAACACGCTGAAAACCAATTATCAGCAATACGAGCGAGGGACTTTAAATTTTTGTTGCTCGACACTACTGGCAAAGATCCTTACTACGTGACGCTGGTGAATATGGAAAAGGACCATATCATTGAAAAATACGGGTTGCCAAAGCGTACGGAATGAATAAATGTATCCTCGGTGTAATGTTTTTTTTATGTCTTTTTATTTCGTAGTGCTTTTTATTTTTAGAGTAAACTACATTTTTGGTCCTTATGGTTGTATGAAAATTGCACTTTCAGTCCAATTTTGAAAAAGTGAGACATTTCAGTCCAAAAGTCCACGTGGACTTCACTTTTGGTCCAATTTTCTAACCTTGTTAGTTTAGTCGTTAAGTCAGTTACAACATTAGTCCTTTAACCTAACGGTCGTTTCCAATGTTTGCACCGTTAGTCCTTTCAGTTAAAAAATTGGAAAAAAAAATTTTGGAAAAAATTTTTTTCCAAAAAAAATAATTTGAAAAATTCAAAAAAAATTCTAAAAAAAATTTTTTTGACGAATTTTTTTTTTTCCAAAAAAAAAATTTGAAAAAAAAATTCTAATAAAAAAATTTCTTAAAAAGTTCGAAAAAATTTCAAAAAAAAATTGACGAAATTTTTTTTTCCAAAAAAAAATTTGAAAAAAAAATTCTTAAAAAATTCGAAAAAATTTCTAAAAAAAAAATTTGACGAGATTTTTTTTTCCAAAAAAAAATTTGAAAAAAAAATTCTAATAAAATTTTTTCATAAAAAATTCAAAAAAATTATATAACTTACTAAGATAACTTAAAAAATTAGAAAAAAAAAATCATGTAAGACTTGTTTATAACCCGACAACGTTACACTTCACTCATATACACACCTAACATTATACCCATGTTTGAGTCGAGTATCGAATGATTAAACCCAATCGTAGAGATCATCTTATAATATCCTTATACGCTTAGGACCAGAAAGAAAAGAGAAGAAACAAAATAACGCATCTCATGACACACTTTAATTCGGTCTAACCATATTAAAAGTTCATTTTTAAATCATATATATATATATATATAATGCATTACAAATCACATATCAAATATATATAGATCGATTTATAATAGCTATCAAATATATTTGCGTCAAAAAAAAAATTTAGAATTTTTTTTTTCGAATTTTTTAAGAAAATTTTTTATTAGAAATTTTTTTTTCAAATTATTTTGTGGAAAAAAAAATTCGTCAAAAATTTTTTTTTTTTTTAATTTTTAAGAAAAAATTCTATTAGAAAATTTTTTTTCATATTATTTTTTTTGGAAAAAAAAAAAATCGTCAAATTTTTTAAGAAAATTTTTTATTAGAAATTATTTTTTTTTGGAAAAAAATTTTTCGTCAAAATTTTTTTTATTAGAATTTTTTTTTTCAAATTATTTTTTTTTCCAATTTTTTAACTGAAATGACTAAAGGTGCAAACATTGCGAACGACCGTTAGGTTAAAGGACTATTGTTGCAACTGACTTAACGACTAAACTAACTAGGTTAGAAAATTGGTCCAAAAGTGAAGTCCACGTGAACTTTTGGACTAAAATGTCTCACTTTTTCAAAATTGGACTGAAAGTGCAATTTTGATACAACTACAAGGACCAAAAATGTAGTTTACTCATATTTTTATTTCGTAATGCATTTTTTTTATTTCGTATTGTATTTTTAATTTCGTAATGTAATGTTTTTTTTTTCGTAATGTAATAAATTTTAAGAATTAATGTTATGGTTTTTTAAAAAAATGAAGTATTAGTTTTAGTTTAAGGTTGAAATTAAAAATATATGAAAAGTTGAGTTAAAGTGAGTTAAGGTTTTAGTTTAGGGTTCACAAAATCATCCACAAAATGAGGTGGCATGAAGTGATTAAGTTAATAAGAGAGAAGAGAGATTATGTATAGAAAAAAGACACCAATCACTCTATGCCACCTCATTTTGTAGATGGATTTGTGAAAGAGTTATGCTACATCCACAAAAGATATACAAAAAAAACATCCACAAAAGTGAGGTGGTTATTTGTGATTGGTGGAATCATAAAAAAGAAAGAGAAATTGGAGTAAAAGCCACCAATCACATTTAGCGTAATGTTAATTTTGTTAAAAAAACCTCGATTATTATTTTTAGGGTAAAGTGCAAAAATGGTCCTTAACGTTCCACAAATTTGCAAAAACGGGACCGAGACAAAAAGTAGCGCAAAAAAGCCACCCACGTTCCACATTTTCGCAAAATCGCCACTGAGAGCCCTTTTCCGTTAATTTTCCCGTTAAGTGCCACGTATTTGAGGGTAGTATCGTCATTTCACTGTTCATACTTATCTCCCGCCAACTTTCGGCTCTGTGCTTGGTATCAATGTGATTAGACTTCAGTGGCTAATTTGCAAAGTTATTTTCAGGTTTCATATTAAATTGTCAACGCCTTCACACACACACAAACAAGCAGAAAAACACACACACACACCCGTAATCAAACAATTATCATTTCCATTTCCAGAAAAATGTCTCGCTGTGTTGATCTGATGGTTGCTTGCAACTCGTTAGTCATATCGGAAATGATGCTAACCCATTACCGGCGAGAGGTTGAGGAGGACATTCATCATGCACAAGAGTTGATGTGTAGGTGCCAAAGGCTGTCTAATAGGTTGGGTGTTAGGGGGGACCTGATTGCGGAGCTCCAACTCATAAGGGGCTCGAGAACTGCAAGGGCCAATGTCAACAAGCTTAGGAGGATTCAGTCAGCTGATATGAGAACGATGAGGGGGTTGATGAGGATGCTGAGGCAAACAAACGACAGCATTGTTTCCAAGATTGAGTTTGCTGTGAGGCAAACTTACATGTGAAGGGGTTGGGTGCTGGGTGCTGGGATGGGTTGTTTTGTTGTGTATGATGACGGTAGGTAGTAGGTGGTAGGTGGTCGGGCATGTTTGGTTTCTTTTGTTCATTTTGGTGCCCTTGTCGTAAGGTTGTAGGTGTAGATAGGGGTTGTGGTTTCCCCTATGTTATGGTTGTAAATGAATGGGTATGAATGGAAGGGGTCGTTTGATCCCAATTTTCTTGGTTTATAGTTTATACTCTTCGATTCGTATCACAAACAATGAATTGTAACTATAAGATACAAACATATAACACAAACACAAAAGTAACAAACACAAACAAAGAAACAAAGACAAACATATATAGCAGAAACACAAAACAGAGTATTGATAGTAGTCAATATTGACTGAAAATTTAACCCATTTGAAATATTGTTCAAGTTACATACTTTTGGTCGGCATGTACAAAAACAGATGAACCCATCACAATGCCGCCACACACCCTTTGGTGTATTCGAAAGGGAGGTAAAATAGTTCAAGTTACATTAGTCAAATTACATTACTAAATACAACCAAATTAAAAACTGATATTGTTCTCTACACATTACATAATCCCAAAAGATTAAACCCATATGTCAATCTTCAAAAGCTTCTACTGGATAGGTGTGCAACTATACCTGCACAATCAAAATATGCAATGAAATGAGGTTATTATAATAGGCAATGCAATGTATCCACAAAAATTTTGCTAATCAATTCATTAGACTCACCTAGTCAAAATAAAACCACATTGTTTCCCATTGATCTTGGTGCCCTTAGAGCCAGCACGCAATTAGTGATTTTTACATCACTTCTTGGCCTCACAAGACCCGCACCCGTAGCTCCCACATTCACTGAACCACTTGCACCTGCTGTCTTCTTCATAGAACCACCATCTCTATCCGCAGACCTCTTCACACTCTTTTTTTTCTTGCTGAATTCAGGCTTTGAATCATCAACATCAGCCACAACTCTATAAGGTTTTGAAGTGGTAGCCCTAAAAGGAGTTGAAGTAATAGAGCACCGCAAGCTAGCATCTTCTTCTACCCCCCCAACAACCTCCCCACCATCACCCTCTGCATCAATATTGTTTAAATAGTAGGGAGATAACACCTGTTTTGTGTGAGCAACAAACAAATCTACAAAACCGGCACAACAACCTAGCTCAATCATTGTATGCACATCATTGTCTGTGTGAATCAGCTTCAAACCTTCTTCTAATGATTTACCAGGCACACAAAAGAACACAGCCCATTTTTCTCCCCTAATGCGTGAAAACATATCATCCAGACCTAGGAAAAAGATATGTCTATCACAGACAAAGCCACACATTGTAGAAACATTCCCTTGTACATACCTTAATGGACCAAATTCAAAGACTCCATTATTGTGCATGCGGAACAGAACTTCACCCCCATAACCAAGTAAATCTGCCACAATTTTAAATTAAAACTGTCAAGACATACCAGTACCTACGAAACTAATGGTATACAGGCTCGAGTGAAGCAGAGCAATGCAGTGTTGTATATCTCACCACATAGTTGTAGTTTAGGTAATAAGTTAATGTGGTGATATAGAAACCAATCTATTTTGTTCCTGATACACTCAAGATACACAATGTGCAGACTTACTTACAACCTATGTGAAGACTTACTTATAACCAATGTGAAGACGCAGTACTTTCGTAATGCAAAACACTCTCTATAGCAGTATTTAGTAATGCCAAACACTCTCACTTATGATATTCTAAACCTAGGAAAGGGGATGCATATAAAAGTCTATCAAACATAGCATAGCATCCTACGTAAACAATTTAAAAATGGGACATTAACATACCAAGATCCGTATGCTCTTCCTTCACCTTCCTCTTCTTGCCAGCCTCCTTCTTCTTGCCAGTCCCAACAGGCCTTCCCCTTTTTCTTTTTCCTGTAACTATACTCGGATTAGGACTCCTCTCCTTCTTTTTCTTGCCACTCCCAACAGGCCTTCCCCTCTTTCTTTTTTCTGTGACTGTAGTCGGAATAGGACTCCCCTCCGTCTTCTTTTTGCCACTCCCAAACGGCCTTCCCCTCTTCCTTTTTTCTGTGACTGTAGTCGGAATAGGACTCCCCTCTGTCTTCTTCTTGCCACTCCCAACCGGCCTTCCCCTCTTCCTTTTTTTTCTCTGCAACTACCTCATTGGAGCAACCGCTAGCACCCACATTTGGTTTGTTGAAGGTTCTATTCCACATCCATTGAAGAATTTCTTCAATCATCTCCTTCCCTATGTTTGCATACGAACCATACTTGGCAATAACTTTTTCACCAAATTCATCCAAAACAACCTCAAAGACTTCATCATTTAATAAAACCTTGCCCCACGACATTTCGGATGATTCCTCCCCCCCCCCCCCCCCCCCCCCCATCAACAAGCACTTTCCCTTTTCATTCTTATCATTATTCGCCATAGCTGGGTTTAGTTGTTCCGATTTGATTTTTTTTTGTATGTTAGGGTTTGACGGTTGATTATCTACACAATCGTTGGTTGGTTTTGGGGATTTATTGCACCCTGAAAAAGCACAGCTTTAAATGTACATAGTTTATGTTGTTTGCAAAAATAGTCCCCCGAAAGTTGGCGGGATATAAAAAAGAACAGTGAAATGACGATACTACCCTCAAATACGTGGCACTTAACGAGAAAATTAACGGAAAAGGGCTCTCAGTGGCGATTTTGCGAAAATGTGGAACGTGGGTGGCTTTTTTGCGCTACTTTTTGTCTCGGTCCCGTTTTTGCAATTTTGTGGAACGTTAGGGACCATTTTTGCACTTTACCCTTATTTTTAGTATTGTTTAGCTTACTTTAAACGCATCTGTCCATTTTGTTTTCTGATTTCGTCGAGTATCAACTATTTCAACTGTAGAAATGATGTTGTAGTTGACTTTTGTAATACCTTTATATATAATATGGATGACTAATAAGAAAAGTGTTTCATAAACTTTATTATAAAATCATCATCTTTATTTGAACAAGGTATTTACACCCGCCGCGTTGTGGCGAGTACTTTCGGCATGTGTTTTTTTTTTAATATAGTTTTCTGCGCAGCCGGTAATTTTGGCACACGTGTTTGATTTGTATAGTGTACTTACGTAATTTTGATTTGTATCTTCAATTTTAGGAAACTTATACTCCGTATTTATTATTATTATTACACACCTAAGGATCAAAGACTACATTAGTGCTGGCATTATACATATTATACAAAGGACGCTATAAGATTTGCAGATCCTATACACCTATAGATTAGAAACTACATTAGTGCGATTATTATACATATTATACAAAGGATGCGATAGGTGCTTGCAAATCTTTGTTTCAATGCAGCTTAGTATACTACTCATGTTTCGGCTTTTTTGACTTGCTGCTGCTGCGCTGGTATGCCTGATTAACTTGAAGACTGCTATAACGGTTTCTGTTCCAGAGTTCTATATTGGCTTGTATCGCAGGCCCCTGTATATATATTAAAAAAAAAAAAAAAAAAACGTTAGTGAGAACGTTGGCCGATGTCCATTTCCGATACACCTTTACCTGAATCGCTTTGTTCACATGCATTGGTTTTAAATCTGCGAGGCTCACAACCTGAGTCTGGTTTGCTACCATTTTGCTCGAAAGCTCGGGTTCAATATGCTGGCTACTGGTGGCCTTCATTTTCCTGTAATTTTGTCAATTAGTATTTGTCATATAATGATTGTATGTAAAATTTGCACACTCCATTTCTTAACGGTTCCAATTACCAAACCTAAAAGAACATATAGTGGCAACTTTATATGGCAATCTATAAATTTCTACATCAGATTGGTTAAGAGTTGTGAGAGCTTGTTAAATATATGGATAAATATTAATATGTAAATGTCTAGTATCGAATCCGAGACCTCGGGATTGCACACTTTACAAACAAGAATAATGTAAAAATAAATATGTATATATTAAATGTATTGAATATATATATTTATAACACTTAATGGACTAAATGGTCGTTAGTTATTAACTGTATGGACTAACTATCGTTAGGGACGAAAGATATGGACTAGAGTGTAACTTGGGAGTCAAGAAAGATCTAGAAACACCCTCTTGGGTGCATGGCCGGTCGAAGCCCAACCATATGGGTCGACCCATGCTTTTCTTGATCACCAAGTTTCACCTAGTATATATACAAGGCCAAGGGTTAGACTTTCACATCTTTTGTGCACACACTCTAACCCTAAAACTTTGTTTTCTTCTCTTTGGTTCCTTGGCCGATCGACTCAACACCCCACAAGGGTTCTTGGATCGATTTTGGTTCTTCCAAAATTAAGTGATTTGTTTACTTGCATCAAACCTTTATTCGTTGGTAGTTTGTGTGTACAAGAACGAGGTAATTACTTACTTTAGTAATTATCAAGGGATCGATTAACAAAACGATAAGGGGTTAATCATTGATCCATATAAACCCTAATTAGGGTTCTTCATATTATTAAAGACAATTGCTTTTGATTCTTGTTCGGGCTAGAATCACCACGGTACGTTCCTATTTATGTTTTTGTTAATAATTATATGTTATACTTGATCCTTCGCTTCCGCATATGTGACTACTTGATATTAGAATATATATATATATGATTGTCATGGTTATTAAATTCTAACAGTGGTATCACGAGCTTGCTATAACATGTAATTGATTACATAAAACACATAAAAAACGAATTTTGATTATTTTAGATACATGTTTTGGATCTAGGGTTTTGTTTTTTTTTTACCCTAACCCTAATTTTGGGGGGGGGGGGGTCGATTTATTCCATGAACCCTAATTAGGGTTTGTGGTTTATTAATTAATTGGATTAGAAACCCTAGGTTGCCTACATGTTTATGTGTTATTTGGGCGTATCCTTGACCTAATTGGTAATTGTTATGCTTTGATCCGTGACGAAACATGCATGTTAGTCATGGGTTATTATTGTTTATTAATTGTTAAGCTTTTCACATGTTTAGATAGATCTAAGATTGGGGAAGACCCCATAATTATTAAAATCAATTATGTGCTATGTGATTAGCTTTGGCCTACGCAATTGACTTGTCAATGTATGTGGCTCACTTCCTTTAAGAGGTGAAGGCCCTAGTTAATTATATGCATATAAAAACCTAGAATTGATTTTGTTAGGATCTTTTCTAAAAAGATTGCATGTGGCTAATTGTTTCACTTTATTATTATTAGTTGTTTGTTTTTCTTTGATTACTTGTTTTATTGTTTGATAGTTGGACTTGATGTAAGCAATAAAAGGGTTGTTTTTATAAAAGAAAATAATACGGACTAATAATGGTGAAACCCTAATGTGATAAAGTAAGAATCTTGCAAGGTCTTAAGAGCCGCTAGTGGTCCGATTCGCACGGTAATCAGCTCCCAGGCGAGACTAGCAAAATTCACACTTTATTACATAATTTTGAAATTGAATCCATAAACTTTTGCTTGATTGATGTTTTATACAAGTATGCTTTTAAAATTAAGTCTTTTAAGATGATACATAACCGTGATTTGAAGGCTTAGAAAAGAGCCTTAGAGTCTGCCTTGGTTATCACAATCTTGAATATGTCTTAAACGAATTACTTTTAAAATCATATATTGTAGAAAGTCATCTTAGGGTTTTGGCATAAACCTCAAGTAAAACTTTGTGTATTAATTTCACAAATTGGATATAAAAGTTTTTATGAAAACTTATGTTATAAAGATGAGTGCATGCATCTTTGTACATATTTTGATTTACATATCAAAAATTATACCCTTAAATAATTTAAGTTACGTGCCATCTATCTATAAGGAACACTTGGAATTTTAATTTAGTAAACGTGAGACCTAGGCTAAATTACTATAACAAGGTAAAATTCTTTTAACGCGTGAGACCATAATTGTAATTTTACAGTTTCTAAGGTAGACGACTTAATTAAGTTGTGCGTGAGACCTAGAACTTAAGGCATGAGATGGGATGAAACATGCTTACAAGGCAAATTGATGAATCAATTTGATGTAAATCCCATAATGATCTAGGAATTGGAAAAGTGTTTGCCATTGTTCGACAGATTACCATCTTTTATACTTTCACCACTAGCAGATCAACTGATGTGGTGGAATCTATGTAAAGTTGGATCCTAGATTTTCAAGAAAATATGTTGGTTATATGAATATATCCTTGGGTATTATATTTTCTTGGAAATATAAATTATCGAAAATACTAAAATTGAATTTTGCAAATTCTTTAAATGTATTAATGCAACTCAAAACCATAAACGTAAATTATTCTTTTAATTGATCTACACCCGTTTGGGTTTTTGTTAGAGTCAATATTTACAAAAAGAATAAATATAGTCTTCTTTCCATTAGGAGAAGTGTGAGACTTAAATCCTATTCCTTTTCATGAATGAGAAAGGTACAATAGGATGATTAGAATTGTCTAAATTCTAAATACATAACTCATAGCAAACTTTAATTGTAAGAGTATATGCACCTTATGAGTTATTAAAATTAAAAGCTAGACTGATTACTGAATAATGGTAAAAGACGAATTAGATTATTTTATCTAGTTGTTTTGATTTGACCATTTAAAGATACTACATACAATTGTTGGAATGGTAGATCTATACAGGAAGAAATTGCATGCCCAGTTTTTTCAAGTTAATAGTTTGGAATGTGATGAATCACATTTATGTAGTAGAATACATCCTTTTATAACCTATATATAATTGTTGGAATAGGTTTTCTTAAAAGATGTAGGAAAGTAAACAAGTACACTATTTCCTTTCACTGATTAATGAAACATTTACAATGTTGTCAAATTCAGTGGGAGTATTGTGTTCTTATGGCTGAATAAGGGATTATTATAATGTTCTCTAATTCAGTGGGAGTTACAAGACTTATTGTCTTGATTGTAACTTAGATTATCCTTTGAATATCTCAAGGTAATCACTTTCCAAAATATAGACACTAATATTTTCAAGGATAGTCATGTACGTTTCCTTGATTGATTGAGTAAACTCTATATCTACTAAGTTATGTTAATGACACAAATCATATTGTTCAAATTAACAAACGCGTGCGTGTTGTTTATGTGGTACATGGTGTTGTACCATGCACAAGTGGGAGAAATCTTCATTATGTGCAAAGTACAACACATAAGAATATGATTTAAAGGATTCTCTTAACTGCAAGTAAGAGATTATAATTCTAATTAGATTAATACATCTAATCTTAGAAACACTTGGTGTTGAAATTTAGTAAACGTGAGACGCAGGCTAAATATTAACAACAAGGTGAATTTCCATGTATGCGTGAGACCAACATGGATAATTTACTGTTTCTAAATTAGACATCTATTAGAACATATGTGTCAAATAAAAATACTACTTCAGCTTTAATATTTATGTATTATTGGAATGACATAAATGCATGAAGTAATATAATACTACTTCAATAATTATGTATTCTTAGAATGACATAAATAAATAAAGTAGTATGTTAACTTGAAAATATTATTGAAACCAAATGATGGTGTTCATGATTACTTTAATTATACATGTTTATACTTTATTGTATAGTTATAAATATGAAGTCTTCTAAGTATTACAAGACTTATAATTAAGTAAGACGTTAGCTTGTTATGGTCTTTTAATTAAGACATATACAAGAAGTCAATGAGTTGATCAATGATTAATGACGTATAGTGGATTATAACAAGTTTATGTTTTATAAGACATAAACATGAAGTGACTTGATTAATAAGTACTTGGGTTATAAAGCATGAAATTGGCTTGAAAATACTATTATACCATTAAGTTGATTTAGTTGGTAAATAGGTATGCCAACAGGAATATGGTTATCTTATATATATTGTTAGATCTTCTTACAATATTAATTCTATCAAACTCTTGTTAGATTGTTTGATTGAAAATAACTATTATTTCTATTCTTCTAAAAGTTATCAAGGTTAGAAATTGAGTATGGCTTGAATATACTCAATTAGACTCCTAGAAGATTAATAAGACGTTATTGAATTAAGAAATGTGATGAATCACATTAAGTCTTACAATTGAAGTTCTAAATTTGTTAAGTTACTTACGTGAAGGTTATTAACAAAAGAACTATCAATGCGTATTTGTAAAGTCCTAAAAGAGAAAATTGGATTATTGCTCAAATTGCTAAGTACTTATATTCTATATAATACTAAAGGCAAGTGGGAGTATTTTATCTTGATAAGATAGAATTACAATATACATAATCTTCTAAAACCACACTAGTTAAAATCATGATGAGGCTTAACATGTAAATGATAAATCTCAAGATGATGGAATTCTCATTCATAGATCCACTTGGATATCTCAGATATTTAATTAATATGCTGACGATTATATGATGAAGTATTACCAAAATAATGAATTGGGTAAATTATTCATATTATGAATGTTGGAGATGCTGTTCATAAAGATATTCAAATTTAAATTTGATTTATCTTAATTCTTAATGGTTAGAGAATGAAGATGAGTTTATTCAAAGATAAGTAACCCTAGAGGTTTAAATCTTTGTGTAGAAATCATATGGACAAAATTGTACACATATCTTAATGAATATCTTATGACAAGATTATTAATCATACTTAAGCAATTAACTATGATTGAATACTCTTTCTTAAGTACATTAAAGATATAAAGATGGTAATTGTCATATTTACATGAATGTGAAATTTGACAATGGAATATCAATAACTCTTTCTTGAATAATTACTTGAGCGAGGACGATAAGTAATCAAAAAGGAGTTTATGAATTCAAGAAAATCTTTGGAAGTGTACAAAATGCAATAATCCATGAATGGATAAATGCATGCATCTAGGAGATTATTCTTATGATAAATTATTAAATCTATGTTTAGGTTTATAATTAAAATAAGGTAATTTCTAAGTATTCCTGAAAGCTAGTGGGAGTATTATGTTTGATTTACTAAATCATATATGTTGTATAACATATAAGAGTAACATTCTATATAAGTAAAAGGTTAGACTTAATTTGGAATGAAACGTTACTTAAAAGATTTAGGAAATATAACATACAACCTTGGAACAAAAGTTTATTATTAAATAAACATGTGTGGTAAATAAATTCTAATAGAACATAATATATCATTTAGAAAATGGATATATATTATGAAAAGATAGAACATGAATATAAATTTAAGTTTGACTGAAGGATTTTCATGTGCATTATATTATTGTTGTATTATGCTTAAGTGCTTAATGATTTGACAATATTAGATATCCAATTAAAAGTTACTATATAACTTGTGTAATAGATATTCTAATGAAAAATGTTTGAAATTAGAATAATGATCCTCAATCTGGAATAGCTCCTAAACATTACACATTGGATATTAAGTTTACGGAAATTTTAAGAGCATATTGTGTTTAATATACAATGATGCTGGTTTAATTGAGATGACACTCAATAACTAGTCATGGTAGGATTTTATCCTTGTTAATGGCCATGAGAACTAGTTGTGCTTACTAAGAGCATAGTTGCATTATACATTAAAGAATTAGAATACTTTAAACTTTAAAAGGTTTGAAAGTTTGGTTGTCATAAGTTGGTGATTGAGGATATCACATTATTTATGAAGAATTATGTAGCTATATCAAGATAGTTGGATATACACATACAAGAATTTTAATTATTGAATTCTTGAAAGAAGTATTCTCAAAATTCAGATAGATCAAAGTTAGATGAAATTATGCCATGTCAACAAGTATGATTACTTGAAGCATAATTGTCTTCAAGTTATTACTTGAGACAAGATTCATTAACTAGAATTATCATGCATTGATCTATTTTGGTATTTGGATAAAGGACATTAAGCAATTATTATTAAAGTACTTAGTACGTTTGTTTTCATTAATAATAAATTGTGTCCTATATTTGCATGTTTAAATCCGTGAATAACTTATGTTATTCTAAATTGTCCGTTGTCGATTAATGATATGGGAATATCATTAAACTAAGACAAATCTGAGTATTGGTTAATAATATACTTGAAAGTATATTGATGCGTTGACATACCAATTTCACATGATATTCGATGAATTGAATATTGGACTTATCCCAATAATATGATTTAATATTTAATGTGAGAATCATATTTAAAGTTATCCTCAGACTTGAGATACCAGATAAGTGTCATGGATGTAGTGCATTTTTGTGAAGCAATCTACCGCTCACCGTAACAGGGAGTCATAAGGGTTGTTTTCAGAAGTGTTGCAAAGTTCATGGGTTATTCTTGTAGTCAAGAGAGAATTTGTTCCTTCTGATTTGTTCAGAAGTTTAATACTGCTGGGCCCCTCGTAGGGTTGACAAAATGTTTGCGTGGCCACGCCCAAAGTCTATCTGGAATACGTTCAGATGTTTTGGTAATTTTGTTAAATCATAAAGAGACGAGAAACAGAAATTTAATAAAGAACCTCACATCTTTATTAATGTGGTATTATTAATGAAAGGATAATTATAATGATGAATCATTAAAGGTTTTTCAGGAAACCTAGCTCGGATTGAACTAGGGGCATTGGAGTGTTGCAAGACGCTAACCAATGTCATTTTACTATTAATAGATATCCAAGTGGGAGCTGTTAAATATATGGATAAATATTAATATGTAAATGTCTAGTATCGAACCCGAGACCTCGGGATTGCACACTTTACAAACAAGAATAATGTAAAAATAAATATGTATATATTAAATGTATTGAATATATATATTTATAACACTTAATGGACTAAATGGTAGTTAGTTATTAACTGTATGGACTAACTATCGTTAGGGACGAAAGATATGGACTAGAGTGTAACTTGGGAGTCAAGAAAGATCTAGAAACACCCTCTTGGGTGCATGGCCGGTCGAAGCCCAACCATATGGGTCGACCCATGCTTTTCTTGATCACCAAGTTTCACCTAGTATATATACAAGGCCAAGGGTTAGACTTTCACATCTTTTGTGCACACACTCTAACCCTAAAATTTTGTTTTCTTCTCTTTGGTTCCTTGGCCGATCGACTCAACACCCCACAAGGGTTCTTGGATCGATTTTGGTTCTTCCAAAATTAAGTGATTTGTTTACTTGCATCAAACCTTTATTCGTTGGTAGTTTGTGTGTACAAGAACGAGGTAATTACTTACTTTAGTAATTATCAAGGGATCGATTAACAAAACGGTAAGGGGTTAATCATTGATCCATATAAACCCTAATTAGGGTTCTTCATATTATTAAAGACAATTGCTTTTGATTCTTGTTCGGGCTAGAATCACCACGGTACGTTCCTATTTATGTTTTTGTTAATAATTATATGTTATACTTGATCCTTCGCTTCCGCATATTTGACTACTTGATATTAGAATATATATATATATGATTGTCATGGTTATTAAATTCTAACAGAGCTAAGGTTAGTATGGTATAATACATGAATTGTAGTAACGGCCTTCCCAACATTTACACAGCAACAATTTTCCTGCTAGTTAGGTGGCCATTATATTGTGTCTAGTAGTGTAGGCATACTTTTCGTATACTAGTGCTTCTAAGATGCTTCAAAGATATTAATTGATTTGCTGATAAAAAAAAAGTCCATATATGTCTGCGTGTGCTAATGTGACAAAATTGTGGGACGACATCGTGGTATCCCTATATTAGTGTGTATTGGGTCTAGCAACGGTGTGCCAAAAACATGAGGAGTGCCTATTTCATCTACCATGACATAGTGATGGTATCCCTAACATCTTTCTTCCAATAACGATTATGCTAACTATTCGGCTAGCAATATCATTCAATGAGCATAGGTCCGAGGTGAATAAAGTCATGTTTCTGAAAACAAACGGTTGTAGCGGTAGTACCCAATTTTTTTTCATCAGATAGTTGTAGCTGCTGGTGTGTGCATCTTGTGTGGCAATAGCATAAGCGATAGGAGGTTGGCCTACTAATATTTGGCACATAGTTACCGAATTCGCTGGGTGAAGGACGAATTTAGTATTGGATCGAATTGTACCAATTCGAAATTCACTGCGTTCCAATTCGATGCGGTACGATGTACCAAATCGAAATTCGGTGCGTTCCATTAATTGCAAATCGGCGTTCCAATTAACTACAATTCGGCGTTCCATTTAATTGCAAATCGGCGTTCAATTGCAAATCGCGTTCCAATTAATTACATTCCATAATTTCAATACAATCAATCAATTAACTACAAATCAGCGTTCCAATTAAATACATTCCATTAGACTTCAATCTTAGACTTCAATCTCGCTTTCAAACATTAGACTTCAATCTCGCTTTCAAGAATCTTACAAATCTGGCCCAAACAAAGCATGGGACGTTAATCCGGAAAGTGCATATATTGAAGGATCAAGTGCTCATTTCGAAGAAATGGTTCGGGAAGATCTACAAGGTGATGATGTTGACAACGAGAGAGGAAAGAGACAAAGGATGGCTTAGAATTGTGTTATGTTTGATTTTTGTTGTTTAACTAGTATTAAATTGCAAAATGTTTTTCGAATTAAGTTTTTGTTTTGTATGGTACAATGAATTTCGAATTTTAATATACGTACCACTTCGTACTATTTCGTACCGAAATGAACCTACCCCCCTCGTACCGAATACGTGACCTATAGCGAATTGCGTACCCGAATTTCGTATTCGTACCGGAGCGTACCGCGTATTAGGTAACTATGATTTGGCATATACTTTTGCCCAACATTGGTTATTCGCAGACTGTTTATAGGTATTGGGTTCGGTTCTAAGATACCATACTTGTTACAATATATATGTCTGCTGCAATGGGAATGTTGTATAGCGAATACATTCAGTGAGACAGTGCATCAAATAGTGATGATAAGTACTATTAGCTAAATGATCATGGGAGCAGCAGTATACTAAAAAGTTGGTATAACAGTGCAACCTACAACTCATATGAACATGATTTTCCAATAATTTGTTGGCCCAAGAGGTTAGAGACTGGCTGCACAAAAAGTGTGAGTAGATAAAATATGGGACAACAGTTATGCCTATTGTTTAATGGCACACTGATCATAAATTTGGAGATAAGCTAGTGCAGTCAACAGGATTAAAAAATTGCCAATCAACTTAAATAGGCACAGGGCATATGGTATTCTGTTATAAAGATAAATAGCGCGTTTTTCTACAATAATAATATCATAATTTAGGGTGTACACGTGGTATAGCAGGCTAGTTCAAATGCCAGTAACTATGTAATATGCCAAACAGATATGTAATTTAGTGCACGAAAAAGAAATCGCCGATACTAAAAATATAAAACCTAAAGGGGCACAATTATTGTATCAAGGTGGTGCATTATAAGGGGGCCTCACTGAGTACGCTTACATACTGCACTAAAGTGTCGTCCCAAACATCCTAGGATTATAGCAAACGAAATTGTGACAGATTAAATAAAAGGGTAACACCACAAATTTATAACTAAAGGGCTCGACATTCATATGTGAAAGGAACGAACCTGTGGCCTTTTAACTTTTTCCAGAAAGTCCCTGTAAACAATATTTTTGGTAGTATTAGGGGGATGCTCGCTATGTTTTCTGATAAGTATTTTTAACCCCTCAGGAGATGTGGCTCTTGATAAGGCTACATATAATTGGCCATGACCAAATATCGGCTCCGGGAGGTAAATTCCTATTTTCTTTAGCGACTGTCCTTGGCTTTTATTTATTGTCATCGCATAGCAAATCTTAATTGGAAACTGCTTTCTTTTAAGAACAAAGGGTAGCCTGTCGTCCTTGTTTGTCAATAGAATCCGCGGCAAAAAGACTTTTTCTGATACTCTTGTACCGGTAACTATCTTTGCTTCAATGACTTTGGTCAGTAATTGTGTAATGATCATTCTGGTGCCGTTACAAAGGCCACCCACCAGGTTGAGGTTGCGCAACAACATGATCGGTGCACCAACCTTGAGTTGCAAATCATGTGGAGGGACTCCTGGGATGCTGTTTGATAAAATATAGTGATTTAGCGCTGAATGAGTCCAATGCTCTGAATGATTTGAAGGCTCTGAATGAAATTGGTTCTGAAAGAAAACATGTTGTTTGGCAACTGTTGTGAATAAATATATTCAACTTCCAAAAATTACCACTATATTTTGTGTCATTAATTTTTTTCTTATTATATTTTAATTTTTGTAAATAAACATAGTCGTTACAATGGTTATTCTTTTAGCTTTCGCTTAGTATTATTGATTTGTATAATTAGACGTTTTCCATTTGTGTAAAATAACTCTACAAATTTAATAGAATAGCATGTTACTCTTGAGATTGGAATAAAAATATATAAAAAGGGGTTGATTTGGCAACTAGAATATTAAATTAATCTAATGAAATAAGTATATTAAAACTTATATTGGTCGTGAAATACGTATATTAATAGTGAACAAAAGTATATTAAACTTAAAATTTAAAATTTATTTTATGTCACTTTCAAAGTGCTAGTTAAATAGATATAAAAAACAAATTGATATGTACTTTTTGCTTGTGACAGTTATCTAAAATGGGTGCTGAACGATTTGGCATGTACTTTTTGCTTAGTGGTTCAAAGGTTAATGGAATCGTTCAGCACTAAAATATTTTTTATCAAACACCATTCACACTGACCGACTAGGACTTGTGAAGCGCCTCGTCACAGCTTTTGTAGAGTTTAACTGGCCCGTCAAGCATTTGTAACACCGTCGCGTTTATTAAATCTGCTGTCTCATTCTTTGGACAAACAATAGCCTTTTCTTGCAGCTTTGATGCGGTAGGTGTCTGCAGTGTATCGGAGTCATATATAAAGTCGATAAGCGACTGAAGGCCTGCTTCACTGTCTTCGATGCAATACTCATCTGGTATGTGGACCCAACGACAATTTTCCGGATCACATTCATCAAGTATTCCAGTCTTGCCATCACCTATATCCAAAAGCCATTCTGAGAATTGATGGTTCTTTAACTGTTGTGCTGCATCCAACGACCCGTGTTGTAGGCGCATATTTTTGTGAAGAAAAAAAATCCTAAACTTGCACCATAGGTAGGATTCAGATACTGACAAAGCGATTGTATCATTCTTAGAGGCCCGTGTCTTTACAGGTAACGTCTGCCTAAAGTCACCGCCCAACATGACTGTCTTATTCCCAAAGTAGCTGTTTGGTGTATCGAGAATATCACGTAAGGTCCGATCAAGAGCCTCGAAGCACCGCCTGTCACTCATTGGGGCCTCATCCCATATGATCAAATCAGTTTGCCTAAGCAGCTCGGCAATCTGAGTTTTCTTTTTAATGTTGCATAAGGATTCGTCCGTTAAATCAAGTGGTAGCCTGAACCTAGAATGAGCCGTCCTTCCTGATGGGAGAAGCAATGATGCAATACCGGATGACGCAACAGCCAAAACTATCTTCCCTTGCGAACGTAAGGCACAAATGATGGTCTTCCACAAAAAAGTGTTGCCCGTTCCACCATGTCCGTAAACAAATAGCAGCTGCTGCACCTTGTTTGTAACAGTGTGTAGGACAATCTCGAATATTTGTCGCTGTTCAGTGTTAAGCTGTGGAATAAGGGTTTTGGTTTCTGCTGCCAACATAACACGGTCATAGTTTTTTTCTTCCATCACTAATCTGTTATGTAGGATATTCAACAAACCATCGGGTGGCGGTGGCAATGCAAATTCTTTAAGTGACTTACCATGAAAGTTCAATGATGCTTCCAACTCGTACAAAATTCCGCCCTTCAACTCTGGTTCATTCAGATGCAGAAATGGGATGCCCAGCAGGTCTGAAAGTCTGCGGGGAATGTCATGTGACATGTGTTCCCAATGCACAGCCCAAAGCCTTGCAGGATCAGTAACATCACAAAAGACCAGTATTTGCACAAAAAGTGCACGGAGCTGTTCCGAAGTTGCGAACAAAGAAGCCTCATTTAAAGCTATTAACCATTCCTCATCGTCAGCTAACAAACCTAAAGCTTGACACGCGGCTCTGCAGGTTGGATATACAGTACCGTTGACTGTTTGTATGTGAGGGAACGATGTGCGGCCTTTTTGGTGACAGAGCAGTAGTCTCTGATAGAAAAGGTCTCCACAACCTGGGTATATATATGTTAGTCTTCCAATGGAGGGCTTTCTTAAATTTTGGCGTGGCGTCCATGCCTTGTTTTTTTTGCACCATATAAACTGTTTCGGGAAGTCGAGGTATGTAAGATGTCGGCCTAAGGTTGATGCAGCGTTATAGCTTAACCATTCTGTAAGTGTCGTTTTCTTACAGTGTGGGTCGTTGACAATGGCTGCTAGTTGTTGCCCTCGCCTAAAACTAATACGTTGCATATTCTCTGCATGCACCGCCAGAATCTGAACCGCAGGCTCTCTACTATGGATGTCGAAACCAAATATTCTCCAGCAGGCTTCGTGGGGACCAATATATCTCGCCTCAATAAAGTTTTTGATCTCATCAATACATATGGAGGAGGAGCTGGCAGAAAATTCAGTAGAATGTTGCGGGACACCACTGCCAGATGGCATCCCTGAGTTCTGTGAGGTACCTCTGGATGATGGCTGCCCTATAGGCCTGCTGATCCGTGCAGCGATCCGGTCTGTACCTTTGGATATATACTTAAACAAATACTTTATCAACATTGTCCATCCACAATATTCCACATTGATGTGCGCATAGAATCTCATACAAAGCTGCCTGTTATAGGGCACAACATACGCGTTATCCAGGCTCACAGATTGCCTGACAGTAGTAATCTCCGTGTCTCTTCTGCGATAGTGCACAAATCCTTCTTTGTCTGTATACGTTCTTGTGCAATAAGACTTTGGGAAAAAAATTTTACATGTACTTCTGTTGTGCATACATGGAGCATTCTGATACGCCCTGCCACACGGCCCGTGCATCATTAACTCAGAAACCACTCTATAGCCCTCGGGATCAACAGCCGGGTCCGGTAGTTCTGCAGATATGTACGTGTCAACTTCTGAGTCATGCCTGATCTTCGAAATTTCATCATTCCATAATAGCATATGGCAATGTGGTAAACCTCTTTTCTGAAACTCCACGGTATATAGAACTGTATAAGATAAATAGCGACAAATGGATGAAAATTCGGAAGATTAAAGAGGCAAGAAGTTATTAGTAAAAGTTAAAGCGAAAGCGATAGAGCGAACCTGCATTTATAGCACCAAACGGTTGCTGGTCCCGTACAAATGATACCAGCGCATGAATCTTGCGCTCAAAGATTCTGTCAACAATATCGGGCCTGTCAGCGGCTGTGAGGTGCTGGAATTCCTCCATATATTCCACGATTTCGGGCCACTTGACATTGCACGTGAACGTCACAAAAAAGGATGGGTTCCCATGTTCTCGGCAAATAGCAAGGGCATCCAAGTAATGACTATACATGTATCTCGGAGACTCGGACCACCTGTAAACGATGCTGGAAGTATTATCCTGGACCCCACGTCCGAGCCATCCCGGTCGCCTCGCATTAGGGCATCGTATATTCCAGATAAGTAATCTCCCCTGATATCTGCCTGGTGTGTGCGAACGTAGTCTGTCCTAGCTTGCTCGATGGCACAGTAGGCAGTGACCACATATTGTTGGAATAACCGGCCTGGGCGGGTTATCAAACTATATCGGCCCAGCAGATCATGCAACTGGTATGCGTAATACGCCTTCATGGATAAATTTTTTTCCACATCTGACTCCGCACCAGCCATGCCCCGAAGCTGCATTCCCAGATGATAACCTTCTTCTCCAAAAACAAACAACAAAGGAAATTGCAATGACATGTATAGTGGATGCAGCTTGTTTACACGTTCTGGTTCACGCGAATGTCTCTCAATGATGATATCATAGTCAGTAAGTGTTTCTGGACCTGCATCAAAAACGATCGCGCCAATTGTGTCCGCTGTTGGCAGTTCATATTGTCTCGAACCGACGACACTGAATAACCGAACCCGAAATTGTGGCACATCATTCTCCTGTAATTTATCCCTAGCCGTTCTGAATAACTGTACCAACGCGTTGTGCTGGTCCAAAAACTGTATCAACCCTTCGACAATGTCTGCGCGTAGCGCGGGACCTCTGCTAGCATTGAAGTGGGAAAGCCTGTTATTGACTTCATTGGCAGTATCATAAATGTAGAGCTGCAAAAACCTAGGAGTCCTTAATTCCATAGGACAAAGGCTTCCAATACAATGGTATATTTGGCCTGATATTCTGAACACGTATGGTCCTCTTCCCATGTTAATAGATTCGTCCACTTCAGCTCCCAGCGATGTCATCGAGAACATCTGATTATATGCACGGATGTTGTCCATGAAATGTCTGTCAGAGTATAGCTGGCGCACATAGTGTGGATACGCACGCACGGTCGGTACTACAGCACGGCCCCCAAGGCAACACCGATGGTAATGAACCTCTGATCTCGAGGCAGCAAGTTTCTCTTCGAGCCAAAAAGTCGCCCTACAATGACGACAAACCTGATTGCATCTTCCAAACCTGGCATACTCACTTGGAGGTCCTATAGCATCAGTTGTGGGAAGAAGTTACTTACATGGGTGCTGTAATTTAGAAGCAACATCGTTGGAAAAAGTGAGTGATGAAGCCCAAAATAAACATACCTATTACTGGTCTAACATTTGGGGCATCATTATTAATCTGTGGACCTGTTTCATCCGTGGATGCTGTAACACAACACGCGGCGTATAAGTGTGGTCCAAAACATGGTTGTTAAAAACCATCGAGCTTCCATCATAAATGCAGGACAGGCATGGACAACCAACCTGGACGGGCCGATGTGGAATCAGTATTTCGCGCACGTCTTCCTTGTCTCGTCCTACAATTGTAAAGTCTGCCGGACCGCGTGACTGAGTTGCCCCTGCTGCATAACGAAAAAAGAAAAAGATGAACTTCTATGCCATGTGAATGTATGAAATCCACATAATAATGTTGAAACCAAGTCTTAAAAAACATTAGCAAAATTAATAAGCTGAAGACCGCGATAACCTGGAGCGGCCGAGGTCATTTCGCGGACTCCTTCCTTGTAGCCCTCGATTTGTAAAGGTAGACGCAGTGCGCAAAAAAAAAAAAAATAATAATAAAAAAAAAAAAATAATAATAACCTGATTATCTTATCAATCACATACATCTACGACACCTAGACATTGGTTTTTAAAGAGAATAGGATAAAACGTTACTCGAATTTGTAACTTGAGTAGCACCGGAATCAGATGAGTCCAGGCCACAAACAATGATACCGGCACCAAAATCCAATGTTCCAGAAGTTCAAACACTAAACAGCGGGCGTACGTGAATGCGAACCTGAAAATATAATACAAAAGAATAAGATGATGACAACAGTGTCTCTAATAGAAACATTAGCTGGAGAAGATGTGATAAACGTTGAGTATCCCCCGTCAACTGTCGGTATCTGAACCAATGATGAAGAGCGACTTTGTTGGGAACAAAAGTTGGCTGCCTGGAAAGCAGGTTCGTACACCGTTCCTTCAACAAAACGTAAAAGTGGTCAACAGTTACAGGAAAGTCGTTAAAGAAAAGAAAGATTATCTTAACAAACATTAAAACAAAAAAGAAAAAATGTTAACTATTACGAAACGGGCCTAAAGAATGTTTATTGGACTGAAAATCAAACCCAAAAAAATATATTAAAATAATTTGAGCCCGCTGTTTTAATATATATATATATATATATATATATATATATATATATATATATATATATATATATATATATATATATATATATATATATATATATATATAATATGGCGATGGAATGTCGACATTATCAGTACTAGTCACCATTATCATTTTTGCCCATTTAATTTGTTGTTTCTAGGTTCAAATAAGAAATTGAAAATCTAAGCATCGTCTATAGATGGATTTGATTGGGACATGCATCATCACTCTTCACTTAAAAATCCAAATATATATATGTTATTTATCACTATAAAAATTAATTTAATAATAAAAATACCAACTCCAGTGTACGTCGAGTTATTGTTGCTATCATGTTCATGTCAACGTATCACTCTTCACTTAAAAAGGAAGCATGAAAGTATGAAACTGTTCGATACATACAGTGGCGCAGCTTATAAGAGGCGGGGGCGCCCGACCCCCCGAATTTTTTTTTGCGATATAGGGGGTATATAGTTTTCGTGTAGAAAAATTTCGGTATATTCGGTTTCGACCCCCCATTTTAATTCGGTTTCGACCCCCCATAGTGTTAGAAAAAAAAATTGATCCATTACATTTATATAAGCCCATCTAAAAAAAAAAAAAAAAAAAAAAATTGATCCATTACCATTACTTATTTAGCCCATTAAAAAAAAAAAAAAAAAAAAAAAAAAAAAAAACGGATCTATTCCCTCCCACCTTCACACTTCGACCCAATTATCACCCAAACCCTCACATCTCAAACCAATTAACCAAATCTGAAATCCCAAACCCAGAAACCCTCCCCTTCGAAGTGCCCCCTGCTCATCTCCTCCCAAGGCCAAGTCTGAAGTCAGTGAAGTGCGCCCCTGCTTGGCTGCTTGGCTGCTTCATCTCTCTATTTCCCTTGGTATGTTAAATCACTAATCTCATCTTGTTAGTTGTTACTACTTTTATTTACTACTTATCTTCCATCAATCTCATCTTGTTTAATTTATTTTGGGTTCGATCTAGGACTAGGAGTTAGGACCAGATTTGGGTTCGATCTAGGACTAGGAGTTAGGACCAGATTTATAGATTGTGAATTAGAAATTAGGATACCACTAAATCACTAATATAAGTTCTTTGCAATTTATGTAGGTTTACAGATTTATAGATTGTGAATATGGTGAAGAATAAAACCATAACTTCATTTTTTAAAAGAAAGAACGAAGAACAACAAGTAGAAGGAATTGATGTTGAAATTCAAGAGAGTAAACGTCAAAAAGGTTCAACAAGCGAACCGGTTATTGGTCCGGATACTTGCAATGAACAACCATCTGATATTCCACAAGCTAACAGCAATGAACAACCATCTGATGATAGTAGCCTAGAAAGAGATCCTACTAAACGACTTGAAATGTGGAAATATCCGGTTGAGGCACGTGAGCAAGTAAGGCTAGCATATATATCATTAGGAGTGTATCAACCTAAGCTTGAAGAGTATAAGCCTAGAGGTCCAAAGAATAATCTTCGTCGATTTAAATTTGTTTGGTTTGGTATGTTCCCTAATTGGTTAGAGTATTCTCCAACAACACACAAGGCTTATTGTTTTCTATGTTATTTGTATAAGGAGAAACCAAATGAGCAAAGTGGTCATAGTGCATTTAGTTGTGACGGATTTGACAATTGGAAAAAATGTAATGATGGGAATAAATGTCCTTTGTTGAAGCACCTTAAATCTGCAACACACAAAAAGGCATTTGTGTTTGTGTCTAATTTAGTGAATCAAGAAGCACACATTGAAAATTTCATAGAAAGACAAAGTGAAGAGGAAAAAAGGAAAAACCGTTTAAGATTGAAAGGCACAATTGATGTAGTTCGTTGGTTAACATACCAAGCTTGTGCTTTACGAGGACATGATGAATCTTCCAATTCAAAGAATCGAGGTAACTTTCTTGAATTGCTAAAACTATTAGCTTTTTATAATGATGATCTTGGAAATGTTATTTTAAATGCTTCTTATAATTCCAAGTATACATCTTCCGATATCCAACAAGAAGTTCTTAGTATTTTGGCAAATAAAGTGAGAAGGTATATACGGGAAGAAGTGGGGGATTCATGGTTTTGTGTCATGGTTGATGAGTCACGAGATGAATCCAAAAAAGAGCAAATGGCCATAGTCTTAAGATTTGTTGATGCGAAAGGGGTGATACGGGAAAGGTTCTTGGATTTAGTTCATGTCGAGGATACTGTTGCGGCGACTTTAAAGGCTAGTTTGTGGAATAAACTTTTGAATCACAAATTTGATACCGGAAAAATTCGTGGTCAAGGTTATGATGGTGCTAGCAATATGAGTGGGGAATGGAACGGCTTACAGGCACTCGTTCGGCAGTATAGTCCTTATGCATATTACGTTCATTGCTTTGCTCACAGGTTACTTACTTTTGTATTGTTGTTTGTTCTTTTTTAGGTTTGACTAAAAATACACATATGGAGTTGACATTTTTTTTTTATCACAGGTTACAACTTGCCTTGGTTTGTGTCCCAAGACATCCTTAATGCAATGGATTTAGTTTCAGCCACAAAGGTTAGTCTAAATAATTTTAGAAACAATGGATGGGATTCTTTAATTGAGGAAGTTATTTTTTTTTTTTTTTTGTCAAAGACATGAAATAGAGATGCCCGATATGAGTGCTCCATATAGATCTACCCGGTATCGGCCTCGTAAAAAAGATCTTCATGTTACATTTGAACATTTTTACCGAGTAGATTTGTTTATGGAGACATTGGATAAGCAAATACAAGAGTTGGATTCTAGATTCAGTGAGCAATCAATGGAGTTGTTATCTCTTGGTTCGACTTTATGTTCAAAAAAGATTAATATTGATCACATTGTTCTTCTTGTTGAGAAATATTATCCTACGGACTTTACTGAGCAGGAGAGAAATCAATTAGTTGGTCAATTGGAGACTTTTCAAGTTGAAAGGATAAATAATGCCAAGTTAAGTGAGGTAGCAACTCTTTCTGATCTCTGCCAAACTCTTGTAGAAACTGGGAAAAATATCATGTACGATTTGGTTGAAAGAGTGTGTCGGCTACTCTTGACACTTTCGGTTTCGACTGCAACAACAGAGAGGGGATTTTCGGCAATGAAGATATTCAAGAATCGCCTACGTAATAAGATGTCAGATGACAATCTAGCAAACAGTATGGTGATTTATATAGAAAAAGAAATTGCTGACAAGTTTGATTCGGAGTCCATAATTGAAGAATTCAAGGGTCTTAAAGGTCGAAGGGCTGATCTCTAATTTCTTCAATGAATCGAACCAGGTACCAACCGTTTGTCTCCTTTTTAATGTTTAGTTGTCTTGGACAAATGTTTAGTTTTTTAGTGATTGAAACTTTTTTTATATAATAATAGTATTTAATTTTTGACCCGACCCGAATCGAATCACTGACCCGAAAAATAGCGTTAGGAAAAAAAAATTAGATCCCGACCCCCACTTAGAATTTTCAAGCTTCGCCACTGGATACATAGGTGTATAAGAAAAGAAAAGTCAAATATGATCACAACTTCATAACCAACGTTTTATTAGTTTATAAAAGGGTAAAGTGCAAAAATGGTCCTTCACGTTCCACGAAATTGCAAAAATGGGACCGAGACAAAAAGTAGCGCAAAAAAGCCACCCACGTTCCACATTTTCGCAAAATCGCCACTGAGAGCCATTTTCCGTTAATTTCAGCGTTAAGTGCCACGTATTTGAGGGTAGTATCGTCATTTTAACCCTTTCCCGCCAATAACTTAAGTTTCCAGTGTTTTGTTTTACAAATTTAGTCCTTTAGAGCAATACTTTATATACGGGTATCAATTTCTTCCAAGGAGAACATTAATTTCACAGTAAAGATCTTGAGAATGGTTAAGCTTTGGCAAAATCGTGCACGCAGTACCCCGATACCTGATTTAGGAATCCTTTATAGTAAGAATACTCTGTTCCATTTTAATGTTTTCTATTTAAACTTGTTATTGTTGTCAGAAGTATTTGATGTTTTATGTGTTCCACAGATTTGAATGAAAAGGTGTTTTCTTTGCAAATCCATCACAATGGTGAATTCACCTCAAAACCAGGAAGAAGATATCTCTTTGGAGATACAGATTGGTTTGACAGAATTCACTCTGATGTTTTCTCCATGGAATTATTGGGCGAAATGTTAGAGGATTTAGGTTACTCGGATAGTACCCTTATGTTTACTCACTTTAGGATACCTAGGGAGTCACTGGATGATGGTTTGCTACCACTAAAGTCTGACGAAGATGTGAAGACACTTCTGGAGTATGTTCCTATATTTACACAATTGGATTTGTATATTGAAACCGGTGTTTCAATTGTTGAATGGGCAAGGGTGTGGTGATAGAAGAAATAGTGGATGATGATATGAATGAGGCTGCTGGAAAGGGTGTTGATGGTGAGACTGGAAACAGTGGGAAATTACTATTGTTAGAGTGGCATAAAGAGTGGCATAAGACAAGACAACCTGAGAAGGCTGGACCTGTTTTTGATACTGATTTTGACAGTGACTTTCCACCAACATTTTGTGCCCAAAAAATGATTGCAGGTCATACAAAAAGGATGAGTGATGAGTTTCAATTCAGAAGGTTATTGGGAGAGATTGACCAAGACTTGACTGTGGAGGATTCAAGTGAGGAGTCTACAGGTTTGCTCGATTTTTATGATCTCGATTTTGATGATGCGTATTATGCTGACGCAAGTGATGAAGAGGTTGAACAAGAATGGCATGGTGATCCATACCATTTAGTTGATGTACCTGAACCTGAAGAGTTGCATGCGATTGAAGAGCCTCAAGAGCCTGAAGAGATTAGTGACATGTTTGCTGAAATAGATCAAGCATTGGATGAACTTGATGACGTTGTTGCAGCTGGAGAAGGAATAGAGGTGTATGCTCTTTATGCTGAACCAATTAGTTTCAGTTTGCTTCCACTTGTGGATGTTGATGGTGATGATGGTGAACAAAGAGTTCGTAATGAGGATGTGATTCTAGATGAGCATTGTGATGCAGTAGTTGGAGATGGTGAACAAAGAGTTTGTGATGTGGCTGTGATACCAGATGATCAGTGTGCTGTAGTAATTGGAAATGGTGAACAAAGAGTTTCTGATGTGGCTGTGATACCACATGGAAAAAATGGAGTTGGTCAAGATGGAGTGATCACAGAGGACAAGTTTGAAGACCAAGGAAGATCAATCAAGAGGCGAAGACTAATGGCTGACAAAAAACCCAAGGACGATGCTGACAAGAATCCCAAGGATGATGCTAAATAATGGTTATGCTTTTATGTTTAGGTCAATAAGTTGTTGTGATTCTGCTATGGTCTTTTAGTAGATCATTTATAACAATTTTACTTTATTTATGTTTATGTATCGGTTATGTAATCTTAACTAGGTTCAATGGTTGCATAACATGTTATCAAATCTAATGGAAGCCAAAAAAACTAGGCAATTTTGGGATGTGTATGTGGGTAACCCAAACGTTTATCATTTATTACCCAAAACACGCCTAAAACACATTTTCACATGTACTTACCACGCCTATTTATAGCCTATACCCCAAGTAACTTCCTCATTCATCCAGTAAACAAACACAGTAAAACTTATTCGAATCAAATTTGCAAAAGAATGTCTCAATTTGTCCTTCTTGAGGAGCTTGCTAGGGCTGCTAACTCAACCGAGTTGCCATACCAGATGACGGTCTTTTTTGCTAGGGAGACGGAGCGTGATATCAAGTATGCCAAAGATCTGTTTGTGGCATATCAAGAGTTGCTTGATATTGTCGTTCAAAGGAACAAGATGATGGCTGAAATGGAACTGGTGCGTCCCTCGGTGCAGATGTTCAAATGCTTGGAGTTCTTGAAGAAGCTTCAAAAGTCAGATGTTATCGAGCTTTTGGAGTTGAGGAAGAAGATGACAGAAGCGAAGCTCAAGCTCTTCAACAAGCACGCATTTGTCAAGGGACTTTAGAGTTTCTTTCATGCTCATTTATGTTTTGAATGTTCCTTTAATGTTTCCCTCCTTTTAATGATATATTATGTTTTGTTTTGTTATGTTTCTGTTATCAATTTGAATGAATGTTAATGTCATGTTATGTGTTTGTTGTGTTGATTTATTATGGTTTGCTTGTCAACCATTGGCCATTTTTGCAAAAGTCAACCATAATGTTATTTGCAAAAGTCAAACTTGATTGCCAATTTGGGTAATTTTGGGTATTTTTGTGCCTGCGCATTACCTTGAATGTGGTTACACGAATAGTCAATGGTTACACGGATAGTCAATTAGATCCAATTTGGGCAATTCTGGGTCTTTTGGTGCATGTACAATCATGTGCAAAAGTCAAACATGATTGTCAAAATGGGCAAGTGTGGGTGTAAATATAACTACTGAATTACCATTCATTTACCATTCACAAGCATACCATTTACCATCAAAAGATCGGGGTACATACACAACTAAAACTAACAAACCAACAAACAAACAAACTAATTGCCAAAAAATGGCCAGACACCTTCATCAAAAGAAACATCCTCCAACAACGACGACACAAACCCATTCGCATCACCGGCATCATCCACAGGCGGTGGCAGGCCCTGAGTAGGCGGCAGCAGGCTCTGGGGAGGCGGCATCACACTCTGGTAGTCCTGGTACTCCGGCTGATCAAACGTTGTAAGATATGCCGAGGTGATGGTGGGGTTCATGGGGTTTTTTCTTTTTCTGTTTTTCCGGCTTCCACCTCCAACAGGGATGTCCCGGAGCACGCCGCCATGGGTCCAGTGTCTGCGGCAGCTACGGCAAAAGTGACGCGGCTGCGATGTGTTGTAGTTGTTGTAGTAGCAGAACTTTGTGTCTTCTGAATGACAACGTGGACATTGGAGTTGTTGTGGGGGATGTGTCACAGTTGTTGTGGTCACAAACGATGACGTTTGTTGGTGTGCGTTGGTGCTGGTGGTGGTCGTTGTCGTTATGGTGGTTGTTATCATGGTTGTGTTTTCTGACATTTGAGTTGATTGCATTCTTGTTGTGATTCTGCTACGGTCAATGCGAGTCGTGGTGGAGAAGATATGGGTTGTAGGGGGGTTTATGGGGGTAGATGTTTGAAAATAACTTTGCAAATTTAGCCATTGAGGTCTAATCACATTGATACCAAGCACAGAGGTGATTATGGCGGCAAAATTTAATAAGTATGAACAGTGAAATGACGATACTACCCTCAAATACGTGGCACTTAACGCTGAAATTAACAGAAAATGGCTCTCAGTGGCGATTTTGCGAAAATGTGGAACGTGGATGGCTTTTTTGCGCTACTTTTTGTCTCGGTCTCATTTTTGCAATTTCTTGGAACGTGAAGGACCATTTTTGCACTTTACCCTTTATAAAAAAAGATAAACAAGCATCTGCTTTTACCGTACTAAATATGTACGTGCGTACACAAGTTACCCAATCTCAATCTAACTTTTATTACAGTAATATTAAAGTAACTTCAAAAAATTACGTATTAAAAATGATTAAAAAAAATAAGTATAAGATTATGAGAAAAGTTCATTTCTGAACTAAGTTTTTGTTACATACTGAGGGATAAATCCTCACCATTCATCTAGTTTGATCTAATAGTGGGGATTAACCTAAGATTTAAAAGAGCAACCTAAGTCTATGTTTTTTTCTTGTCTTTTTCTCTTTCTTTTTATTCACTTTTTTTTTCTTTTTTTTTTTTTTTGTCTTTTTTAGCCCTTCACGTGGCCTTTTTTGTCTTTTTTGTTTTCTAGTCAAGGTTTGCTTTTTTTTTTTTTTCTTTTCTTTTTCTTTTTTCTTGGTCACTCCTTTTCTATTCACGTTGTTTTTTTTCCTTTTTTCAAGCTTTTTTTAAATAAACATTTTTTAATTCACTTTTTTTCTTTTTTCTTTTTAAAAAAAAAAATCACGTTTTTTTTAATTCACGTGATTTTTTTTTAAATTCACGTTTTTTATTTTAATTCAAGTTTTTTTTACTTTCTTACGTTTTCGTCCGTTTTCATACGTTTATACACATTTTCGTCCGTTTTCAGACGTTTTAATTCGTTTTCGTACGTTTTCATACGTTTATACACGTTTTCGTCCATTTTCAGATGTTTTAATTCGTTTTTATCCGTTTTCGTCCATTTTTCATCCGTTTTTAAACATGTTTTTACGCTTTCATGTGTTTTTGTCCGTTTCATACTTATTCATCCGTTTTCTTGCGTCTTCTTGCGTTTTCGTCCATTTTCATCCGTTTTCTTTCGTTTTCGTCCTATTTTTCATACGTTTTCTTCCTTTTTCATACGTGTTTTTATGCTTTCATATATTTTCTTCCGTTTTCATACATATTCTTCCATTTTCTTATATTCACGTCGTTTTCATTCATTTTTTTCCGTTTTTCAATATCTTTGGCCATTCTCAGACGTTTTCATACGTTTCGGAATATCACAAGTGATATTTTGTGATATTCAGAATATCACCCCAGTGATATACTAAATATCACAAGTGAAATTTGGAATATCACAAGTGATTATCTAAATATCACATGTCATATTTTGTGATTTTCTGAATATCACAAGTGATATATTGAGTACCACAATTGATACTCTGTGTTTTTGGCCATTCTCAGATGTTTTCATACGTTTCAGAATATCACAAGTGATATTCTGTGATATTCAGAATATCACTTGTGATATTCACAAGTGATAGATATTCAGAAAATCACAAGTGATATTCAGAATATTATTAGTGATATTCAAAAAATCATAAGTGATATTCTGAATATCAATTGTGATATTCAAAAACGTATGAAAGTGAAAAAAACGTGGATTAAAAAAACCGTGAAAATCACTTGTAATATTCTGAATATCACTTGTAATTTTCTGAATATCACTTGTGATATTCAGAATATCACTTGAGATTTTCATGTTACAAAACATTAGTTGAAAATCACTTGTGATATTTAGAATATCACTTGTAATATTCAGAATATCACTTGTGATATTCTAAATATCACAAGTGATATTCAAAATATCACAAGTGATATTCAATTAATGCATTGTAACATTAAAATCACAGGTGATATTTAGAATATCGCAAATGATATTGATGAGGCAAAAAATGAACCACTTTTATTGGGTCATTTAAGCCCAGAATTGAATTTATTTGATCAAATATTGCCCTAAATCGTTCCTTTTGTGATTTTAGGTACTTTGGGAATGATATTCTGGAAAAGGAAGCATTTTGGACGTTTTTGGAGCATAAAAGTGAAGAAAACGGCAAAGACTTAATTTTCCATGCTGAGAACAGTACCTGACGGCGTCAAGAGGAAAATTATGACGGCGTCAGGAGTAAAATCCGTGACGGTCCAGTGGAAACCTGAAGGCGTCAGAAGTAGGGCGTCAAGAGTTATTTTGGTGACGGCCTGAAGATGGATTACACATGACGGCATTAGACCCAGATCTAGGCAGTCCGAGAAACTATTTGGCGGCGAGATGACGGCGTCAGAAATTTGTTCTTGACGCCGTCACCTCCTAAAATCTATAAATACTTTTCTATTTTTCATTCATTAGTGGAGGAACTTGTGTGGAGAATACTAGGGCCGAACCTTATAAACCCTAGGTCGTATTTTACAGTATATTCAAGGGTTTTTACCCTTTGAATCCTTTCATGTTCAATTAAGATAAGTCTTCTTTCAATTCATTCAATATGTCTATGTGTTGTTTGAATATATCTTATGCTTGTCTTGATTTCAACATGCTAGGCTAGATCTATCATGTGTTTGCTTAAATGTAATGAAACCTAGATGTTAATTATAGGTTGATTGCTTGTTCATAGTTGTATTGGATGAATGATTTCAATGTTAGGCTTAAGAAAACTGGCAGATCTCCATTGTGTAACATGCTTGAACGTCTTAAGAAATATGAACCGATGTGTACTAGGTTTTATTGGTTGTATTTAATGCATGAGCAAATTCTAGTGATCCCATGTTAGGAGCTTCTTAGCCGGCTCGACATAGGAGTGAAGTAGGCGCTTATAGGATTGAGGAAGTAAGTACGCCACCCCATGAATGGTATTAAGGAATACAACCCATCATCCACGCAACTGTAACAAGTAATTAACCTGTAAAAGATATCTAGGGAGTAGTGAAATCTAAGTAAACACAATTCTCCCATATATTGCTCACACCACTAGTATAATTTAGTTTATTTTCATTTTTAGTATTTTATTTTGATTGCATCTTAGTTATTGGGTTAGTTGACTAGTGATTGAGCCTGAACCGTCAACCTAAATTGACCAAGGAATGGTCAACAAGGTCAAAGGCCTAGAGTCAATGCTCCGAGGAATACAGTGTTTTCCCGGGTCGTATGTCCCGACGAGGTGTGAATTGTAAACAAACGGTTATTTGATCGGGTGAATTTGGATGGAAAGGGGTTTTGAGTTTGATTGAACTAAGGAATTTACAAAGAGATAGCTTAAATAAGCTATATGAATAAGACGGGAAAGTTACAAAAACTAGAAACGTTTAAAACTTAAAAACGTGTACGTTACGTTTAAATAAAACGTAAACGTACGAGATAAAACGTAAAAACGGAAATCTGAAAACACCCAGGGGGTGAAAATGAACTTTTTTACAAATTAAAAGATAAAAGAAAATTTAAAATGAAAATAAAGTTATTAAAATGATTATTCTAATATTTAAATTCTATTTAATTAATTAAAACTATTTTAAACCTAATTTAATAATAAACTAAAAAGATAAAAAGTTACAAAATAAACTAAAAACTTACAAAAATATTTTCTAAACCTTAAAAAGAACTTGAAGAAATTATAAAAAAATAAAAATAAATATTTTTGTCTTTTTATGATTTTTCTATTAATTAATTACTAATTAATTACTAATTACTAATTAAACTATTTTAAATTAAGAAAATTACTAAATGAACAGTAAAAATTCTAATAAAATTTCTAAAATTACTTTATAACATATAAAAGCTATAAAAAATATAAAAACTTGATTTTACTTAATAAAAACTAATTATGCTATTTTAAACTAATTATTATTTAATAATTAATAAACTAAGATTAATTCTAATTAATACTAAATTAAAAGATAAAAATCTGAAAAAATTATTATAACTACTTTAATATATGAGGAATTTAATAAAAATATAAAAAAACTAAGTACTTAACAAAAATTTAAAAATGAAAATTGAAATTAAATTACATTAAATAGAAACTATCACTTAATTTTAAATTTGTTTTTCTTGATTTTTCTTTTACAAACCTATTTTATACTTAAAAACAATAAACTTTTGTAAAAACAAACTTTTTGGAAACTTAAAAATAAGCTGGAATAAGCCAAAAGTCAAGACAGTTGACTTTTGTTGACCCAAATGGCAAAATAAGCTAAATGACCACAAGTGGGACCCACAATAGCTAAATCTGGTTCCAATAAGATAATAAGACAATAATAAGCTAGAAAAAGTACAATGGTACCTCAGAATAAGCAATAAGACAGCAAAATAAGCACTTGGAATTTGATGTAACTCAGAATATGGGACAACTTTGGTGGTCTGAATTAGGTGGGGCCCAGGGGGTTCAAGATCAAACCCAAGGTCAAAAGATGATCCCTACTAGGAGGGGGGTTGCTAGGAACCAAGGTGGGACCATGGGACTCCCTGAAATGGGTGGAAACCACCACCAAAGTGGTGGTGGTGGTGATGAGCTGCTGATGCAGGGGAGTGATGCCCCCTGCAAGTGTTTTCCAAGGGCAATTTTGTCCAAAAAGAAAATTCTTAAAAATACAAAAACTGTGGAAATCTAAAGTTGAGATGGTAGAGAACCAATAGAAACAAGTTTTAAGCTCAGAGAGCAAACACAAAAATAATTAAAATTACTTGAAGTTTAGGAAAAATCTGAGACTAGGTAAATTTGACTTTTTCTAAAAACTAATTACTTTGACTTTCTTGAGCTTTGGGTGATCAAATCTGACTTGAATGGATATATTAGGTTAAATGAAAACTAAATATGGATAAAACTACAAGTTTTGAACAAAGTGGGTGAGTTTGGGTTGTCCACTGACCCACAGTGGACTGTGAGGGGTAATGGGGTTGTGATTTTGACTTTGGCCTGATAAGATGCAAGTTTTGTGGTTTGCACAGCTCAGCTATACCCTAAGAAACTTATTTGCACAAAGAAATCAAGGAATCAACAACAAACACTCAGCAAAGTTGCTGATCCAAACACTACTTTTGAAGCTGAAAATGGGAATTAAAGAAGCAATCTCACATTCTAAACATTAGAACTTGAACAATTAGCATATACTGACATTAATTAAACCTAAGTTAACTAAATCAAGCACAAGTAAAGTATACAATTATTAAATACCAAAAATTTGAAAATAGCTTACAGTAGCAGTGGACTGAGGTAAAGATCAATAGCACCAAACCACAAACCTATTCACTCACCATGAGTACTAAACCAGGGAAATCACAAATCCACCATGCAACCTTGCTTCTATCTTTTCTTCAACTGATTTTTATTTTATGACTATTTATTTGTATATTTTTTTTTTTTTTTTTTTTTTTTTTAGTAAACTATAAATGAGACTGAGTAAAAAGCTGTGGAAACTTAAAGGTGCTCACAAATGAGCTTACTGAAGCTTAATGGAACAAGTTCAACAACATTAAACAAAATTTAAGCAAATGTGTCAAATTCACTTAAAATTGCCAAAATGAATTTTCAAAAGCAAACTTAAATTAAAACATTGGAATAGGTTTAGATTACAGAGATACTTAAAATTACATAAAAGAAACAAAGCTTACAACTACAAATGATAAAAGCTACACTAATACGACATAGATAAAAACTAAACTAACTATCTAACACTTCATTCTTCATTTTTCTTTTCTTTTATACACCCTGGAGTGATGCCTTGACTTTCCCACACCTCTTTGGACCATTGGATGGCTTGGAATGATCTCAATCGTTCAAACTTGTTTTGGCGGGAAAATAGGTATGGGCAGTTGTGGTGGGTTTGGTGGGCATTAAATGAGGAGGGGGGAAGGTGAGGGTGTAGGTAAGTTTATTAATGAGGGATGGTGAGTTGGTGAGTGATTGGAGAGGAGGGGGGAGCATGAGCCTGAGAATTAGGGGGTGTTAATGGTGGTGAACAGTGGTCGGGGGGTGAGGTTAGGGGTGAGTTTGACTGGGGTCAACGCCCAGTGTGAGTTATCTGTTTAGGGGATGGGCTGGATTTTTGGTGGGCTGGGGTAGCATGGACTGGGTCAAATTCATGGATTGGGTAAAAAGGGTGGGTCAGTTTTTGGTGGTAAGGGTGTGTTGGTTTATTTAATTTTAAGGGTCCATTTGGTTTAAGTAACTAAAACACAAGGACCAAAATTGTAAATTATAAAAACCAAGGGACTGAAAATGTAAAATTCCCAAAGTTCTCATAAGTACCAAAATTACCAATCACCAATATTTCCAAAACTATTTTTGCTATTTTCATTTTTCAAATATTTCCCGGGGACTAAATATGTCAATTTTCAAAATCCGGGGACTGAACTTGCAATTTTCACCAATCTTTTATTCCAAGGATTATTTTTGACACGTTTTGATTTTCCAGGGATAAAAATTGATTTTCCTTTCAAAAATATCCCACCAGGGACCAAATCTGTCAAAATCTGTAACTTCAGGGGCTAAACTGTAAATTTCCAAAACTTTTCCAATTTTTCACCAAAGGACTAAATATGACAACTTATGATTTCAAAAGGACCTTTGGTGATAATTTTCTATATTTTGAATATCCAGGGACTAGATTTGTAATTTTATGAAAGTTGGGGGACTGAAACTGCCAATTTTGCAAACTTTGTGCGTTTTTCATCTGTTTTTGCTCATTTTGCATCTAAAACATATAAAACACAATTATGAAATATTTTCAGTATTTTGATGCATTACTGAGTGTTTTTGTATGTTTTGCAGTTCAGATTAGACCAAAAATGATGAGTGTTTGAACACTCATCAATCCCCCACACTAAACTATTGCTAGTCCCTAGCAATACTGTTTTGAAAACTTGATGGATTTGAAAAACTCTTTACCAAAAGCCATCACTTCTGGAGTAGCCAGGTGTAAGAACTGTGGCACACCTGATAACCGTGTGATTTTGAGCAAACCACCAGCTGTCAACGGATTTGAGTAGTCTTTACCAGAAGCCGTTTGCTTCTGGACTAGCCAGCTCTTGATGGAATAGTCAACATCTTGGTGAGCTGATTACCAATTATGGATTTTCCACGGCCTTTACCACAAGCCATAATCTTGCGGGCTAGCCAACTCATTTGTTTTCGGGGAGTTGATGAACCATACAATTTTGGGCAAATTGCCAGCCGTCAACGGATTTGAGATGTCTTTACCAAGAGCCGTTTGCTCCTGGACTAGCCAATCCCTTTTGTCGCTTAGACAAGGCGGACTGATTACCACAAAAATTTTGAAGCACCAGTGAAAAATTTTTGAAAATTTTGAAATTTTGGCAAAAACGGGGGTATTATATAGTAAAATGTGATAAAATTCGCTAAAATAGCGAATACCCCCCCACACTAAGCATGAATATTGTCCTCAATATTCAAAATCCCGGCTATTATGCTGACATTTTGAACGTAAAAGGGCAACATTACAAGCTAAGCGTGGAAAACACCATTTTGTATTTTCACTCTTGTAACCATAGCATGGGGGACTCCCCCACACTTAGGGTGAAAACCCTATAAGCAGGCTATTGTTTTTGTTTACCGAGTCGCTAGCTTGACTCGACCCCGAATTCATTTGTCCTTGGGGAAGCATGATGTGGAAGAAGCAATCTCAATCGGACTTTCATTCAAAATGTTTGGATAAACATATGAAGCACGTGAAAGTTCCACACCGATGAGATAAGTATCCGGCTCAAGATAATGATACATGAAAATGCCGGGATCAAAGATAGTGTCTTCAGTCCCGAAGGAGTGAAGAACAGGAGATGTCACCCCGTAGGTGAAGAACAGGAAGAAAACCATGATGAAAATCTTTATAAGATTTTCTTCCTCGAGATCAGGCTCCGTAGCCTGAGTTTGGATTTCAAAGGGTAAGCTCGTAAACAACCCGGGAGGGTGGGTGGGAATTTGCAAATCCTCAAGATTGAGTGCATCTCCCCCCGGGCTATCAAACTGATGAGCGAGTTCACCGGAGAACTCCTCATGAAGAGAATCATTCACAAGATGTGAATCTGGAAACTCATGTTCCGGAATAGACTCACAATCCTCGTTCTGAATATCAAATAGTGGATTATTAGAAATCGAAGTGAATTCAAAGTCGAATTCAAATAGAGGATTGGTGAGAGTGGTATCGAATGTTTCGGGAACAAAGTGAATATTATTCTCTGTTGGACTGCTGGGATCAGAAGTGAGTGACGGATCATGATATAGGAGACTTTCAATTTCTCCCAGATCGGCTTCGAAGTCAAGGAGACCATCATCACTTTCCAATGAAAGTGGATCGATGTGAGCAAGTTCATTAGCGAACTCCTCAAGAAGATGATCAGCATCAGTTTGTGGAACTGATGCCTCAACATACTCGATGTCTCCATAAGATATACAATCATCGCTATAATCTGAGAAAGTCTCAAATTGATCTTTAGGACACTCAATAGGGGAAGGAATATCACACATATCATCCAAAGTTCCCTGTGACTCTCTCGGGATTGGGACAAGGATCTCAACACTAGACTTTATTAATTCGTCCGATTCCTTATTAGGAATAGTGCTAAGATGCTCATCCCCCATGTTCAGAGAGTGAGTGTGAACTTCGGGTGTGATAACAATAGACTGAGGGAGATAAGAAAGACTAGCACACATAGATTCTATATTTTTCATGTGTTCTTCAGCTAGCAATTCTTGCATACTCTTTTCTCCCTGATTTCCCGAGGAAGGAATCACAACAAATGAACTTGATGAACCCTCACAAAATTGAGAAATATCAAGGGTAACATCATCATCATCATCGTCGAGAAGAGCAGCATTGCGAAATATAGCACGTGTTTTAGCTGCTTGTTCTAAGACAAGTAATTCCTCCATACTCAATTCGTTTTTAGGCTCTCGTTCTTCAGCAAGTAATTCTGCCATAGATTTCTCACGAGAGTCTCGAAACGGTGTAGTAGCCAACTCCTCCTTAAGTTCTTTTAAAATATCAAGAGCCTTTAGTAAAAGGTCTTGCTCGGTTTCTTGAGGAGTTGCTTGGGACATCTGGTATTGTGGAGGTGGGTCTGAATACGAATAGTCATAATTGTTGCAAGGAAACGGATTCCCTGTTTGACAATCAGAGCTAGTGTGTGGACCTCCACAATACTCACAACAGTAAAACTGATGTGGCTGTGAGTCGTATGTGCTTGTGTCATAATTGTTATCAGGAAACTGCTCATAGACAAGCGTGCTTCCTGATTGACAATCAGAACTGTAGTGCGAACCACCACAGTACTCACAACAGTAAAACTGCTGAGACTGATGGTGTGGTAGCTGGTGGAATGAATCAGTGGTGTCATGGTAAGAATATGGATCTTGGTTATAGACAGACCCGTTTCCTGACTCTACCATGCCACAACCGGGGAAATTACCACCATTATGAGAACTACCACACCACTGGCAAACCAGAAAGTGTGGATGAGACATAGAAAGAATCAAATGTGTATAGAGGGTGAGGAAATGAGAATCAAAGGGGTAAGAGGGTAAAGGTGAGTATTTTTGGGTTTTTGGGTAAACATTTTGTACAAAGGATAAAGAAAATCTTTTTGTGTTTTTGTTTTTATGAAAATATGAACAAGGATGGATAAATGTACAATGGAACGAATTCCAAAGACACTAATCAGAAAAACCGTTTAGAATAGCGCGCACACCTCCCCGGCAGCGGCGCCAAAAGTTGATTGAGGCAAAAGCAGTCAACTAAATTCAACCACGGATATGGTCAAACAAGTCAAACTCCTAAGGCTCAAATCCAAATACACTAATCAGAAAAACCGTTTAGAATAGCGCGCACACCTCCCCGGCAGCGGTGCCAAATTTTGATTGAGCCTGAACCGTCAACCTAAATTGACCAAGGAATGGTCAACAAGGTCAAAGGCCTAGAGTCAATGCTCCGAGGAATACAGTGTTTTCCCGGGTCGTATGTCCCGACGAGGTGTGAATTGTAAACAAACGGTTATTTGATCGGGTGAATTTGGATGGAAAGGGGTTTTGAGTTTGATTGAACTAAGGAATTTACAAAGAGATAGCTTAAATAAGCTATATGAATAAGACGGGAAAGTTACAAAAACTAGAAACGTTTAAAACTTAAAAACGTAAACGTACGAGATAAAACGTAAAAACGGAAATCTGAAAACACCCAGGGGGTGAAAATGAACTTTTTTACAAATTAAAAGATAAAAGAAAATTTAAAATGAAAATAAAGTTATTAAAATGATTATTCTAATATTTAAATTCTATTTAATTAATTAAAACTATTTTAAACCTAATTTAATAATAAACTAAAAAGATAAAAAGTTACAAAATAAACTAAAAACTTACAAAAATATTTTCTAAACCTTAAAAAGAACTTGAAGAAAGTATAAAAAAATAAAAATAAATATTTTTGTCTTTTTATGATTTTTCTATTAATTAATTACTAATTAATTACTAATTACTAATTAAACTATTTTAAATTAAGAAAATTACTAAATGAACAGTAAAAATTCTAATAAAATTTCTAAAATTACTTTATAACATATAAAAGCTATAAAAAATATAAAAACTTGATTTTACTTAATAAAAACTAATTATGCTATTTTAAACTAATTATTATTTAATAATTAATAAACTAAGATTAATTCTAATTAATACTAAATTAAAAGATAAAAATCTGAAAAAATTATTATAACTACTTTAATATATGAGGAATTTAATAAAAATATAAAAAAACTAAGTACTTAACAAAAATTTAAAAATGAAAATTGAAATTAAATTACATTAAATAGAAACTATCACTTAATTTTAAATTTGTTTTTCTTGATTTTTCTTTTACAAACCTATTTTATACTTAAAAACAATAAACTTTTGTAAAAACAAACTTTTTGGAAACTTAAAAATAAGCTGGAATAAGCCAAAAGTCAAGACAGTTGACTTTTGTTGACCCAAATGGCAAAATAAGCTAAATGACCACAAGTGGGACCCACAATAGCTAAATCTGGTTCCAATAAGATAATAAGACAATAATAAGCTAGAAAAAGTACAATGGTACCTCAGAATAAGCAATAAGACAGCAAAATAAGCACTTGGAATTTGATGTAACTCAGAATATGGGACAACTTTGGTGGTCTGAATTAGGTGGGGCCCAGGGGGTTCAAGATCAAACCCAAGGTCAAAAGATGATCCCTACTAGGAGGGGGGTTGCTAGGAACCAAGGTGGGACCATGGGACTCCCTGAAATGGGTGGAAACCACCACCAAAGTGGTGGTGGTGGTGATGAGCTGCTGATGCAGGGGAGTGATGCCCCCTGCAAGTGTTTTCCAAGGGCAATTTTGTCCAAAAAGAAAATTCTTAAAAATACAAAAACTGTGGAAATCTAAAGTTGAGATGGTAGAGAACCAATAGAAACAAGTTTTAAGCTCAGAGAGCAAACACAAAAATAATTAAAATTACTTGAAGTTTAGGAAAAATCTGAGACTAGGTAAATTTGACTTTTTCTAAAAACTAATTACTTTGACTTTCTTGAGCTTTGGGTGATCAAATCTGACTTGAATGGATATATTAGGTTAAATGAAAACTAAATATGGATAAAACTACAAGTTTTGAACAAAGTGGGTGAGTTTGGGTTGTCCACTGACCCACAGTGGACTGTGAGGGGTAATGGGGTTGTGATTTTGACTTTGGCCTGATAAGATGCAAGTTTTGTGGTTTGCACAGCTCAGCTATACCCTAAGAAACTTATTTGCACAAAGAAATCAAGGAATCAACAACAAACACTCAGCAAAGTTGCTGATCCAAACACTACTTTTGAAGCTGAAAATGGGAATTAAAGAAGCAATCTCACATTCTAAACATTAGAACTTGAACAATTAGCATATACTGACATTAATTAAACCTAAGTTAACTAAATCAAGCACAAGTAAAGTATACAATTATTAAATACCAAAAATTTGAAAATAGCTTACAGTAGCAGTGGACTGAGGTAAAGATCAATAGCACCAAACCACAAACCTATTCACTCACCATGAGTACTAAACCAGGGAAATCACAAATCCACCATGCAACCTTGCTTCTATCTTTTCTTCAACTGATTTTTATTTTATGACTATTTATTTGTATATTTTTTTTTTTTTTTTTTTTTTTTAGTAAACTATAAATGAGACTGAGTAAAAAGCTATGGAAACTTAAAGGTGCTCACAAATGAGCTTACTGAAGCTTAATGGAACAAGTTCAACAACATTAAACAAAATTTAAGCAAATGTGTCAAATTCACTTAAAATTGCCAAAATGAATTTTCAAAAGCAAACTTAAATTAAAACATTGGAATAGGTTTAGATTACAGAGATACTTAAAATTACATAAAAGAAACAAAGCTTACAACTACAAATGATAAAAGCTACACTAATACGACATAGATAAAAACTAAACTAACTATCTAACACTTCATTCTTCATTTTTCTTTTCTTTTATACACCCTGGAGTGATGCCTTGACTTTCCCACACCTCTCTGGACCATTGGATGGCTTGGAATGATCTCAATCGTTCAAACTTGTTTTGGCGGGAAAATAGGTATGGGCAGTTGTGGTGGGTTTGGTGGGCATTAAATGAGGAGGGGGGAAGGTGAGGGTGTAGGTAAGTTTATTAATGAGGGATGGTGAGTTGGTGAGTGATTGGAGAGGAGGGGGGAGCATGAGCCTGAGAATTAGGGGGTGTTAATGGTGGTGAACAGTGGTCGGGGGGTGAGGTTAGGGGTGAGTTTGACTGGGGTCAACGCCCAGTGTGAGTTATCTGTTTAGGGGATGGGCTGGATTTTTGGTGGGCTGGGGTAGCATGGACTGGGTCAAATTCATGGATTGGGTAAAAAGGGTGGGTCAGTTTTTGGTGGTAAGGGTGTGTTGGTTTATTTAATTTTAAGGATCCATTTGGTTTAAGTAACTAAAACACAAGGACCAAAATTGTAAATTATAAAAACCAAGGGACTGAAAATGTAAAATTCCCAAAGTTCTCATAAGTACCAAAATTACCAATCACCAATATTTCCAAAACTATTTTTGCTATTTTCATTTTTCAAATATTTCCCGGGGACTAAATATGTCAATTTTCAAAATCCGGGGACTGAACTTGCAATTTTCACCAATCTTTTATTCCAAGGATTATTTTTGACACGTTTTGATTTTCCAGGGATAAAAATTGATTTTCCTTTCAAAAATATCCCACCAGGGACCAAATCTGTCAAAATCTGTAACTTCAGGGGCTAAACTGTAAATTTCCAAAACTTTTCCAATTTTTCACCAAAGGACTAAATATGACAACTTATGATTTCAAAAGGACCTTTGGTGATAATTTTCTATATTTTGAATATCCAGGGACTAGATTTGTAATTTTATGAAAGTTGGGGGACTGAAACTGCCAATTTTGCAAACTTTGTGCGTTTTTCATCTGTTTTTGCTCATTTTGCATCTAAAACATATAAAACACAATTATGAAATATTTTCAGTATTTTGATGCATTACTGAGTGTTTTTGTATGTTTTGCAGTTCAGATTAGACCAAAAATGATGAGTGTTTGAGCACTCATCAACTAGCAACTAATTTCGCAAACTCCTTCCAATACCCGAGATTTTAATTGCTTTCATAAAAATATAAAAATACAAAAAGAATCATCCCTCATCTCTAGACCTAGTCTTTAGGTTTTCTAATCCTAGCGACATTATTCCTAGCTGAACGATCAATCCCCCGGTACTTGTCATTATACTATACTACATCGATCAGGTACACTGCCTGGTGGGGGTTGTAAGCTTCTTGAGATCCCTTGAGAAGTAAAACCTGGTGCAATTCCCACGCATCAAAGTTTTTGGCGCCGCTGCCGGGGAATAGTTATTGTCTAGGTTAGGATTTCTTTTTATTAGGTCTACTTGCTAGATTCCTTTCTAGTAAGATTTTATTTTTATTTTTAGGTTTTCTTTAGTCTATCTTTTCTTTGTGTCTTTGTTCGTAAAAAACCTTTCCATTGACTCTTCCGTTCAGCATTATGGAGAGCGCGAATCCACCATACCGACCACAAAATTCACCCACTCCTAATGACATATTGATGTTTAAACAACATGAAGATGAACCAATCTATGATGCATGGGCTCGTTTTAAATATTTACTCCGAAAAGTCCCTCATCATAATTTCTATCTGTGGTCCCAAATTGTAATATTTTACCATCGTGTCGACCACTATACCAAAATGGACATTGACCATGCCGTAGATGGGGACCTTTGGGGAATAAGTGCTGATGAAGCATGGAAAACCATAGAGAATTGTGCCATACTTGCCAAAAAAATGGACAACCCAACAAATGTTGTTACGGATCAATTGATAGCAAGTTTGAGGGAACAAGCAAGAAGTTTGTTTGGGGATAAAACTATAGATGAGATAACTGGGCATACGGAGTGGTTTGATTTCACCATAGTACAAGCTGAGCACATTGGTAATCTTGATAAGATGGAGGATAGAGTTGAAAATCTAAGCCCACCAAGTACCCCACAAGTCCTACCATCATTGGAGGCATACACACCGCCCGTGACTTATTCAGATGAAGTAGAAGAGACTTTAGGAATCCCAATTGAGGTAGAACCTATGAACCAAACACAACTAGAGGATATAGGTTTGAATACTTATAATGATAGCCTTACTCTTAGTTATAGGGAAGTTCCTAGTTTTGATGAACCGGAGCCTCAACCAAAACCTTTACCTAATCTTCCATTCTTGGATGAAAATTTAGGAATTGAAATAGGTCCCGATCCACCCATCAAACAATGTAGTCCGGGTAGTCTTAGGATAAAGGTGGTAGACTTTAAGCCATGTAGAGAGGAAGCCAATATAGGTGTGGAACATAACCTTACATGCTTACATCACCCATTCATGATTGATCACAAGACACATTATGGGTTTAAACCGGGTTTATTAGGTCAAGATGGATCCACAACTAGTAATCTCTTGAAGTTGATTGAAAATGATCCCTTTCTAGGAGAAAATCCTAATCCACCCATTAACCCGATTGAATTAGGTAAGGTTATGATGATAGGAGCACACATCTTTGAGCATATAATCCATCCACCACTTTTTTCCTCACGTGGCATATTTCCATCCTAAGGGTGTGTATCGCTACTTCCACCCGCACTTAATCCTAAGTGTAGGAAAAACCTCCCCTATTTCCATTAAATAAGGGTAGAGTCAGGCTCGTGACTCGAACAAAAACAAGCGCTTCTTGGGAGGAAACCCATGTTTTGTGTGTTTTTATTTGTGTGATTTTTAATTGTTTGATTTTTATTTATTTCCATATGCATGTTTTATTTTTATTGTCAGTATATCATGTTTCAAATAAAATTGTGAAAATGCTTTATTTTGTTTTTAACTTCGTCTTAATTACATATAAAGGTATTTTGCAAAAGATAAGTGTAAGGGAGATCCAAATTTGTTTATAAGAACTAAATTGAGCATGAACCACGACAATATTAAATGAACATGTGTATTAGTAATTGTTTGAGTCAAATGCTTGTATCGAGTCATAATGATGTTTTGCAGGATTTTCCAGGAAGTAGGACGAAGTTTTTTCAGAAATTTTCCGGAAACTTAACATAAGAATTTCTGCAGATCACTTCTGACGGCGTCACGAGTTTACTCTTGACGGCGTCACGTGTAAAATTCTGGAAATTTTACCAGTTTTGTTTTTCTAACGGAGTCTTAAGGTTTTTGTTGAATCATTAGTTTTATAATCTCCAGGAAATCTGCAAACATCATTCCACAAGCATTATATCTTATTTTGTTTTCTAGTATTTATTATCATTTATAGATTGCCGCCGATTTTATGTGAGGTTGCTTTGTCTGTTTTCTCAGGTTTTACAGGTTATGTATGACAAGAAGATTATTTACATTCTGGAAGGAAAGCTTTGATTGTTCATTTTCTTGGAGGAAGATCTAACCTGGCCACCTTATTATCCATACCGAGCGAATCAGGGGAGTATTTGATTTCATTCGTTTTACTTATTTCACTTTTACATTATTTACTTGAACATTGGGGACAATGTTCATCCTAAGTGTAAGGGGAGGGTAAAATGATGATACCTTACAGATACACTTTCGCTTGAGTTTGTTTGTTTGATAGTAAATGTGTAATAAAACTATGAGAAATACTTGTTAGTGTAGTTTTAGCGCCAAATTTAAATTTTTTTACAACATTTAGGAGTGAAACTTTAGCCATAGCAAGCGTCTCATGGATAGGAGATTGTATGACTAGCACAAAACCGTACCACTTAAAAAAAATTCACCCAAATATGTGAGGTTCGCCTTTAGATTTGATAGGAAAAGCATTTATCATTAGTGCTTATGTGTGTACCGGTAGCACTTAGATTCTAGAACTTGCGTTAGTGATGCATCCCAAGACCGCTAGTGAGACTACATTCGTGTAGCAGGATTTACTACATGATAAGAGGCATTAGGATCACCCTTGTGTTAAACCCGTATCATAATTACTTGACCATTTAAGTCATATTACTTGGCTAGTTAAGTCAATTAATTTTTCCCACACCCTTAACGTTGTACTCATTTTTAGTACACGAAACCCCTAGTACACCCCTCCGAGCCTATCTTTTCGTTTCTAACTTTAAGCATCTTACTTAAAGGAAGAATTTGTTACACCCCACTTAAATGTACAACCAAATCGCCTTAGCCTTCCGTGTATGCACTCATCTTTAGTGCATTATTGTTATTTGTTTAAACCCTTAGTTAATTATCTAATTGATTACATGGTTGCTAAGTCGAGTCATATCCTTGTACATATTGTTTTGGGACGATTGGGACTCATGGGTAAAGTACTAAATTTATGGAGTAATGGGGAAGAACATCATATATTACCCCCGTATGTGCGTTAATCTTAAAAGTACTCCAAGTGTTTTAATTTTCTTAATTCGAGTCATTAGAATAGTTAATTGTAAAGTATGTAAAAATTCAAGTGTAAGGGGAATTTTCATTCCCTATGATGTATTATTTTGGATGGTAGGGTAAAAGTGTATGCAAAAAAAAAAAAAAAAAAAAAAAAAAAAAAAAAAAAAAAAAAAAAAAACATACGGACTACCATCCCGTTTCATTCTATGTTTCTTTTAAGTTTTTGTTATTTTTCATTTATTAGCTTAAGTCGAGTCTAGTCTTGGCTTAGCAACGCCATATTGTACATGTAATTAACCAAGATTGTTAACTCGCCACCAGTAAAGACTGCCTATATCCAACAAAACCGTGTATTCCATATCCCTACACCTAACGTTACAACCCTTTAAAAGACCTCTTTGATAGTTTATCCTAGGTGCTTACGCCATGTGGTGGAGGTTTGATCCTTTCCCAAGCCAATGGTAATCTATTTTGTTATGACAGGTAGTGAGAGATGTTTTCCATTTCCATAATGTGATATATACTTTATTACACCCGAGAGATGTGAGTATCTAAACACTATTTGTGAGGTGCTAGTATATGACCTCCGTGCTTGTCTTTGCTCTTTAGTGGAACGATTATTTGTTGTAATTACTTTTATATTAGTGTTAAATGACCTCTAACTTGTATTTTGACTAGAATAAAAGCGCATTTGCTTGAGGACAAGCAAATCTCAAGTGTAAGGGTATATGATGAGGCGAAAAATGAACCACTTTTAGGGGGTCATTTAAGCCCGGATTTAAATTTATTTGATCAAATATTGCCCTAAATCGTTCCTTTTGTGATTTTAGGTACTTTGGGAATCAATTCTGGAAAAGGAAGCATTTTGGACGTTTTTGGAGCATAAAAGTGAAGAAAACGGCAAAGACTTAATTTTCCATGCTGAGAACAGTACCTGACTGTGTCAAGAGGAAAATTATGACGGCGTCAGGAGTAAAATCCGTGACGGTCCAGTGGAAACCTAAAGGCGTCAGAAGTAGGGCGTCAAGAGTTATTTTAGTGACGGCCTGAAGATGGATTACGCATGACGGCGTCAGACCCAGATCTAGGCAGTCCGAGAAACTATTTGGCGGCGAGATGACGGCCTCAGAAAATTGTTCTTGATGCCGTCACCTCCTAAAATCTATAAATACTTTTCTATTTTTCATTCATTAGTGGAGGAACTTGTGTGGAGAATACTATGGTCGAACCTTATAAACCCTAGGTCGTATTTAACAGTATATTCAAGTGTTTTTACCCCTTGAATCCTTTCATGTTCAATTAAGATAAGTCTTCTTTCAATTCATTTAATATGTCTGTGTGTTGTTTGAATATATCTTATGCTTGTCTTGATTTCAATATGCTAGGCTAGATCTATCATGTGTTTGCTTAGATGTAATGAAACCTAGATGTTAATTATAGGTTGATTGCTTGTTTATAGTTGTATTGGATGAATGATTTCAATGGTAGGCTTAAGAAAACTGGCAGATCTCCATTGTGTAACATGCTTGAACGTCTTAATAAACATGAACCGATGTGTACTAGGTTTTATTGGTTGTATTTAATGCATGAGCAAATTCTAGTGATCCCATGTTAGGAGCTTCTTAGCCGGCTCGACATAGGAGTGAAGTAGGCGCTTATAGGATTGGGGAAGTAAGTACGCCACCCCATGAATGGTATTAAGGAATACAACCCGTCATCCACGCAACTGTAACAAGTAATTAACCTGTAAAAGATATCTAGGGAGTAGTGAAATCTAAGTAAACACAATTCTCCCATATATTGCTCACACCACTAGTATAATTTAGTTTATTTTCATTTTTAGTATTTTATTTTGATTGCATCTTAGTTATTGGGTTAGTTGACTAGCAACTAATTCCGCCAACTCCTTCCAATACCCGAGATTTTAATTGCTTTCATAAAAATATAAAAATACAAAAAGAATCATCCCTCATCTCTAGACCTAGTCTTTAGGTTTTCTAATCCTAACGACACTATTCCTAGCTGAACGATCAATCCCCCGGTACTTGTCATTATACTATACTACATCGATCAGGTACACTGCCTGGTGGGGGTTGTAAGCTTCTTGAGATCCCTTGAGAAGTAAAACCTGGTGCAATTCCCACGCATCAGATATTTAGAAAATTACAAGTGATGTTCATGTTACAAAACATTAGTTGAAAATCACTTGTAATATTTAGAATATCACTTGTGATTTTTATGTTATAAATCATTAGTTGAAAATCACTTGTGATATTTAGAATATCACAAGTGATTTTCTGAATATCACAAGTGATTTTCTCAATATCACTTGTGATTTTCTGAATATCACAAGTGATTTTCATGTTACAAAACATTAGTTGAAAATCACTTGTGATATTCAGAATATCACTTTTGATATTATGAGTATCAAAGAATAATACTTTCGATATTCAGAAACGTATGAAAACATCTAAAAATGGCCGAAAACATTTAGAAATGGACGAAAACATATGAAAATAGATGAAAACGTAAGAAAACAGACGAATACGTACGAAAACGGACGAAAATGTTTGAAAACGGACAATGATGTATAAAAATGGACGAAAACGTCTGAAAACGGACGAAAACATCCGAAAACAGACGAAAACATATGAAAACGTATGTAAACGGACAAAAAAGTATAAAAAAGGATAGAAACATATAAAAACGGACAAAATCATATAAAACGGACGAAAACGTATGAAAACGGACAAAGACGTATAAAACAGACGAAAACGTATAAAAGGAGACGAAACTGTCTGAAAACAGTCGAAAACGTAAAAAAACGGACGAAAACGTATGAAAACGGACAAAAAGGCCTGAAAACATACGAAAATGTATGAAAATGAACGAAAACGTATAAAAACGGTCAAAAACGTATAAAAACATATGAAAACGGATGAAAACGTATATAAACGTACGAAAATGGACGAAAATGTATAAAAACGGACAAAAACGTTTGAAAACAGACGAAAACATAAAAAAACGGACGAAAACGTATAAAAATGGACGAAAACGTATTAAAATGGACGAAACGTATGAAAACGGGTGAAAACGTAAGAAAACAGACGAAAACGTATGAAAACGAGCGAAAACGTAAGAAAACAGACGAAAACGGACGAAAATGTATGAAAACGAACGAAAACGAAAGTAAACTAACGAAAACGTAAAAAACCGACGAATATGTATGAAAAACGAAAAAAAAAGAAAAAAAAAACGCAAATTAAAAAAAAAGAAAAAGAAAAGAAAAGAAAAAAGGAAAAAAATGAATAAATAAGATAGACAAAAATGACAAGAAAAAAACATGAACTTAGGTTGTCTTATTAAATCTTAGGTTAATCCCCACTATTAGATCAAACTAAATAGATGGTGGGGATTTGTCCCTCAGTTTATAACAAAAACTTAGTTTATAAAATAACTCACCTCATAATATTATTGACTAAAAAAGTATAGGTTTGAATGATTACTATTTACGTTCCTATCGAATGAAAATTGTCTCACTGTTCTTTTGTGTTTAATGTTTAACTAAAAAACAAAACGATATAACCGACGTAATCACAAAATAATAAAGTTATCGTGTAAGTGTTATCTATTGCCATAGTTTCACGTCATTACATTATTCCTATGTACTAACCATTGGGCTTTGTTGGAACAGTGCTCCTCCATTTTGCTACTACCACACTCTGTGGTACAAACATATTAGCATACATTACTGTCCAAACTTGCTCCCACCCCACTTTTTTGATGCAGCTACAGGGAGTTTAGAGGAGATGAACAGTGTTAACAATAGTGATTTGCTTCCTTCAACCCTACTATCCTCACACCATTAGTTTAGCTTTAAACACACTCTCCCAAAGATATCCCAGAATCTTCGACCTTTCTTTGTCAAAACACACACACACACACACACACTAGCAGATCTATTCAGGAACAACACCAAACCAAGATTGACTTATTCCATTCCAAGATGGCAAAACAATAAAGTGAAACAAAGTCAAGGATGAAGAACCACCGATTCCATCAATCGAATCCACAATCATTCAACCGTTGGTTAGATCGTTTATTTTGAGGTTTAAAACCCTAATTTTGAGCTTCAATTCTTTGCCGCATAATTAAAGGTATTTTTTTTAAAGATTTTGGTTGTTGTTTATTTGTGTGTTTAAGATATTTTTGTTCACCTTTATGCGTTATTTGTTTCAATTGGGTTTTACGGTGAAATTAATAGTTTAGTTGTTTTGTTTAGGGGGTCTTTGGATTCGCTTATTTTCCCAGCTAAAGGCTTATGAGGTTTGTTTGTTGACCTTATGGCTGGGTTCCATTTTTTAGCTTATGCTATTTTATAGTAGTGATTATTTTACTATTTTGTAGGGAGGTCTTTGGATTGGCTTATTTGAAAGAAGCCTATTTGGACATTTTAATATACATATGGGAGCTCAGAAGATGTGGTATGATGTACTGAGAGATGTGGCCGTGCCGTTTGAGGATATGGTGAGAGTTTAGGCCTACTTTTGGGCTTACGGGTGTATTTAGTTTGGTTTGTATATCATACGACAGAAAAATACAGCTTATGAAGGGCTTTTACTACCGCCTCATTTGTCTACCTTTTTCGGAAACTCATTTGTCTTTCATTTATTGCAGCCATGAAGGGATTTTACTGCCGCCTCAAGATATACAGACATGAGCTTCATTTCTCGATGTTTATGTCGACCATTTGTTATAGTAGTTTGCAAAGTCATCATAACAAAGACGCGTCGTCTGATATTCTACCAAATAAAAGATGTCGCGTTTTGAATCATGTGGTTACTACAAAGATGTTTTTCATTTGGCTGTCCACTAGCACATATACTTCTAATACCAGGTTGCAAATATATTAACTTTTATATGTCTATATGCAATCCCAAACACCCCCTAAACCGTAATCTAATTTAGATGCAACTTCTAATTAATTGTTTTTTTAATTATTTGGATGGGTCAGTGCTGCTATTCCATTTGAGAAAGAAGGCAAATGCTGGCTTTCATAGGTGTCTTAAGTTGTCTGTGAGTGATGGTGTTCAACAAGTTTTTGGTATGGAATATCAGCCTATTAAAGACTCAGATGCTCTTCCTCCTGCACTCTAGGTTCGATATGAAACTTATCTGATGAATTATATTATTTTTTGAAGTTGAATGCTTAATGTTCAATAACTGCTCTGCTCATGATAGTGTAATTGCTTAAGTTGCTTTTTTGCAAACATATCCAATCTTTAAGAATTTGAGTAAAAGTTAGTTTCTTCATTAGTTGATTGTGTATTAGGATCCACGAAGTTATAATTTTCCCACTTGATGGATTGTGATTTTGGGTAAATGTATTTTTTACCAAACCATGTCAACCTAAAGCTGTGATCTGTTTGGAGACATAATGTAAATGCTTTTCGACGTGTTTGCTTACAGTTGAAGTATTTTCAAATATGACATGCTTGAAACACATTGAACGTTGAAACTGCGTGTCCCCTTCATGAGTGATTCCTGCAACTTATACTATTGCTCTTATTGTTAGTATTAAAACTCACAGGTTTTGTGATTCGTGGTTTTCGGTCTACTAAGTAACTCAGCTGAGAGTTTTTTCCAGGTTGTTTGACAAGATGTAGATGGAGTAAAAGAACAACGGATCAGAATTTCAAGATTCAGAACAACAAATGTAGGAACCCAGACCTTCAAATGGCATGTAAGCTTAAATTTTTTTAATTTCGAATATTGAATTGGGGGCTTCTTTAATTTTGTTAGTTTGTTTGATGAATTAAGTTGTTAAAATTTAAGTTAATTGTATGTGAATTTCTTAAGCTCATAAGCCTGTAAAAGTAAGCTTATAAGCTTATCAAACTCTCAATAAACTTAGTCCCGTTAAACATGAAAATAAGCTCTTAAACTGAAAAATAAGTCGAAAACTGGGTTTATGATATATAGGGTGAGTCCAATAAGTTCATAAGCGTATATACAAGCTTAAAAAAAACCCGGTAATAGTGCTTATTAGCCGAGTCAAATAATGTTGTTATATAGATGGTGTTTTATGGATTGTGTCATATAAAGTGATACGATTTATTTGCTTATTTTGTGGAAAAATATATAGTGTTTGACCCTTTATTTGCTTATTTTTGTCGCTGCAATTTGATTTCCAGGACACTGTTAGCCGGAATATCAGCTTCGATAGATTGTACGTTTTGCTATGGCACAAGGTTGCTACTGGGTTTTGGTAATACCTCAGGATACCAGGTAAGCACATATCATCTACGAAAGTTGTTTTCAGATTGTACATTTAAAAGTACTATTGTTGAAAACTCATAGGGAAATGAAGACATCAGGTATATGATTCATTATTCGCGTAACTCAATATCACGATTGCACATCACACTTTATCCCTTCTGTTTATAATTTAGTCGAGGTCATTAGTAAATCAAAGATAATAGTAACAAAATTTTAAGTACATAAACATAGGGCGTATACCTTTTTTTGTGCAAGTTCTTTCAATGAGATTATGAGATTAACAGTTACAATTAGAAATATATAGAATAATATTATAGGAAATGATACATCGAAGATGCCATGTGTGATGGCCTCATATTTTTAGGCTTTTGAGCTTATTATGACTTTACAGTTTACGAGGTGTTTGTCTAACTTATTTTAAGGCCTTATAACCTTATTGAAAATTTGATGAGCTCAATTTTTTGTGCACTTATGAGTTTATCCACTTGAACGTACGAGCTTATATAGTTCTTAAGCTCATGCCTTTTTGATTTTGTGAACCATCAGATGCCACTATATCATCTTGCTACCTTGACTTGGGTGACTATATTTGGGCATCTCAATATTGTAAGGTAGCAGCAACAAAGGAATCTCTAATCAGGGCTGGCCATTTTCGAATGCTGCAATTGGAAAAAATGGTTTGTTATGTACACTTACAATGCACCAGCAGACTCGGTTCATGCGTATGATATGCAGGAACGAATGGAAACTGAAGGTGTCAAAATTGAGATTTTGGTAAGTTTTTATTTAGCCCATTTGATAATCTGAAACAAATAAACTTATATGCCCAAAAAATAGTTTAAACAAGATTTGTGGTTTTTGATGTTTTGTAGGAAAAGGTTAGAGGGAATAATAATGAGGGATGGGAGCTAAATACATGGAGGTAAGTGGGTAACAGTAATAGTGTTTTTTAAAGTTATTTTCCCAAGTTCTAGCGGTCTATGGTGCTTTGTATGAGAAAGTGAGAATTCAGGCCGCGTTTATAAGGTGTTTGGCATTGCGTTTCTGGCTTTGGCTACCGTGACACTTAGTTATATTTTTTTTTATCATAGGGGATGTGTTCATGAGCTGTGTACAGGGTTGTGTCCAGGGTTGGCTCAGCGGGTGGGTTTATGTTCCCTTTAACGAAGAATCAAGGCTGTCTTAAACCAACCTATCGTTGTTGCCATTGAAGCTGGTAGTATGGAATTCCAGTTCTACATTTCAGTATTAATTTGCGCATATTACTCAATTCAAGGTGTTAGTCGATAAATGTCATGTGGATGCTGTTTATGAGGTTCAGGAGGAGGATAGCAATGATGAGATGTGGTTGGGTATGGGAGTAGGAAAAGGGAGAGGGAGCCATAATATGAAGATGACCCAACTAAGTATTTTAGGAAGTTTAAGCAAAAGTATTATCATATGGGCACTTTTCATGGGAATTCGTAAGGGCGTGTCATATTCAGGTATGTTTATTGTTGATCAACTCTTAATCTAATTTTTTTTACAGTCGATATATTAGGGTCAACCAACATTGTTATATCTGTTTTGGATGCAATAAAACAAGCTCATAGGTATATAAGTTCAAACAAACACCCTGTAAAAGTGTTTGTGTCACTTAAATCACTGCAACTTTTTTGCTTATTTGGGGTCGAATAGATGGTAATAAATAACCAGGGAACTGCTAATTTGATATGAAAGAGAATGGTTTTTATACATCTTATGCCTAGAACCTTTTGTAGAAAAGATTAAAGAGTATCCTCTTTTTTTTTTCTTTTTTTTTTTTTACAAAATAAGCAATCTAGACATTATATTTTGAACTGCTTATTTTATATTAGCTTATGATAGAAGGAGAACAAGTAATCCCAAACACCACCTTAATGTATTTTGTGTGCAACTAAAGTGAATATGCGAATCAGATGAGATTTGTTAATGTTTCTGGAATATCTATAATTGATTACGTTTTAAATTAATGAATTCTCAATTTAAGATTTACAGAGTATTTGACATGATAATTATCTGATTACAGTAAGCATAAAGTTGAGTCAACGAAACACAACTCAGAATAAAGGCTATCAAGTTCTATTAAGCAGAACAGAAAGTGCAGGTTGAGAGTGGGAATTCAGACTTTCAGGTCCTCTATTCAATGGTGCTTGGTTTTAAATTAGCCATGGTCATGATACCCGAGCGTTTAAGGGTGACCCCAGAGCCAAAGAGTGTATTTTACATGCATAAAGACTCGACATTGCACAAAACTTAAAGTGATTTGCCAGTTTTTTTGTGACTATACGGTTTTTATAATGTATTATTGTTTCGTATATGAAGGTGTTTGTAAAGCTCATACGGTAACTTCGGGCCTCTTTTTTTTTGCTTAACTTACGTATACAAACATCCCGCGGCAACGCGCGGGCTTAAAACCTAGCATTAACTAAATAAAGAGTTTTTAGTTAAAATATCTAAAGACAACGACGAAAGTACAAAATAAGTTTTTAATTTATGTTACGTGGTCATATAAAAATACTCATATGACAGCGAAAACAACATATCTTGAAAAATATATTTCACAAAATCATCCACAAAATGAGGTGGCATGAAGTGATTAGCTTAATAAGAGAGAAGAGAGATTATGTATAGAAAAAAGACACCAATCACTTTATGGCACCTAATTTTGTAGATGGTTTTGTGAAAGAGTTATGCTACATCCACAAAAAATATACAAAAAAACATCCACAAAAGTGAGGTGGTTATTTGTTTTTTTTTTAACATCAAGATTTTATTAAACTAGCAAGATGCTAGAAAAAAATTACAAGGAATAAACCACTAAAGGGTTTTAAATCCAGTTGTTTCAAGATATGGAAGACATTTTACTTCTAGTGGAATACCATCTAAAAGAAAAATCTACAATATTATCAAAAATCATGCTACGTTTAGGTTGATTGGTACCAAATATCACTTCGTTACGGAATCTCCATAAGGACCAAAGGGTGACACCACAAACAACATCCAAGATGATTCTTTTGCTCGATGCAGAATGAAGGCCATCAATCCAATCATACAAACCAGACAAATTGTATATAATAGGGGGAGAGATGTGCAACCATTTAAAGACACAAGACCAGGCTGTAGAAGCTAGCGTGAAATCCCATAGAGTATGATAAGCAGATTCAACCCCATGATCACAAATTGGACAAGTAATATAAGCCACTTCAATTCCTTTACGACTGAGATTCCACTGGGAAGGGAGGCGATCACGAAAAGACCTCCAAATAAAGATATTAATCTTCTTTGGAAAAAGGCTATTCCATCAAGTGCGCTGCCCATCTGGAAGAAAACCCCTATCAATTATGTGCCGAGCACTTTTAACAGAGAAAGAGGTAGTACAAATATTCCAGGCCCAAGTATCTTCTATATCATTCAGAGACATACCAGAGATGTTATTTTGGAGGGTATCCAGTTGATTAGCGATAGTACCTCGTGAGACATCTCGCGTCCATTCAAGATGCCAGCCATTATCCCAACAGTCTCTAACCATGCAGTCTCTATTCATAGATAAACGAAATAGCCGAGGAAATTGGAATTTAAGAGAAGTTGTACCCGTCCAAGTTGTTAGATTATGGACATTATTTTAGTAGTCGTATGTTAGGATCGAACTCTAGATCACGGGATTGCACACAATACGTATGAAGAGAAAAAGAAATAATTATTTATAAATGTTATAAGTAATTATTAATAAACACAAAACTATAATAGTAATTAGTATTTAATGATAAATGACTAATGATCTATTGACGAAGATTAGGAAAGTAATACTAATGAATATTTGGAAACAAGGGAAGGTTCCGGAATCCCTTTGGGATTACCTAAACCAATCGGCCAAGGAAGGTTCTCCACCTCTTTTGTGCCTTGAGCTCCAAGTTTCAATTAGTATATAAGCAAACCCAAGATGCATTGTTTTCTCATAACTTGTACACACACATCTTGGTGTTTTTCTCTCCTTCTCTTTGTCTAAAATCGATCCATCCAAAACAATCCCTTAGGGATTCGATTTTCATAAGATCAAATAAGTTTTGTGTTTTATTTACTTGCATAAACTTTTTCTTGAATTAGTACGTGTGTACAAGAACGTGATTCAAACACACTATTGTTTGATTCTTGGATTGAATTACAAAAGAGGTAAGGGGTAATTCTTATAATCCACATAAACCTAATTAGGGTTCTTGATTTGAATATTGCAATTGATTCTTGTTCGGGCTAGAATCACAAAGGTATGTTTACTATTTATATTTGATTAATTAATTACATGTTATATGATCTTGTTATAATTGCTTCCGCTATGCTCACTTGATGTGTTTGGTTTATTTTATATGATTGTCATGATATTATAATTCTTACAGTGGTATCAGAGCCAGGTTATAATATGTAATTAATTATCGAAACGCATAAAAATTGGATCTTGATTCGTTTAGTTACATGTTTTTAGGGTTTTTAGATTCTTAACCCTAATTTTATTTTTGGGTCGATTTGACCCTTAAGGGTTTTAGGGTTTATGGCTTTTGATTTTTTAATATGATTAGAAACCCTAGGATGTCATGTTATTTGTTAGGGCAAATCGCATAAAAAGGTATCCATCTTAGGTCCAATTTCAATTAAAGGTACTACTCTTTTTTTTTTCTCAATTTAAGTTACCCGACTTTTTTTTTTGGCCGATTAAGGTTTTTTTCTAACTTTCGTTAACTATTTCGTTAGTAAATTACATAATTGGTCCTTGAGTTTGTATAGGCATTTCATGTTTAGTAAATTACATGATTTAGGTTTTTTTTCTAACTTCTGCTAACTTTTTACGTTTTTCGTCCGTTTTTTTACGTTTTCGTCTGATTTTTTACGTTTTCGTCCGTTTTTTCACGTTTTCGTCCGATTTTTTACGTTTTCGCCCGATTTTTCACGTTTTCATCTGTTTTTTTACGTTTTTCGTCCATTTTTTCACGTTTTCGTCTGTTTTTTTACGTTTTTCGTCCGTTTTTTCTCGTTTTCGTCCGGTTTTTTTCACGTTTTCGTCCGTTTTTTCACGTTTTCGCCCGATCTTTTTACGTTTTCGTCCGTTTTTTTTACGTTTTCGTCCGTTTTTTCACGTGTTTGTCCGATTTTTAACGTTTTCGACGGTTTTTTCACGTTTTCGTCCGTTTTTTACGTTTTTGTCGTTTTTTTACGTTTTCGTCCGTTTTTTCACGTTTTCGTCCGTTTTTTTCACGTTTTCGTTCGGTTTTTTACGTTTCCGTCCGGTTTTTCACATTTTCGTCCGTTTTTTCACGTTTTCGTCCATTTTTTCACTTTTTCTTCCAATTTTACACATTTTCGGAAACGTGAAAAAACATACGAAAACGTGAAAAATCTGACGGAAACGTGAAAAAACAGACGAAAACGTGAAAAGACGGATGAAAACGCGGAAAAATGGACGAAAACGTGAAAAAACGGACGAAAACGTGAAAAAAACAGACGAAAACGGGAAAAAAACAGACGAAAACGTAAAAAAAACGAACGAAAACGTGAAAAAACGGACGAAAACCGGACGAAAACGTAAAAAAAAAATACAAAAACGTGAAAAAATGGACGAAAACGTGAAAAATCGGACGAAAACGTGAAAAAATGGACGAAAACGTAAAAAAAACGGACGAAAACGTAAAAAAACCGGACGAAAACGTTTAAAACGGACGAAAACGTAAAAAAAAACGGGCGAAAACGTGAAAAAACGGACGAAAACGTGAAAAAACGGACGAAAAACGTAAAAAACAGACGAAAACGTAAAACATCGGGCGAAAACGTAAAAAATCGGACAAAAACGTGAAAAAACGGACGAAAACGTAAAAAGTTAACGAAATAGTTAACGGAAGTTAGAAAAAAAACCTAAATCATGTAATTTACTAAACATGAAATGCCTATACAAACTCAAGGACTAATTATGTAATTTACTAACGAAATAGTTAACGAAAGTTAGAAAAAAACCTTAATCGGCCAAAAAAAAAAAGTCGGGTACCTTAAATTGAGGAAAAAAAAGAGTAGTACCTTTAATTGAAATTGGACCTAAGATGGATACCTTTTTATGCGATTTGCCCTATTTGTTATGCGTTTTAGTAAACGATCTTGGTGCAATATGTTAATTGTTAAGCTAAATCCATGAAAAAGTGCATATTTGCATGGATTTTATATTGTGTGATAATTTAAATGGTTTAAATTGTATATATGAATTAATGGTTAAGTTATATCGAAACATGTAAATTTATTAATAGATGTCCAATATTAAGTAATCAATTATGTGCTATGTGGTATTTATTTTGTTTTGGCTTACGTAATCGATTTATCGATGTATGTGGCTCTTTTTCCTAGAAGAAGAAAGCCTTAATTGAATAAATACTTTATACACCTAGATTTGATTATTAATAGGACTATTGAATAAGATTTGCATATGGCTACATGTTTTATACATATTTAATTGTTATGATTATGTATATGTTTATTTGGTTATTTTATTTTTTATTATGTATTACTTGTTTTTGTTTATTATTATGTTAGACATGTTTATAAACGAAAAGGGTAATTTTTGAATAGAAAAATAATATGGACTAAATAATGGCGAAATTGTTTTGGTTTTTTAAGAGTTTAAATTTCAAAGAATTGGTTGATTGATGTTTTTGTACGTAATGGTTAACTAGGCCCGACCGAAGTTTACACACTATAAGATGGGTATAAGGATGGCTTCACATTAAATTGTGGTCTTAGAGAGACAACATTCTGTCGTAACGCTCGTTTGTGTGTAAATTAGACTTACCGAACAACCATTACATGTACACTGTCATCTTAAGGGTGAATTAACCACAATTCCACAATGATTATCTGAAACACTAAGCTTTAGGGCTTATTCAAAAGTACGATATAGTGGACGATAATTGTTGGTAATTATTTAATTGGTGAACCCGATACCTCAATCAAAACTTTGTTATTTTACTCTTAGCAAATTGGTAATAAGAATGTTTTGAAAAACCAATGTTATGAAGTTGTATGCATGCTTCTTCATACATTATTTTGATTACACGTCAAAATTTAATAACCTTATAAAATTAAGTCGAATGCCGTCTAATTAAGAACACTTGAAGTTGTAATTTACGTCATGTGAGAACTTGGCGAGATTGCAATGGAGAGGTAAATTTCATAAATTCATTGCTAGCAGATCAACTGATGTGATGGATTTGTGAATTTGCAGTTTTAAAGTTAGACGACATAAATTGAGTAGGAAGTGAGATCTTGGACTCAAGGCATTAAGATGGGGATCAAACATGCTTACATTACAAAAGTTTTGTGATTGTAAATCCCATAAATCTAGGAATTGCAATATGATGTTGGCAATTATTGTTCGACAATTACCTTGTTGAATACTATCATTACTAGCAGATCAACTGATGTAATGGTACTATGTCAATTAGGATCCTAGCTTTTAAAAAAATACTATGGTTTATATAAATATTTACCAATGGGTATTTTATTTTCTTAAAGATCTAATTATCGAAAATACTGAAATTGAATTTTGTAATTCGTTTTAATGTATTAATGCAACGTTCAAACCGTAAACGCACTTTGGGTTTTGGTAAATTGATCTCGTTCTGTTTTCAAACAAATGTTTGATTAAGAATAATTTACTTTAAAGACAAATGAAGTCTCCTTTCTTTGAAAGAAGAGTGAGACACAATCCTATTCCTTTTCATGAATAAGAAAGGATAATAGGAATATTAGATATGTCTAAATTCTAATATAACTCATAGCAAATTTTTTAATAGTTAAGAAAATTGCGAATATTTTTCATAGGGATTTTATCATCCTCATTTGGTGATCAAATTCTTAGTAACAAATATGATATTTGGTTAACAGAAAATTATGTATGACATTTTATGAGTTATTATAATTAGAAGCTAGACTAATTACTGCAAAATGTTTAAAGACAAACTAGTTGTTTTGACTATTTTAAAGGTGCTACATACATTGTAGGATGGTAGACCTGTTAAGGAAGAAATTGCATGCCCAATTTTCAAGTTAATAGCATTTGATGGATAGTCCATCATTTACGTAGTAGAATACACTCTTTAGTGTATAAGTAATTGTTACGCATGAACATTTAAAGGTGTAGGAAAGTTAAAGACACAATATTTGTTTTCACTGGATATGAAACATTTACAATGTTGTCAAATTCAGTGGGAGTATTGTGTACTTATTACTGAATAAGGAATTATTGTAATGATCTTTAATTCAGTGGGAGTTACAAGCTTTGACATCTTGGTAGCTAAAGTTAATTACTTTCCAAGAGTAGACACTCATACTTTTAAGGATAGTCGTGTACGTTTCCTTACTGGACATTGTTGTTTTACATATACTTGTTATGCTAAAATCTATGACACAATCATATTGAACACATAAACAAATGCATGGCATGTTGTTTATCAACTATATGAGGTTGTTCCATGCACAAGTGGGAGAAATGTTATCTTTAATGTGTGCAAGAAACAACTCATAAAGATATGATTTAATGGATTCTTTTGACTACAAGGTAAGAGAATAATGTTCTAATATTAATTCAAGAAACACTTGGTGTTACAATTTATGTTATGTGAGAGCTTAGCTAGATTGCAATAACAAGGTGAATTTCATATTTCATTACTAGCAGATCAACTGATGTAATTGAACTATGAGAATTTGCAATTTCTAAATTAGAATAATATTCTGATTTGAATTATACTAGGCTAATTCAAGAAACATTTGGTGTTACAATTTATGTTATGTGAGAGCTTAACTAGATTGCAACAACAAGGTGAATTTTATATTTTCATTACTAGCAGATCAACTGATGTAATTGAACTATGAGAATTTGCAGTTTCTAAATTAGATACCTATTAGAACATGTGTCAATATGATATCAAGACTACTTTAATTTATATATTTATGAATTCATGGAATGACATAAATTAATTAAGTAATCTAATGCTACTTCAATCTGAATATTTATGTGTTCTTGGAATGACATAAATAAATGAAGAAATAATGTTATTTACATTATTGTGAAGTAATAAATTAACTTGAAATTACTATTGAAACCAAAAGATGGTGTTCATAATTACTTTAGTTAAACATGTTTATGTTTTATTGTAAAGATATAAACATAAAGTCTTTTAATTGTTACAAGACTTATAATAAAATAAGACGTTATCTTGTTATATTTTTTAATTAAGACATATACATGTAGTCATTAAATTGTTAAATAACTTATAACGTATAGTGAGATTATAACAGTTTATGTTTTCTTGTAAAGACATGGACATAAGTAACTTTGTAAAAAGTACTTGTTTTATAAAGCATGTAATGGGCTTAAAAATTATTATATCATTAAAATGAATTAGTTGGTAAATAGACAAGTCAAAACAAATTGGTTATCTTAAATATTGTTAGATTGTCTTACAATATTAATCTTAATGAAATACCAAATGTTTATGGTATGTTCAGTTAGGAAAATCAAACTCTTGTTATATTGTTTGATTAAAGATAACTATGACTTCTTTTCTTCCAAAAGTTATCAAGGTTAGAATGTTGAGTATGACTTGGACATATTTAATAAAACTCCAACCTAGAAGATTAATAAGACATCATCATATGATGGAATGTGATGAATTACATTAAGTCTTAAATTGAACTTCTAAATTTGTTTAACTGCTTATGAAGAGGTTATTAACAAAGTAAAGTCAGGAAATGTCAATATGTATTTGTAATATCCCAAAAGAGAATATTGTATTGTTGCTTTATTTGTTAAGTATTTAAAGATAGTCTTTAAAGTGCTAAAAGCAAGTGGGAGTGTTGATCTTTAAAAGATAAAATTATAAGATACATAATCTTTTAAAATACACTAGTGAATATCATGATTAAGTTTGACATTTGAATGTTAAATCTCAACATGATAATAAAGGTTGACATTTAAATGTTAAATCTCAAGATGATGGAATTATCATTCATAGAATAGTAATATATCTCAGATATTTGATTAATATGCTGAGGGCTATGATTTACAGGATTATTGTAAACCTGATAATCATTATAATACATTACCAAATATGAAATTGGGTAAAGTATACATGATATGAATGATTAAGATGTTGTCCATAAAGATAATCAATTTTAGAAATGTGGTTTATCTTAATAGTAAGACTAGAAAATGAAGATGAGTTTCTTCAAAGATAAGGTAACCCTTGTGGTTTAAATCTTTATATAGAAATCATATGGATAATATTGTGCACGTATTTAATGCATGTTTTATGACAAGATTATTAATCACATTTAAGCGATTAATTGTGATTGAATATTCTTTTCTAAACACATTAAATATATAAAGATTATGATTGTCATATTTATGAAATTGACAATAGAATTGTTGGCATGAATATTACGATATTTACTCTAAACATCATCTTCATGTTTTGATGATGACAAAGATGTAAATTACAACATATAACGTAAAGTGCTTAAGTTACTTGTGATCACAATTCTCCTATGCATTCTTACGTCAACAAGCCTCGACATCTCAACGTCTCAAGTATGCTTCAACAATCACTTAAGGTATGGATAAACAAGTGTTTAATACATCTCATGATCAAATGGGTATTTAATTAACTAATACAAAGTTTATTTAATTATATAAACATATTATATATTTTTGAAAAACACTTTTGGTAATAAAGAAAAATGTTTTAATCATACTAAATATATGATTTCAAACCTTTAACCAAAATTAGTTAGTTTTTCACCAAATAAACTTTCCCCACTAAAAGACAGAAAATCTGGCCATTTCAGTAGGGCGGGCCCCTTAATTATAAGGGGCGGCCCCTTTAATTTTAAGGGGACCGGCACACAATTAAGGGGACCGGCCACACTCCCCTGTCATATTTGGTCAAAAAATTTTCCCTATAAATACCACCTCAAACCTGGAATTTTTCTCACCTTTTGCACAAAAATTTTCAGATCCAATTCTCTCTAAACATCCTTCTAAAATCCTTTGATCATAAGATTATTAATCTTTGTTTCAAGTGATCCAATTTCTCATCACTCAAATTGCAAGAGAAGAATCCTCCCTATCATAAAGCCAAAGATGTATTAGGATCTAGTTAGTGCTTATGTGAAGTTGTGAGTTATATATATGTAATAAGTAGATCAAGATGATCTTACTTAGTAGTGATTTAATGAGTGAGTAAGATGTAGTGGGAGGAAATAGTAGTGTGGAGAAGACATGTAGTTGTGAAGATGTAGGTGTGTGATTAAGTAGTGGAGTTTAGAAGAAGTTGTGATGAAGTTGTGAAGTCATGAAGACGTGAAGAATTTGTGAAGCCGTGAAGAAGTTTAGAAGAAGTTGTGATGAAGTCGTGAAGTCGTGAAGTTGTGTAGAAGTTGTGTAGTGATCGAAGTTGTGTTGTGAGATTGGTTCTAGATACTATTAGAACTCGACATTTAGCTTAGTGTCGTTAAATGGTGTAAGCAAAAGTTGTGTACGGTTTTCTCCGCCAAAAGGGAGCTTGTTGAGTAGTGAAGAAAACTCTCGAGTAGGTGACTCGGGGAGTGGAGTAGGAACAAGGAAGGTGTCCTTGTAGCCGAACCACTATAAATCATCGTGCCCGATTTGCATTTACTTTCTCTTATCTCTTATCATTTGTTCTTGCATTTATCGTTTTACTTCTATGCTTGCCTACATGTCTTAATTATTGCTTATATAGTTGTGATGTTTGATTGTGTTGAACATAGTAGTTAATATTGTGATTGTGTGTATAATTGCATGATATGGTCAAATAGATTATTATTCACACTTCTCATATTAAGTTTAACTTGATAGATAATTTGATACAAAACGTTTTAAGATTTTAAAAGGAAAACGTATTCACATAAAGATCGACCAAAACTTCATTCATAAAACTAAGCTTTTTAAAAGGTTACATATATAATTGATCATATTGATTATATGTTGTTTTCATACTAAACTCTAATTGAAGTTTTCCAAACAAACAATTGAATAAATTTGAATCAACATTTTGAAACAAAGTTTTTATAAAATGAAAAAGAAGGGAAAACTATTCAACCCTCCTTCTAGTTTTCCACAATTGGTACCAGAGCCACGTCGCTCAAATTTTCAAAACAAATGGTTTTAAAAATTGAGTACGATCCATGTATCAAATTACCCATTAATGAGGATTAAATATGAAAAGTGTTTTGTTGATTAACTTGTATTAGTTTTGATGATATATACACTAATTATACTAGCTCGAAATAATATTATGCTTAAAATAAGTGTTATATGTTCGGTATCAAAATCAGAAAGTTACACACCTTTCCGAAAAGTCAGAAAACAATTTTTTACAAAACATGAAATTTTGAGTACCAGATGGGCGGCCCCCTTAATTGTCTGGGCGGCTGATGAGGCGAAAAATGATCCGTTTTTAGGGGGTCATTTAAGCCCGAATCCGACTTTATTTGATCAAATATTGCCCTAAATCGTTCCTTTTGTGATTTTAGGTGTTTGGAGAGTGAATTCTAGAAAAGAAGCCATTTTGGACGTTTTTGGAGCATAAAAGTGAAGAAAACGGCAAAATACCAAAATTCCATGCTGAAGATACAAGGTGACGGCGTCAAGACCACCATCTTGACGGCGTCAGACATGAAGAATTAAACACCGTAGGTGGTGACGGCGTCAGAAGGCTTCATGACGGCGTCAAAGTGGCAAGAATAAAATACTGTGGGTGGTGACGGCGTCACATAGGCCGTCATAAGTGGATCAAGGCCGTCCGAGGAAGTATAAGGCGGCGAGGTGACGGCGTCACAAGTTACTCTTGACGCCGGCGAGGTGACGGCGTCACAAGTTACTCTTGACGCCGTCAGCCTACTTTTCCTATATATAGTTTTCTAGTTTTTTCATTAAAAAAAAAAAGAGAAGTTTTGGTGAAACCCTAAAGACGATTTTGGTGACTCTTTTACAGGTTTTTCAAGGGTTCCAAACCATTGAGACCTTGCATTGTAATTGAGATAAGTATACTTTCAATTCAATCAATATGTCTATGTGTTGGTTGTTTATATCTTGTTCTTGTCTCAATTCTACTATGCTAGGCTAGATCTCTTTTGTGTTTGCTTAGATCTAATGAAACCTAGATATTGATTATTTGTTGATTACTTGTCTATTCTTGCTTTGAATGAATGATTTATATGTTAGGCTTAAGAAAACTGGCAGATCTCCAAATGGTAACATGCTTGAACGTCTTAAGAAACATGAACCGAGGCGTACTAGGTCTTTATTGGTTGTATTTAATGCATGAGCCACTGTTTACAATCCCTATAGTTGTGCTGGGTCATGGTGTAGGAGGAGATAAGAGCTCATAGAGTTGGGGAGTTATGTATGCCACCCCACGAATGGTATTAAGGAATACAATCCGTCATTCATACAAGTATAACAAGTAATTAACATGTAAAAGATATCTAGGGAGTAATGAAGTCTAAGTAAATACAATTTCTCCAACCACTGCTCACAACCTTAGTATAATTTAGTTTATTTTCATTTTTATTATTTTATTTTGATTGCATCTTAGTTTTGGGTTAGTTGAATAGCAACTAATTCCGCCCACTCCTTCAAAACCCGAGATTTTACTTGCTTTTATAAAATATAAAAATACAAAAAAATAATCATCTTTCACCTCTAGAACTATTAATTAGGTTTTCTAATCCTAGCGACACTATTCCTAAGCTGAACGATCAATCCCCCGGTACTTGTCACTATACTATACTACAACGATCAGGTACACTGCCTGGTGGGGGTTGTAAGCTTCTCGAGATCCCTCGAGAGGTAAAGCAAGGTGCGATTCCCACGCATCAAGTTTTTGGCGCCGCAGCCCGGGGAATAGTTATTGTCTAGGTTAGGATTTCTTTTTATTAGGTCTACTTGCTAGATTTCTTTCTAGTAAGATTTTTATTTTTATTTTTAGGTCTTCTTTAGTCTATCTTATTTCTTCGTGCTTTTGTTCGTAACTCTTTACCATCCGACATCATGGAAGGTGGTAACATCTTTGAACCCGTCATCCCACCACAACAAAACCCACCATTAGAACCCCTTAGGTCCCGAACCTTAGGAGAGTATTCCAGACCTAGCCACCAAGGCTACCGAAACACCATTGAGCTCACCGGAGACAATGTGACCCCCTTGCGATCCGACACCATCCGGTTGGTGCAAAGCGGATGTGCATTCCATGGACTTCGTTCCGAAGATCCAAACCAACACCTTAAGGACTTCCTCAAAATCGTAGACTCCATAGACCCAGGTGTTGAGACTAGAGAGACAACCCGATTACGCCTATTCTCATTCTCTCTACGAGATCAAGCTAGTCAATGGCTTGAACGTCTACCCGCGGGATCCATCACCACATGGGACAATCTCGCCAACCGCTTCCTTACCCAATTATTTCCGCCAGAAAAGACTGCAATGCTTAGAAGGGACATTTTGATGTTTGAGCAACAGCGGGGTGAACCTTTCTACGAGGCTTGGGCCCGTTTTAAGGATCTCCTCCACAAGATCCCTCATCATGGCATAAACCTTTGGTTATTAGTTCAAATTTTCTACGACCATGTTGACTATCACACTAAGCGTACCATCGACAGAGCCGCGGGAGGCAAATTGCGTGATAAGAATGCCGAGGAGTCATGGGCAATTATAGAAGAGCTCGTTGTCGATAATAATGAGATTTGGGAATTTAAACATACGGTAGAAGCGGCCATCAATGCAGTCTCGGCATCTAGAGGAACCACCGAAATCCCCGATGAACTCTTATGCAAACTTGAGGCAAAAGTTGACTATTTTGAGGAAAGGCAAAGGAGACCCTTAAGTCCTAGACAAGCCACTGTCAATTCTGTCTCAAGATCAACTTCGGCACCATTATCTGAATCACCTTCTAGAGAACATGTCGAAACTTTTCAGAGATACACCCCACCTTGCTCCCCTCCCAAGGAACTCAGCTCGGAATTTAAGGCTAGAATGAGGGAATATATGGCGACTCACACTGATCGGCTTGCTAGATTCGAAGAAGCAGTTTATAAGCAAAAAGAGGAGATGCAGGAGAAAATGAATGAGATGTTGAGTCTATTGGAGGAGTATGCGAATCAGAAAACCCCCGAACGAATACTGCTAAGAAAAGAAAGCGCCACTCCCACCACCAAATTTGTTAACTCCATCACCATTGTCCATAAAGATAACGAGAAGGTAGAAACTCCTGCTAAACAGACCTTAGAAAAACCGCCTGAGTCCCAACCTTTGAGTTACTACCTGAAACACGACATAAACAAAAACACCATAACAAGTTGGATTAAGGGTGATAGGCGTAACCAATCCTCCGAACAGGTTCCCGAGAAAGAGAAAGAAGAGGAAGATGAGTATGATACGCTTATTGGAGGATCAGTGGTCGAGAGATTACTGGTACAGAAAGTGGCCACCAAGCAGGTAGCATGTGGGAATTTTGAAATACCAACGAGCATCGGGGACTTGAAACATCTTTGTGCTTTCGCCGACCAAGGATCGGAAGTAAATCTTATGCCCCTAACTATTTACATCCAACTGACGTCGAAAATGCCAGCACCTACTCGTGTTAGGCTATCTCTTGTTGGACACTCGTACGTATACCCCCTAGGAATCGCAGAAGATGTATTAGTTAATGTGGCAGGATTCATGTACCCCGTTGATTTTATGATCATTGATGATAAAGGGGATGGATGCATGCCAATAATCCTTGGGGCGCCATTCCTCACCACCGCTAGGGCTGTCATTAAGTATGAAGATAGGAAGATTGAGCTTAAATCTGGAAAGAGAAAGATTAGCTTCCACATGATTCCGCGAAGTGGGCATGAGAATTTGAGTTAGAGAATGATTAAAAACAACATTGGCGCGACACCCATTCGTGTTCAGAATAAAATTCTTGCATGGGAAGCAAGAATCAAAAGCTATAAGAAAGCTAAGGATGAGAGAAGAAAAAGCAATAAGGTTCCGATTGAACTCAAACACACTCAACACGAAAGCAATCATACACCGTTTGAGGAAGGGAACTTAGTACTCTTGAGACACTTAGAAACAACAATACCACCCGATAAACCAAGTCCTTGGTGGTATGGGCCATTCACAATCGAAGGATTGAGCCAAGATGGGGTAGCTAACTTGAGAAGCAAGTTAGGTGGGAAGGTGATTGCGAGTATTGATAGATTGAGGCACTACCACCATAACAGTAATGATCGCAATTATATGGGGTACATCATTTCCAATGATGAGATCACGTAGTACCCCATGGCCTTGAGTCTAGCTACAAGACTCGTAAATAAAGAAAAGCGCTTCTTGGGAGGCAACCCATGTTTTGTGTGATTTTATTTGTTTGATTGTTATTTGCTTCCGTATGCATGTTTTATTTTTTATTGTTGGTTGATCATGTTTCTCAATAAAAAAAGTGTGGAAATACTTTATTATGTTGTTTGGCCTAGTCTTAACTCCAACCTAAAGGTATTTTTGCAAAAGATAAGTGTAAGGGGAAACCCCAAATATGTTTTTAAGAAACAAACCGATCATGATTCTCCACAATATTTAATGATCATGTATATTCGTATTTGTTAGAGTCAAATGCTTGTATTGAGTCATAATGAAGTTTTGCATGATTTTCCAGGAAGTAGGACAAAGTTTTTCCAGAAATTTTCCGGAAACTTAACATAAGAATTTCTGCAGGTCCATTCTGACGACGTCAGGGTATTGCTCTTGACGGCGTCAGTAGTCAAAAATCTGGAAATTTTACCGGTTTTGTTTTTCTAACGGAGTCTTATGGTTTTTGTGAATTATTAAGTTTTATAATCTCCAGGAAATCTGCAAACTTCATTCCACAAGCATTATATCTTACTTTGTTTTCTAGGATTTAGTAACTTATATAGGATGCCGCCGATTTTACGCGAGGTTGCCTTGTCTACTTTTGTCAGGATTTACAGGTTATTTGTGACAAGAAGATGATTTATATTCTGGAAGGGAAGCTTTGATTGTTCATTTTCTTGGAGGAAGATTTAACCTGGCCAACTAAAATCCATACCGAGCGAATCAGGGGAGTATTTGATTTCATTCTCTTTACTTTTTCACTTTTACATTCTTTACTTGAACATTGGGGACAATGTTCATCTTAAGTGTAAGGGGAGGGTAAAAAGATGATACCTTACATATGCACTTTCGCTTGAGTTTGTTTTGTTTGATAGTAGATGAGTAATAAAACTACGAGAAATACTTGTTAGTGTAATTTTAGCGCCAAATTTAAAATTTTTTACAACATTTAGGAGTGAAACTTTAGCCATAGCAAGCGTCTCATGGATAGGAGATTGTATGACTAGCACATAACCGTATATTCAGAAAAATTTTCCACCCAAAAATGTGAGGTTCGCCTTTAGTTTTAATAGGAAAAGCATTTACTATTAGTGCTTATGAGTGTACCGGTAGCATTTAGATTCTAGAACTTGCGTTAGTGATGCATCCCGAGACCGCTAGTGAGACTACATTCGTGTGGTAGGATTTACTACATGATAAGAGGCATTAGAATCACCCTTGTGTTAAACCCGTATTACAATTACTTGACCATTTAAGTCATATTACTTGGCTAGTTAAGTCAACTAATTTTTCCCACACCCTTAGCGTTGTACTCATTTTTAGTACACGATACCCCTAGTACACCCCTCCGAGCCTATCTTTTCGTTTCTAACTTTAAGCATTTTACTTAAAGGAAGAATTTGTTACACCCCACTTAAATGTACACCCAAATCGCCTTAGCCTTCCGTGTATGCGCTCATTTTTAGTGCATTATTGTTATTTGTTAAACCCTAAGTTAACTTTCTAATTGATTACATGGTTGCTAAGTCGAGTCATATCCTTGTACATATTGTTTTGGGACGATTGGGACTCATGGGTAAGTACTTATTTATGGAGTAATGGGAAAGAACATAATATTATTACCCCCATATGAACGTTAATCTTAAAAGTGCTCCAAGTGTTTTGATTTTCTTAATTCGAGTCATTAGAATAGTTTAATGTAAAGTATGTAAAGATTCAAGTGTAAGGGGAATTCTCATCCCCTATGATGTATTATTTTGGATGGTAGGGTAAGAGTGTATGCAAAAAAAAAAAAAAAAAAAAAAAAAAAAAAAAATCGAAAAAATTAAGAAAAAGAAAAAAAAAATAGAAAAAGAAAAAGAAAAAAAAAACATACGGACTACCATCTCATTTTTATTCTATGTTCATTTTATGTTTTTGATATTTTTCATTTATTAGCTTAAGTCGAGTCTAGTCTTGGCTTAGCAACGCCATCTTGTACATGTAATTAACTAAGATTGTTAACTCGCCACAAGTAAAACTTCCTTTATCCAACAAAACCGTGTAATTCATATCCCTACACCTAACGTTATAACCCTTTAAAAGACCTCTTTGATAGTTTATCCTAGGTGCTTACGCCATGTGGTGGAGGTTTGATCCTTTCCCAAGCCTATGGTAATCTATTTTGCTATGACAGGTAGTGAGAGATATCTTCCATTTCCATAATGTTATATTACTTTATTACACCCGAGAGATGTGAGTATCTAAACACTATTTGTGAGGTGCTTGTGTATGACCTCCGTGCTTGTCTATTGGTCTTTAGTGGAACGATTATTTGTTGTAATTACTTTTATATTACTGTTAAATGACCCCTAACTTGTCTTTTGAGTAGAATAAAAGCTCATTTGCTTGAGGACAAGCAAATCTCAAGTGTAAGGGTATATGATGAGGCGAAAAATGATCCGTTTTTAGGGGGTCATTTAAGCCCGAATCCGACTTTATTTGATCAAATATTGCCCTAAATCGTTCCTTTTGTGATTTTAGGTGTTTGGAGAGTGAATTCTGGAAAAGAAGCCATTTTGGACGTTTTTGGAGCATAAAAGTGAATAAAACGGCAAAATACCAAAATTCCATGCTGAAGATACAAGGTGACGGCGTCAAGACCACCATCTTGACGGCGTTAGACATGAATAATTAAACACCGTAGGTGGTGACGGCGTCAGAAGGCTTCATGACGGCGTTAAAGTGGCAAGAATAAAATACCGTGGGTGGTGACGGCGTCACATAGGCCGTCATAAGTGGATCAAGGCCGTCCGAGGAAGTATAAGGCGGCGAGGTGACGGCGTCACAAGTTACTCTTGACGCCGTCAGCCTACTTTTCCTATATATAGTTTTCTAGTTTTTTCATTAAAAAAAAAAGAGAAGTTTTGGTGAAACCCTAAAGACGATTTTGGTGACTCTTTTACAGGTTTTTCAAGGGTTCCAAACCCTTGAGACCTTGCATTGTAATTGAGATAAGTATACTTTCAATTCAATCAATATGTCTATGTGTTGGTTGTTTATATCTTGTTCTTGTCTCAATTCTACTATGCTAGGCTAGATCTCTTTTGTGTTTGCTTAGATCTAATGAAACCTAGATATTGATTATTTGTTGATTACTTGTCTATTCTTGCTTTGAATGAATGATTTATATGTTAGGCTTAAGAAAACTGGCAGATCTCCAAATGGTAACATGCTTGAACGTCTTAAGAAACATGAACCGAGGCGTACTAGGTCTTTATTGGTTGTATTTAATGCATGAGCCACTGTTTACAATCCCTATAGTTGTGCTGGGTCATGGTGTAGGAGGAGATAAGAGCTCATAGAGTTGGGGAGTTATGTATGCCACCCCACGAATGGTATTAAGGAATACAATCTGTCATTCATACAAGTATAACAAGTAATTAACATGTAAAAGATATCTATGGAGTAGTGAAGTCTAAGTAAACACAATTTCTCCAACCACTGCTCACAACCTTAGTATAATTTAGTTTATTTTCATTTTTATTATTTTATTTTGATTGCATCTTAGTTTTGGGTTAGTTGAATAGCAACTAATTCCGCCCACTCCTTCAAAACCCGAGATGTTACTTGCTTTTATAAAATATAAAAATACAAAAAAATAATCATCTTTCACCTCTAGAACTATTAATTAGGTTTTCTAATCCTAGCGACATTATTCCTAAGTTGAACGATCAATCCCCCGGTACTTGTCACTATACTATACTACAACGATCAGGTACACTGCCTGGTGGGGGTTGTAAGCTTCTCGAGATCCCTCAAGAGGTAAAGCAAGGTGCGATTCCCACGCATCAGCGGCCCCCTTAAATACTGGGCGGTCCCCTTAATTATTTAAGGGGCCCGCCTGTCTGTTCGACAGTTTTTCGAAAACTTTGAAAAATCATATAAAATTAACCGTAATTCTGTAGAAGTCGTGCCACCCGGCGTTTTAAAGGTAATTGAGTCTACTTTCATTTAAAAATACTTACAAGTAACCATTACAAACTTAAATAAGTAAGAAAGTCAAAATACTATACGGTGGTCAAAATTTTGTGTTTCGTTTCAACGTAAAACTTTTGTTTTACCTTTTCCTTCAAGTCGGGTATTCCTAGTTGATATACTTTTGAAAAATTAAGTATTTATGTTTTCAAAATATTGATCTTAATTAAATTATAGAATGGGAGGAAACTATTTTATTTTCAAATAAATTCGAGCTAAGTAAACGTTGGTGTATATAATACACAAAACGACGACAAGTGTTTTATGTGTTATGTGAACTTCTTTGTGATTTTATTTTCTTAATTGAATATATTAAATGATTGTTGCTATTTGAAGTTTAGCTATGTATATATCTATGCATATGTGCCCTATTAGTGTATAGCTAGTTTGCCGATTTATACTTAACTAGATCTTATGCTAGATTTCTTGCGTTAGGATTGTTATAATATGCTTGCATTGCATATAGGTATAGATGGCTTAATGTTACTCAAACATCTTGTAAATGAGTTCAATCTAGTCACCTAAACATTTCAAACAATTTAATCTACTCTTCACAACACACTTAAATATTTTCTACAAATTAGCTTGTTTTACCTTAAGATGTTTAATAAGAGAAATTGAATCATTGTAAAACATTAATAGTCATATAAAAGAAAAAGTATTTTCAAAATCTAAGTGTGTTCATAATAAGTAAAAATGGAGAGTCTTTCACAAAAACAAAGCATATAACAATCATGAAATAATAAGTCAACTTTCAATCACTCACTAATAAATAATCCTAGGATTAATGGAACACACTATCAAAATGTTTATTTATTTCAAATGAGTATCCGTGAGGGTCAAGAAAGATCTTGATATTATATCAATTTATTATTCAAATTGTGGTTGATATATTCATCAAATCTAATTGACGTGTTTTTGAGTGTGGACAAGAAATTGGATTGCTATTTGTTTAGCTTCAATATTATATCAAATTACAACAAAAGATATAGTCTTGAATCTACATACTCAATCACACTAGATTGATATGAAAATAGTTACATCCTTTGTAGATGAAAAGAGTGTGCATTGGATCATAACTCACACTTGTGTTGATAATGTCACATTGAATCTACTTGTCCAATAATTGTGTTCCAAATATTAGAATAACATTTTAAACACATTTATAAAATATACAATGCAGTAGGATTGACGACTTGGATGTTTCGTCCGAAATATTCAAGCAATTTACATTGCAATGCAATGAATAAATGTGTCATATCCGAAAAACCAAACATGAGCAAACAAACAACATATGTAAACTTTGCTCACACTACTTAAAATCGTCACTTCAAGATAAAATACATATTTAAGAATAATACACACTATATATTCTATGTATTTCATTTTCTTTGTAGCATGAATGGTTGTGTTACAAGATAATGCACTACACTTTCCTTTTTGAAATAATATAAGTTATTAGAAGTGAAAAATAACTTGTCACAATCCATAAACAAATTTTTTTTTTAAATACTTGTTAAAGTATGATATATAACATTGGCAAAAATCATAGAAAATAATATTTGTTTAAATATATATATATATATATATATATATATATATATATATATATATATATATATATATATATATATATATATATATATATATATTAATGTCTAGTTTTGATATCATTTGAGAATCACAAACTCATTTAAGATAAATAATCTTAATGAGATTCATTTCGCAAGAGATGCTAAGGTGCACTCTTAAGTTTAGCACAGTTATTAAATCAAGTAATATGTCATCAAAACCAAACAACCGGTAAATCATGAAGAAAAGATTAAAACTTTTTGTTTACTCTTATCTAAACATTCAACACGTCTCTATTAGGATCGTGAATAAAATATATCATCTAGATTTACCTTCATTAAAACATGATGTTTGAGTCACATTAAGCCAAGTATTAGTGAATCAAGCAAACTTCATGTTTGGTAATCTTCGATAGGTAAATTTAGGAACTCAATTTCTTCTAAAAAGAGAATGACTACTGGAGAATCTATTGACTAGAAATTCAATTTAACCTAACGGTTGAGTTGCTTCTATGTGAGAAGTTGGGTGTGTGTAACCCGTAAAAATGGTCGTGTTTAGCCTGAATTGAGCACCACTAGTAATAGTCTCATACTCATTCTCCAACTTGATTAAATTGCTCTTCCTATATATACCTAACGCTAGTTTACTTTTATGAACTTTGCTTCTCATTAGATTCTTTCATTCCTAGATTTATGGCATATCGCATATATGTTGTTTCTAGATGTTTATTTGCTCCTATGTGATTTGATTGTATGCCTTTACATGCTTAATTCTATGTCCGGATGAGCACGAATTTAATGGGAAGGGAAAACACACTCACTCACATATATTCCTCTACCTTACACCCAAATATGTCATCTCCCAACAACCAAAAACCTAAGATTTCAAGAACCGCAAGGATCTCCGTCAAACCCGTTTGGAGGAGGAAACTCGATTCTTGTCATAACTCAAGTGATGTTGTTCCAAGTCAACCAACTACTAAACCTCAAACCCACAATAATGACTCATCTCACAACCTATCACCCACTCATTCCCTCATTCATGCTTCTTCTTATGATGAGCATGCTCAATCCCAAAACAACAATCCCAATCTCTTAATCAATACTTCACATGTTGCTCATTCAACAAAAACACCACTCACTCTTGGAGAACCTCTTCCACCCATTTCATGTTTTCATGACTACCCAAGCTCAACCATGTCTCCACCACCAAGAGTACCACCACCACATCCTACAACCTCACATGCCATTCCTATGTTGCATGTTCAAACCTTCACCCAAGACAACCATCATGTTCCACCATCATCACCTTCCTCTGAACACTTGAAGTTCGTTGAGGAGCTAAAAGAGGCTCATGAGCTTAGTGCTCTTTTAGCATTACATCTTGCGCAACGCAATTTGGATCCAACCCAATCAAGCTCACCATCATCACCACACAACATCAACCAAGTTGAGAAGCATGTCAACAATTGCCCTTGTTGCATCTTCCTTCAACAACAAACCATTGCCTTGAATGAGCACCTCACTTGGATTGAGTATCTTCTTACAAGATCTCAACAAACATCATCACTTGAACAACATCCAAACTCTCAATCAACCTCTTCCGCTCCTAAATCTACACCCCTAAAAGTCAAACGAATTTCTTTATGAAATGCATCTTTTCCACTTCCTAGCAAGTGAAGAACACAAAGAAGATATCCATGCTTCAAGTGTTGTCAAGCCATCACCACCTCATTCACATATCCATTTTCGGTCGTCAACCAACAAAACACCTAAAAATCCCTTGATTCCAAATCATCCACCCTTGTCAAATGTTATATTAATCTAAACCATATTTGTCAACCTTTTGTCATTACCTTCCCTTTTCATTCACGCTCATCCTTCTTTATTTTTCTACGTCTTTAAAAGAAGGCATCATTATCATTTTTTTTCTTTTAGAATATATATTTTGGTATCTTTTGCCAAAATATGTCGGTAGAATCTTTGCATTAGGTTCCAATCGTTATCATGTCTTAAGCTTTGGTCATGGTAATTTTTTTTGGGAAGTTAGGTTGTTGTTTTTAAAACAATAATTACATGTGTCATATTTTTAGCGCATATACCTATTACGTCCATATATTGTTCCCCTATTAGTATCATGCATATACCTATCATCATCATTATATATATTTGCACTTGTCTACTAACTTTGTTTTGAAAGATTACTTCATCGCTCGATTCTTTGGTAGCCAAAACTAGTTTTGAGCATACACCAAGGGGGAGTATACACCAAGGGGGAGCATACACCAAGGGGGAGCATTAAGGTTGATTGGATCAAGGCTTCACTTACGATGATGCAAGCTCGCCTTTTACATTCTATCTCAAGAGTTCAAGCGTAGTAGAAGTCTCGTCTTAGAGTCCACCTTTTTGCTTCGACAAAAGGGGGAGAAGAAGTGTAAACAAGTAACTTATACATTTTACTATAAGTTATAGTTTACATAGTTTGTCATCATCAAAAAGGGGGAGATTGTTGGCATGAATATTACGATATTTAATCTAAACATCCTCTTCATGTTTTGATGATCACAAAGATGTAAGTTACAACATATAACGTAAAGTGCTTAAGTTACTTGTGATCACAATTCTCCTATGCATTCTTACGTCAACAAGCCTCGAAATCTCAACGTCTCAAGTATGCTTCAACAATCACTTAAGGTATGGATAAACAAGTGTTTAATACATCTCATGATCAAAGGGGTATTTAATTAACTAATACAAAGTTTATTTAATTATATAAACATATTATATATTTTTGAAAAACATTTTGGTAATAAAGAAAAATGTTTTAATCATACTAAATATATGATTTCAAACCTTTAACCAAAATTAGTTGGTTTTTCACCAAATAAACTTTCCCCACTAAAAGACAGAAAATCTGGCTGTTTCAGTAGGGCGGCCCCCTTAATTTTAAGGGGACCGGCACACAATTAAGGGGACCGGCCACGCTCCCCTGTCAGATTTGGTCAGAAATTTTTCCCTATAAATACCACCTCAAACCTGGAATTTTTCTCACCTTTTGCACAAAAATTTTCAGATCCAATTCTCTCTAAACATCCTTCTAAAATCCTTTGATCATAAGATTATTAATCTTTGTTTCAAGTGATCCAATTTCTCATCACTCAAAGTGCAAGAGAAGAATCCTCCCTATCATAAAGCCAAAGATGTATTAGGATCTAGTTAGTGCTTATGTGAAGTTGTGAGTTATATATATGTAATAAGTAGATCAAGATGATCTTACTTAGTAGTGATTTAATGAGTGAGTAAGATGTAGTAGGAGGAAGTAGTAGTGTGGAGAAGACATGTAGTTGTGAAGATGTAGGTGTGTGATTAAGTAGTGGAGTTTAGAAGAAGTTGTGAAGTCATGAAGACGTGAAGAAGTTGTGAAGCCGTGAAGAAGTTTAGAAGAAGTTGTGATGAAGTCGTGAAGTTGTGTAGTGATCGAAGTTGTGTTGTGAGATTGGTTCTAGCTACTATTAGAACTCGACATTTAGCTTAGTGTCGTTAAATGGTGTAAGCAAAAGTTGTGTACGGTTTTCTTCGCCAAAAGGGAGCTTGTTGAGTAGTGAAGAAAACTCTCGAGTAGGTGACTCGGGGAGTGGAGTAGGAACAAGGAAGGTGTCCTTGTAGCCGAACCACTATAAATCATCGTGCCCGGTTTGCATTTACTTTCTCTTATCTCTTATCATTTGTTCTTGCATTTATCGTTTTACTTCTATGCTTGCCTACATGTCTTAATTGTTGCTTATATAGTTGTGATGTTTGATTGTGTTAAACATAGTAGTTAATATTGTGATTTTGTGTATAATTGCATGATATGGTCAAATAGATTATTATTCACACTTCTCATATTAAGTTTAACTTGATAGATAATTTGATACAAAACGTTTTAAGATTTTAAAAGGAAAACATATTCACATAAAGATCGACCAAAACTTCATTCATAAAACTAAGCTTTTTAAAAGCTTACATATATAATCAGTGTTGCAAAAATCGGCTGAGGCGGCCGATTAATCGGCGATTAATCGGCCTCGGCCCTGGAACTTGTAGAAAATTACAAGGTAATCGGCCGATTAATCGGCCGAGTCGGCCGAGGCGGCCGATTAATCGGGAAAAAATCGCAACTTGGCCCCCGACCGCCTCGGGACCGATTCACGATTTTTGCAACATTGTATATAATTGATCATATTGATTATATGTTGTTTTCATACTAAACTCTAATTGAAGTTTTCCAAACAAACAATTGAATAAATTTGAATCAACATTTTGAAACAAAGTTTTTATAAAATGAAAAAGAAGGGAAAACTATTCAACCCCCTTCTAGTTTTCCACAAGAATATCAAAACTCTTTCTTGAGTGATTACTTGAGCGAGGACGATAATTAATCAAAAGGAGTTTATGAATTCAAATAAATCTTTGGAAGTGTACAAAGTGCAATAATCCATGGATGGATAAATGCATGCATCTAGAAGATTACTCTTATGTTTAATTATTAAATTCATGTTTTGATTTATAATTGAAATAAGATAATTTCTAAGTATTCCTAAAAGCTAGTGGGAGTATTATGTTTAATTTCTTAAATCACATATGTTGTAGAACATATGAAAAGTAATATTCCATATAAGTAAATGTTAAGTCTTAGAATGGAATGAAATTTTACTTGTAAGATTTAGGAAATAAGACATTGATGAGGCGAAAAATGATCCGTTTTTAGGGGGTCATTTAAGCCCGAATCCGACTTTATTTGATCAAATATTGCCCTAAATCGTTCCTTTTGTGATTTTAGGTGTTTGGAGAGTGAATTCTGGAAAAGAGGCTATTTTGGACGTTTTTGGAGCATAAAGTGAAGAAAACGACAAAGTACCAAAAATCCAAGCTGGAATTACAAGGTGACGGCGTCACGACGTAAGTCTTGACGGCGTCAGACAAGATGAATATTTTACCGTAGCTGGTGACGGCGTCAGATGAGAAGATGACGGCGTCAAAGTGGCCAAGATTAATTTACCGTAGGTGGTGACGGCGTCACATAGGCCGTCACAAGTGGATCTAGGGCGTCCGAGGAAGTTTAAGGCGGCGAGGTGACGGCGTCAGACTCAACTCTTGACGCCGTCAGAATGATTTTCCTATATATAGTTTTCTAGTTTTTTCATTAAAAAGAGGAGAAGTTTTGGTGAAACCCTAAAGACGATTTTGGTGCCTCTTTTACAGGTTTTTCAAGGGTTCCAAACCCTTGAAACCTTGCATTGTCATTGAGATAAGTATACTCTTAATTCAATCAATATGTCTATGTGTTGGTTGTTTATCTTTTGTTCTTATCTTAATTCTACTATGCTAGGCTAGATTTTCTTTGTGTTTGCTTAGATCTAATGAAACCTAGATGTTGATTATGTGTTGATTACTTGTCTATTCTTGTTCTTGGATGAATGATATTATATGTTAGGCTTAAGAAAACTGGCAGATCTCCAATGGTAACATGCTTGAACGTCTTAAGAAACATGAACCGAGGCGTACTAGGTCTTTATTGGTTGTATTTAATGCATGAGCCACTGTTTACAATCCCTATAGTTGTGCTGGGTCATGGTGTAGGCAGAGTTGTAAAAATCGCGCCTTAGGCGCGCCTAGGCGCTAAATCGCACGAGGCTCTAGCCTTAAGGATTTTTTTGGATCGAGGCTCGCGACATGCATGAATCCCACAAAAATCGCGCGACTTGGGGATTTTTGCGCCTTTGCGCCTTGGGGATTTTTGCGCCTAAATATTAAGATAAGATACACGGGCCTTAAAAGTTATATGCATGGGCCTTTTAAGTCATGGTTAGTATTTTTAGGATTTGTAAATTTGAATTGATTTTATGTTTATTTTATTGATTGAAGAAGTTACTTTGTTTCATTAAGTATTTTCTTTATGACATATTATCATGAAAATGTAGCATTGTGCCTTGAATATTAATACGTTGCTTGCTTGATATTTTGGGTTAAATTGTGAGCTTTGTTAGATGTAAGTCTACAAGTGTAGGATACAAGGATATTTAGTCTGATATGGATTTTAAAATCTATATGTCATCGAACCAAAGAGTTGATCCGTTTGAGAAGTGACAAATGATACATTTTAATCTTTATAATGGCAATATGTGTCATGTATTAGTATTTTAATGGTATTTTGTGTTATTTAAGCTACATAAATGGTCAAATATGTTATAAAAACCTTAATGTATTTAGTGTGCCTCGCATTCATGAATCCCGCGCCTTAGAATGCGCCTCGACTCGAGGCTCTTTGCCCCCCTTTGCGCCTTAGTGCGCCTTGAGCCTTTCAAAACTATGGGTGTAGGAGGAGATAAGAGCTCATAGAGTTGGGGAGTTATGTATGCCACCCCACGAATGGTATTAAGGAATACAATCTGTCATCCATACAAGTATAACAAGTAATTGACATGTAAAAGATATCTAGGGAGTAATGAAGTCTAAGTAAACATAATTTCTCCAATTACTGCTCACAACTTTAGTATAATTAGTTTATTTTCATTTTTAGTATTTTATTTTGATTGCATCTTAGTTTTGGGTTAGTTGAATAGCAACTAATTCCGCCCACTCCTTCAAAACCCGAGATTTTACTTGCTTTCATAAAAATATAAAAACACAAAAATAATCATCCCTCACCTTTAGAACTATTAATTAGGTTTTCTAATCCTAGCGACACTATTCCTAAGATGAACGATCAATCCCCCGGTACTTGTCACTATACTATACTACAACGATCAGGTACACTGCCTGGTGGGGGTTGTAAGCCTCGCGAGATCCCTCGAGAGGTAAAGCAAGGTGCGATTCCCACGCATCAAGTTTTTGGCGCCGCAGCCCGGGGAATAGTTATTGTCTAGGTTAGGATTTCTTTTTATTAGGTCTACTTGCTAGATTCCTTTCTAGTAAGATTTTATTTTTTTTTATTATTTTTTATTTTTTAGGTTTTCTTTAGTCTATCTTATTTCTTCGTGCCTTTGTTCGTAACTCTTTACCATCCAACATCATGGAAGGTGGTAACATCTTTGAACCCATCATCCCACCACAACAAAACCCACCACTAGAACCCCTTAGGCCCCGAACCTTAGGAGAGTATTCCCGACCTAGCCACCAAGGCTACCGAAACACCATTGAGCTCACCGGAGCCAATGTGACCCCCTTGCGATCCGACACCATCCGGTTGGTGCAAAGCGGATGTGCATTCCATGGACTTCGTTCCGAAGATCCAAACCAACACCTTAAGGACTTCCTCAAAATCGTAGATTCCATAGACCTAGGTGTTGAAACTAGAGAGACTACCCGTTTACGCCTATTCCAATTCTCTCTACGGGATCAAGCTAGTCAATGGCTTGAGCGTTTACCTGCGGGATCCATCACCACATGGGATGATCTCACCACTCGTTTCCTTGCTCAATTTTTCCCACCGGGGAGAACTACTAAGCTTAGGAATGACATCTTGATGTTCCAACAACGTCAAAATGAATCTTTTTATGAAGCATGGAATCGATATAAAGACCTACTCCGAAAAGTCCCTCATCATGGGATCGAACCATGGCTGCAGATCCAAAACTTTTATGGTAAGGTTGACTATCAAACAAGGGAAGCCATTGATTACGCAGCCAAGGGTAGGCTAGATAGACTTAGCGTTGACGAATGCTGGAAAGTTCTTGAGGAGTTGGCACAATACGAAGAGGAAGGATGGGAGGACCCGATGCTCCCGAGCAAAGCAAAGCTTGACTATGCATGTGTCACCCAAGAACAATTGTTGGGAAGTATCGAGAAACAGGTAAAAGAACTGATGAGTATTGAGAAACTGGCCACTGAACCCGTGTGGAACCCTAATTCACATAGGAACACAGTTATCAGCCAAAATTTTCCTGAACGGTCACGACAAGAGGAATTCGAAGGAATAATGGTAACCTTCATGGATAATCAGGAAAAGCAAATCCAGCACCTTGAGGCACGCATGGAAAATACTCACAAAGCCTTCATGGATTTCGCAGACCAATTCATATCAAGGGTCAAAGAAAAGATCAAAGAAAATTCTATACCCAAAAAAATTGAAAAAGTCTTCGAGGTGTCAGCCTCTTTGGTATTTGACCAGGAGGACAGCTGGAAATTCTCCTCTAAAGCTTTACCACTAACTACTCCTCATTCTCATAAGCACCCCCATACGGAGAAAAACTCGCGGATAAATTGCATTTTCGTTGGGTGCTTGCGAACCACATTCCCGATCCCATCCAAAAAACGTTCTTTTGGTTTTAAACCAGGTGTGAAGAGGCCACACCTCATAAATACCATTGATTTGAAACCTCCCATTGAACGACATCTTTCTTTTCGCGCCAACGACCCGTGCATATGGATCAACTTAGCCAAAACATCGCCCGACCTCAACTACTACCTCACATCTTTCCGCGACAGTAATGAGACGTTCGACCCTGGTGGACCTCGTTAACGGAATAGCTACTCATGAGTTTTACTCACGTTTAGTTATTCACGCAAAGAGCAGGGACTAAACTTGAAACTACTCCAAAGTTCACCCCACACGGGCATTTGACGGCGTCAAATTTAACCCTTGACGCCGTCAGCTCGACGGATCAGCAATATTAACCCAAGAACCAATCACTTTCAATCCATACCCCACAAATCTCACCCAAGTGTTGCTGCTACTCCGACTCTCAAACCCCCAATTCGACATCTTCCGCCTTCGATCTCTCCTTTGTAAGTAAGTTTTCTTCATCCTTTCTCGGTTAATTATCCTTAGGACCCGTCAATTTGGAAAACCCCTTTCGCCCGAAACCCCATTCTTGACCCACCATTAGCAAATCGTAATGCCATCCAATTGGTGATTTGTAATCGTGGGGTTACCATTTGATGATGTTGTCTCATCCGAATCATGCATTAATTTAGGGAGAACCCATCATACCTCGGATTTTTTTTTGACCCCCCACCCCTGTTTCCTGATTTAAGGAGCGTTTGGGTAATGGGTTAAGAGTTTGAAAATTGATTTTTCCCTCGCATTTGCATGGCTTCATTTCTGGTCCATCTGACGGCGTCAGAAATTGCTCTTGACGGCGTCAGATGTGTCTGACTGCATAAAATTCATATAAATCTCGCGTTCTAATCATTTCCGCTCATTACATTTATTTCAGGAAAATGAGCAAACGAACTCGCCAACATAGGGGTAGTTCTTCTAGATCTCAAGGAGTTACTTATGGGGAATTAGTGCATAGTTGGAGTGAGTTTAGTGATGTCGGGACTAGTACTAAGTATGAGGGGTTGTGTAACCACCACATCGATGTTGGGGCGGTGGTTGACTGGGATTTTCTGAGAGCTAGTGGGTTGGAGGGTGAATTCGTAGGGAGGATCCGCACAGATGGATTCGCGGGTCCGCAATGGGAGAGATTGTTTAGGATGAGGGAGACGGTGTTTAGTGAGTTAGTACGGGAGTTCTTTGCGACCTTCCGGTTTGACCAAGCTGAGGCTAGGGGAGATATGGGGGGCACCACGATATACTTTAGGTTAGGGGGTGAGTTGAGGTCTTGTTCTGTGGCTGAGTTTGGTTGGAGGCTAGGGCTATACACTAGTGAGGAAGTTGATGGGGCTTTTCTGCTGAATCTATTACACGGAGAGACTCAGCGGAATGAGATGAGGTGTGTCACCTTTTGGCCCACCATAGGGAATGGGGCCTACACCTCGACTACTGGGGCTGCATCGATCAGGGACCCCATTGTTAGGCTAGTTCACAGGTGCATCACCTATAGCTTGTCTGCACGCCAGGGTACCACCCACCGTATCACTGCTTCAGACTTATTCTACTTGTACACCATCTTTTCCGAGGATGTCTACTGCAACATCCCGTTTTGGGTGGCCAGTTACTTGAAGACCAGTGTGGGTGAGAGGGATATCGACAAGGTTTATGGGGGGATGTTCATCACACGGTTGGCTCGTTCCTATGGTCTTCTTACTCCTCAGATCATGGGGTACTTGAGCGACTGTGGGAACTGCAGGATAGTGAGGGCGAAATCCCTTAGGCAGATGAGGATTGTGATGCAGATGGGGGATGGTACCTATATATGGTACATAGGGGTTGATGGTGAGGATGATGACGATGATGATGAGGGAGTGCCCCAGCAGCATTAGTATGAGGCAGGGACGGCTGATTACTACCGACACATGAGTCGGGGGGACTGGCAGGCACACCAGGGTGCCTGGATGGGTCAGATGGACACGTGGCGAGCTGCTACTGACCAGCGCTTTGACTGGATGTATGATCATACCGTTCGCCAGATGCAGCACCTCTCCACCCGAGATCAGCTTGAGCCTCACCTGCAGATCGACCCCTTCCCAGGCCGAGAGACTGACTACCCTCCCTATGGGTACACTGGACACCTCCCACCAGGCTATGATTATCGTTTTGGTCCCCCCCCCCCCTCAGTGATCCATCTTGATATCTGTGATTCTTGAACAATTTATTTTTGGGTTGTACGATTTGAAACATTTGGTTTGTAATAATTTAGGATTCGGCCTTTGTTGGCTTTGAACAATTTTCATTTCTGTTCTTTTTATTAGTGTTATGCATAATTAGCTTTTAATTTTATTGATGGTTTATCGAGGCAACCCATGCTTTGTGTGATTTTATTTTGTTTGATTGTTATTTGCTTCCGTATGCATGTTTTATTTTTATTGTTGGTTGATCATGTTTCTCAATTAGAATGTGGAAATACTTTATTATGTTGTTTGGCCTAGTCTTAACTTCAACCTAAAGGTATTTTTGCAAAAGATAAGTGTAAGGGGAAACCCCAAATATGTTTTTAAGAAACAAACCGATCATGATTCTCCACAATATTTAATGAACATGTATATTCGTAATTGTTAGAGTCAAATGCTTGTATTGAGTCATGATGAAGTTTTGCAGGATTTTCCAGGAAGTAGGACAAGATTTTTCCAGAAATTTTCCGGAAACTTAACATAAAGATTTCTGCAGGTCCATTCTGACGGCGTCAGGCAATTGCTCTTGACGGAGTCAGGAGTCAAAAATCTGAAAATTTTACCAGTTTTGTTTTTCTAACGGAGTCTTATGGTTTTTGTGATTTATTAAGTTTTATAATCTCCAGGAAATCTGCAAACTTCATTCCACAAGCATTATATCTTACTTTGTTTTCTAGGATTTAGTAACTTATATAGGATGCCGCCGATTTTACGCGAGGTTGCCTTGTCTACTTTTGTCAGGATCTACAGGTTATTTAAGACAAGAAGATGATTTATATTCTGGATGGGAAGCTTTGATTGTTTATTTTCTTGGAGGAAGATTTAACCTGGCCAACCTATAATCCATACCGAGCGAATCAGGGGAGTATTTGATTTCATTCTCTTTACTTTTTCACTTTTACATTCTTTACTTGAACATTGGGGACAATGTTCATCCTAAGTGTAAGGGGAGGGTAAAAAGATGATACCTTACATATGCACTTTCGCTTGAGTTTGTTTTGTTTGATAGTAGATGAGTAATAAAACTATGAGAAATACTTGTTAGTGTAATTTTAGCGCCAAATTTAAAATTTTTTACAACATTTAGGAGTGAAACTTTAGCCATAGCAAGCGTCTCATGGATAGGAAGTTGTATGACTAGCACATAACCGTATATTCAGAAAAATTTTCCACCCAAAAATGTGAGGTTCGCCTTTAGTTTTGATAGGAAAAGCATTTATTATTGGTGCTTATGAGTGTACCGGTAGCATTTAGATTCTAGAACTTGCGTTAGTGATGCATCCCGAGACCGCTAGTGAGACTACATTCGTGTGGTAGGATTTACTACATGATAAGAGGCATTAGGATCACCCTTGTGTTAAACCCGTATCATGATTACTTGACCATTTAAGTCATATTACTTGGCTAGTTAAGTCAACTAATTTTTCCCACACCTTTAGCGTTGTACTCATTTTTAGTACACGATACCCCTAGTACACCCCTCCGAGCCTATCTTTTCGTTTCTAACTTTAAGCATTTTACTTAAAGGAAGAATTTATTACACCCCACTTAAATGTACACCCAAATCGCCTTAGCCTTCCGTGTATGCGCTCATTTTTAGTGCATTATTGTTATTTGTTGAACCCTAAGTTAACTTTCTAATTGATTACATGGTTGCTAAGTCGAGTCATATCCTTGTACATATTGTTTTGGGACGATTGGGACTCATGGGTAAGTACTTATTTTATGGAGTAATGGGGAAGAACATAATATTATTACCCCCATATGTACGTTAATCTTAAAAGTGCTTCAAGTGTTTTGATTTTCTTAATTCGAGTCATTAAATTAGTTTAATGTAAAGTATGTAAAGATTCAAGTGTAAGGGGATTGCTCAAACCCCTATGATGTATTATTTTGGATGGTGGGGTAAGAGTGTATGTAAAAAAAAAAAAAAAAAAAAAAAAAAAAAAAAAAAATCAAGAAAAAAAAGAGAAAAAAACATACGGACTACCATCCCGTTTCATTCTATGTTCATTTTATGTTTTTGTTATTTTTCATTTATTAGCTTAAGTCGAGTCTAGTCTTGGCTTAGCAACGCCATCTTGTACATGTAATTAACTAAGATTGTTAACTCGCCACCAGTAAAATTCCCTTTATCCAACAAAACCGTGTAATTCATATCACTACACCTAACGTTATAACCCTTTAAAAGACCTCTTTGATAGTTTATCCTAGGTGCTTACGCCATGTGGTGGAGGTTTGATCCTTTCCCAAGCCTATGGTAATCTATTTTGCTATGACAGGTAGTGAGAGATATCTTCCATTTCCATAATATTATATTACTTTATTACACCCGAGAGATGTGAGTATCTAAACACTATTTGTGAGGTGCTTGTATATGACTTCCGTGCTTGTCTATTGGTCTTTAGTGGAACGATTATTTGTTGTAATTACTTTTATATTAGTGTTAAATGACCCCTAGCTTGTCTTTTGAGTAGAATAAAAGCTCATTTGCTTGAGGACAAGCAAATCTCAAGTGTAAGGGTATATGATGAGGCGAAAAATGATCCGTTTTTAGGGGGTCATTTAAGCCCGAATCCGACTTTATTTGATCAAATATTGCCCTAAATCGTTCCTTTTGTGATTTTAGGTGTTTGGAGAGTGAATTCTGGAAAAGAGGCTATTTTGGACGTTTTTGGAGCATAAAGTGAAGAAAACGACAAAGTACCAAAAATCCAAGCTGGAATTACAAGGTGACGGCGTCAGACAAGATGAATATTTTACCGTAGCTGGTGACGGCGTCAGATGAGAAGATGACGGCGTCAAAGTGGCCAAGATTAATTTACCGTAGGTGGTGACGGCGTCACATAGGCCGTCACAAGTGGATCTAGGGCGTCCGAGGAAGTTTAAGGCGGCGAGGTGACGGCGTCAGACTCAACTCTTGACGCCGTCAGAATGATTTTCCTATATATAGTTTTCTAGTTTTTTCATTAAAAAGAGGAGAAGTTTTGGTGAAACCCTAAAGACGATTTTGGTGCCTCTTTTACAGGTTTTTCAAGGGTTCCAAACCCTTGAAACCTTGCATTGTAATTGAGATAAGTATACTCTTAATTCAATCAATATGTCTATGTGTTGGTTGTTTATCTTTTGTTCTTATCTTAATTCTACTATGCTAGGCTAGATTTTCTTTGTGTTTGCTTAGATCTAATGAAACCTAGATGTTGATTATGTGTTGATTACTTGTCTATTCTTGTTCTTGGATGAATGATATTATATGTTAGGCTTAAGAAAACTGGCAGATCTCCAATGGTAACATGCTTGAACGTCTTAAGAAACATGAACCGAGGCGTACTAGGTCTTTATTGGTTGTATTTAATGCATGAGCCACTGTTTACAATCCCTATAGTTGTGCTGGGTCATGGTGTAGGAGGAGATAAGAGCTCATAGAGTTGGGGAGTTATGTATGCCACCCCACGAATGGTATTAAGGAATACAATCCGTCATCCATACAAGTATAACAAGTAATTGACATGTAAAAGATATCTAGGGAGTAATGAAGTCTAAGTAAACACAATTTCTCCAATTACTGCTCACAACTTTAGTATAATTAGTTTATTTTCATTTTTAGTATTTTATTTTGATTGCATCTTAGTTTTGGGTTAGTTGAATAGCAACTAATTCCGCCCACTCTTTCAAAACCCGAGATTTTACTTGCTTTCATAAAAATATAAAAACACAAAAATAATCATCCCTCACCTTTAGAACTATTAATTAGGTTTTCTAATCCTAGCGACACTATTCCTAAGCTGAACGATCAATCCCCCGGTACTTGTCACTATACTATACTACAACGATCAGGTACACTGCCTGGTGGGGGTTGTAAGCCTCACGAGATCCCTCGAGAGGTAAAGCAAGGTGCGATTCCCACGCATCAGACATATAACCTTGGAATGAATGTTTATTGTTGAAACATGTGTGGTAAATGAATCTAATATAACATGATATATTATTTAGAAAGTCTAAATGGATATGAATGACATGAATAAAATCTAAGTATGACTCAAAGATCTTTCATGAACATCATGTTTTGTTTTATCATGCTTGATTACAAGATGATTTGGCAATATTAATATCTAATTAAAAAGTTATTTGATAACTTGTGTAATATTCTAAATGAATATGTTTGATTATAGAATCACATCCTAAATCTGGAACAGCTTCCAAATTTTATAGATGAACAATTTTCAATTGTTGTGAAAATTGTCATAGCCAACAAACTTGAAAGTTTGAAGGGCATCAAACATTACATAATAGATATTAAGGTTTAAGGGAAGTTTTAATAACATATTGTTGTTGCATACAATGATGTTATTGAAATTGAGATGACACTCAATACTAGTTATCGTAAGGATTTCGTTCTTTGCTATATGTACTAGTTGTGCTTACTAAAAGCATAAGTTGCATTATACATTAAGAGAATAAGAATACTTTAAACTTTAAAATGTTTGGAAGTTTAATTATCATAAATTGGTGGTTAAGGATGTCTCACATTTTTATGAAATATGACATTATCAAAATAGTTGACTATGCACATATAAGAATTTCAATTGTTGAATTCTTGAAATAAGTATTCTAAAAATTCCGATAGATCAAAGTTGGATGATTTATGTCTTGTCAACAAGTATGAATGTCATTGCTTGAGACATAATTCATCAACAAGAGTTATCATGCATTGATCTATTTAGTATTTGGATAAGGGATGTTAAACAATTATTATGATAAATTGAAATACATGGTATGTTTAATTTATAATATATTGTATCCTATATTTGTATGTTTAATCCATGAATAAATGTTATTCTAAACTGTCCGTTGTCAGTTAATAATATGGGAATATTATTAAATCAAGACAAATCTGAAGGTTGGTATAATATACTTAAAGTATATTGATGCGTAGACATGCCATTTCAGATGATATTCAATGATACCGAATATAGGACTTATCCCAATTACATGATGTTACTTTATGGATTTTGTTATTAAGTAAATCATGAGAAGTTATCCTCAGACTTGAGATGCAAGATAAGTGTCATGAATTTAGTACATTTTTGTGGAACAACTTAACGCTATACGTAACTGGTAATCATAAGGGTTGTTTTCGAAAGTGTTACAAAGTTTGTGGGTTTTGCTTGTAGTCAAGATAGAATTTGTTCCTTCAAATTTATTTTTGAAGTTTAATACTGCTGGGCCCCTCGTAGGGTTGTCAAGATGTTTGCATGGCCATGCCCAAGATCTTCCCTGATTATGTTCAGATGATTTGGTAATCTTGATCAATCACTAACAACGAGAAACATAATGGTTAATTAAGGAATGACTTTAATCCATATCCTTATTAACATGGTATTAGAAACAAAAGGATAATAATAATGAGAAATCATTAAAAGGTTTTTCCAGGAGCCTTACTCGAGATCGTACTAGAGGCATCGGCGTGTTGCAAGACGCTAACCGATGTGATTACACTATTAAAATATGTCCAAGTGGGAGCTGTTAGATTATGGACATTATTTTAGTAGTCGTATGTTAGGATCGAACTCGAGATCACGGGATTGCACACAATACGTATGAAGAGAAAAAGAAACAATTATTTATAAATGTTATAAGTAATTATTAATAAACACAAAAGTATAATAGTAATTAGTATTTAATGATAAATGACTAATGACCTATTGACGAAGATTAGGAAAGTAATACTAATGAATATTTGGAAACAAGGGAAGGTTCCGGAATCCCTTTGGGATTACCTAAACCAATCGGCCAAGGAAGGTTCTCCACCTCCTTTGTGCCTTGAGCTCCAAGTTTCAATTAGTATATAAGCAAACCCAAGATGCATTGTTTTCTCATAACTTGTACACACACATCTTGGTGTTTTTCTCTCCTTCTCTTTGTCTAAAATCGATCCATCCAAAACAATCCCTTAGGGATTCGATTTTCATAAGATCAAACAAGTTTTGTGTTTTATTTACTTGCATAAACTTTTTCTTGAATTAGTACGTGTGTACAAGAACGTGATTCAAACACACTATTGTTTGATTCTTGGATTGAATTACAAAAGAGGTAAGGGGTAATTCTTATAATCCACATAAACCCTAATTAGGGTTCTTGATTTGAAGATTGCAATTGATTCTTGTTCGGGCTAGAATCACAAAGATATGTTTACTATTTATATTTGATTAATTAATTACATGTTACATGATCTTGTTATAATTGCTTCCGCTATGCTCACTTGATGTGTTTGGTTTATTTTATATGATTGTCATGATATTATAATTCTTACACAAGTGTCGTGCCAGAATTTTGTTGCAGCCCCGTTATTTACCCGTCTCTGCATGGAAGAAAGGGGGATAAAGTCTTTCTCATGCATGATGTTAATAGAACCAACAATTCTATACCAAACACCTTTTCTTTTAATGTGGTTAAAAAAAGTAGAGGAGTCTTCCTTCAGACCATGAATAGCCACTATCAATCGAGTCCAGAGAGCATGAGGATTATTTATGAATCACCAACGCCATTTTTGAATGAGAGCATGATTCAACGAGAAAAGGTTGCCAATCCCTATACCCCCTTTGTCCTTTGATGCAAGAGCTATCTTCCAAGATATCCATGAAATCTTTTTCGTTTTTTCCTCACTTCCCCAAAAGAAATTAGATCTAAGCGACACTAACCTCTTATTAACCGTTAAAGGCATAGGAAATAAAGAGAAAAAAATAAGTACCAATCACGCCTAAGATTGAGGTGATGAGGGTAGCTCTACCTCCCACGGAAAGAAGTGAAGCTTTCCATTTAGAAAGGCGTTTTGCAAACTTATCAATAATAGGGTCCTAGCTTTTAACCAGCGCCATGTTACAATCAATAGGAAGACCAAGGTAGTTGAATGGGGTAGTCAAGGCCTTACATCCGGTAATCGAGGCAAGTAAGTTAACTTCTGCAATTGGGACACCAACACCAAAAAGTTTCGATTTGTTGTAGTAAATTTTCAGCCCAGAAACTTTGTGAAAACATTCCAGAATGGCAACCAGACTTTTGATGTTATTTTGAGACCACTCACCAATGAATAAAGCATCATCTGCAAAAAATAAATGAGATTGATTCAAAGTGTTAATATTGAACCCACTGTACAGCCCCGCAACCATAGCATCTTCCATAGCTATATGAAGACCTTCCATAGCAATGATGAATAAAAAAGGAGATAAGGGGTCTCCTTGACGAAGGCCTCGCTGAATATTAAATTCATGAGTAGGGCTACCATTGATCAAGATCGAAGAGGAAGCCGACTTAAGACATCCAGAGATCCACTTAATCCATGTATTACTGAAGCCCTTGAAGTGTATAGCTTGAAACAGAAAATCCCAAGAGATAGAGTCGAAGGCCTTCTCGAAATCTACTTTAAACACCATTAACTTAGCCTTTTTATTTTTGCACCATTGAATCACCTCATTGACCATCAAAGGACCATCAAGAATCAGGCGGTTCTTAATAAAAGCAGATTGTTCTTGGCTGATTATATGATCGATAACCTGAGCAAGACGATTAGCCAAAACTTTGGCAATGATCTTGTATTAGGCCCCAATGAGACTAATAGGGCGAAAATCACTAATCACCATAGGATTTGGAACTTTTGGAACCAGAGTAATGAATGAGGTATTGCACCCTTTTGGAAGAATGCCAGAATCAAGAAAGTGCTGAACAAAATCCACAACCTCACTTTGAATCAAGCTCCAAAACTCTTTATAGAATGCAAAGGTGAAACCATCCGGGCCCGGGGATTTATCAGAACCACAATCCCATATAGTATTTCGAATCTCAGAACTCGAAACCACAGAATCTAATAAGGCATTTTGATCATTGCTAAGAGTTTTAAAGAAAGGACTCCTATTAATTATCTTAACAACCTCCAATCTTTTGGAATTTTTTTATCATAGTATGCATGAAAAGCATCTTTAATCTTTATTGGATCATCAATCCAGTGCCCGTCAATTTTAATCCCATGGATGGATAGATTTCTGCGTTTTTAATTGACAATCATATGGAAGAATTTAGAATTTTCGTCCGCCTCAATACTCCATTTAATTTTCGCCTTTTGTAGGTACATAAAAAAGAAAGAGAAATTGGAGTAAAAGCCATCAATCACATATAGCCATCTCACTTTTGTGGATGTTTTTTTGTATACCTTTTGTGGATGTAGCAAAACTCTTTATGAAAATCCTTTTGTGAGTGTATTTCATTTCCCTTTCTCATGAGAGTGACAATCTATAAGTGGGGTAAAGATAAAGATACGCAACATATTTCTACAAATAAACACAAGTACGCAACATACTTAGTAAAGTGTCAAACGTACGCAACATATTTTCAAAAAATCGTCGATCTACGCAATATGACCTGCTGGCAGCAGGTTACCAGGTCACCTAACTTTTAAAGTTACACATTTGGTCCCTAAACTGTCTCATATCTCGCGTACATGATCCAATTTTGGTAACGGTCGTTAAAAAAGTTTTTAAAAAAACTTTTTAACATTTTTTTTTAAATCGAGATAAAATCTTTTTTTTTTAACTAAAATTTAGAAAAAAAAAGTTAAAAAATTTTAAAATTAAAAAAAAGGAAAACAATTTTAAAAATTAATTTTTTTTTAAGTTAATATTTAAAAAAAAATCAAAATTAAAAAAAAAAATTAATATTTGAGAAAAAAAAATTAATTTTTTTTCGCAAATACTAATTTTTTTTAAAAAAATTTTGATTTTTTTTTAAAAATATTAACTTTAAAAAAAAATTTAATTTTTTTCCGTTTTTTTTTTTAATTTTTTTAAAAAATGCGTATTTATAAAAAAATAATTTTTTTTCGCAAATATTAATTTTAAAAAAAAAATTGATTTTTTTTAAAAATATTAACTTTAAAAAAAATTAATTTTTAAAATTTTTTTCCTTTTTTTTTTAATTTTAAATTTTTTTAACTTTTTTTTTTTTTTTTTTTTTCTAAATTTTAGTTAAAAAAAAAGATTTTATCTCGATTTTTAAAAAAAAATGTTAAAAAGTTTTTTTAAAAACTTTTTTAACGACCGTTACCAAAATAGGATCATGTACGGGAGATATGAGACAGTTTAGGGACCAAAGGTGTAACTTTTAAAGTTAGGTGACTTGGTAACCTGCTGCCAGCAGGTCATATTGCGTAGATCGACGATTTTTTGAAAATATGTTGTGTACGTTTGACATTTTACTTAGTATGTTGCGTACTTGTGTTTATTTGTAAAAATATATTGCGTATCTTTAGCTTTACCCCTCTATAAGTACTAATTTTGCTGACATCAGTCTTATTGTAGTTACATTTGTTAAATTTCAGAAAATTATAATGTCGAGGACCATCAATTTTGAGCTAAAAGTTTGAAAGTGAAGAGGAAAAATTGGTATTTGCCACAGATGTACAGAATACTACTACGTATTCCACATTCAATGCCTCTGCAATTAGAAGGGATATTACAAGGGGCTTAGCTATTGCAGAAATTTCAAAATTCAATAGTAAAATTATGATGGTTTTTAAAAATAAAGTCAACTGTATTTTAGCTTTCACCAAACAAATATGCGCATGCCTTTTAATAAGTCAATAACCGTTACTCTTTACATCTTTCCAATACCGTACCACTTGGTACATTAACACACCTTGTACTCGTAATAGTTTACCTGTAAAAAACATATAATAGTTGCACTTTAAAATAAAGCGGGCACACACACACTCTCGCCGAAAGTCTCTATGAAAATCCATTTACCTTCGTGTGAGGTGTGACTATCTACACTCAATGGCTCAATCTCATACGCCGTTGGCGGGATTAATTATTGTTGTTGTAGTTGTAAGATAACAACCAACTATAATTTTATTCCATATTATATCATTATTTAGTCTTCTACGTCTTAACTTAGAAAGTGATGTTATTGAATATAACATAATCAACCAGGTAACAAGTAATATAACACCGCATACACGCGTGGCTAGTTTATCTAGTTCATAGCCAATTGGTTGACTCTTTACAAATATGGTCAAATTATGAAAACCTATTCATACTTTCTGCAGCCGTTTATGTTCTGCTGCGATGGCTATGTTTAGCAAATAAGCAAATCTACTGATTTTGATGCCAATTGTAATATAGGGAAATATGGGATTAGCAAAAGGCCTTACATTTTGGTAATCGTTTTTACTTAAACACGCCGACTTTCAAACTCTTTTAGAGCACTGGGTACCCTCGTGCCATAGAGGTGGTGCCGTAACCAAAAAGTGCTGGCACGTCAGCAAAACTCTCTATGGTACGAGAAATTCTATGACATCACATTTTGGCCGTTACCCTTGGCACCAGAAAATGTGGTGCCATTGGACAATTTATTTATTTCATTTACATAAAATAAAATAAAAACAAACTTCAAGGGCTGAAAACATTTTTTGATGTACCTTATTAGTTACTAATGTAACTTTAAAATAAAAATGACAATGAAATCAAACTTCAAGAGTATAAACTCTAAATTTATTATTTTTATAAAAAAAAAAAAAAAAAAAAAAAAAAAAAAAAAAACTTTTTGGCCTTCTTCTTCATTGTGTACCAATTCAAGAACCTCAAATACACATGTTTCACGAATTAAAAAATAAAAAATAAATAAATCTCTACGGCGTGAGCTGGTCGCTACGGCGCGAGGGCCGACGGCGCCACACATGGTACCGTGCGCCATCGAGTTTTTTGGGCTGGTGGGTCGGCGCGAGGCTGCAATGCCTGCTGGGTATTGTTTGCTTTTAGAAACCGTGTTCATATCTTTACATCAAATGCACTCGTGTATTTTCCTAATAAAATGTTGACTTTCTAGAGGAGTTGAGTCTCGTGGACTTGCCCATACTTGCCTCTTCACTATGTTATGTCATCGCTTATTTTATGTAACTATGATTCACTTAAGATCAACTGGCTTAGCTCAAAATTAGCGAGTTAGGAGTTCACATTCGTTCTAGGTAGGTTGTTGCCGCCATTACTAAATGTGTGGGGGTTCTCAAAAAGCAAAGACTTTTCTCAACAAAAAGACACTATGATTAGTTAAGCATACAGTTTAAAACGCATTTAACCAAAAGTAAGTAACTTTCGGTTAGGTTTATAATTACTATATTAACTACATTATAATGCATTTAGGTTATTCATAAAAAGGAAGTCTTAAAAAAATAAGACCAAAAACATTTCTTTAATTGGAAGGATTTCAAACTAATCTTAACTACATATAAATATTAGGAGTTAAGTTACATATGAATTTTAATATCTTTAATTGTAGGAGCCACTAATATTTATAAACCTCATTAACTTGCAATAGCCCATTTAATGAATGTGATATAACAACCCAATTAAAAAAAAATGCAATGTGATTTAAAAAAAAAGAAACGTCTATACTATACCTTTTAATGCATATTATATATATATATAAAGCCTACAAACTAACCCACAAACTAACACAGTTTCATGTCAGTTTCTAAACACACACTACATTATTAATAATTTTAAATATTATACTTTTAGAAAACATATATTTACTACGTTTTAAAGTATTTGAGACAATACTAAATAAGGAAGATTTAAAATGAAAAACATTTTCTCGCCACAAACATAATCACCGGGTAACCGCCGCCGCATTGCGCGGGTACCCTTCTAGTATATATAATGTACGGGCAAAAACGACGACACCTCTGCCGTATTGGTTTTGCGTTTTTTTAGCCCAGCCCATTGTGTCTGCCCAAGCCCAAGATCTAAGCCCGTTTCTTTTTCCTTTTCTTTTCTTTTTCTCGGTTTGATATTTGTCGAATCTCGACACACACAAACACTAATCTCACCGCCTCTCTCTCTCTCACATTATTATAAAAAAAAACAGAGTTGGGTTTACCTTATTTCAAATCATTGGAACGGTTGTTAAAGTTGTCGATGGAGAAGAACAAGACATGGCTTGGATGTTGGTATATTTTGTATTTGTTTTTGGTGTTTATGTTTGGATAAGAATGAAAGCTCGGTTCCTGAATCTGATTATTACGTCATGCTTTGTGAATCCAGGTATTATTTCATCTTAATTTTTTTTTAAATTGAAATTATCGAATATTAGGTGTTAATTAGTGTTTACGTATGTCAAAATTTGAAATTAATAATTATTTTCAAATTTTATGTTGTAATGAAACTGCTTATTTATGAAGTTAGTGTTTAATACAATTAGTTAAAGATTGATGATGATAATAAGCAAATAGGTAAAGTAGTTATGATTTTTTAACTGACCTTTAGTTTAAGAATGTTGAACAGTTGAGTTTTGTAACTGTGATATCAGGTACTTGATACAAATCTTTGGTTCTGAAAATTGTTGAAAGCCAAAACTTGGGGAGAATGATCAACGATAGTAGCCTTTGTTTATGATCCATTATGTTATAGGATTAGTTGATTGCTTATGCTGATGTTGTACATCAACCATAATAATTTTTAAGACACAACGCGAATCATTCCCTAATCATAAGATACCATCATTAACATAATCTTGCTGTTGTGTGCTACAAGAAGCGTGTATGAGAAGTTGTGGCAAGCCACTGAACATCGTTTTTTGTGGTTGCAGTATGGTAATAATGTTGCACATGGGAAACATAGGCATGTAGCGTACAACATCTCAAGACTTCCATTTCTTCTTCAGGTCAGTAGCTCGAATCACAAGTGCACATTATCATCTTACAATTTCTATAATATTTCATTTTTGGTGGTCTCTTACATCTATAGTTACATTATTTCTTTTTATTCAGGATGCAGGATTCTGTAGGTGGAATTCCAGAAACAACGTTTATAGCAAATGTCAGGCCGTCAGTGTGGTCAGTGTTTTGCTTCGTTTGTTTTGTATAATTTTGTTTCTGTAACTGTTGCATATTCTTATGCAGTGCTACGAATGAACGTTGGGCACGCTAAAATTTGCTCCGCGAGCTGTGCTATTTCAGAACAATGTAGGCACGCTTAACTCTGTCCTTATTGTTTTCAAACTCGGGTTATCAGTTTTGTTGCTTGATTTTTGTCTGCTTCTTCAGGCAAAAGTAAAAATGAAGACGCATCAGCTGATGTCATGGCAATGCAGCAACAAATTCAGATGTTAAAGGTATAATTAATATGTAGAACCAAGTTCGTTTGATCTTTCGATATTTATAACCATTTGAACGATGTGCACTATTCATATTATAGGAGCAAATATCCATATTTATAAGTCCATGACAACTAAGCACCTCCACACAATATGGATGTAGTCACCCAGAATTGTTATGAGCTGAACCAAAATGCGGTACAAATGAGGAATTTTGTCACATAAGTCTGAATATTTAGGGATGAAAGCCTTCTGTTTTGGCATAATAAAAAGCTGCTGCGAGTAATATGAACAATAGTATGATCCATATGTTAAGTCCTGCTAAAAAATTAACATAATAGTATAATTTGTTATTCTGTATTGTCACTCGGTCTTCGATGTTGTTGTTACAGCTGATGTTGGAGCCGGGGGCAGTAGTTCTTCCTTTCCCGTTGTCATTCCACGTTTGTTACTTTATATCTTGATATGTGTCGTTCCTGTTATTGGCTTGCATGTTTTTTAGCTTTTAATGGGTACAATATCGGTTCCCTTTTTTACAGCACCGGTAGTTGACACTGATGTACAGGACATTTATCGGTCTCCTGGTCCAATTCCATCAAATGATTGTCCGTCCGTTTCTTCCGGTTTTGGTTTACAGCCTCAAACGTCTATTGTAAGGCCTACGGCCGTTGAAAGGCCGGAACATAATCTGAAGTATCAACTTTTAACCACAACCATGAGGGATGCAATCATACCACAACCATGAACGATGCGCGCTTTGAATTTGTGTGATTCTTTGAAAACGCTAAATCAGGGTTTCGTGAATGGTATGTAATTTTTTTTAAAGAAATTAGGGATTTAATGAATGTATGGATAAAAAGATTAGATTTTTGGTTAACACAAATTATCTTTTGTTTGAATCTGGTGATTGTAATATTACTCCTAACAAAATACATAGAACTTACTATTAACGGAGGGAGTAACTTTTGTTGAATTAAATGTTGGAGTTTGTAGGGCTAAAAAAAGAAGATTCATTTACAAGTAACCGATTGTAATATTTTATCCTTTGTTCGGTATATTCATTAACTTAAATTATTCGTTGGGAGCCTGGTGTTGGTCTTTAGAATTTAGCCGCGATATTTTCTTAAGTGCGAAGTGGTGAACTTTTGAGGAAAATGGCAAACCGTAAATTCCAAATTGGGTTTGTAAGTGTGGTTTTTTATAAATTTCTTTCAATCTTTTGCCTGCATTTTGGGGTTTTTTTCAGACTGTGGTTGCAGCCATGGTGGGTATTCTATATTTGCAGACCCGAGTCCCATTTAGTTAAAAGCCTGGCTAATATATGTGTAATGGTAATTAAGGCGATGACGATAATCTTTTACATTCAGCTATTTTCTGACCTTAGCTTACTGATACGCGTATTTTGGCGGAGCAGCCACGACCACATTGTGGTTGCAGCCACGTCGGGTATGTGGTAATGCTTCTATATTTGCATATCTGAGCCTGATTTAGCTAAAAAGGAAATTACCATAGTTCTGCATTCCCCACATGAAACGTATGTGTTTCATGTAGGCTTCCGTTTTACTTTTGGGCCACCGTTTTGTTTTGGGCTAAAGTTTGGCGTAGTCCAAAACGTGAGCCTTTTAAAGTTCCAGCAGCAAGTTATTGAATATGTTAGCCTAATTGCTTCAACTGCAACAAAGTTCATTAAGAAATGTGTTGTATAATGCGTAGCAGGTTATAAAGCTTGCTATAAATTTGCTACTTGCTTTAAATACGAGTTATTAAGACAGATCATTGTTTTATGAGTTTGTTATACATGTGAGTTTATGTTTTTGCTGGGTGACAAGTATTTGTGAAAGGGTTGCTGATATCAAACCCGTGCCCAAGCTATGAAATGCCTAACTAATTTCTCTGAAGCGGTTGGCCCAGGTTTTCAAAAACATTTATACCGATGTTCAGGGTATCAAAACATTCCTTAGCTTAGATGATATGCTGCTGTGATGAATTATAGCAAGCCAACTTCGACTTCAGTTTCCTCCTCTCTCCTGGTATGTATATTTATTTATATAACTTTTGTTAGTTTAATTGTAACTGTTTTCTATTAGTTAAGTGGTGAGGATGATTGTCTGTTGTTTTTAACTGTTTTGTATTAGTTGTTTGATTTGTTTAACTGTGTGTAGATGAGCTAACATATCAAATAATTAACTGCCGTATATCTTGATCTCTGAGTACAGAGGTTAAAACAGTTTTTACGTCTCAAAGCACTATCACTGAGTTGTTTTAAATGATCTCTTAAGGCTTTTTTCCTCAGAGCTTTGAGAGGCAAGTGCTTTCTTTTCCGTTTTTTTGGATGACTATTTATGTTATTAATGACTATTAATTTCACAAAATAGCATATCCAAGCACCCTAGGTGTTTAGCATTGTGCAATGAGATTTAGTATTTTAGTAGTTCTGCACTAACTGTTGTGTATATCTAAAGTCGTTATAATATGAATTTGTGCCATGGTGGGACATTTTGTTATCCTTAAGCGGAACATATTCACATAGTAGTTATGTACTGCCGCTTATATGAGTGTTTGTAAAGAGATTATTAGACCTGTGTATAGTTCAAGAGCTCGAATGAGTTCGCGACATGCTCTTAATATTCATTACGACATGTAGACACCACCGTAGTTTGTTTAAATGCAAACTGGTGGCATACGGCAAATGTAGTCTAAAAGTATGTCATTAGTGCAGAACATTATTTTCACCCACTTACCTAAACCTTCCATATTTTCATCTCAATTGAAACACACACCTACCTATGCATGAAATATAAGAAAAGAATGCAACGCGAGTTGCCATCCTTTTAGGATCAAGAATTTATTCGACAAAGCAAAATATTGTTTTAAACGTTATTAAAAAATATACTGATATTCTCTTTTATCTATGAACATTGCATTCGGAATCCTATTTTCATGGAGCCATTCTGGATGCAAAATGCAGAGAATAGTGCAGTCGTCGTATCGTATTGGTGCAATGCAACTCCTTAGTGCAGCTATTTATGCACTTGAATCCGAAAACGCTTCTTCTCCTTCCAATAGTGTCATCTGATACTCAAAAGTTTTGTAACTGTTTATCTATTTCATGACTGAATGAAACAGGTAAACAAGTTCTACCTGTGAAAAAGACCTGAAGAGTAATCGTTGCACAAATTTTATGAATGTATCAGTCCCTATTAATTTGACACTCCTGTTGAGGTCGTGTGCCTGTGACACGGGCAGGCTGGTGAAACCCAAGTTCTACAAAAAAGTTTTGTGCCAGGTCATGTTACACGGCGACCGAATTGGAAAACATGTTAACTTGAACGATTCATGTATCTATCACGATTGTTTTTGGGACACATTTGAGTATTTGGTTTGTAGGTTACACAAGTACGTAATTGAGATATCAAGTCATTTTGTTTGTACTATGTTTCTGTGGTTAACATATACCATGTCATGTAAAATTTGAACTTTTTTTTTTTTTTTTTTTTTTTTTTTTTTTTTTTTTTTTTTTTGTTTTGTCATTTCACACTGTACAATGTCTGCAGTTATGGTTTAACATGGTATTTAAAAAGGCATTCATTGCACAATGGTGTCTTTTTTCTAAGCTGCGATTCCAAGTTTCAATACAATGTTTACGCGGCCAAATGTTGGAGCAAATTTGTTATCGAATTTTTTGAGAATGCTTTTGTTTTCGTACCAAAAATTATTACCTGTTCAAATGTACAATCGACTCCCCGCCGCAACGCGGCGGACCGCAGCCAAAAAAAAATACTGTAATAAAAAAAATAAAAAATAAAATGATGATAAGCAATATACCAATCCCACAATGCATAAGAAATATACGTCGAAGTATATTAATAGGCAAATTTTTCATCATTTGATCCATGTGGGACTACTTGAAACAAGTTAAAGAAAAATGACCGATACAAATATTTGTTCTAAAGACATAACACCTTTGTAGCCGTGATCAATTGCTTCCTCTTTTTACAGTGTTTTATTCTTTTCAAGCTATGCAAATCAATACCAAACTCAATCATGGTTGTTAAGTGACAATGCATTTGGAGTTGGATATTCATCATGGTTCAGTCACACAAGAGTTCATCCCCAAGTATGTGAAAGACTTGGTGATGTTGTTGTTCAAGACATCTTGCTTACACCCGGATTCAGTCTGGGATGACCCGAATACGTTTCAAAACAGGATACACAGAATGCTGAGCATTGATGAAGATGTATATAAGGTATATTCACTACAAACAGGATACACAGAATGCTGAGCATTGTTGCGTAAGAAGTTTGGGTTATGGTCTATCACTGAGCTAAAAATGGTGACTCGTGAAAGATGGGACTAAGTAGTCTTAAGGAATTGGTGTATAGAATAGTTGTCGATTTTGAATTTGAGGTGTCTTTGTTTAGTATATAGACACAATTCATCTTTTCATTTAAAAAAATATGTTTGATTTCACCATTTTTAAGGCTAGTAGTACTAGAGGAGAAAACAAATATGAAACTGTTCTCGGAGACCATATTTAAATTATAATAGTACGGTGATAAGCTAATTCCTAATTTTAAACAAATTCAAATCACATTTAGAAACATATAGTCCAATCAAATTGCAATCCAGGAAAGGTAAATGCTGTAACCATTATGGGTGAGCTTTTCAGACCGAGAACCGAACCAACCAACCAACCAACCTTCTGCTCGGGATTCAGGTTTATGGTTTTATGATTTTCGGTTTTCGGGTTGGATTACACCGGGAAGGAAAAAACAAACAAACCGAGTGACTCAAATAAGTAAACCACTGGAGCATGTGAATAAGTCAGGGAAAGCACAAAAGAAAACTGAAATATTGTACTGGAACAAAACACATGCCCAACAAGTCGAAGGCAATGTTTTTAAATGAGGTTCACTCTGTCGGTTTTGAGCCGAAACGACCGAGTATTTTCGGCTCGGTTTTCTGTTTCATATTTTCCAAAATGTCGGTGGTCGGGTCGGTTTTCGCCCGTTAAGGCCCGTTTTGACCCGAGGCTCAGGCATAACCATATGGTGAAACCAAAGTCAACTATATTGCATTTTTGGTAAAACTTGACTGATCTGAGAATCAAACCTGAGACACCTTCAATTGGTCAAAGTCACTTCATTGCATATACAAATACAACTCCCTAAACCAAGTCCAATTATTCAACCAAATAGGCTCAACCTAAAAGAGTGAGATTTGAACATGTTCTCCTACGCAAAAACCTTCACAAAGTCACACACTTTGTTTGACAGTAGAGGTTGATATACGCCATGAACACAGTTGATATACGCCAGCATGGTTTTTCAACAAACTTTTGATTTCATTAAGTAATACCGGAAGGGTAGTTAACATACATCTAATTTAAGGAAATAAAACGTACAAAAGTAGAAGTATTTCATTTTTTAAGCTACTAGAGTTTGATTAAAGCTCAATTGGCTTGCAGATTTCTTCATATGCATCCATAAATGTAAAAGACTGGAGAATTCACCCTTTCCTGAAAGAACAAAGATTCAGCAAGTGCGAGTTGCCAATCTAATGTTGATATCGACATACCATGGAGTAAAAGTTTAATAAAATGATATATAGATATGGTAAAAACTTGTGTATCTACGATATATTTCTTGGAAGCAAGAAGAGCAAAGACACAAGTTAGGTCAGAGGCTACAGCTTTTAAAAACTGAAAATTTTGTTATCCACATTGTTATAACTCCCACAAATTCTCAAACTAGTGTTCCATTTAGCTCAATGCAATCATTTCAAAACGTTAAGAATACTTTATTAGCACTGAAAAATGAAGTTGATGAATTTTCAAAAACTATAATTTAAAATCGACCAGCAACAAATGTAATTAGATAGAATGATTGGAGTCATGTGATGACTTACAGTGTGATGGTTGATAAGAAAACTAGTTAGAAACTTGGTCGGGTGAAAGCTAACTTACGCCATCTTTGAGATTTAGAACAGTAATCTGCACTCCAGATATACCTTAGTGAGGTAATCTTTACTAACGTACTAATAACTGCTTGATCAGTAAACTTACAATTCTTAAATTTCAACTTTCGCATATTTTGGCACCCTTTTGATAACTCCGCAAGCCCAGCATCAGACGCTTCCGTATGAGCAAGCTTAAGGTATCTCAAACTGTGACCATGTCTCCCGATATAACCTAAACCCACATCGGTTATTCCTCCCCGTACGCGTATACCTAATCTTTCAAGTTTGTTACAGCCAGTTAGGAGAGTTCGTATCCCATTATCTATTGGTACTAAGACTTCGAACCCGTCCAAAGCCACATGAAAATCACGTAGTTTCTTCAAACGACGTCCTACACACTGTATAGCTTTATTTGATATTTTATTGAGACATATGTGTACACATTCCAATTCAGGGCAGCTTTTGGCAAGAGCAATCAGTCCCATGTGTGAAGCAGATGGAGCTAGGCCATAGCGGAACGTAGTCTTAAACTTCTTGAGTTTTTTGCAAACCTTGCCCATCCGTTTTAGATCATCGTCATCAAAGAACTCATCTACATACAAGATTTGTAAATTGGGACAACTTTCAACAAATTCAATACACTCAAATTCAACATATCGAAAATCCAGCTCAGTTAACTGATTTGCTAAAGCGCGTGCAGCTTGAAATACAAATGGTCCGCGCCGGTGGAGGCCAAGACACCGTATGTTCGGGAGCTAGGCCATAGCGGAACGTAGTCTTAAACTTCTTGAGTTTTTTGCAAACCTTGCCCATCCGTTTTAGATCATCGTCATCAAAGAACTCATCTACATACAAGATTTGTAAATTGGGACAACTTTCAACAAATTCAATACACTCAAATTCAACATATCGAAAATCCAGCTCAGTTAACTGATTTGCTAAAGCGCGTGCAGCTTGAAATACAAATGGTCCGCGCCGGTGGAGGCCAAGACACCGTATGTTCGGGGGCAATTTGACACCATAACACGCGCCAGCATCAGCATTTTTTAGGTGCCCCAAGAATATTCTCATACTTGCTAGCGAATGGCTACAGTTTTTTGCAAGAAGTACACAATCTTTAAAATCACACAAATCGCTGATGTTGTGAAATTCGAATTTTTCGATTGCTGTGCTATGAATGGCTAATTGGTGGAACCATTCCCCGTCTTTTTCTGTGAGTTCCCCAACAACTCGTAGATACAGGCTTTTCAAAGAATGACAATATTTACCAATATGCAGCAAACCATCACTGGTAAACCCGGAACATAATTTGATTTTCAAATCCCTGAGTTGTTTACCATGGGTCTTGGCCAGGATCTTCAGATCAGAATTAGTGACAATCACACTATGAAGATTAATCGTTTTTAAGCAGCTACACCTCCGCGCTATTTCTTTAATCCACTTACTGATGGGAATCTCTGGTTCTTCCGAAAAAAAGTGTGGCGTTCCTTTTAGGGTTATTGACTCGAGTTTTGAAAAACGGTCAAGCAAACGAGAAGGTGTGGAGTAATGAATGTGGACGGTAACATGTTTCCGTAACATTCTGTCTAGGTCATAATAATGACGCCATAGTAAAGAAATGCTGTTCCGGTCATCATTGTGTATATACAGTAAAACACAGTCAAGCACCGTGTGCGTTTGATACTCTTCCATATCCTGTAAATCAACTTCCAAGATTCAATCAATAAGGTATGTGAAATTGGCAGGTTCTAAAATCATACATCTATGATTATCATCATCAGGACAAAGTTTTTGTTACTGATTAGCAGTTTGATCAAATGCATGTAGCGATTAAGCAACAGTTGTATGCAAAGGAGCCAATGCTTGGGAAATGTAGGAAACATTATTTTTGAATTTATTTATAGTAAACTATGTTCTGATTATATTATTTTTATCTAGAAGAGATTGTTCACAAAACATGTTAGCCAAAAAGTTGTCTTCATACTAAGTAATTAATATCCATATAAGCAATAGCAAGCGAAATGGTAGTAGGTTACCTGTTGTTTTAGTATATGATAGCTCTCAAACACTTGTTTTGCAGATTCTCCAAGACCAAGCAGGTTGTGGCGGCAATCATAGGACTTGAGCTCGTCTGTCAACTGTTTGATATTCTGCAAAAATAAAAAAAATAATAAAAAAAAAATAAATAAATAAATAAAACAGGTAGCTAAATTTAAAGGCATCGATCATTTCATTACATTTGCTAAAAATTTGAAAATATTCATCATGCATGGTTGTTACCTGGCACCCAGCCTCTAGAGCTAGTTTAAAGAATCCAAGTGATATATGATGCATTGCAGCCTTTTCAGATTCTCTTATTCGAGATAACCAATATGACTCGCAAGTCATAGCATTGAATTCCTTACATCTTAAGCTCACATTTGACGCTGGTTCCCCCCTAAATATAAATAGAACCATTAATTTTGCGCAAACGCAAATAACCCGTACTTAAAATGAGAAAGTAATCACTTATGACCATCTACTGAATTATGCTTAAAATAAAGGTGCAGCATATGCTTTTTTAAATGCAACCAACATACACTCTAATTTCAGCATGCATATAAACAATCACAACTTCTTTTATATGCAATCCCAAACACCCAGTAAGCAAATAAGCTAATAATAACCAAAACTTAATTCAAATGCCTTCTAGTTTCAGAATAGAATAAGCTAAAAAAAAATCCTCCTAAATATAAGCAATTCCAAAGAGAGTGTAAAATAAGTCGGTCAAAATAAGGTCTTTTTAATTTTAACGGAAAATGAGTCAAACCTTGTGGAATAAGCCATAGAAGCTGATTTATTTACCCTTTTTACAACCTGTAACAACAACAATAACAACAAAAGATAAATTTTAGCATTCGAAATAAACACAAACACATTACAAGATATTTAATAATATATTAAAAAATGAGAGAAACCTCATGAGCTGATCTTACTAACACTTAAATTTGCTTGTAAATTAATGATTCGAGTTGGGATCCTATAAAAAGCAAACCCAAGACTAAAAAGTATTTGGGACCCTTGGATATTACAATTTGTTTCACATCTTTTATATAAATAAAAGAATTAAATCATTTGGTTTTTTCTCATTAGAAAAAAAAAAAAAAAATTAAAGAGAGCTTGATTTTGATACGTAGGCGAAATCAAACAATATGATTGACGAATAAAAAGTCAAAATTGAATTGATTTTGGTCAAACTTTAATAAATTTGATTGAGATAAAAATATTGGTATCAAAATCTCACTTTTGGTCCAAAATTCAAAAAACGTTCAATATTAGTCCAAAAGTTCACGTGGACTTCACTTTTGGTCCAATTTTCGTCCCTAGTTAGTTTAGTCGTTAAGTACGTTGCACCGTTAGTCCTTTAACCTAACGGTCGTTAGCAATGTTTACACCGTTAGTCCTTTCAGTTAAAAAATTGAAAAAATTCGAAAAAATTTTTTTTTTCCAAAAAAAAAATAATTTGAAAAATTAGAAAAAAATTCTAAAAAAAAATTTTTTGACGAAATTTTGTTTTTCCAAAAAAAAATTTTCTAATAAAAATTTTTCTTAAAAAATTCGAAAAATTAAAAAAAAAAAAAAATTTGACGAATTTTTTTTTTTCCAAAATTCCAAAAAAATTCGAAAAAAAAATCCAAAAAAAAATTCGAAAAAAAAAATTTCTAATAAAAAATTTTCTTAAAAAATTCGAAAAAAATTCTAAATTTTTTTTGACGATTGTCCCGGTTTGACACTTAAATTAAAATGTGTATGTATATATATAAAAAAATTTCCTAAAAATTTCTAAAAAAATTTCTAATATGTATATATATATATATATATATATATATATATATATATATATATATATATATATATATATATATATATATATATATATATATACATTTTAATTTTAGTGTCAAACCGGGACAATCGTCAAAAAAAATTTTAGAAATTTTTTTCGAGTTTTTTAAGAAAAAATTTTATTAGAATTTTTTTTTTGGAAAAAAAAAGTTCGTCAAAAAAATTTTCTTTTATAAAATTTTTCGATTTTTTTAAGAAAAAATTTGATTAGAAATTTTTTTTCAAATTTTTTTTTGGAAAAAAAAAATTCGTCAAAAATTTTTTTTTTAGAATTTTTTTCGAATTTTTCAAATTATTTTTTTTGGAAAAAATTTTTTTTTCCTGAATTTTTCCAAATTTTTATCTGAAATGACTAACGGTGCAAACATTGCTAACGACCGTTAGGTTAAAGGACTAACGTTGCAACGTACTTAACGACTAAACTAACTAGGGACGAAAATTGGACCAAAAGTGAAGTCCACGTGGACTTTTGGACTGATATTGAACGTTTTTTAAATTTTGGACCAAAAGTGAGATTTTGATACAACCACAAGGACAAAAAATGTAGTTTACTCAATAAAAAACTTAAGAAAAAAAGAGGTAATTAATAAAAACTTATTGGTTGAATTTTAGATAAATTACATACAGCTAAGTGTAAAATTATAAATTTTCATATTTTTTAATAACTTTAGGAATAAAAAATAAATAAATAAATAAATAAAAACGTTACACTGTATACCCCATATACTTTATAATATGAACTTTGTTTAAAATTACATGAGTATTACTACCTCCGTCCAATAATAATTGTCCACTTTGACTTTTTTGATTCTTTATTTTTCAACTTTTACCATAAACATTTTTAGTTGTGTTATACACTACTTGATGATAAATATATGAATGGATTGTATTTTAAATGTATTTTAATTGTGTATAATTTTTATCAAGAATTATATAGCAAAAATAATAATATTTATAATCAAAGTTGAACAAGAAAGACTTAAAAAAGTCAAAGTGGACAATTAATATAAGACGAAGGGAGTAGTATTATTTTCGGGCTTTCATCTATTATGGACCAAAATGATAGTTGGGATGGAGCAACTCTAATAGGTTTTTGCTCATGACTCAAGTAGGCTCGATTGCTCCTACCAGTAACAAAACTGAAAGTAAGAAAGTATTTTAGGGGTAAACTATTTTGCAATTCAATGTTTGATTGATAAATGATGAATTACGTGACATAATTGAAGAGAACGGTTGGAAACGGTCACGTGATATCTCGATTAAAGTACATACATTTGAGTCAAAGATATACTACTTTTTTTTCTGAGTAACATGAACAAAGAAACCACACACATTCGTTTATCGGTTTACATAACAAAGTTGTATTTAGTGAATGGTTGCATCATGAAATATGTCATTGCTAAATTATAGATGATGTATAATGAAAGAAAAGTATGTGGTTGATTTTGTTACTTCTAGATTTGTTTTAGGATTTGAATACTATACTGTGTTAGTGTGTTTCGATAAAAATGTGAAACGACTTTAAGCAGTGAACTACTAGGTTGCTTCACTATAACAAATTTGGCTATGTCTTATTTGTCTTCGTCACGTATACCCTTTGCTCTTACTCGACTTAAAACCCTTATCCAAATACAAGTTAAATATGTTTTAGAGTTTTCGGAAACTTAATTTGTGAGAAAAACTTTGTGCTCCATACCTTACCAACTCCGGTTAAAGAACATGTAGCAAGAAAGTTGCCATCACACGAAAACGAGCACCCCCGATCATCACCAATCTCACTAGAAACCATATCAAAACTTTTAGCATTATTCTCCAACTTCTTAGCATCTCTCGCCCTCCCTAATCTCACCGCGGCTTTCATAACCGAGTCCTTGGCAATCGAATACCTCGCCTTCAAAAATGCCATCGGCTTTCATAACCGAGTCCTTGGCAATCGAGTCCGCGGCTTTCAACTAATGTTTTGTAACATGAAAATCACAAGTGATATTCTAAATATCACAAGTGATTTTCAACTAGTGTTTTATAACATAAATATCACTTGTAATTTTCTGATTCAGAATATCACTTATGATTTTCATGTTACAAAACATTAGTTGAAAATTAATTGTGATATTTAGAATATCACAAGTATTATTCTTTGATACTCAGAATATCACAAATGATTTTAAACTAATGTTTTGTAACATGAAAATCACTTGTGATATTCAGAATATCACAAGTGATATTCTGAATATCACAAGTGATATTCTAAATATCACACGTGATTTTCAACTAATGTTTTGTAACATGAAAATCACAAGTGATATTCTAAATATCACAAGTGATTTTCAACTAGTGTTTTATAAAATGAATATCACTTGTAATTTCCTGAAAATCACTTGTGATATTCAGAATATCACTTGTGATTTTCATGTTACAAAACATTCAAATCAATTGTAATATTCAGAATATCACAAGTGATATTCAGAAATCACTTGTGATATTCAGAATATCACAAGTGATTTTCAACTGATGTTTTGTAACATGTAAATCACAATTGATATTCAGAATATCACAAGTGATTTTCACGTTTTTTTTAATTCATGTTTTTTTTTTTCAGTTTCTTACATTTTTCTATGTTTTCGTTCGTTTTTATACGTTTTTGTCCGTTTTTATACGTTTCTGAATATGACCATTGATATTATTAATATCACAAGTGATATTTTGAATATCACAGAAAATCACTTGTGATATTCAGAAACGTATCAAAATGGACGAAAACATAAGAAAACGAACGAATACATATGAAAGCGTAAAAACACGTCTGAAAACGAATGAAAACGTATGAAAATTAATTAAAACAGACGAAAATGTATAAAAACTGCCGAAAACGTTTAAAAACTGCTGAAAACGTATGAAAATAAATAAAAAAACATATAAAAATTGACGTAAACATATAAAACTGCCCTAGGGTCTTTGTCACGTCATACTCTCCCTATTTTATTTTTATAGTAGTATTGTTCATTTTATGCTTATTTGCTCATTAATGCTTATTTACTGCTTTTTAGGACTGTTTTTCCCTCCTTCATAGTATAATTGACTTTTCATAATTTTCCAAGTACGTTTAATATTTTTTATGCATTTAATTAGTTTGTTTAGTATTTTAATCATAATAAATAGAAAAATGTTCCAAAAAAATCTATTTTTTTTTTCAAGTAATTTTCTCTTGATAGATAGAACTTAGGAAAATTATAATTTCACCCCTAGGTTTAGATTTCCTTAGTTTTGCTTTTTAGGCTCGGGATTTTCTCGTAACTTTGTGTTTTTAGGCAAGTTTTCACTTTTTTCCCAAATTTTCTTTTCTCATTTTCTTTGTCATCTTATAAAATAGTTTTCTTTAATTTTTGATAATTTTCTAAGCTAGTTTGCTACTTTTCTCTAATTTCCTCTTTCTAAATAGTTTTTAATTCATATTAATTAATTAAAAAGTCAAAAAAATATTTTTTTTTCCATAATTTTCTTTCATCAATTAGGCCATAGGAAAATTAGAATTGCACCCGTAGGATTAGTATTGCTTAAATTTTATATTTGAGCTCGTCACGTTACGTTTTTATTTACGTTTTAATTCATATTTACGTTTAGCTTATGTGTGCATTGTTACTTGTTTCCTTTCCTTTATTACTTGTTTTTAGTTATATTTTCCATATTTATAGTTTAAAATCCCAAATTTTTCACTTTTATCCTCATTCATGACACGTTTCACAAATCGACAAATCACGATTCCATGCACTCCTTTTACGGGAAAACGACTCGTGTTTTGCATATTTCCTTTGCAAATACCTTAGGATACTCGAGTTTTAAGTGTATTTTTCATTGGTATAGTTTTTCATCAAGTATTATATAACAAAAAAATAAAAAATAAGGTCAAAGTTAAACCATTTTGACTCTGAAAAGTCAAACTGGACACTTATTTTGAGACAGGGGTAATATTAAACTAATGTTCTTTGTAAGTTACTACCTTTAACAAAAAAAAAAAAAAAAAAAAGCGTTTAACTATATTGTACAAGGATAGTGAACAACGTAAGTGGTATACTTTATTTACCAAATTGTCATAAACTGTGACAATGACGATCGGCCTTTATATATAAATACTCAAAAGATTCTATATATATAAATTAATAACTCAATTACGAGAATGAACGTTAGAGTGACTAGTTTTACGAGAATGAATTTTTTTTTACATCGTTTACCAAAGTGACAAATATATGTCACAATCAATGTTATAAATGGCGTGAGGCGTGGCGTGGCGGCAAGGCCACGCCTCAAGCCTTACGCGCCATGGCGAAGCCATGACGTTTTTTGCGGCGTGACTAAGGCGGTGAAAAAATATTTATATATTTATCATTTATGTTATAATATCATATTTCATATACATTTGGACTACTATATTAGACATTTAACTACTAATTATTATATAATTATCAGACCCAAATAACAAATAGTCCAAATTTCAAATGATCGTTCAAATAGTTATTAAAATAATAATAATAATTAAAAAAAAACAAAAAAAACCAAAATTGTTTCGAAAAGGCGCGCCACGCCTTACCAAAAGGCGCGCCTTTTCACGCCTTGTCACGCCTTTTCCCACGCCACGCCTAGAGCAGCCGCCATGGTCTATTTCGTGGCGGCGCCTTGGCGCGCCTTTTAGAACACTGGTCACAATCAACTTTTTCACTTTTCATTCGCCTAACATCGTCGCCCGTAATCAATAAAATTCGCCCAAAGCCCAAAGTAAAAATGCATATTTGCAATGAGTGAATATTTTTGAAGTAAAGTAATAAGGGACAAAAATCTTGAAGTAAAGTAATATGACTCGAATTCAAACAAAAACAATAATCGTCAAATGCTGAACCCCAACCAATCATTATATATATATATATACTAAAGATGAGAATTTGCTAGGCATTAAATTTTTTTACAACACTGTTGAATGAACAGTATCAACAGTGTTTCGCACAGTAACTGTGCTTCAATGAGTTGCACTTTACTGTATATATTGGGCTCCTGCATCGTGGGTCTCGGCCGAATACCAAACAAACCAAACGGCATCTCAAACTCAACAAAATCCAAACATAACTTTAAATAAATAAACAAACAACTAAATAACACAACCACAACAATAGTATAAACCTCCCAATCACACCGAGTCGACTTGGGGGTGGTGGTGGCTTGGCTGTCGTGACGAGAAGAGGGGAAAAAGGGGCCCACACGAGATTTCAACACACGTTTTAAAACTATTTTCATCAACAAAACATTTATATATTCGGATCTATCAAAAATAATAATTAGAGTTTTGTTAAAAAAGATTTTTATTAAAGAAAAGATGAGAAAAATAGTGGTGGTGTGCTCGGTTACCAAGAAAACGAAGGGGAGGTGGTGGAGGCAAGGCGTGGCAGCGGCGGTGGTGGCGTGGTGGTGGTCTCCGGGAGGTTTTGAAACGATTGCCACGTACTTCCGGAACGAGCACGTCCCGATCTATCTTTTGGTGTAAAAAAGTAAAAGTGGCCGGAAAATTTTCCGGTGACCGGAAGTTGGAAAATTATTCCGGTGACCGGCCGGAATCTGCTGGTGTTTTTGGCCGGAAGCTTTGAAGATACCGGCGAGTGAGATAGAGAGAGAAAAGAGAGAAAAATGTAGGTGAGTGTGTGTTATTAATGATAAAAATGAATAAATAAATAATAGAGGGGTTTATATATGAAAAAGTATAAGGTAAGTTTGGAATAAATTAAAGTGTAGGGTGTGTAATGAAAATACAATGAGGGACCAAATCTGCCAACGTAGCCAAATTTCTTGCAAAAACGCTTCGGGGCCCAAACGACATAGCAAACGGACTCGAAAAATTACGAAACTTGCGCCATTGTTTCCAAAATGATTTTTCCAATAATATCACCTATAAAAATGCAAAACTTTATCGAATTCAGTTTATTTGGCAATTTCGGTTTGTTTCATGTCATTTCAAGTTTACATCAAACGCAAAATTCCGGGAGCAATGGCCACGTTTACTGTTATTCAAATCAAGACGCATACCGAATCAAATAGGTTTTTAATATGTGTTAGTATTTTGTGTGAAAACACATAAAAATGTAAAAAAAAATATATATAACTAACGTGTCGTAAAACACTCCCGTAGCAACGCGCGGGTAACCCCGCTCGTTTTTTACTATCATATAGATTTATCCTCAAACTTTATCTTTTCTAGAAGTATAAAAATAATAGGGCTCGACTTTTGAAAAAGAGATGTAAGCTTGACAATGAAATGACAATGCCATTTAGACCTGCATGCACCTCATGCAATCACAAGCAAACCCAATTATAAAACCACCTCGCCTTTTACATCGCCTAGGACCTATGTCACATCTCCTAGACCTTGCATTCAATTAAGTAAACGATTCAGTAAAACAGCTGTCAACACTCTCACATTCAATTCGCTTGAACCCTCGCCTAGCTCCTCGCGTATACCACATCCAATTCCTAGACCCTCGCTGGCAACACAATTTCCTCGCCTAGCTCCTCGCGTATACACATCCAATTCACCTGAACCCTCGCCTAGCTCCTCGCGTGACCCTCGCCTAGAACCTCGCCTAGGCCAATGGTAAAACAATTAAATTCGCGTAGTGCCTCGCTTTGCTCCTCACGTGATAACACAATTCAATTCATCTCGCGTATCTCGCCTAAAAATCACTTCGCCTAAACCCTCGAGCACAACTCGCCTAAACCATCTTATCTTTCTGCCTCGCCTGCATGTCGCGTAGTATTTCTTTTAGTTCATTTAAAGGTTAGAAACTAATTTAGTAATAGATCTAACGGATAATATATAGAATGTTCATTTTAGATAATTTTACATGCGAAGGTTATTTATGTAAAGGAGTTCTTAAAAGGTTCATTTTAGTAATTTGCTCTAAATTAATTCTCATTGCCGGTGGATACTATAAAATGATTGTCGGTGGATACTATATTCCAACAAATATTAGCCCATTGGTGGGCTCTCTTAGCCCGAAATTTTAGGCCCATTTGTGTTTTTTTTTTTTTTTTGGGGTTGCGATATATATGTTGAAGAAGCTTTCCGTTCCACCATCTTCCAGATGTCGCTACTCTTGAATCCCACCACCTCTACTCTTATCCATTCTTGTTTGCCGTACAGGTTTTTCACATCTTTGACAAACATCATCATCATGCCGTAGTGAAAGAGACAGAGACCAGGTAAACTCATCTTTATTAATTCAATTTGATGTAGCTTTTTAACTGTACTAACATCACAGATGATCTCAGCTGTTCCCATACCTTTGCATTCACTATTCACATGTATATCATGACACTCGATGAGAGTTTTCAATGTGTTTTTCTCTATACATGAACAAACGCACCGACTTTTACTGTTTGCATCGTATGACTAAATGTATAGTAGTTTAACATAAAACATTCACACCTTAATTATGCAAATATGTTTCACATATAATTATTTGTTTTTGCAGAACAATGGCTGAACAAAAACAAACGGAAGGAATTCAAAGGATGCGCAAGGTCTTACTGAACAAGAAACTGTGCCTCCGGTTAGGGTAAAGATACTGGCAAAATGGTTATCCGGGACCCTGATGTGGTAGACATCACGGAGATCAAACCAACAGACGCAAATAAAATAGAAATTAAAGTTTACCAAAAGTAGATGGGTCTGGCACACATTTTGGACAGTGTTTGCAGCAGAGCTGCAATAAACTACCTGTAGAAACTATGCATAAAGTGCCTAGAAACTTTACTGTCTTTGTTATGCATATGCACTTGGCGAGTGAACCGGTAGGAATCCCAAACATTGTGCGCTAATAGCATAAGATTAGTTCTACTGTTTGATAATATGACTTGCAAACAGTTTCTCAACAGCTAAACCTTCAATAATCCACAATTTTTTATAACCTTATAATCTTTGGTCTAAACTCTAAAGTGTCACAATTTTTATGCCATTTGTTTGGTAAATGCAACTGCACCTTTATAAAACCCCAATCTACTTAAAATCAGTAATTGACATACATAGCATTTCCCTTAAGTGTCTTTCCAAATATCCTGCAGCATTGTTCGCAACAATAAAAGCAAACCAAGCCGAAACTGCCCAAAACAAACCAAACCCTTTTTCAAAAGCACTTAGGTAAGCTTCCAAACTATACTCCATTTTCAGCAATCAACTAAAACTATACTCCATTCCAAGATCTTCCAAAAGAGAGGTAAGCTATCAATGCAAAGAACACACTATTAGAAAAGTGCAATGTGTATAAATTTACACACAAACAAACAGGAAGTAAAAAAAAAGGAGACATTCATAGGTAATATTACCTTCTTGAAATAACCAGTACTTGGATCTCGAACTTTTAAAATTAGCACACTAACTTCACAATTTCCTAAATGTTCAAATATTAAAACATCTCCACGCCTTATGTCATTTTCTTGAGTGAATTTTATCCATCCAGCAGTTAAATTATGATAAGTTGTTCCTCCTGTTCCTTTCTGGACACTTCTAGTAACCGGCCAAGTTTTTCCTTTGTTGTGAAGCTCAAGCTTTCCTTTGGCTTTGGCGAAGTGTTTCCCAAATTGAGATGGAAGATACTGCAATAAAAGTATACCAAGTTAGAATCAACATAACAATTAGTTATCTAAAAATTTTATTAAAAAAACAGCAAAGATAAGACTTCAGTTGGATTTCTGTTTTGGGCAACTAATTTTGTTTTCACTCAAACAATGGCAATCAGCTTATAAGCAATCGATTAAATATAATCTGATCGTCACCCAGTTAAAATGATGATGTGGCAGTTCGCTTTCCAGTAACTTTGACCAAGTGGCCTTTTTCAGCCACAGCGCAAACATGGTGTGTGAAACCAGTTAACTTAGGGGATTATCAGTAAAATATTTAACAAATGTTTGAGCCATTTTAGGTGTGTTCAACAAAGCAAAAATCAGACAAATTTCGTTGCCTTCTTATGCAATTTTCACTCTAAGGTGGAATGTGAAAAGAATATAGATATAAAAAAATAGAGCTACTCACCAATTTAGGTTTAGGTTTTGCTTTCATAACTTTGATAAAGTAAGGCGGACTCGGATCATATCTTGTAGCTATCACAATTGCATCTGAAGATGCTATGCGGCCAGCGGAATCTTTAATGGGCCATGCATCTGGATCATCACACAAGCACACGAGTGATTAAGTATATGAAAGTTTTCATAAATGTAAAAAAAATAAAACCTATTACAAGATGAGTAAAATTACAAGATCAGAAAGAGAAAACAATACTCAAAATCAACACAAACTAAGGGCACGTTTGGTAGACGGAAATTCAGTTAAATGAAATAGGGTAGAGAAAAGGAATTCATACAAATGAATTGGTGAAGAATTGTAACAATTTCCACTGTCCGGTAACGACAAAGAACTGACTTGAGAAAAAGAACAAAATCATTTCTATTGTTTGGCAAGAAAAGGAGAGGAACAAAACTAGACATAAATTACGATGATGTAATCTGTTTATTTATACAGCATCACAGGGTAACAGCACAACAGCATAGTGAGTCATCAAACATAAACTGTTACATGTATAGCAAAGATTAACCATGATTACCATTTATCAATTGGAAATTATCAATTACACAACTTATTGTTTAAACACAATATCAACAGTGCATCAGATTTCTTAATAAGTAAAGAACGATTGAGTAATTCATATCTTAGTTGACTGAAGTTTACAGAAAATATTATACACCAAGAAGAACAAATCCACCATGGCAACATATGAAGCAATCACATTCACAATCGCAATCACTGTGTTTAACCAAGTATATGCAAATCAATTGATGGTCAAAACTGATTAAATAAATAGGCCAACTTATCAAATCTTCATTTCATATCAGCTGAGGTAAAGAAATCCCCAATTCAAGTTTTATTTTCTGGAAATTATCCGCAATTCTAAGTTTTTTCCGGGAATCAAACCCAATTTTCATGAAGTTGAAATTTGAAAGTTTTTAAAAAGGTTGCAGCTAAATGTTGATATGAGCAAGATAAAGACAGCAAGATGATGGACAGAAAGCGGCAGTTACAGTCAGAAAATGAGAACTCGACAACAGTCATAAGAAGACAAAAGGCCGCCTCTTATAATTTTGTGAGTGGCACGTGATATCTGCTTCTTATACCCCTCTTTTAATTTTGCTTTAGCCCTTTTGAGGAAAATGACAAGGAGAAATTGTATAGATCTCTGTTTCCTTGCCAAATGAATGGGGAATCAATTAAGAAACAAATTTCTCCTCTAGTCTATGGGAAAGTATATCTTTGATCTCATTTCCTTGTACAAAAGTCAAAACACACCCCAAGTGTGAAGCAGTTTAATAAAAAAGACTTCAAAAACAATTGGAGTAAGCAAAGTTTTTGAAAGAAAAAATGTAAGTACAAATGATACATACAAAATCGGCAATTGACCTAGGTAGGTTATGCTTAACTTAGCCCTAAATTCCTTTTAACTAGATGTATCGATATAATATTGTTAACAAGGGATGCTTAATTACCCTAAAAAAACACAAATACTCTGTCCTTGAGAATAACATATAATATGGAAATGTTTTACATCAGATAATATGAGAGTTAATCAAAAAGCAAACAACAACAACACAAATGGTAAGCGTTTTTACCAGAAAGAGGCGGTGGACCATGTGGGGTGGATTTCTTAAAGCCAGAGCCACAATACTCGGTAGGAGTCATCTGTAAGTAACACGAAAGAAACCAATCAGATGAGATCAAATAATGAACAATCATTTCGAATTGAGAAAACCATTTAAACAAAACAAAATCAATCAATCAAATTGCACCAATAACAACCCATTTGTTATATATAAACAACAACTATTACACATTGATAAGCAAGACACATAAAAATAACACAAGAATATTACCAGTTCATCCATGTGAATTCAATTTTTTTTTTTTTTTTAGATAAAATGAATGAAATGGAGGCGGGTTTATAAAGAGAGAAAAAAATACTGTATATGAACAACGTTAGGTTTAGAGTAAATTGCAAAAATCTTCCCCGTGGTTTGCATAAAGTGTTCCGGACCATATCTTGTCCGATTCAGACCAAACGACGGACCTGAATCGTCCGCCTGAAACTGGATACGGTGGTGGTACCTGGTGCGCCTTTACATTGTCAAGCACTAACTGAAGCACTAACTCATCTGACATTTTCAGCTTTAAGGTTAAAAGTTAGGTTAGGTTGAGAAGAAAGAAGATAGTGGCGGCGGTGGTATTTGGTGTTGAAGAAACAAGAGAATGATGGTTGGTTATGTGTGTTTGGTTATAGGTTAATTGTATTGTAATTTGTAACTCTCCTTTTATTAGCGCTCGTTAGTTATTTAACGTCTGTTAGCTAACGACCGTTATCTTTAACATTTTTTTTTTAAAAATCCATACGAAATTGGTCCTTCATCTCAGAGGTTCGTTGCATATTTAGTCCTCTCATAATTTACATAATTGGTCCTTCATGTTATACGTCCATTGCAAAGTCAGTTCTTATTCACTAAATTGACGTTAAGTAGCTACCGGCCGTTATCACACTTTCTCTATTCGGAAAACACCCCGTGGCAACGCGCGGTTTTCCAACTCATTTGCACCAACTATTCATTAAACAAGGGCATTTTTATAAATACATCTAAACACTTGATAAAAAAGAATAAAAAAAAGGACAAAAACGTATAAAAAAAAAAAAAAAAAAAAAAAAAAAAAAAAATCAAAGGACTAACCGTGTTAGTCAAAGCAAACCAAGGATGTATATATATATATATATATATAGGGGATCATTTATGTGAGAAATCTAATTTTTGTGAGAAAGCGAGAAAAAATCCTAGTCATCCATCTAATTTCTCTTTTTTTTAGATCTAATGGTTAGGATTAATCCCACTATTTGCACTAACTATTCATTAAACAAGGCATTTTTATAAATACATCTAAACATTTCATTAAAAAAAATAAAAAATAATAAAAAAAAAATAAAAAAAAACGGACAAAAACGTAAAAAAACCAGACGAAAACGTATTAAAATGAAACTTACTAACATATTAATAAAAAAAATTTGCACCGTTCGTCCTTTTGGTTTGCGAAATGACTAGTATACCCTCATGAGACTTCAAGTGTAACAACACTTAACGAGCGTTAGTGGGGCCTACCGGATGGAGGACTAACGACGCTAAACGTTTGCCCGTTAAGGACGAACGGTGCAGTTTTTTTTATCAAGGGACTAACGACGCCAGTGAATGCAAACCACAAGAACGAACGGGGTATATTTACTCTTTTAAACAAGTCTCGTTGTTTTGACATAAGTGTTAATTGTTGACTAGCTAGTTTTACAAGGAATAGTTTGTACGTAGTATATGTTTGTGGCCAAGCCGTCCATGGTTAGTCATTGATTTGTTCTAAGAATTTTGTCTTTGTTGAGTCAATTAGCTCTTTTGTAAGATTGTATATGTTTTTCTAATTGTTGCCTTAAATCACCGTCTGATATAAACACTGTGAACAAGGTAAGTGGTATGCTTCGACCTTCATATATAAACACTCCAAAGATTGATAAGCATAGATGATTTGTTATAACAAACCTAATGCTGAGATGCTACATTATGCAATATGTGAGTAGTAATTCTGTTTTTCAAAAGCACTATGGTAGGAGCGTAGGACAGAGTAAGCCCTTTCAAGCTACTTGTAAGTTGTAACCACTTGAAAAATACATGCATTCATAAAAAACAAGAATCTCAATTCTCAATTCTCGTACAACCGTGCAACATAAGCTCAAGACATAAACTTTTTATCAACAAACACGACTAGAAGCCATACTCTATAACAACGGAGAGCAACCAACTCTGCTCCATTTTCTGCAATCAACTACAACTCTCTCTCTTTCAAACGAGAGATAAGCTATCAATGCAAAGAAAACACTATTAGAAAGTATTAAATTTAAACACAAACAAACAAACCCGAGCAGGGGCGATTTTAAGTTAAGGGGGGCCGAGCCAAACTCTATAGTAAAAACCAAACGTCGATAATTTTTCATAAATGGAATATAATTGATAGTTCTTTTGTCCTAGTTACTGATTAAATCCAATTTTAGGTAATTGCTTTAGGCCTAGCTAGTGTAAGATAATTAACAAAGTGCATCATAAACAGAAAAGAAAATTGTGAATACAGATTTTTAACTTTGATGCTTGGAGTCATTATAATAGTTTACTTTGAAAATTGAAATCTTAAGTTGAATGGAAATTTTTTGAAAGCATATATACATATGGCTTCAAGAGTGACCATATTCATCCATATGATGAAAATAATTTCAAAAATTAGTTGTAATTATCAAAGGAAAAGCAGGTATAGAAACATTTAATTATGAAAGTGTTACCTCATGAGTTGATGAATGATGAATAAAACTTGAAGCAACTGAATTTGATTTCTATGGTTGTCACTCTGTTTCTTTTCAATAACTAATTTACACTATATATTTATTCTGGGTATTAGGATATCATGTTAGGGGATGACGATTGCATGTATTCCTTAAATTAAGGCTATGGGGTTATATTTTATAAAACTTATTGGGCTCATTAGAGGGGCCTAGCAAACGCTAACCCCCACCCCCCGCCTCTGAACCCGAGTGGAAATTAAAAAAAAAAAAAAAAAAAAGACATGTAATATTACCTCATCGACATATGCATCGCTTGGATCTCTAACTTTGAGAATCATCACATTGACTTCACTTCCTACACGTTCAAATATGCAAACATCTCCACGCCTAATTTCATTATCATCAATAAATCTCGACCATCCATCAGTGAAAGTATGTGATCCATTTCTTTCCTGGTAATTTGCAGTAATCATCCAACTTTTTCCTTGGCTGTTAAACTTAAGCGGCCCTTTGGGGAGGTGTATCCCAAAATAAGATGGAACATGCTGCAATAAAAGTATACCAAGTTAGAATCAACATAACAATTAGTTATCTAAAATTTTTATAAAAAAAACAGCAAAGATGACAGACTTCAGTCGGATTTCTGTTTTAGGCAACTAATTTTGTTTGCACCCAAGCAATGGCAACCGGCTTATAGCAATCGATTAAATATAATCTGACCGGTCGCGGTCACCCAGTTAAAATAATGATTTGGCGCTTTCCAGTGGCTTTGACCAAGTGGCCTTTTTCAGTCATGGCGCAAACATAGTGTGTAAAACAGTTAACTTCGGGGATTATCGGTAAAATATTTTACAAATGTTTGAGGCATTTTAAGTGTGTTCAACAAAGCAAAAATCAGACCAAATTGGTTGCCTTGTTATGCAATTTTCACTCTAAGGTGGAATGTGAAAAGAATACAGACATAAAAATACAGGAGCTACTCACCAATGACGTTGTTGGAGGATCTTTCATAACTTTGAAATAGTTAGGCCAACTCGGACAATATGTCGTAACTATCTTGATTGCATCTTTAGATGACATGCGGCCAGATGCATCTTGAATGGGATCTGGATCATCACACCAGTAATGTAAGGTATAGTGATAAAGTTTATGAAAGTTTTCATAAATGTAAAAAACAAGATGAGTAAAATAGCAAGATCAGAAAGAGAGAACACTAGTTAAATCAACACAAACTAAGGGCACGCTTGGTAGAGGGAAATTCAGTGAAGAATTTTAACAATTTCCAGACAGAGAAAAAGAAGAAAATCATTTCTATTGTTTGGCAACAAAAGCAGAGGAATAAAACGAGAACAAAATCTTTTTAGGCAGCATCACAGCACTACAACAGCATAGTGAGTCATCAAACATAAACTGCTACATGTATAGCAAAGATTAACCATGATTACCATTTATCAATTGGAAAATAGTAATCAAACCCAATTTTCATGAAGTTGAAATTTGGAATTTTTAAAAAAAGATTACAGCTAGATGTTGATAAAGACAAAAAAGATTAACTAGATTTATCGATGTTAACATGGAAATAGTAATCACGGCCAATGCCTAAAAAACGCAATTCTAACAAATAATGTCCTTGAGACTAACACATAGTAATATGGAAAGTGAGTGCTTTACATTATCTAAGATAACCAAAAGCGTTTTTACCAGAAAAAGGCGGACCATTTGGGATAGATTTCTTAAAGGCGGTGCCACGATACTCGGAGTTGATGTCTGCCACTTGAGATGTATTGGTAGGCTTAGCAGGATTCATCTGTAAGTAACACGAAAGAAACCAATCAGATGAGATCAAATAATGAACAATCATTTCGAATTGAGAAAACCATTTAAACAAAACAAAATCAATCAATCAAATTGCAACAATAACAACCCATTTGTTATATATAAACAACAACTATTACACATTGATAAGCAAGACACATAAAAATAACACAAGAATATTACCAGTTCATCCATGTGAATTCAATTTTTTTTTTTTTTTTTTTTTTTAGATAAAACTAGTGAATGACAACACATCGCCTTATGCTTTTGTCCCATCTTAAGATGTTCTTTGTTATATCAAGTGAATGCCCCTGCCAGATGTCATAATATTATTGATTCAAACTTAATCAATGCAGCATTAAAGCTTCCATACTACAATGTACTTGGAACTATGAAAGTAGTTATTCGATAACACCTTATACTTCATCTAATGGTCAATGAATACGCAATTATTTAGGGTGTGCTTGGTTCAAACTCGGGAAAGGGAAAAGCAATGATACTGGTGGGGAAAGGGAAAGAAAAGCATTCCCCCCAATTTATTGCCATTACCCACTATTGGGTAATGGGTCATTGCATTATACTCTACCAAGCACCTTTTTTCATTATATTTCCCATTCCTCACCCCCTATAACCCCCTACCAAGCATGCCCTTAGTTATGGTTGAGATAATGATCCTGGAAATCTTACAAAAAATAGAACATAATTAGAAATTCAATGTTATCTTCATTCCTGGTGTAAGACAAATATCAACAAAACATATTGAAAAGGTCAAGTTCCAAGAATCAGACACCTAATGGATTAAACTAATCTTAGACATAAATCAAGCAAGACGTATATGTGACAACCAAAACCTATCACTTGCAAAACCTTATAAGAAAGTGCACAAGACTTCAAAAGGCTCCATTTTAATAAAGGGGTAAATAGATAGAACGGGATACCAATACGAATGGACAACTAATGAAGCAAACAAATCTTGACATGAATCAAACAAGAAAAGGAGGTTATATGCGACCACCAAATCCTATGACTAGTTGGCAAAATCTTATAGAAAAAGTGCAGAAAGACCTAAAAAGGCTCATTTTTTTTTATCAAACCTTTAAAAGAAGTCAAAGCATATAACATATCACAAAGACACTAATATGAATCTTTATTTATGGAATAATAGCAAAACAACACAAATGAAGCAAATTAATCTTGGCAAGACCTATACAAATCAACAATGAAAAAGACACAAGTGGCAACAAAAATATCAAACTAATAGGCAAAAGCCTCAATAACAAGTAACAAGTGCATAAGTTTGGATTTTTATAAAGCTTTTATTCAAATCAACAATGAAAAGGCACAAGGGACAAGAAAAAAATAGGTGAAGTTTTATGAAGTTTGATTTTATTTAAATCTTACAAATCAAGAATGAAAAATACAAAATTTACAACAGAGCATCAAATTGATAGGTAAAAACTTATATTTGAACAAAAACAATAATTAATTGATCAATTCTTTTATGCATAAGACTTTTATACAAATCGGACATCAAATTAATGAGCAAAAACTTACAAAGTATTTGAACAAATCAAACACATGAATTAATAGGTAAAAAAACATAAACAAGCATATATAATAATACAGAAAAACCTTAATTCATACCTTAAACTTGAAGAAAAATCCAAACTTGAGTTTTCACTCTTTTTGGTTTTTGAATAAATAAATTTAATTTATACCCCCAGTTTCATATTTGGGGAAACTTTCATTTTCCATACATGTGAGCCGAGGTGGGGTGTTACTTTGCACACTTTAAAGTTTCTTGCAATAAATATTTTTACATACATATTATATACTAGACGAGTACCCGTGCATAGCAACGGAATTTTATAGCGATAAATAGTTTATTGATAAAAAAAGTTTATAGGTTATAAACGAAAAATAATGTTTTGAAACCCGGTTCGACCCGGATGGTTCAACCGGTTGAACCGTTCCGGTCAAAAAATAGGTCGATTTAAACCCGGTCAACTTGCTAGGTTGGGTCGAAAACGGGTCAAATTAAACCGGGTCAATCCGTCGGGTTTGAAGCGTCCCGGGTCAACCCGGTTTGTGTTTTAATTGGTTGTATTTAATTTGGTAGATATGTTTTTTAATTGGTTGTACAATGTGAATAAATCATTGTACTTTTAAGTAAAGGATAATGTTTTGAAACCCCGGTTCGACCCGGGTGGTTCAACCGGTTGAACCGTTCCGCCGGGTCAACTTGCTAGGTTGAACCGGTTGAACCGGTCGAAAAATGAGTCGATTTAAACCGGGTCAACTTGCTAGGTTGGGTCGAAAATGGGTTAAATTAAACCGGGTCAATCCGCCGGGTTTGAAGCATCCCGGGTCAACCCGGTTTATGTTTTAATTAGTTGTATTTAATTTGGTAGATATGTTTTTAATTGGTTGTACAATGTCAGTTAAATTATTGTACTTTTAAGTAATGGATAATGTTTTGAAACCCGGTTCGACCCGGGTAGTTCAACCAGTTAAACCGCTCCGGTCAAAAAATGGGTCGATTTAAACCGGGTCAACTTGCTAGGTTGTGTCGAAAACGGGTCAAATTACCGGGTCAACCCGGTTTTTGTTTTAATTGGTTGTATTTAATTTGATAGATATGTTTTTAGTTGGTTGTACAATGTGAATAAATTATTGTACTTTTAAGTAATGGGGTGTTTTAATTAGAGTATTAATTACATTAATTTTATCTCACATTTGACTTTGAATACTCAACTTTCAAGACTCAACTTTTCAAGTTTGACCATTTTTTCATTATAGATAGTATAGATTAGATGATGCTTAATGTACTTTTTGTATATTAGATAGAACGAGCAGGGTAGCCCGCGCGTTGCCGCGGGATTGTGTTTGAAATTTATATTGTTTCTTCGGAAATCTTTTGCGTGTGTTGATGGTAAAATATGTGTTGTTGTGGGGTTACGGTGGTTCATAGATTCTGGGATTTATTTTTTGTTTCATTTTTCGGCTATTGAATATTTATTTGTTTTTACAATGTATATGTTTTATAAGTGTTTTTTATATCTTGTATTAGTTTGTTATATATTTTTCCAAACGTTTTTTTTTTTTTTTTTTGGTTTTTGCACTTCCAACTTTCAGTTTGTTATTTGGTCTTGATGTAGATAGATGATATAGTGAAGATGACAAAGTTGAGAAGAATCTGGATTGTTACTAAAGAGTGAAGTTTCTTATGCAAAATGTATGTGGCTAAAATTCACTAGTGTATGTAGCACATTAAACATTAATTAGCCATGTGCATCATACATAAGGACTAGTAAAGAAGACCCGTGCGATGCACAGGGACTGAATGTAATTGTTGATAATGTATTTTTGGGCAGTCATTCTCGTCATTATTTATTTTTGCGTTATTATGATTTTTCTTAATATCTTATGGCTTGTTAATGAAAGATGTTGTTCGTGAATAAGAAGCGTAGGCTATTAAGATGAATATGTTTAATTAGTTTATTGTTAAATTTTGTCATTAAGACCCGTGCGTTGCACAGTAATCACAATTAATATTAGTCACTGAATTAAAAGGGTCGACCAAGTTGTGTTCGATCAAGATCCATTAAAATTGTAAGTAATCTTATATAATTGTATTGTAAATAGTTGATCAATAAAAATAACACATTATCCTTCAACATATCAATGTTTCATATTCTTTTGATAATGAATTTGTAGAAAGATGTTTAGGAAAACATACAAATACAAACATATGAACCCGTGCGTTACACAAATTGTATCTAATTGTTGATTGCGTAATGTTTGAGTAAATTGTTGAGTTATTAACGTGATGGTGAAGCTAAAATATACAACAATGTATAACTTGGGCTGTCTCGATAGGATTGGCACGGAATATATGCCTTGGCACCAATCGTCTCATAATTCACATGGATCGATTTGGCACAACCGGGACAACACAATATTATGACGTCTTACAACTAATTATCAAATTAATTTTATAACACAGTGATGGAAAACATAACATATGCATTAAGATTAAATCAACATTAAAGTATTCACAACTCTAAAATCGTTCAAAGTAAAATAAATAAATAAATAAATAATCGTAATCCCGTTTATGATCGCCGGATGTTTAACCGAAAATGACACTTGTGGACATATATTCGTTCCGTCATACTATCTACTCGAAACCCTTACCACCGAATGGTGGGATCGACTGCCAATAAAATCCCTATGTCCACTGAAAAGAATATCTCAAATAATAAAAAAGGGAATTGATTTGCACACCAATTTAACATAAAAAAATTATCATGGGCATGAACAAAAAAATAAATAAAAAATAAAAAAATTGTAAGTTCAAATTCCAAATATAAATCTTGCTCCATTATTTAATTTAAAAGGAAAGTTGATAATGTTGTCGAACACTTCTCATTGTATATTTGTATGACATTTAATCTGATGGGCCATTTAACGCAAGAATGAGAAATTCCTTATTCCTCCGAGCCTGCAAAATAAAAAAACTAAACAATTATTATCCCTTATTTGTACGTTGAATGAGAAACTCCTTATTTGTACCTTGAAGAACCAACAACCCAATCACAATACCCGGTCCAATACACACACAAATAAACCCTAATATTATCCTTGCGCCCCATCCTCTTTCTTCTCAACTCATTCGCCTCCTCTTCCTTTTGGTCTCAATCTGCAAATAAAAAAAATTCAAACAATTATCTGTTGCTCATCCGAATCACAAACCCACTTTAATGTAATAGAAAACATAAGAATTCTTTTAAACGCGTTGTTGCTTATCGAATCACAAACCCACTTCATTTCAACATGTTCGGCTTTAAGATCTCGTAGATCTCTCGGGTAGTCGGGTAGGTGATATTTATTTCCTATGTTTGAAACGACAAAAAGAAATAATGAAACTGAGGTCTTGTTGTTTCTTTATCTTTTCGAATATTGAAAGAAGAAAAGATTTCTGGAAAAGTTTAATAGATCTGAGATCTTGTGTTTTCCTTTTTGTTTTCGAAAGTTGTTTGTGCTATTTCTTTTGTTCATCTTTTTCTTCTTTTTCGTTTGACTTTTCTTGAACCGATGAAGATATAACAGATCCGAGGTCGATATGATTGTGGGATAGGTATGATCGGTGAAGGTGTAGAGGGTTATTTATAGTTTTAAATAAACATGCGAAAAGGTTCACATTAAAGATTAACTACTAATTGTGAACAAACTAAAAGGCATAAAATTGATAACTAAAATGCATTAACTTATTACTGGTGTAACCACAGATTGTTTGTATTCTTTGTATTGAATTGAATTGAAGGCTCGTATTAATCTTCTCTAATGAATTTCGGTATGCATCAACATGTGTGTACCGTACTAATTGTTGTGCACAACCCCCCTTGCACATTAAATTTAGGGGAATAATCTTTATATATTATAAGATAGATAAGAAAGATATGTACTTACAACTTAAGCATGAAACTCAAACCAAGGTACTTACACATGAAGCATACATATCACAATCAATGCATGAAACATTTATGAAGATCACTTTACATTGATAACACTACTTAATCTTTTAGTATATAAGATATTACAAACTTTACACGTGTATGTTGGTAGCAGCAATATAGTCAAGCTGTTTTGTGAATGGGAAAAAAGGGTGTACTGTTACTAACCTACTGTAGTAGGTACCCCTTGTAATTGCAACATGCATATGGGGGAATGACACGTATCCAATTAGTAGATAACAACCAATCAAGTTTCACATTTAGGCCATAAACATCCTCTAATAAAATAAGTTTGGACCCGATACAAAACGGCTATTAGTATATACTAGACGAATACCCGTGCAAAGCGACGGTGTATAGCGGCAAATAATTATACTTGCAAATTTGTGGTTTTGGTGTGACTCTTGATGCAACCGGTTTTTTTTTTTTTTTTTTTTTTTTTTTTTTTTTTTTTTTATGTTTTTAAATTGATGTAACCGGTTGCAACCGTGTGATCGTAGACGAATGCCCGCGCAACGGGATTTTATAGTGACAGATAGTTTGTTGATAAAAAAATAGTTTATAAGTTATAAACGAAAAATAATAAAAGTTTGAAGATTTGAGGATTAAACATAATGTTTTTGTCCCATCAATTTCATAACAAATGTGGTTTGATTTTCGAATTTCAACGTACACGTCTATAAAATTTACTCTTCATATAAAACAAATTTTACTTGCATAAACACTTTTCTTTTAATGTTTACCAATCCAATTGTGTTCAAATGTTTTCAAATTTCAAAAATAACTAACTTCTCCTGAATTTGTTAATTTAATATTTTTCTAACATTTTGCATATATGGCTGGTTTAAGTTTGAATACCAAATTGTTATCTTGTGCAGCTATCTTGTGTTGAGCTTTGAATGGTCTCGGATTAATTTCCGTGATAGTAAAAGAGTTTACATGTTTTTCTTTTTTAATTCTTTAAGAAATTTTAAAGGTTTTGCCTAAACTATCCAACATTGTTTAAGCATTGTTAAGATTTTACGCTCTCTTTCTGGTAAAGGTTAAGTTGCAAAAATGTCATAAGATCTCAAAAGCCAATAGACGAAATACGAAAGTGATGAAAATCTAAACTAATAGTGGATTCGACTTGACATATACTTGTGGCAATCCATGATCGTTTAGGCCTAATGAGAACGTAATGTGTTTAAGTAAATGCGTTTTCAAGCAACCAATGTTAAATTGATGACAAAGACGTGGTTAAACTTTTCACTGACCAAGTTTCTAATACATGTGTGATCTTGCGAGTTTTTTTTTTTTTTTTTTTTTTTTTTATTGTATGACCTAGGGCGTGTTTCAGTAACATTGTTGAAGCAACTTATTGCATTTTTTAAAGCATGATAAGCTGATGCTTTGAGTACCAGTACAGCGTATGGCATTACTTATATTGATATATACGCTACTTTTTGAGTAGTAAATGTTGAGGTGCATGCTTTTCAAATGTTGAGGTGCATGTTGAGGTGCATGCTTTACAAACACCCAAACATTAATTCACCTCGGTAAAAATGACAATGGTCAATCAATACTCACCTAGACACCTACTCTACCATTGATTTGTCATTTCTAAGGTAGACATTTACTGTCACGCATGCCTGCAATACTTGGCTTGTTGCTATCTCCTTTTTTTTCAAGTACAACTAATGCAAAACACATTTAATAATTGGTTTCAAATCCGGACTTTGTCTATAAATAATGTCACCACACATAAGAATCTAAACATGTTTGGCATCTATTTAAATTGTAGTTTACATTTAATTTTGTCCTCTAAGCTATTGCATAACCTTTTTAGCAAACTTAGGTGTGATTATACTTAGTAAAATTACAAATAATGTATAATTTTGTTTCCGTAGTAGCATCTTTGTAAAACTTTTTGTTGCATCAAATATAAAGTAAAAAGTATCATTTCCACTCTTTTAACTTTTGAGAGACTTAGTTCCACCTTTTTACACACTATTTTTTTTCCAACTTGGGCAGTTTTTTCCAATAGTGTACAGTGTATTTTTCTGACATTGTACAAGACATGTCAATAGTTGAATACTTGAATTTAACCCACAAAAGTCATTTGGTAGTGTGCCTCGAAATCGACATGGCTATGTGTGCAATTAAAAAAAAATTAACTTTATACAGTAACATTTCTTGTTGCAACTGCACCTTCAAAATAGTTTGAATCTCAGTAGGTGATAAAAAAAAAAGAATTACAAACGTAAAAAGTTACAAATTCGTAAAAAAGGAATAGCCAATGGCTTTACATAAAATATTATTGTAACAAACTCATGTATATAGTAACAAACCAATATACCACTTCGTTCATAAACTCATTTATATTCCGGCAAGGCAGCGACAACAACAAAAGTTTCGGTGAGCAGCGGATGTGCCGTAATATTCCGGCGAGGATGCGGCGTCTATATGAAAAACAAAAAAGTTCAAAAAAAACACTCATAAAAAACTCAGATTTATAAATACAATATATAGATCTATAAAACAAACCTTCCAACGAAACAGTGGCGGCGACAACAACTTTCCGGCGAGAAGACGGCTGAGACGGCGGTGGCATGTGGCGGCAACGGCAGATCTGACAAAAAAGATACTAACATGTTATAAACTTTTAGATCTACAAATAAAATCCACATCTATAAAAGAAAACCTTTAATACTCAATTAATGTGCATAGGTCTATTATAAAACCCAAAAATACCTTAAACTTGAAAAACCCTAATAGTGGTCATGGTTCGGTGGTGGGGCTTTTCTATAGAGATGTGGGTTTCGGTGGTGGAGTGGTCCGGCGGTAAGTGTTGCGGTGGTGGAGTGCTCCGGCGGCGGAGTGTTCTGGTGGTGGAGTGGTGCAAAAGTGGGATGAGTTGTGTGGAGCATTTTGTTAGTTGTGTGTGTTTTTTGTGTGAGAGAGATTGAGAGAGATGAGAAAAAAACAGGTAGTGTGTGTTTTTTAGTAAATGAAAATTGGAGATAGTGGTTGATTAAATGAAAATTGGTTGTGGGTATCCAAGGGCAATTTCGGTATTATTGAAAGTTCAGTTTTCACTCATTGACTAATTGACCATACACCCTTTATAATTAGTTAAGATATAATGAATGAAATGGAGGCGGGTTTATAAAGAGAGAAAAAAATACTGTATATGAACAACGTTAGGTTTAGAGTAAATTGCAAAAATTGTCCCCGTGGTTTGCAAAAATTGCATAAAACGTCCCTGGTCTTCTTCAATCAGATGAGATCAAATATATAATCAACAGTTTTAAACAATCATTTCGAATTGAGAAAACCACCACATTAGAGAGTTCAACAACAGTTTATGTAACAATAACAGAATATTACCAGTTCATCGGATGTGAATTCAATTTTTTTCACAACAAAGATGATGTTAAGGAAATGAAATGGAGGCGTGTACAGGGTTTTTTTTTATAAAGAAAGAAATAAATATGAACTCGTTAGGTTTTATTATTAGAGTAAATTACACTTTCAGTCCCTCAACGTTTTATTTAGGTTGTTGCTGAGAAAACAAGTTGTAATACATTGTATGCTTGTGATTAGGTATGGATCTTGTAGATAATTGACATGTGTTTTGTTGGTTTGTAACTTACAATTGCGACAAGAAAGTTCACAACTGCGATGGATTTTGATCAAATGCGACAGACGGTAGTCCAAGTGAATTGCGACAGATGAAGGTTTCAAATGTGACAATAGTAGCAAACTGCGATAATCTTGATTCAAATGCAACAGAGTCTCATCACAATGTGAATTGCGATAAGAGTTGTCAACTGGGACAAAGTTTTGGGCAAATGCGACAGAAGTAGCAAGTGCGTCGAATTTCAAGTTTTATCCACTAATTTATACAAATTAGGGAATGTCACGTTGTCCAAGTATGTTCTCAAGCTTATACAAGCAAGAAAACAACTGAGTATTCCAAATGCGACAGAGAAGAACTGCGACAAACCCTCAAATCCAAATTCGATAAACCCTTATGTCCAAATGCGATAAACCCCAACTGTCCAAATTCGACAAATGACAGAAACAAACTGTTGTACTTTTTCTAATAGAATCCGATATAAAATGAAGATTACTTGATTCAAAAATAGTCAAAAACTTGTAAATGATAATAAAGTTGGAAACTTTAAGCTTTTAAACCACTAGGAAATCAAATTCGATGAAGAGTAACAACTAAAACAAGTTAAAAATCAAAACTTTTTAAACTAAAGATCAAAACTTTTAGACTACTAAAGTAATTTCTAACACTATAATAATGATCTTAACACATTACAAGTGCCAAGAAAGGTTAAAAGATCAATTTTGCCATTGAAAATATGTAAGAAGAGTTTATTTGCCACTCATCTTTTGAACAACCCTTATTTGCTACTAAAAAATAAAATAAATGTATATTTGCCATTAAAGGTTTCTAAATGTGTATTTAAGGTACTTAGTAACTTAACATTAAGAATATTATGTTAGTTTTGAACAAGATTCCGTTAAGTCATTAGCTCCTGCATATCTAAATTTGTATTTGAACATTTTACCTATTTTCTACTATCATACATCCTACACAAATATTTCATTAAATTTATATTTAAAGTGATAACAAATGACATATTTGCATCTCTTTGCTCGCTAATAAATAAAGGGAAAAAAAAAACTGTTACACTAAACTTTTACAAATTATGAAATTATAATACAAACATAAAACAAGACTCCTTTTACATATTTCACTAGCGACGCTAGGGTCTATAAAAATATATTAATAAGCTTATATTATACAACAAATATGAGGGTTTACAATTTAAGAAAATATTAACCGGATTAATTTGCTACTTCTCTCATGTTTTATGTGAAGAAATACTTAGAGCTTCGGAATTCATTCGAGAAATAAATGAGTTAAAATTCAAAATCAAACCAAATATTATTGTGTTCTAGTATATAAAATAATATTGTAGCCTTCTCTACCCTTGTAGAGTCCCTACATCTTCTGATTTTGGCAGGATATATACCGTGAGTAATTTAGTTCGCGTACGTCACTTGCCATTTAGACCCATCAAGATACACATGAGGCCGAGTCGAACCCAATTATCCCTAGCTAGTAACAGGTGAGCTAAAATGGATGGATGGCAAACATGCTCTAACGGTGAATGTTTAGTGGCAAATAAAGGTTGATAAAAAGATTAGTGGCAAATAAACTCTTTTGGTATGTTTTTAGTGGCAAAATTGCTCTTTTAACCGCCAAGAAAAGTGAAGAAACAAGCTTTTTGTCACAAATAAGCTTCAAAAAACCCACGTACAAACCAAATAAGCTACAAACCAATAAAAAACACAAACACAACTATCTTTAGGCGATTGATACCACTTGTTAGGTCACCATTTTGTAAACACAAACATAGATTTGATGTGAAGAATGAGATAGATATAAGGATGGTTGATCTTAATAGAAGATAAATGAAAAATGAACGAGTTTTGCTTATATTTCTAATAAAACCAACAAGTGTAAATGAAACACAACATGTCTATTTATAGGGAAGGATTAGGGCATCATACATGCTATCAATTGTGTAGATGTTGGACGCAACGTACATAACATATTACATTGTCCTAGCAGTTATTTTACATATTTGAGGACATGGTTTTCGTGTTATGTATGGTTTCCGAAAGATATGATGGGTTGATTAAAAAGCTAGTCACGTTTCTGCTGCTTCTTCTGTGTCTTTCAATAACTCCTTTGGTACAATTGCGTACTGAATATGTTGAAATACTAATATTAGCTAAAAATTGTATCTTTTCAATGAGTAAAGAAATGAAAGTAAATAGAAAAATCACCTGATGAAATGAAATGTATGGGTAATAGTACATGGGACATGTTCAGATCCATGTTTCCGCCATTCGAGACCTGAATCCACATCTTTTTTAAAAGAAAAAACCACCCCATGCCCAAATACTTCTCCACTGCCTCTGCAATATCAAACAAATACAGGAACATATTTTGCGCGTGTTTTACGTAGGAACAATAATCTTCCATGTGTTGCTCTTATTGTTTAAGTAACTTATCCTTCCTATAAGAATATTCAGTTACATTGATATCAAATACACCGTGGATGATACCTGTCTTATAAAACTTGCTTCAAGTTCTCCCAGTAGCCATGCTTCTAACGGCTAATGCATCAAGTATGGAAGATCTTAATATGATTCAGAAGCATGAAAGGGACTGATTGTCGTTATATCTTAATCTTTACTCGTTTAGGAATCTAAATTTATAAAAGTATTATAAATAATGTACCATACCTGAGAACTCTTCCTCTCAATTGCACCCTGGAATTGCATGAAAGTGACAGATCCCGCTCAACTCAGTGTTACAAACCGTGGTTGGCTTAGTTTTGGAATCCAAGGTTACAATTGTCTGCTGTTGCCATCCGTACCGCTAGAAGCTTTTTCTGAATCTCCATTAGTTCCTACAGTAAGACATTGTCCATTAGTGTATGTATTTTAAACAACTATTAACATATTGTATGCAACAACTTAACAAACGAAACACAAATAAGCGCATATACCTTGGCTGATAAAATCATACGATCCATTATTGGCACCAACGGTTTCTGGAGCAGTCGCATTTTGTTTCTGTATACCTGTAGCGACAGTGAGTTGCAGGAAGTTAGTACACTTATATACCTAAAGTATCTGCTAATATGAAGGAAAAAAAGCGACCCGAGGAAAGATTTCTGGGCAGTAATTCGAAATTCAGGCTCAAAACATTTAAAATCCATTTTGGGCTGAATCCGTTTTATAACACATCTAAGACAACCGTTTTGCTACTTCTAGCTAATACTAAATGATCGTTGGAGGTGTTCATTTGTGACTGAACATAGGCAACATGTTGTTGTTCTGTAGTAGTCTATGAACACTCTAGGACATGATTTTAGATACCGTGCCTTTTGACTTTCCAGAAACGGAGGACCTACCAGTTCTATATAAAACTTGCATTATGGCGACGTTTTTTCACGTGGTTGTAAATTCTTCTAAATATATAGAATTAGAAACTCACCACTTGAATGAAACCTTTTTGCCTTTAGTTGTGGAGCATATGGTCCCGGGATCTATTTTTCCTATTTATTCATGGGTCTGGAGCAGCAAAACATGCGTCAAAACTTGGAGACGACATTTGACCCAGGTTTTTTTCCTTTTAATAGCTGTAAGTAGATCAAAAAAAATAATGTTAGTTTAAAGACAAACATTTAATTAGAGGATGCATTAGGATTACGAAGTAACCTATTTTTTATTTTATCAGCTTACTGATATTTGGACCAATGATTAACTCAATTTTGTTGGCACGTATGTCTGTAGATTATTTAAGCCCAAATCTGACAACCTAAGAAAATGAGATGTTACCATCTATACAGATATCAGTAAGACTACAAAACCCCGAATCTAAAAATCCTTTGAATATTAAAAATTTATACCATATACGCCATCGTGGCCAAATCAAAGAGATTAACCCTTCTCGTGATCAGTCGCATTGAGTTGTTGAGTAACCTCCATGTTTCCAGATGAACAGACATTACAGGAGGTTTATTTATAAAAATAATTGCAGAATCCTGAAAAGTAATGAAAATAGAATCAAGGTTACTTGTCACGCTAAAGCAATAAAGAAAATATGGTAAAAGAATATACAGTTGAACCCTATAACGATCATCGTGTTTAGTTACCATTAAAATACAAATGAATAATTAAGGAATACCGAACAAATCAAGCAATCAATGAAAAGTACTATTGCAAATTTCAAGTACCTTGACCATTGACATTTACATTTATTAATTTATAGTTTCCATATAAACTGGTACATCCTTCTTCAAATACTCCATCATACCTAGTACAATAACAACTTTCAGTATGTAATTCTCATTTTGTCTGGAACAAAAAAGTTTTGGATATTTATAATACGACAGTTCAATTGCATGTGTATTTACAGGTTAAGTTGCCTCTAGATGGCTAACATGTATGGCGATTATATCCATGCGGACCACCAAATACATTTTTTAATGGTTCGTTAATATCCACCCGAATAGTAAAACATTGAAAGTTAATACGGCTTAAACCATCATTTATATAACGTATTCTACAAATTTTAAACTTGAAAATCTGAAAATTAACTTACTTTTAGTAATGGGATGATTCAATCTATATTCTTCTCATGATCAGTTACATTTTCTGACGTATGATTCACATCTGCAAGAACAGCGCGCCAAAATAGAAGGAGTGAATATAAGTTACACCCACCTTTTTAATGTTATATATGATAAGCTTTGCATCGTTACTAAGAAAGGACAACCTACATATGTAATGATACAAAGCTTATAATATACATGTTTATACTTGACTTGAGATACCTAAAGACAATATTTGATCTGTACCATTGATCTGCGCCACTTTGTACCGGTGCAAAAGTGAGGTACTGAATCTTACAAAGCTCACTTTCCCACCAGTGTTTCTTTCCCGTTTCCCACTTCTTCACAAAAGAAGAATAACCCCTGTCATAGTACAATTATAAATTAAATGTTATATTTGCCCATGAGTATTGAAAAAATATAGCGCCAAACCATTTTAGTTTGTAAGAATCAATAAAGAATAAAGAAAATAGTGTACTCTATAAAGAAAGGAATTAATAAATTCACTTACCATGAGGTGCTGAATGTTTCTGATTCACGTTTCTACACGAAGTGTCTGCACCATTTTCTGGTTGTTCATTTATGTGTAACATTAGGCTTGAAATCATTTTCATAGCTGAATGTCTCTGCCTGATGGTGAAAGGTACCAAAACTGAAACCTTTTTTTTTTTTAGTTTTTTACTTATATCTGCAAGAAGTCAATGTAAAAAATGACAACTACAAAGAAATATTAAAAGATTTTAGATAATAAAAAGGAAATGAGTTAATGAAGTCACCTGCCGTGCGCCGTTGAACGTTTCAGACTATTGTTTCTACATAAACCCTTATAATCTTCCATTATGTTTGAATAAGTGATTTGTATGCATTCTTTTTTAGGGGATGTGTGTTAGATTACTTCTAACACTTTAGTGGAAGGAAGACTTTAGATTGGTTTATTAAGTTTTTCTAGACGATGAGAGCATGCCCATACGTAACCTGAGTTAAGTTATAACTCAGCGCCACATCAGCTTTACCACTTTAACTTTAACTTACAAAAAAAACACCCCCATTCATAACTCAACCTTAACTCACTTTAACTCAATTTTTTTAAATATTTTCAATTTCAACCCTAAACTAAAACTAATACTTCATTTTTTTAAAAACCATAGCATTAATTCTTGAATATATTACATTATGAAAGAAAAAAAAAACACACAATACATTAATACAATACAAAAAAAATAAAAAGACATAAAAAAATAAAATGAAACGACAACACATTTATTTATTCCGTATGCTTTGGCAACCCGTATTTTTCAATGATACGATCCTTTTCCATATTCACTAGCGTCACATAATAAGGATCTTTGCCGGTTGTGTCGAGCAACAAAAACTCAAAGTCCCTCGAGCGTATTGCTGCGTATTGGTTTTCAGCGGTTGCTTTGTAAGCCAAGGCCGCATCTTCACGTTTAGCCCGATATTCCTCGCGCAAAGCTTTCCCGAATTGGGCCGACGAAACAGAGCCACCGGTACTCGCTCCCCCGGTGCTTGTCGTTGTCTCGGACTTTTGTTTCTTCGTAGCCTTCTTTTTCCCCATCGGGGCGTGGTTGTGAATCATTACCAAACAACGCCTCGTTTGCTTGGCTCGGGACATCACCGGTTAAATCAACCGTGTCCGGTGCGTCCCATTTCTTATGAGCACGCAAAACACCCCAAACCTCCTCATTATGAAATGGCGCGTTTCTGTTCTCGTTTCGATACATTTCCTTGGCCCGTTGGAGTATATCCATGTCATTTTCCCCACTTTTTTGATCGCGGTCGGCACGTTTGTAAATCGCGTTGAACTTTGTGCAATCGAGGTTCAACGTTCTCCACTTCGATTGTATCATATCTTTCCTGCGTCTATGATAACTATGCTTATTGAACTCATTTATAACCCGCTGCCAAAATGTATCTTTGGATTGAGACTGACCGACTAGCTCATCCTCACTTGCAGCAACCCAACATGTTGCAAGTAATTTTTCTTCATTTGCTTGCCAACGTGATACGACTGGTTCGACCTCCTCATCATCATCGACTGGTTCTTTCGATTTTTTGGACTTTCGTTTAACACGAGTTTTTGTTTTTTTTTGAGGCGACGTAGGTGTTTCAGGAACTTCGTTAGTTTCCGTTTGGGATTGTTGGGATGGTTGAGTGAATTGGAGATTTTCAAAATATGTGTTTAAGGTGTTTTGTTGTTGGGATTGTTGCCAAAATCGTAAAGCTTCATGTTGTTGGTAAACTTCTTGGGCCGACATACCGAATATGTTTGGATTGTCCGAATTCGGATTCGGATTTGGATTTGATGATGAACCCGCATATGGGTTCCCCCACCCACTGAGGAGGTTCGTAAACGAGTTAGGATTGTTGTTGTTGCCTTGAGACATTTTTTTTTTTTGGTGGAGATTAGAAGTTGTAGATAGAAGATAGTGAGTAGTGAAAGTGTGGGAAAAAGAAGTAGGGTAAATGGATATTTATATTGGTTGAAAAAAGGTTTTGGAAAATGTTTTTTTTTTTTTTTTTTTAGGCTAACTAGCCGTTTTTTGTGTAAGTTTACGTTAGGGGGGGGGGGGGGGGGGGTGATTTGTAATTTTTTTTAAATACTAGCCGTTGTTACAAAGTAAGGAGGGGCTTTAATGATTTTTTTTTTTTTTTTTTTTTTTTTTTTTTCATACAAGGTTCGTCCCTTAACGTTGCGTTACGCAGCTAACGTGGGACGTTAACGTGGCTTTAACGCTGGAGGGTGCAACGGTTAACGTGGCTTAACGCACGTTAACGTGCCTTAACGTGGGGCTCCACGTTAGGCTTGGGCATGCTCTGAGGGGATTGTACAGTCTGTTGACTTTGTTCCATTCAGATTTGTACTAACTGGTGGATTTCGTTATTTTCTTATCTATTTTTAGATTTAGAATTACTTGAATAAAGTAGCTTTTGAGTTTTTTCATTGGTTGGATTTGAAGTTGCATGTTATGTGTTTTATTGGACCATGATGATACGCAAACGTTACAATTTAATCAGCTATTTGTAATGTCGGCTGTCTTGGTTTCTTATGGAACATATACCATGAGATACTTGCATTGCCTTCTGATCTGATGGAACATATAGGTAGCGTTTGGTTGTAAAAAAAAATTCTTGTTTTTCCGTTTCTAGATTCCTTGAGAAGGAAATGGTTTTTCTTCTCTAGAGAAGAGTTGATAATTTTGAAAACCCGTTTAGATAGAGTTCTATTTTTCCTTTTTAAAAATTACCTCAGATTGCGACGGTGAGCGGCGACGGCGAGGATGGAAGGTAGAGATGTTACCAATGGTGATTATGGTTAGAATGAGATACTTAAATAGTAGATTGAGAAATCCCGTCTTTTTTTTGTTAAGAGAAAAAAGTGAAGAATGGTAGATTGCGGTTTTCATTTTTCTAGTTAAAATTTAGAAAGTGAGAATTTCACTTTTTTGAAAATTGTTCGGAAAAAATTGTGACTAAACGGATTTTCAGTTTTTCCATTTTCCTATTAAAAAAAATTCCTGAAAAATGGAATGTTTTTCACCAACCGAACACACCCATACATTCTTGTTTGTTCATGGTTAACTTTATTGTTAAAGCTAAATACACAATTAACGACCGTAGTGTTAAACTCCAGTCATATGGATGTCTAAGAACTCCAAGAGTTTAGTTTGCTGTATACTTTTAATGGTTAAATCTAGAGTTGCAGACTGAACTATGATGATACGCAAGTGTTACTAAGAAGTTGTATGAGTCAGTTGCATACCTGCATGCTTGTTAATGGTTATCTTTTCTTTAGTTGCTTGTTGTTCAGTGTTCTTGTTGTTCATGGTTCATAATGCAATTTCGACCAATTCTTACTGACATTTGCTTTTGCGTTGAAACACTGCATGCCTTTTTTGTGCTGAAGAACTTGCACTGCTTATAGACCTTTATCTCTATCATTTTTGTGCTGAGCATCGGGTCGGAACCGACCCGAACCGAAAAAACCGAGAACCGAATTTCATAAAAAACCGGAACCGAAACCGAACCGACGGGCCGTCTGTTCGGTTCGGTTTTGTCGGTCTAAGTGTATTTTGGTATGTTTTTGTCGGTTTTGGGCCGACCCGACCCGACCCGAAACCGAAATCATGCAAAACATGAAACCGAAACCGAACCGACAGGCCGTCGGTCCGGTTCGGTTTTTGTCGGTTCGGTCGGTTTCGTCGGTCCGGTTCGGTTTTGAACCTTCGGTGCTCAGCCCTACACTGTAAATATGACAAAATAAAATACAGTATGTTGTTAATTTGTTTGTGTAAACAAAGTCCAAACAGAGAGTTTTGCTACATAGAGTGTTATTATTACTGCATCGCTCATTTGCTACTAGTTATTTACAAGCTAAGGAGACATAATATGTACGCTAACCATGAGATTAATTACTTTGATGCTTAGTATATTGAAATGAGGAAAGTTTAATACAAAACAATAATTATCTAAAGAACAAATGGTTAAATATCCACCATCCAATCTTTTTAGATCTAATGGTGTAGATTTAATGCTTATTAAAACCGAAGGGGTATTTTTGTAATTATCCAACTCTACCTAACACCCACTCTTTCCACTCATACTCACACACTCACACTTATTTACACACACTCTCTTTATTTTTCTCTCACCCAAATCTTCATCTTTTTTAGATCCAAAACCTGACAACTTCTCAAATTCAATAGTAATCAAATCTCTTCTAAATAATGTATATACAAGAAGAAATAGCAATACCGTCGGCTAAAATGATTGTTCGACGGTCCAACATGTGGAAGCCGTACGCCGGAGGTGGTGGCGGTGATTGTGGTGGTTGTGAGGTACGGTGGAGGTGGTGGAGGTGGTGGTGGTTGGTAGATAAATGGTAGTAATCGTTGAAGAAGAAGGAAAAAAGAATATGAAATGGCAAAGTGTGTTGGTGTAATTGATGGAATTAGAAGAAGTAATGGAAGGATAGAGTAGTCAACAATTTACATGTCTTGCTAGTTGATAATATCAATTACCTGATTTGAAAAGAAATAAAGACCCCGCTATCAGTTTTATAAGTCATCTAAAATATTTGAACATGGGGATTGTAAAGTTACAAAGAGAAGTTTTATACTTGGGAAGATGATGAAAGTACTTTTTGGGTTTTGTTTAGGTTTCATGTATGAGTATGACTAACTATCTTTTTTTTATTTTTTTATTTTTTTTTTCTTTATTGATTTATAAAGCTAATCAAGTAAATACATGTTTTATAAGTTGTAAATATATAAAAGTGAACTTTAAAAAGAAGAGATAAAAGTGATTTTTAACTAACCAACCTAACACAAATATAAAAATCTTCTTGTTATGGATTTGAGGAAAGCATACAGGGGGTTTTCCCTTTGTGATAACTAGTAATATTTGTTTAGTTTTTTTTAATGTTCTGTATATTTTATTTTCCCTTGTGATAACTAGAAATATTTGTTTAGTTTTTTTTAATGTTGTGTATATTTTTTTGAACAATTTGTCATATATTAAAATGCTAAAAAAATCTCATGTGATGCACCAAAGAATCTCATAGGATTCGCAATGAATCCATTGAAATTCATACTGAATCCCATGGGATTCACAATGAATCTTTGTGATTTAATACAGAATCACATGGGATTCACAATGAACCCGAGGGGATGCACCAAAGAATCTCATGGGATTCATACTGAATCTCATGTGATTCATACTGAATCTCATGTGATTTCATACAAAATCCTTTGTGATTTATCAAAAAGATAAATCATACAGAATCCCATGTGATTTCATACAGAATCCATTGAGATTCAAACAGAATCTAATGTGATTTTGTACTTACAGTTTCTATAAAGCAAAATGAAAATTCCGTGGGATTTATACAGAATCCCATGAGATTCTTTGATGAATCACCTGTAATTCATAAATACTCCGTATTATCCTATGTGATTCATACAGAATCCCATGGGATTCTATATGAATCCCAAGGGATCATAAAGAATCACATGGGATTCTGTATAACAGCATACAACTTTTTAATAAAGAGATTCCAAGAGCTCATTTCAACAATCATATAAAAAACATCTACCCTTAAAAAGTTGTGACATAAAAGTATAAAACTCAAAAACAGTGATTTACTCATTTTTACAAATCACTTGTGATTTTTATAAAATGACAAATCACAAATGATTTTTTTACGAATCCCGTGGGATTTTTTTGGACGAAAATTTTGAAAAAAAAACCGTCTTTTTACGAATCCCGTGTGATTTTTTTGGACGGAAATTTTGAAAAAAAATCGTCTTTTTACGAATCCCATGGGATTTTCTACGGCTTTCCAAATTCTCGTACGAATTATTCCAACCAAGTAATATCCAAATCTCCCCAGTTATTCTCGGACACTCCTAAGGCTTTCCAGACTGCCTTTGATGCATCCACAATATTGTTAGGACAAGGTGGTTGATAGTCGTCCTCAGCATCGCAACCCATAGTAGAGTCACACTCGTCCACAACCATTGCCTTCACGCTCCTCCCATTTCCATTTATCGTAATATACTTGTGGCACCTATCCCCACCCTTGTACCATCCAGTTGATAGTGCGACGACTGGTGTGTCATTCGAGTGGTAGTGTTTGTCACACGCCGATGGACCACCACCGTCACCTCCCTTTTGGAAGGTGTTAAGTGTAAGTGTAGCTTTAGTACCACTTGTCACTGGTGGCGAGCATGTGTACGTGGTATAGAACTTATCCATGACACAACAATCCGAGTCATTTTCACGGTTGCATTGTCCAGCTGGTGGCATTTTTCCCCGGATACCACCACTCGGTTTGCAAGTCCGAGCCTTTATTTCAAATGAAGATGCGGCTAGTAGAAGCCATGAGAAAAAGTAAACAGAAGCTCTTCATCTTCTATATATTACCGTGTGTATCTTTCGATAGATATGTCATATGTTGAATGCGTTGCAAGGTTAAGTGATTTCTCTTTTATAGGTAGTGGGCTCTCATCAACAAGCCTAAATTGAGGTCATTCCAAGTAATTTGTAAATATAAATCATAAAAAGACCAACAGATTGTTCAATTCCTTTCTTATAATTAAACTAAGGCATGATGAATGACATTTTAACTGATATACCAACAACGTACAAAATGAGTAATAGTCTTTATTCATTCATTAATGTCAATTCATTCAAATTAATATCCAAAAATATCCAAAATGTTTTTCAGTTTCAATTCACCCATTAATGTCAATTCATTCAAATTAATATCCAAAAATAACCTACGATTTGACTATATATCTTTCATTCAGCCATTAACAACCCTAATGATTGACTAATTGGGGATTTCACTAATCGGTAAGTAATGTGTTTTTTTGTTTGTTTCGATTCAATTATAATATGTTTTTCAGTTGTTTGTTTGAATCCATTTTATACAGGATTGTTCATATTCAAGTTTGTATTGATTGACTATTTGCTCAAATTGGTTTATGGGTTAGAAGAACTGAAAATGGTCTATGTTGTAGGAGTTTATTCATTGACATTTTTTGTTCATTTTTGTTTCAGGATATGATATGATGAAATGGAAGAACTCAATTTGAAGAAACATTATATGATCATACAACCGGTGAGTAAAATATTCTGCCTTTTTACATCTTCATTTGAAGCAAGTTTTTGTATTTCCCCTTAAGCTGCTTGATTTTAACTAAGATAAGTTCTTTTGGGGTTCTTTTATGAGTTGATTGACTTGATTCCAAGGAGGTTCCTTTATTTTGCAAAGAATTTGGTATTTGCACATGAACTATTCGATGAAATGCTACAATAATTGATTCATTATACATTGAAAGTAACATGTTATGTGTGCTTCATTGTAAAATTATGATATGTAAGAATCATTCTCAAATAATCTCAAGAAGCCACACGAATATAGAGCTTCCCAAAAGTAGGTTTAATAAGCCCATAAGCATAAGCCCTTTAGCTTTACTCAAACAATCATTATAACTTAATAGATTTACCAAGATGCAATAAGCCATTTGGCTTTACCCAAACACCCCTTTGCACATATTTTTCCTTTAATTAATTGTAGTGAAGAAATTGTAAGGTTCACTAAAGATTGTTGCATTTAAAGAACCTGATGTTACAGGCCACAAAAAATGACTATGAGAAAGAAAAGCTAAATGAAAGAATCGCCAAATTATTTGATGGAGTCACTGTGGTGTGTTATAGTTTTCCATGATTTAATTTTAGATCATTGTGGAAGTATTCATTTGTCTCAAGTTAAATCAATTTGTTTCAGGTTGGGGCACAAACAAAATACGAACTTAAGGAAAAGACACTGAGAGTAGAAGATGCCCTCAATGTAACAAAGGTTATTAATAACTATTCTTACTTTCAAAAACTACTTTTGGCTTTTCTTTTTTTTACATTCAAAGCTAAATTAGTTACATTACTGATCATCATTAATGCCACCTTTGAGAAAGGCATTGTAGTGGGTGGTGGATGTACGTTATTGCATCTTGCTACCAAGGTTGACATCATTAAGGAACCTCTATACAACGATGATCAGAAGGTAGAAGTGGATATTGTTGGGAGGGCACTTGGCTACCCGATGAAGCTGATTGCAAATAGGTTGGTTAATCCTAAACACAACTTACATGCCTATTAGTTTTAGCATATGATCAAATCAACTAACATTAATAAGTGTAACTTAAACGGATATGATCAAAATAGTATTTTACAGTAACATTATAACTATAGGTTGATAGTTATTTATATTAGTGTTAGAACTCTCTCATCTAATACTTATTGTCAAATATTGCAGTCAAAATGGCACTACATTTAGAACTTAATACTACATAATACCGCTTACACAACGTTCCTGTAGTGCATTTTTTCCGTAATATAAATAAAACTGCAAGGAATGGAAGAAAATACTAACCTGGGATTCTGCTGAAACGAAGCAGAGACGTTTCAGCAAGTTTCTTTTGTTCTACCCATTCAGTACTTACAACGTGTTGTTTTAGTTTGGTGATAAGAACTGAGAATGCATATAGATGGTATTATGATTCAGGTTGTAAAGCAAGTGAAGAATTGAACCAACCACTGTTGTCAAACCCGTCTGCATCATATCTTGGTGTCCACAACTTAGACACTTGGAAAGACAATCCAAAAACGACTTCATCCCGTCACCGAGATATTTAAAGAAACCTTCTTTAGAGTTCTGTTATTGTTCAGGTTGGTTTATATTCGTGTGGCCTTTATTGTAGTAGCATTATCATGAGTCAACTTTTTTTTTTTCTTCTTAAGCTTGAATTGAAGAGGTGAAACAAGGTGGCCTTAAACATCAAATGCAGTGATCCAATCTGTAAATGCAAGTTATGAGTTGTTTGATGTGTCTTCTTGAATAATATTTCTTGTGGATTTCTGGTAATTTGATGAATACGCAACCTAATTAGTACCAAGTTTTTACAGTTATTTTCTATTATAAATGGTATTATAGTTATGATTTTTACAATGTAACATGTACTCTTAAAACTCGACCTATAGCTTTAATTGCTTATTGTGTTCTTTAGAGGAAATTATGTGTTTGTCTTTAAAAAATTTGCTCATCTACTTATTGAATACAATCAATAATATGATAAGATCCATCACTAGAACTTACATTAAACAACAATGCAGGGGAAGAGCACGATTAAAGACTTCGATGAAAGCACCAACAAGAATGGATATCTTACCAAGAGAAAAAGAAAATTGAGGTAAATTTTTGGGAACTATGAAATTTGAATCACTATAATGTCAACACACTTTTTATATATGCGAAAATTCAGAATATAACAACCTACTTTGCAATAAAGTTGGGTAATTGTAACAAGAGAAAGCATGTTGTTACACTTATGTTAATGTAGTTTTTCATTTTAGGGACATAAATCATAGTTACATAACAAAACATCATTCAAAGGCGCTAAACTATATATAAAGCAACTCACTTTGGATTTCAATTTTGGGTTGTGGCATGACTCATGGAATCTTAAATAACTCGGCTTATAAGAAATGTTCCTTCTCCAAATTTACAGATGCTGATTTTCACAACGAGCTAAAATGGAACTACACTGGGCCAATGCAAGGCCAAGAAAACTATACAGATCCAGATGGCATGATGAAGTTAGCTTATGAAAATGGGATAACCGTAAGAGGCGACACAGTGTTATGGGACGATGTTAAGTACCAAAAAGAATGGGTCAGAAAGCTATCACCCAATAAACTATTGGAGGTATCGAAAGAGAAGATTTGACTCATTCGTCAAATGATACAAAAGAAGGCTAATTTGCTGGGATGTTATGAACGAGAATTTGCACCATAACGTTTTTTAGAAAAGACTTTGCAAAAATGCTTCAGCTTTTTTCTATAACCGAGTTTATAACATTGATCGAAACACAACCCTGTACTTGAGAAGGCTTAAGAAAATTCATTCTTATAATGGAAATAGTGGCATATAAATGGGAATAGGACTCGAATGTCATTATAGGTGCAAAGCCAGTAGATTTTCATTATGTGAGAAAATCACTTTTATCGTTAAGTCAAGTTGGCTTACCGTTACCTATATGGTTAACTGAACTGGATGAAACTCGCATGCTATCCTTTCTAATTTTCCAGTTTACTGCATGCCAAATCTGATGTTAAATTAGAATTTTTTTTATTTTTATTTTTATTTTTATTATTTTTTATTTTATTTATCTCTTATTATTTTTTTACGTGGGTTTGAATGTTACTTTGTTTAATAGACATGGGTTCAAAGTAGTTTCGCTAAGCAATCCAAAACATATCTTTTTGCGCATGATTTCCAGTAAGCAACCCAAACACTCCTATTGAGTATGAAGTTCTATAAAACTACTATAAATGTTGTCTACAAATAAGTACTTCAAGGTCTATAATAAAGGTTCAAGAAGTATGTACAATATATTATATATGACATGTTTTATGCCATTTTTAAGATTTACATATATTATCAATCACAAACTTCTTTTACTTACAATTTTCCTTAAACTTATTAGGTGCTCACGGAATGGACATTGGCTTATCAATTAATTAACGCTCACTACATACATTTGCTTTTCAAGACCATCAAAATTGGAGACATGATGGATGGACGTATATTACATTAATAGTTACAAGCATAATAGTTTATAGTATCATTTACTTATTATTCGTTTCAAAAAATAATTTAACCTCTTAACATTCGTTGTTCTTTCATGCTTTATTCACATACTTAATTTCTTGATGTATAATCTTTTCTAAAAACCCGTGGATTCCATGGGTCTATAAGCTAGTAGTGCATATGGCTGACAATTAGAAGCCTTCATTCAAAGATTTCCTAGTTGCTATTACTTAAAGATGTTCTAATATCTTGCATATCATTAATACCCAAACTGGTACCATCCTAACTCCACCACAAACAAATTGCTTCAAAAATGCTTATTACCATAAGAGGACGGCTATGTTTGGCAAAAATAGATGTGAGCAGTAGAAGTGAGCTGTGAGCAGTAGCCAAAAAAGCTCACAGCTTCATAAAGAAGCATTGGGAAAATGAGTTTTCCTAAAAAATAGCAAAGCCCACAGCTCTCATGCCAAACGATCACTAAAAATCAAAAAGCTCATTGTTCACTGCTCATTGCCCAAAAAAGCTCCAAAAAGCTTTGTGTCAAACATAGCCGACATTATTTTTCTCATTAAACTATTTATAAGTTTCACAAGTAAATTTTGCTAATGTTAAATACCAGATTTTTTATCATTAAACCAATGAATTTTTTTGGTTTGCAATTTGTATGTATTATTTTGGGCCTTACAAATCAAGAGGTAAAGCTAAAGATACGCAACATATTTTTTCAAATAAACTGATCTACGCAATGTACTTTGTAAAAGCCAAAGATACGCAACATATTTTCAAATAATCTTCGATCTAGGTAATATGACCGGCAACTAACAGGTTTACAGGTTACCTAAGAATAAAAGTTACACCGTTAGTCCCCAAACTGGAAAAAAAATTGCGCATTTGATCCTATTTAGTTAACGGTTGTTAAAATATTTTTTTTTAAACTTTTAAAAAAAATTTCTTAAAATCTAAATAAAGTCTTTATTTTTTTTTTCAATTTAAAAAAAAAAAAAAAAAAAAAAAAAACGATGAACTTTTTTATACATTTTTTTAAGTTTTTTTTTTTTTTTTTAAACGATAAACTTTTTTACACGTTTTTTTATGTTTTTTTTTAACTTAAAAAAATGTATAAAAAAGTTTTTTTTTTTTTATAAATATATCCAGATTTTCAAAAAAAAAAATATCGTTTTTTTTTTTTTTTTTTTTTTTGAAAAAATTGAAATAAAAAAAAGACTTTATTTAGATTTTAAGAAAATTTTTTTTTTAAGTTTTTAAAAAAATATTTTAACGACCGTTAACTAAATAGGATCAAATGCGCAATTTTTTTTCCAGTTTGGGGACTAACGATGTAACTTTTATTCTTGGGTAACCTGTAAACCTGTTAGTTGCCGGTCATATTACCTAGATCGAAGATTATTTGAAAATATGTTGCGTATCTTTGGCTTTTACAAGGTACATTGCGTAGATCAATTTATTTGAAAAAATATGTTGCGTATCTTTATCTTTAACCTCACAAATCAACAAGTAATTTCCATGGTTGTTGGGCCTAAGACATGAGTGGTTACTAGACGAGTACCCGTGCATAGCAACGGATTTTCAAGCGGCAAATAGTTATAGGTGTCATATTATGGTTAAGTATTTTATGTAACGTTTATACATAAAACATAAAACAATAAAAATGATGTGTGAAAAGTTCTCTTTTAGTTGATCGAGAAGATGACACTGATGGTTGTTCCACAGAATCAGAAGAGGGTGTTGTATTATAAGTTGTTGCAATGGGTATTGATGAAGCACGTGTTACCACATCCTGGAAGACATGGTAAACAACATTTTTTTACCAATGAGATTAGTGAGTAGTGCAGGTAGTATTTGACTTATGGCATTTCCCAAAAAATTATGCATATATGATTTAGAATCAGGCTTTCTTTTAGACAATATCGCCTTTAAAAAATGCCATGTTATTAAACGATTTGGGTGCATCAAAACATTTAAGTTTGAATGAATCCAGAAGCTAAGGTGCTAATCTCAAAAGAACCTACCGAATCGTTCTAATTAACTTGGTCGAACAACGTTCACAATAAAAGTGCACCTTTGTCACATGCAGCCAGGTTCTTAATATCTGAACCAGAAAGAAAAAGTGGATAAGAAAGAACATATGATACACATGTAAGGAAAAGATACGACGAAGGGTACAATCGTACATGATAAGCACGATAATATGATTCAAGATAGCCATATATGTTTACTACCAATGATAAATGTCAAGAGTTCAGATGCTAATGAATCCTGAAACATGTTATGGGCACACAATTAACTGACATTTCTTGACGGGTTTTGCCTAGAATTCTAGCCATGATGTATATTTATGGGATTATGGTAGATTCAAAAGTGCAAAAACCTTTTCATAATAAAGAAAGTGCTCAAAGTGTTAAAGTGAATGGAATTAGAAGATTGAGTCTTTACAGGTTTATAGTATTAATGGTTTCAGTTCCCGATAATGCAAAAACCTTTTCATAACAAATGAACAGACCACCTGAATGAAACACACCATGCCAAACTCATTCAGACATTATCAAGAATATCTGGTGTGCCTTGATTACACATTACCCTAACATGCGATCAATTAGAAAAAAAAAATTGTTGTGGAATTTCTTAAAATTGCAGATGATTCAAATCAATCGTGATATAAAAATTAACTAAAAGAGTTACCTAATTGTTGAAGGGCTTGAATTCAATGTGGTTTTTTACATTTTATAATGTGCCTGCAATAAAAAAAAATATGCAATTAAAATCATGAAAGTAGAAACAAAGAAATAAGTGAACACATTTCTTTAAACTTTCTGGGTAAGCTTAATAGTGCGATTTTTGGATGATGATGATGAAGGGTTTTCTGAATGATGGTTTGATACTTTGTGCATGAATAAAATCCTGGTGCGTTTCTTAATGCGTAATTGGGGTGGGTTACAACTGGTATCATGAGGCTTACATGAGAATATTTAAGAAAAAGTCTTATTTACTTAATAAGTGATCAATTCAAAATTTTACGCATGTTCCATTCCAGATCAATATTTCCTTTATTCACCCTAAATGCCCTTTTGGCTTTCAAGGTTCAAGGGTAGAATAGACGAGTACCCGTGCATAGCAACGGGATTTTATAGCCACAAATAGTTTATTCATAAAAAAAGTTTATAGGTTATAAATGAAAAATAATAAAAGTTTGAAGATTTGGGAATTAAACATAATGTTTTGAAACCCGGTTCGACCCGGGTGGTTCAACCGGTTGAACAGTTCCGGTCGAAAAATTGGTCGATTTAAACCGGGTCAACTTGCTAGGTTGGGTCGAAAACGTGTCAAATTAAACCGGTTAAACCCGTCGGGTTTGAAGCGTCCCGGGTCAACCCGGTTTGTGATTTTTATTAATTGGTTGTATTTAATTTGGTAGATATATTTTTAATTGGTTGTACAATGTGAATAAATCATTGTACTTTTAAGTAATGAGGTGTTTTAATAAGAGTATTAATTACATTTCATAATTTCCTTTAATAAATTTTTTTCAAGATTTCCACTTTTCAAGATTGACAATTTTTTCAAGATTGACCATTTTTCCTTTATATGTAGTATAGATATGCTGTTTTTTGTATATCACTTTCAAATTTCAAATACACATTCGCTCTGGCTAACCTCATTAAAATCAGTCATATATTATTATGTTTTAAGTCTTTATAAAGGGTCGTTGTATTTGCATGTGTCCAAGCCCAACACGTTTTCTTTTTGCTTGTAATCACAGCCGACCTTGTGTCCTTGTACACAAGTCGGTTTTCCTTCTCCCTCATCTTTATAAAAGGAGGTGGAGGTGAGGATTCTTTCAAGTTACAAACATTAGTATACCTAATTGTTTGGGTATTCCTTGTGTCGAGTCCTACATACATATTTATAAGGTAAGGTTAAGATTTTAAGATAACAATGGCGTGCATCCCACAGGATCATCATCAACATTCTATGCCGTCTTCCAGCCAAATCCGTAGCTCAGTTCCGATGCGTTTCAAAAGAATGGCTATCTTTACTTTCAGAACCCCAATTCATCCAAACTCATCAAAAAACACTTGGCGGATATCACTTCACGCTCGGGTCTTACTTAGGGGTACTTCTTTCAATCCCATACAATAACGACCAAGTGTCAACACTAACCATAAAGCATGACTTAGGATTTTATGCATTTAGTCATATACTTGGTTCTGTCAATGGTCTTGTTTTAGCTAAAGCTCATAAAAACGAGTTTGCACCTTATATTCCTCTTGTTTTTAATCCAACTACCAAAGATTACCTGGAATTGCCAATCTCAAGTAAAAAATATATTTTTAGTACGACAGGATTTGGTTATGATTCCGTATCAGATGATTACAAGATTGTCACTTAATTTCCATTATTTTGACGACGGACGATTTGTGAAATATGGGATTTTTTCTGTCTATGAACTTAGAACAAATACTTGGAGGCATGTTATCCGTCATTCCCCTTATGGTGAGTGTATTAAAAGCTGGCTTCCAGGTGTCTTTGTTAATGGATTTCTTCATTGGATTGTTAAAGGTCCCTCTAAACGGCAGGTTATTCTTGCTTTTAGTTTAGCGGATCAGAAATTAAGTGAAGTGCCGCCACCCAGTTTGTATAATGAAGTAGATATCGTGTCTGATCCCAATACCATGCTTGGTGCACTTGGTGAAAAGCTTGCTATATTCAATAATGTGACAGGTGATATCTGGCTCATGAATGAGTATGGGGTACACAAATCTTGGACAAAGATTGTACCCCATGGATTTAATGAAATTCCAATGGATAGACCCCATGTTGTTTTTGACAACGGGAAAGTTGTGTCTCTAACCAACAATCTATTGTGGATATATGATGTTGAAGAACAAACTTTATGTAAAAGTGTTGATATATCTTATATGAAGTACCCCTATTTGTTAAGTGCTTATGCGGAAAGCCTCACCTCACCAAAATTCAGCAGATCCAAATAAAAGTCTCAGTCAAATTCAAATGGAAGATAATTGTGTACATGTAAGGTTCAAGAATGTTTAATATACTCCAAGTTTGCATTGCATAATTTGTTCAAGTTGAATTTATCTTGACATCATTGTCATGTTTTTTTTTCTTCTTCTTCTTGTATTGCTCTAATAATAAACACCCTTTAAATTCTTAGGTGCATTAGTCTTCCTTGTGTTTTTGTTGAATATGGATGCTTTAGCCTTTATTAGGATGCTGTACTTGATTCATGATCTCATCATGTACACTGTTCAGACTTGTTTCTCAAGTTGGTGTCAAGATCATGCTCTAATGGAAGCAATTTAAGTTAAAGGGTCTTATGGATTTAAATACTAGCTAGCGTTCTGTTTCTGCATATGCATTTTCAAACTTTGCAATTTTGGGTATTTAGCAATATATACCAACATGAGTTGTTGAAGTGATCATTGGAGATGATTGTTATCAAGTTAGGCCACACGGTGTTGGGCAGATTAATTTGTTTTGTCACACAATTATTTTATCTTTCACTTACGATGAGATCGATCTTTCTATATTGTGCCTCGTGGAATCCATAATTACCAATTTACCATAGTTGTGATGAAATCTTGTTAGAAAAGTGGAAGGAGGAGCAACTAATAATGTTACATACTGTAATAGTTAGAAGTTGTTTGTGTACGATTGCTAAGTTGTGTTTCTGTTTGGTTGCAGAATATGCGTGCTATGTTTCTCCGAATTCTAAGCAGCTTGTCCGCTCACCTTATTCTCCTTCCAACAATAAAACCATTCCTGAATGCTATCCGTGTCAAAAGCAAGTCAGTTTCGTAAACCCTACAAAGACCTTCAATCCTGTATCTTGTGTACCAAAACGACTTGCATTCTCATCAGTTTGTGGCACGGATGATGCACATAATAATAGTAACATAAATCAGCAGCTTATTGCCTCTCAAAATGTTAGCTATCGGTTTCTTGATGTGGCCCAGAAGCAACACACACTCTCGCCTTGTTCTACTTCAAAGCGTACAAGTTCTACATACGTTTCTGAATTTCCAATGGTTCTCAAGTTCTCAAGTAGCCCACTGAAAAAGCACATACACAACTTTATCACCCCTCTTTTGCATCCTTCCATCTGAAACGGAGATAGCAGGAAGGTTCTTTATGACAGGGTTGCCTATGAATATTCTTTATTTGTATGATAGTAGAGTTTTGCTACATCTGAGTGTTATTACTGCATCACTCATTTGCTACTAGTGATTTACAAGCTAACGAGACTCTGAATATGTGCGCACACCATTTACTTTGATGTTTAATATAATGGAATAGCATATTCAGTCACATGTATATAGTTTCACGTATTACATGTACAAGAACAAGTTAAAAAGCAGGACAGCCTATAGTTTTACATGTTTAAAGATGGTCTATGCAATTATTCTGACCAAGTAATATCCAAATCTCCCCAGTTATTTAGGGGTACTTCTAAGGCTTTCCACACTGCCTTTGATGCAACCACAATATTGTTGGGACAAGGTGGTTGATAGTCATGCTCAGCGTCGCAACCCATAGTAGAGTCACACTCATCCACAACCATTGCCTTCACGCTCCTCCCATTTCCATTTATCGTAATATACTTGTGGCACCTATCCCCTCCCTTGTACCATCCAGTTGATAGTGCGACGACTGGTGTGTCATCTGAGTGGTAGTGTTTGTCACACGCCGATGGACCACCACCGTCACCTCCCTTTTGGAAGCTGTTAAGTGTAAGCGTAGCTTTAGTACCACTCGTCACTGGTGGCGAGCACGTGTACGTGGTATAGAACTTACCCTTGACACAACAAATGGAGTCATTTTCAATGTTGCATTGTCCAGATGGTGGCGTTTTTCCCCATATACCACCACTTGGTTTGCAAGTCTGAGCCTTTGTTTCAAATGAAGATGCGGCTAGTAGAGCCATGAGAAAAAGTAAACACAAGCTCTTCATCTTCTATCTATTACCGTGTGTATCTTTCGATAGATATCTTGAATGCATTGCAAGGTAAAGTGAGTTCTCATTTATAGATAGCGGGCTCATCAACAAGCCTAAATTGAGATCATACCAAGTAATTTGTAAATATAAATCATAAAAAGACCAACAGATTGTTCAATTCCTTTCTTATAATTAATCTAAGGCATGATGAATGAGATTTTAACTGATATACCAACAACGTACAAAATTAGAGATGATCATTTCGACCTGAATCTCGAAACCGAACCAGAACTGTAAGGTACAATACCGATTCGTGATATACGGTACGGTACCGGGACTACGAAATAAGGTTAAGAAAAAATCGGGACCACTAATTAGGTACGGGACCGGTACCAAATCGGGAAATTCCCGAAAAGAAAACGGGGAAAACCCGATTTCCTGGTACCGATACCGGTACCGGTATCCGAATCCCGTTCGTTACGTTACCGGTACCACTAATTTATGCTCGGGAAAAAATCAGTACCACTAATTCGGTACGGGACCGGTACCGTGCTCATCCAAAATAATCTAGTCTTTATTGAATACAAGTTTGTCCAGTCTTGTAGTTACACAAATTAAAAGTTTCAGTTGATATTAGGTACGAAAAAAGGAGTATTTACCCGTATGTTGTCGCGGACTTGCATTTTGAAATATACGGATGAGATTCTATTGACTATAGTAGCTCATACATTGTTTGTATCTAAGAAAAAGAGACTTGAATGTATTTGTTACACTCTAAAAAAAGTTGTGACAAAGTAAATATATATATATATATATATATATATATATATATATATATATATATATATATATATATATATATATATATATATATATATATATATATATATATATAGATTTCGACAGCTATGTCTAGCATCAAATCTAAAAGTTATTTTACGACTTACAAATACTTTGATATAAGATTAATCTTCCGTATAGTGCATATGGCTGACAATTCGAAGCCTTCATTTAATGATTTCGTAGTTCCTATTACTTAAAGACGATGCTTTATCCAACCCGTGCGATGCACGGTCTTTGGTTTAATATCTACATGTTTTGTACGTAATGTTGATTCAGACGGTTGAATTAGCATATGGAGGAATTTAGATGCATTTTAGATAAGTTTATAGATTTATTGTTATTGTCCTTTTATTTTAGTCTATGTAAATTAGTTATATGTAATGTATTGTATTTATTTTAGTTGATTTGATTGTGATGTTATCATAACTTTTTTATTTAAATTAGTTTATTTGCATTAAAAGTTACAATTAAAATAGTCTTTTCACATGTAATCTTTTAATATGAATAAGTTACATAATTTTTTTTTTGCCTATCGGGACAAAATCATGTATGACTTAACACATATTATATCCAGTACATGGAAGCAAAACATTGTTTGTGACTATAAAAGTTGCTCCAATGTAACTATGTGTAGCATGAGACAATTATAGCTTACTAACTGACCCGTGTGATGCACAAATGTTGTATTTAATTGTTCATCACGTAATGTTTACCTGTCAGCCCTACGTACACTTTTTTAAATCAATTGTTGTTTATCATAGAATCAGTCCCCACTCGATTTGCAAGGTGGAAATCTCTCTTTTTATGGTGAAAAGACCAAATGAAATTTCGTGCTAATTATAAGTTGCACTGTGACATATGAGAATGAAATTATAAATCTTAAGATTTTAATTATATGTTGACCCGTGTGGTCATAATCAATATAATGTTGACCCGTGTGGTCATATTCAATATCATGTTGACCCGTGTGGTCATATTCAGCTTTGAAACAACCCCGTCTTTCTTGACACCACAACTTTGTCATAAATTTAAGTATCGATTTTGCTATTGACTTGATTGTTTATTATTTGAACTAAAAAAATAACATATTTTAATAATGTTATTTATCATTTTGATAGGCCTTAATATGTTATTTATCATTTTCAAAATAAATGGTCTAGATTTTGTCTAATTGTCTCTACATATTCAGTACTCTTCAACTGGTCCATGTGGAACGTATAAGCTAATAATGAATAGAAAAAATTGATTAAAAAAAAGTCCTTTGCAAGAAAAAGAAATAAATAAAATAGTGTACCCTTTTTTTGGCGTCGAATATAACATAGTAGATTAGGAGGTCTTTGATATCGCTTTTGTTACTTGCGTTTGCAAATACTTTGGCCCGTGTACTCACTACATATGGTTGGTTATACGGAAATATTAAATTCCAAAAAATCTGTCAAATTAATGTCAAATATTATTATATTTAACGGTAAGAAAGATTATTATAATTATCCTATATTCTAAAGACCAAAAAAGCATTAGCAGTGTATTGGTGGCAATTTTGGGTTATCTTTTGTTAATCTGCAACATGATTGGTCCGAATGGTGTTTAGAAGGCGTTTAGCAGGATGCACAGGTGGTTTGGTTTGCCATGGAGCATTGTGATTGGCTTACAAACATGTGGGATTTTTCTGTTCATGTACTTCCATTCATTAACCCACCTATAAGCTTTGTATTAGTGTTTTTTTCAAACACAGCCATGCTGTTTTTCAACCATAGGCATGGTGCTTGCCTTGACTATGAATCCTATCCATTCATTTGTATCTAATATCTACCATTTGCTAGAATCTTCGAGCCATATTCCCACACACAAAATCAGGTATCATCTTATAAAACACGATCAAAATCCAAAAAATACCCAAATTCCCAACCAACTACAAATTCAAGAGCTGATAATTCTAATTGTGAGAAGGTCATATGTAAGTTTTTTTTTTACTCTGTATGCTTCAGTATGATTTATTTTTGGTTAATTTATGATTTAATTTAGATATTTGTTTAATTTTAATCTTTATTTCAAATTAGGGTTTTTTTTAATTTGGGCCTTTTCTTGGTTTGTTTTGCAGGTTGCTTTATTCATTATTTTCGCATCTACCTTCTAAAGATTTGTTTCTTTATTTTTGCATATGTTGCTTTCATTTAGGTTAGATACTTAAGATATAATTATTTATACTTTTGATTGTGTATGTTTTATGTTTTTACAGGAGATGAGTGACTATTGGATGAATTGGTTATAAAATTAGTGATATCTTTATATTTACAGGAGATGATTGACAATAGTTGACTGCAAAAGGTAAATCCAAACAACCCTAAATCTTATAGTAAGTAATTTTATCTGTTGATATTTGTTTCCAACGAAATTACATGATCACTAAATCATCTAAAATTAGTGATATCTTTGGCTGATTTTAGCTTATATGACACCAGAAGTAGGTTTTTAGTGCTGCTAGACTTGATTTTTTTTTTGAAATGTTGTAGTTTAGTTATGTCGATTACGTTTTCTGTTTCTGAACCAAAGATCGATTTGATTAAGTAGATATAACCTTTCAGTTTACTCTTATTGTATAAAAAGTTTATCAGTTTAGTGTTGTTTCGACCCATAATATACAGCTCTACCCATTCTGTAATATTATCTGACTTGCACGACAACTCATTATGCCACAATTTAATGGTACCAATTGAGTATACACGGACATCAATACTTAGTTACCTATATTTGAGTAATTGTCAATTTGTGTACGGCTTGGCATTTACGTGTTTTGTATTTCTGGTCAGGTTCCATATCACAGTGGCGGTTGTGATAAGCAAGTGAAAATGTGGCCGTTAGGTGGCCGGCAACCGGAAACTGATGCAATACATCACATGTCGGTGTCTCAGGTTGCTTGGATTTCAAAGATGAATATGTTGGACTCAGAAAAGTGGGATAAAATTCTAAGGTGTGAATATACCACAAGATGGATATGGAACACAAGTCGGATATGAAACGCAAGTGGGATATATAGCACCCGAGGGATATGGACAATAGTTATTCTGTCAAAGCAAATATGAGTAGAAAGGATTTAATATGATGGCCTTTTTAGGCGACTAGAGACCGGGTTCAAAAGTGCTGGACTTTTCATGTGGTTGAAAACTGGATTCCAGACACGGGAGTATTGCCTGTTGGGAATTCTTTGTCAGGTACCATCTACTGAGACTATGATCTTTTACACACACCCGTAAACATATCATGTATAGATTTCAACAATATCATCGTAGAAATGCAAATACAAAGCATTTATATTGGTATTGCAACGAAATGCATAAATCAGAGGAACTTTATCACGTTAAAAAATAATGCACTCAAAATTGTGTTTTAACAGGTTGAACTTTATTTTAATAGGTTAACATTACAAGTTTAATGTGGGATGGATAGAGTTTGAGAACGTGTCAAAGGCAATCGGTAAAAGGTGCATAGACCAGACCAGGGCCATTAAGGTAAATGCTCCTTAATGTCTTTTGCTTACATGACTATAAGGTAAATGGAATCTTCCTTACATGAGTATAAGGTAAATGCTCCTTTCAATGTCTTTTATTTTCGTGCCTTAGAAATTTATAGTGATTAACGGGTGTTTCGCTAGCCTTATTTGAAGTGCTTTATGAATTATTATTTTTCTGAAGATACGAAAACCTTACCCAAATATCTATTAACCAGTGTTTTGTGATTGCGTGGAAGTTACAAAATACTAACAAGTGACAGTAAGTTATGTACTTAAATAAGCTTTCTAGGCAGGACCAATAAGCACGAGTCAAGGTTAATAAGCTGTTGCAATAAGTTATCCAAACAGTCTATAATAAGCACAAATTCATGGTAATCAGGTGCTGCAATCAGCTATCCCAACAACCCTTAAGTAGCCTATAATATATCATTATCATGCAAAAGTTTTAAACATTCTAATAAGAGAATGAAATGTTCCTAAAATGCTGTTAAAGTTATCACAAATTATTTGAGTTATCAATAATATACAACTATTAAATGTGACGTATTTTAAAACTATTATATACATCTTATTGTGTCTTCACAAGCTTTGAGTGTACAAGGTCTATCATTTTTTAGATAAAGGTGTATCATATACCATAAGTTCACAAGAGGATGATATTGAAAAAGGATGGGAGAGTTTAAGGTACTTACTGTTTGGTATTTTGAAAGTGTTGTTTTAGCATAGAAAAAAGTAAATATGCACTTAAATATGTGTAACGATATTGTTTTATTAGACTTGCAGCCGTTTCCTAGGATGCTATGGATCGATAGAAGTAGAAAACAACTAATTCAATGGCGTTCCAAGTTTCACCCAGAGTAAGTTCTAACTGACATCCATCCAAACATAGCAGGCTGTGTAGCGAATTTGTGACCTCTGACTGATCTTGCAGTTGAAACGTTTAGGATGTGTTTTGTTTATGTGATCATGTCTATTTTTTTGGGATAAATAAAAGGGTCATACCAAGTAGCAACATGGGCACACTAATCTTGGTACTGAAGAACATGTCAACAAAAGAATGTTATAGATAATTTTTTTTTCCTTTAACAAAGAATGCTAAAGAATCCAACTTGCACCTATTTTTCATGCTTCATATTGTGATACTTATTTGCAATTTCATTTTGTTTCTGTTTAGATCAGGCGGCCCGGTTTTGATGAAGTTGCGCGTATTCTGGAAAGATATGCAAAACGTGTGCAGGAAGAAGCCATAAAGATATGCAGAGTACCCATAAAGAAATGCAAAACGTGTAAGTATTCGGATTCATTTTAGTTTATTTAGTCGCTGTCTAATTTAATAAAATATCTATGTCCACGACTTTAGATCCTAATATTTCATTCCATTTGTGATTTTCTTTTAGATTGTGCTTAGAGAGGATTTTGGTGAAAGATAAGCTTCTCAAAGAACGGATGGAGTTCCTGTTCAATAAACTGATGTGATGAATCGGGTTGAGTTCCTGTTACAAAGGTAATGTAGTGGTCGATGAGGACGAAAGTGGTAATGTAAGCTTATAAAAATTAACTTAGATACACTATTATGTATAAATACACTTTTTTGGAACGCGCGACAATTTTTGTGATTCAGAACACATGTAACCGATGCTTTTTCGTAGGTTCTTGATAAACAAAAATTGAAAGTGAAAATGGTGAAAGGATTCGGAGAGCTAATAAAGTAATTACAAAAATAATGAGAGGAACAGCAAAATGCACTCTGGTGAGGAATGCAGTCAAGATGCGGCAATGCCAAATGTGTCGATGAGTGGTTTCATCTGTCACACGTCGTTCCGGGTTACCTGTTGCAGAGACTACAAACGTGTCACCATTATAGTGACTATGATTAAGGTACATTTTCCAGACTTTTATACTTGCTTAGCAAGATTATTAGACAAAGTTATGAGATTTTTAAAATTGTATTTACAATCATTGTATTTAAACGGCAACATTGTAAATAAAACATTGCAGAATTGTTTCAGAATAAGTTCATTATACAAAGTTCAGAGTAAACGTAAGTTGTAATAAGCTTGAGGCAAAGTTTGGTGTTTTAACTTATTGTGGATATGTCAAACAAACCTCTTTTTGTAAGGTAACTTAATTTTAAAGCTCAAGCTGTTATAAGCTTTGATAAGTTTATTGCCAAACACCATGCTTATGCGCAAACAGAATTTCGTAGCGACTTATGCAGTGGCAATGGGCTTTAAACCAAATAACATGTTAAATATTGAGATTTCGGTTGTGCAGCTATCTGGTTTAAGCTGCTAAATAGTATGTTAAAATTTCGGATCTGCGTCTATTTGGTTTAAGCTGCTAAATCTTTCTTAGTCCTATATAAAATATGAAATTTTAGGTTCCGCTTGAAATTCTTAAGCGGCATGTACTTCATAATGTGAAATTTGAAGTGAGATAATGTGGGCAGGGAGGGTCAGGTGGGTTTAATAATGAGTCAAAACGGGTTCAGACTGAAACGGGTCATGTCTTGGTTCAAGTCAAACTATGAAGTACATGCCGCTTATTACTGTCATTTTAATGTCTTTTAAGAACTAATGTAGGGGGGTTTGGATTAGCTTAATTTACGTTTGCGGATGTGTTCTTGGAAGATTTGCCACAAAAGACTGAAAGACGCATTGCAATAGCGATAAATTATTGTATTTTGCCAAAATTTAAGTGGGTTAAAGCATGAAATGGGTATTTGATAATTTTTAGTTCAATTCAGTTTTTAAGTCTTGGATATGAATGTTGACTTTTAATCTTTTTGGTGTACTCATTTGGTTGACAACATTTTATTTTGGCTACCTTTGTGGTTTTCAGACTTTGTAATGTTGCATCTCTCATGGAATTTTGTTTGGTTTTACGTTCATCCAAGTAGTAGAAAGTTAGTAAAATTGTTGCCTCACCGCGTGTCACAAAGTTACATGACCTTAGTTAAATCGTGTTTGTAGCACTTTCGACCAATAAACATAGACACAAGTTCGAATGTTTTCCTGAAACTTTTGCAAATGGCATAGACAGATGATACTAATTATGATAGTTTTCATGTGTTTTAACTACATCTCTTAACTGCTGAACATGGTTTCAGGTATTTGGATGACTTCCAGATGAAGACCAACTCTGAAGCATTGTGGACGAGATAAAATAGGTGATCACATCAACTTCAAGCAGAAAAAATGAAAGAGCGAAGACGGCTAAATCTGAAAATTTTTATGCTGGGGAAGGGAAACTGTTTAAAGAGGAGAATAACCAAGAGGAATAAGACTTCGACCAGATTCGGGCAATATTGAGCTTAAGTAAAATGATGTAAAAAAGAAACACGCTGCATGACATTCTTGGATCCCTTTTTTAGGCTGCAAATGAAGGAAACACTTCAGTCAAAAGATAAATAGCAGCACTGCAAACCTATAATGATATAGTCACAGAAGTAACTTTCCAAATCAGTTGAAAAAGCGATTATCATACACAGCACTCCCGCAGCAACGCGCGGGCTAACCCACTCGTATATATCTAAAGATGGAAGTGTAACGGCAAAAACAGTGATTTCTTAGGCTCCCCGTTATGGACTTAGGATCAAATGAGAAACATAATTAAGATGAGAATAATGAGAAGAAACTACAACCAAAAATATTAGATGCACTCATAAAAAATAGATGCATCTCCTATTATTTCTCTTTCCATATTTGAAATATGTGGCTATAAATTTTTCTCACTCTTCTCATTTCATTAATTCTTCTCACTAGATCCATACTCCCCCGTTATGAACTAATTCACCCTACTGTTGGTCCATTTTTGTCATTAGGATTACTATTAGGCCCATGACTTTTTGACTTAATGAGCTGTCACCATGTCATTCGTCCAAATGAGGTTGCATTTTTACTGTACACTCCCGTTTTTGCGTAATTACCTTCATCAAACGCTACGCAACAAGTATATAAACCTTCATCGAAACAATTGATTGACATCAAACGGGTAAAATGTAAGATCAAAATAAATGTTGATTCTTGTGGTGATTCGGGTGGTCTTGTATGATGGAAGAACAAGAATGCCATGGTAAGAGTTAGAGAGAGAGAGAATAGAGAGGGGATATTTTTAGTGAGAGAAAACACCTAATGAGGTGTGTGTATTATGAAACAACCAACCCTTCCCTTGTGTGGGAAGGGGTATATATACAATTACAATATACGCCCTCCTGCGGGCTGTGGATCAGGTATACAATGGGTAAAGACCCGTTCGTCCTCCACGGTGTGACAATATCTAATCTAATATATATAAAACTAAGAGCTATGCTAAGTATATAAATACATGGGGTGACCGAACCTTTTTCTTAATCCTAACAATCTCCCCCTAAGGGAGGTCACCCCAGAAAAAAATAAATTGAATCTTAGCATTCTATACATTGATCTTTAGCTCTAGCTTGTATCCGTTGATTCTTCAAGTTTTGTCTTTGTACGGCAAATAGTGATCTTTGGGCATAAGTTCCTTTGACTTGTGTGATCTTTGAGCTTTCATTGAGATCATCAGCTACCGTAAATCTCCAAATCATCCTTTGTGGAATCGCCTCCATGTGATGTAGTGACCATAGGACCGTCATGCTCACACCTTTTTGGATCATGAAACTTTGCATCAGAGTTGCGGAAGCATTGTTGTTGATCTTTCACTTTTCATGATGTCTTTAATTGTGAGTGTGGATTATGAGCATGAGGTTATGAATTGACGTGTCATTTGCCATCAGCTGCAACCGTCGGGTGTTCCTGCAAACAACAGTTAGCAATAAACACACGAAAGTGTCTTTGTTCACCTTCGTTGAATAGGGTTGCGAGAACCACGGTTCCCCGTTAATCAGTATAAGTACTGCCTGTGATCAGGTAGAATTCCGAAGAACTTCCTTGACAGGGTTTCGCAGCTGTACTAGCCGTTCTCAAACCGGAGCATCTCAAAGTAGACAACACGGAGTGAGTGAACCGGTGAATTAATGATTCACTGATTAATGAGGAAATTGATTTTGAAAAACAATCTCGTATTGCTAGAGAAGGAGTTTTTGCAATACAACGAGAGTTTTATGATAAACATCAATTTTATGTCAAATACTTTTTTTTTTTGAAAATTATGCGCAGTCAATGTGCTCGAAAGAAAGTAGTTTAGCACATCGAAGGGTTTTCCAAAAGTATCCGTCAATTCATTTCCTGGAACAAGTTTGATTCAAAAATGAATCGCCCCATCGTTGCTTTCCAGTTGTCACTAGTTTGATCCTTGAAGGATCTCACATGTCACCTACCAAGAGCTTGATTGATGTTCACTCTAGCAGGATTTCCATCTTCATCGTGAATAATTGCATATCACTCAGATGTTCTGGCAATACCGCAAGGATAATGCGTAGGACTCTAAATATATTATCATACTTTCCACATTGTGTGAAACAGTAAGCATATTGTAAATGTGTCCCAATGAGATTTATGGATGATCTCTTGGCTCTAGACTCAATAGTGCATTTTGATCCGCTCCTGGAGACTGGAGAGGCGTCTCCTGTTTTGGTATCAACATGGCTCGCAATGAGCGGTCGATACACTGTGCAGGGTTCCCCGTGAGATTGAAACAAGTCATTTTAAGAGAACTTGAGTGGCTAGGAAGGTTAGTGCAGTGCGTCACTGGGTCCATGACGTCTTGTCTTCAATACTAGTGTTACCTTGGTAACCACCAGTTGCATATGAGTTGAACCCGGTTTCTGCCCTAAGGTTGAATTATTGGAGGGCTATTTCTTTTCACCCTTTCACTTTACATTTCTTTTTCATTCTTCAACCCCTTCAGCGCTTACCGAGACTTCATCACTAGTACCTTGTTGGGTTTATTCCAGTACTAGCTCCATCTCAGTCGGCACTCTTCCCTTATCTCACTTTTCTCCTTTTTAATCATTCCTAAGGACTTCTACTCTAACTAGAGGTTTGTCCCTGGGAAGATCCCTCCGGTTCTGGTGGATCATGGGAACTAATACCTAACCTTATCAACCTTATAACTCCATTGCATAAAATAAAATGGTCGGTCTTAGGTATTTTTCCACAGTTGCCATGGTACGCCTTTAGCTCCCCCTTAATATGTGCATCGGTATTACGAAAGAGTTTAGCACATATGAGGGAGCCTATTATTGAGTCCAAAAGATTACATTTTATCAGATTTCATATTTAAATAACATTCTCTCCCCCGATCAAAAATATCAAACCTTTTGAGATTTGTTATCCCAATTGATTTAAATACGTTAGAAAATTTTGGGAGAAAATGTGTCTGATTTATACAAGCCGATATTGGAACATATTAATGCTCCCCCTCAAATTATGAGGGACTCTGTTATTGTCAGTTATGATGAGTTTATAAAAGAATTGAAGTTTAACGCGAAACTCATGAAAAGTTCATACACTGACACATAACAACAAATGTTTATTCACTACTTATGATGTACAAAGAAAACATTTGATGATCTAAAATAAAATTTGAAATCACTCTCCCCCTCAATCTATGACCATTTATACAATTGAAATTTTGTGAAAAATTAAACCTTTTTGTCATAGATTGAGTGGCAAATTTTATGATAAACTTAAGTCCAATTGATTTTCAAATATTGTTTTAAACCACCATTTTATATACAAAATATTTTTCTGAAGAATCATAGATGGAAAAATATTTGTTTTGGTAAAAGAAGACTTCTCTTCTTAAACAAGAAATAATGCACTGAAGCGTACATTAAATCGAAGAAACACGGATATAAAGTAATCCGTGCCCGGGTGAACATCACCCGGTGAGAGGAACAACCGTCTTTTTGGCGACATGCTTTCCCCATTTTGAAGAACGGGTTGCTATCTGAAGTAATAGCAAGCCATAAGATTAAATCCGGGTGGCAGTCTGAAATAACTGCAAGCCATCATTTTGAAAGAAATTTTTGAGAAACGACATGTTTTAGAAAACATTATTTTAAAAGATAGAAAAACTCTCGCTCAAGCATATGTATGAATCCGTGCCATTATTGAATGACATTTCCAGAAACGTACATAATATTGATTATATGAAAGACATGTCACGAGAAGAATATTTTTTGAGTTTTTATATTTTGCAAATTTTTATGGTTTTTGTCGGTTTTATATTTTTCTATTTTCTTTTTGGTTTTAAAATATGTACAAAGGATATTATGCAGTTTAAGAAGATGTTGACCTCAATACCGAAAAGAGGATATCGGTCTGCACGTTGTAGAAGTCAGTAGTCAACATCTCTTAAACCTTCTCCACCAAAGCTTTCGAGGCTCCTGAATAGTCGTCTGAACTTGAGCCTTCTCACTGTGAAGCTTTGATAGATCAGCAACGTATCATCTCACGCTTGAATAGTTCTTCTCAACTTTCTTCCTACTGAAGGCAGAAGTAATGCGTACCAAAAGGTATCCAGAGACCACTTCCCCCCAAGTAGTTGAAATGATGCAATCAGTCTCATTATATGAAGCTCAGAAACCCGAAGTACACACACAACCAATTGTGTACGTCTTTTGTCATCAGAAACTGTTTCTTCTATCTCTTCCCCCACGTAGTTGGAATAATACACCAAAAGAACGAGTTAAAACACTGATTTCCTCTGCGGTCATGACATTTGTCTTCCCGTAATGACTTCAATAAAGACGAAGTATAAAGCTCATCACGTGTACTCGTTGTGCATTCTGATGTATGTCTTCTTCCCCCTTGCTGGTTTTGATACCTCAGAATCAGCAACTCATCTTACGCCCATATACTTGAAATCTTGTGAGAAGAACACAATAAGCTCAAATATATCCTGTGAGAATCAACATGCTGAAGAGCACTGTGAGCACATCTAATTAGGGATTTTAACACATACTTTACACTCTCCCCTAATTAGTGCTCTCCCCTAAACTGACAACCTTTCTTGATGAATGCCTTGAATATGAAGAAGTCTTTCGATAATTAGTTGCATATCGTTTTTAGTCTTCTAACACGTAGCAGAGAATGTAGAACAGACTGTAGACTCGGCCTTCTTCAATGTTGTCCATTTGGGGAATAGGATATCAACATCTCTATCTCACTAAATGCATTCCAGTTATATTACATATACCAAATCAGCCCACATGTACCAAATACAAGAAGAAACGATAACACCAAAGTAACAGGTTGAGGCACTGATCATCTCTGCGGATATCAACTCCGGAATAACTGATTAAGCTCGATCATGTGAACCTGTTGTGCGTCCCTAATGTACACATTTCTCTCTCCCCTGATGGTTGCGATTAATCAGCCCGTGATGTGCACATGAAGTGATACAACCAAAGTAACAAGTTGAACCACTGATCATCTCTGCGGTTATCAATCCCGGAATAAGTGATTAAGCCCGATCACGTGAACTTGTTGTGCGTCCTTGGTGTACACATTCCTCTCCCCTGATGGTTGCGATTAATCGGAATCATCATAATGATGTGTACATGAAGCATTAACTGGAAGCCCTTTATCTATAACTGGAAGCCCTTTATCAATAATAATATTAGCCCGTGAGAAAATGTCGATAGGCCCTCATGGGTCCTGAACTGAAGATTTCAGGAGTCATGAAATGATGACTAATTGAGTTTGCTCCCCCTCAATTAGGCCATCGTATGTACAGAGCCTCTTCGAAACTTGTGAAGTTTCAGAATCGGCTCCCCCTCAAACTGATCATCCCATTTTATTGATTCAACACATTAACGTCATGATCACATTTGAGGGTCTTGATATTAACCATCTTCTTCTTTATCTGAATCAGTCATTCAACTGGTGTACTAAATGACAACACCAAGTTCGAATCCCAGAAGTGACAATAGAACTCGAACAGAGTAACAAACCACGAAATATTTCGGAGTGGAAGAGACCAATCTCTCCAACATGAAAAGTTAAGCTCAATCCCTTCATGATTTATAACCCCAACATACACATTTCTCCTCCCACGAAAGAATAGAAAGAACACACGCCTATTATCCCCCTCAAAAGTGGCATGCTAATGACATTTGTGCCATAGTCGAAAGGAACAGGACATACGCTTGTTCTCCCCCTCAAAAATGGCATGTAATGACAGTTATGCCATAGTTGAGATTCCGTGATGGTTGAAATTTATCAGATGTAGCATAAATATGTGTGTAGCACCAAAAACTACTGCGAAGAAGATGATGATTAAAACACTCTTGAAGCAGCCCCTCTTTTGTTTCCTCATCAATGGTTTAGCAAATGAAGAGTTTCATGAAACTTGAAATACGCCTAAACCACTTGTTGAAATGTGTTAAGCCTTAGAGGGAGATAATATCTGCGTACAAGAGCCGAATGACCATTCTACAAACATCGTCAACATGTAGTATCTTCATCCTTTCCCTTCTCCCCCTCAAAAATTGCATATGCCTGTTTGCAGTTTTTGATTGAATAAGTGAAGCACAAAAATATAATCCAATATATGTCGATCCACTTGATGACTGTACGAACATGGGAAAAGCATGAAGCTTGTTGATGAGAATGGCCATAAATAAGAAGACTTCTCTTCTTTCCAAGATAAGGCGCACTGACACGTACACCTTTCTTTTCTTTGAGGAATGGGGCCTGAAGTGTTATCTGCAGACGCCATAATGTCGAAGAACGAGGCTTGAACCGTTGTGTCCAAACGTCATAAACTTGACGAACGAGGTTTGAACTGATGTGTTCAAACGTCATCTCTCTCTTTTCTTCTTCTCTCTGCTAACTCATTACCAACCCCATTATCATTCAGTCGGCTCTTTGTTGTGACTACTGATGGAGAAAAACCCAATATGATGAACTTGAGATTGAAGTAAAGTAACCCGAACTTGTGACTTAAGTTTGCACTAATGTATGACAAAGAGCGGTGTAGAGAGTTCGTGCAACATCGAATCCCTAAGTACTCTATACTCTTCAACCAACCAACCATCAAGTATAAGACGTACATCACCTCTTGAATATCCACAACTTCGTGTGACACTGAGCACTACAACGTAACTCCTTAAAATGATAGTTATTTTGTGGTAATAGAAAGGAAGAATCCCAAAAATAACTAGATATCCAAGTCTTTGTCATTGTAAAGGTTAAAAGCTCGAACAAGGATCACGAAGAATCTTCATCCAACCACCCTGATATCTTCAGATACTAAGTACACGCACCCATGAAATTTCACTTCAACCTCAAATAAATAATAATGAATTAATGTCGTAGTCACATCTTGTGGTTTAAATGCCCAAATCTAGCCCTTATAGATGTTTTGAATGAACTTTGATAAAGGTTTTTCTCCCGATCATGGTCAGAAGCGCATATCCCCGTAACACTTTGTTATAGCCAAAATGCCATGAAGTATATCATAAAAGTCATCCAATACATGAAGTACACACCTTATCCCTTCTTTGAAGTTGAAACCGTAGCACCAAGTTCAATTAAGATCCAGAAATGCACTTTATTTCTCCAGGATAATTCCATCATCACGGGATTTTACAAATCTATGATTTAAACCGAGAAATAGAATCTTTCGCGATATTTTACAAAACCAAGAAGAAACCGTGAGACAATGATCGATTGAATGTGTTATGACAACTGTTGGATTTGGTGAATAACTATTTGGGAAAACATGCAAGAGATCAGCAAAAATTCTTCTCCCATATGTAAAATACTTCACAAACCATGCTAAGTCAAGTAGTATAAACTACTTCCCCTTGGAGGTTGACCTTATATCATCAAAGTACACGTTTCTCCCCCATGATGGTTGATGCATGGGAATCGCAACAGGCTTTACCTCTCGAGGGATCTCGAGAAGCTTACAACCCCCACTAGGCAGTGTACCTGATCGTTGTAGTATAGTATAGTGACAAGTACCGGGGGATTGATCGTTCAGCTTAGGAATAGTGTCGCTAGGATTAGAAAACCTAATTAATAGTTCTAAAGGCGAGGGATGATTATTTTTGTATTTTTATATTTTTATGAAAGCAAGTAAAATCTCGGGTTTTGAAAGAGTGGGCGGAATTAGTTGCTATTCAACTAACCCAGAACTAATATATAATCAAAATAAAATACTGAAAATGAAATTAAACTAAATTATACTAAGGTTGTGAGTAGTAATTGGAGAAATTGTGTTTACTTAGACTTCACTACTCCCTAGATATCTTTTACACGTTAATTACTTGTTATACTTGTATGGATGACGGATTGTATTCCTTAATACCATTCGTGGGGTGGCATACATAACTCCCCAACTCTATGAGCTCTTATCTCCTCCTACACCATGACCCAGCACAACTATAGGGATTGTAAACAGTGGCTCATGCATTAAATACAACCAATAAAGACCTAGTACGCCTCGGTTCATGTTTCTTAAGACGTTCAAGCATGTTACCATTTGGAGATCTGCCAGTTTTCTTAAGCCTAACATATAAAATCATTCATCCAAGACAAGAATAGACAAGTAATCAACACATAATCAACATCTAGGTTTCATTAGATCTAAGCAAACACAAAAGAGATCTAGCCTAGCATAATAGAATTGAGACAAGAACAAGATATAAACAACCAACACATAGACATATTGATTGAATTAGAAGAACACTTATCTCAATTACAATGCAAGGTATCAAGGGTTTGGAACCCTTGAAAAACCTGTAAAAGATACACCAAATTCGTCTTTAGGGTTTCACCAAAACTTCTCTCTTTTAATGAAAAAAAAACTAGAAAACTATATATAGGAAAACCGAGGTGACGGCGTCAAGAGCAATGGTGTGACGCCGTCATCTCGCCGCCAAATACTTCCTCGGACGGCCTTGATCTACATATGACGGCCTATGTGACGCCATCAGCTACCACGGTATTTTATTCTTGGTACTTTGACGCCGTCAGGATGACTTTTGACGCCGTCATCAGCTACGGTATTTTATTCTTGATGTCTGACGCCGTCAGGGTATAACTCTTGACGCCGTCATCTAGTGTCTTCAGCATGGAAAATTGATACTTTGCCGTTTTCTTCACTTTTATGCTCCAAAAACGTCCAAAATGACTTCTTTTCCAGAATTTACTCTCCAAGTACCTAAAATCACAAAAGGAACGATTTAGGGCAATATTTGATCAAATAAAGTCGGATTCGGGCTTAATGACCCCCTAAAAACGGATCATTTTTCGCCTCATCATATACCCTTACACTTGAGATTTGCTTGTCCTCAAGCAAATGAGCTTTTATTCTACTCAAAAGACAAGTTAGGGGTCATTTAACACTAATATAAAAGTAATTACAACAAATAATCATTCCACTAAAGACCAATAGACAAGCACGGAGGTCATACACAAGCACCTCACAAATAGTGTTTAGATACTCACATCTCTCGGGTGTAATAAAGTAATATAACATTATAGAAATGGAAGATATCTCTCACTACCTGTCATAGCAAAATAGATTACCATAGGCTTGGGAAAGGATCAAACCTCCACCACATGGCGTAAGCACCTAGGATAAACTATCAAAGAGGTCTTTTAAAGGGTTGTAACGTTAGGTATAGGGACATGAATTACACGGTTTTGTTGGATAAAAGAAGTTTTACTGGTGGCGAGTTAACAATCTCGGTTAATTACATGTACAAGATGGCGTTGCTAAGCCAAGACTAGACTCGACTTAAGCTAATAAATGAAAAATAACAAAAACATAAAATGAACATAGAATAAAAATGGGATGGTAGTCCGTATGTTTTTTCTCTTTTTCTTTTTTTTTCTATTTTTTTTTCTTTTTCTTGATTTTTTCGATTTTTTTTTTTTTTTTTTTTTTTTTTTTTTTTTTTTTTTACATACACTTTTACCCTACCATCCAAAATAATACATCATAGGGGTATGAACGTTCCCCTTACACTTGAATCTTTACATACTTTACATTTAAACTAATCTAATGACTCGAATTAAGAAAATCAAAACACTTGGAGCACTTTTAAGATTAACGTACATATGGGGGTAATAATATTATGTTCTTCCCTATTACTCCATAAAATAAGTACTTACCCATGAGTCCCAATCGTCCCAAAACAATATGTATAAGGATATGACTCGACTTAGCAACCATGTAATCAATTAGAAAGTTAACTTAGGGTTTAACAAATAACAATAATGCACTAAAAATGACCGCATACACGGAAGGCTAAGGCGATTTGGGTGTACATTTAAGTGGGGTGTAACAAATTCTTCCTTTAAGTAAAATGCTTAAAGTTATAAACGAAAAGATAGGCTCGGAGGGGTGTACTAGGAGTATCGTGTACTAAAAATGAGTACAACGCTAAGGGTGTGGGAAAAATTAGTTGACTTAACTAGCCAAGTAATATGACTTAAATGGTCAAGTAATTATGATACGGGTTTAACACAAGGGTGATCCTAATGCCCCTTATCATGTAGTAAATCCTACTACACGAATGTAGTCTCACTAGCAGTCTCGGGATGCATCACTAACGCAAGTTCTAGAATCTAAATGCTACCGGTACACTCATAAGCACCAATAATGAATGATTTTCCTATCAAATCTAAAGGCGAACCTCACATTTTTTGGTGGAAAATTTTTCTGAATATACGGTTATGTGTTAGTCATACAACCTCCTATCCATGAGACGCTTGCTATGGCTAAAGTTTCACTCCTAAATGTTGTAAAAAATTTTAAATTTGGCGCTAAAATTACACTAACAAGTATTTCTTTATTACACATCTACTATCAAACAAAACAAACTCAAGCGAAAGTGCATATGTAAGGTATCATCTTTTTACCCTCCCCTTACACTTAAGATGAACATTGTCCCCAATGTTCAAGTAAAGAATGTAAAAGTGTAAAAGTAAAGAGAATGAAATCAAATACTCCCCTGATTCGCTCGGTATGGATTATAGGTTGGCCAGGTTAAATCTTCCTCCAAGAAAATGAACAATCAAAGCTTCCCTTCCAGAATATAAATCATCTTCTTGTCATACATAACCTGTAAATCCTGACAACAATAGACAAGACAACCTCGCGTAATATCGGCGGCATCCTATATAAGTTACTAAATCCTAGAAAATAAAGTAGATTATAAAACTTAATAATTCACAAAAACCATAAGACTCCGTTAGAAAAACAAAACCGGTAAAATTTCTAGATTTTTAACTCCTGACGCCGTCAAGAGTAAAACTCTGACGCCGTCAGAATGGACCTGCAGAAATTCTTATGTTAAGTTTCCGGAAAATTTCTGGAAAAACTTGGTCCTACTTCCTGGAAAATCCTGCAAAACTTCATTATGACTCAATACAAGCATTTGACTCTAACAAATACGAATATACATGTTCATTTAATATTGTGGAGAATCATGATCGGTTTGTTTCTTAAAAACATATTTGGGGTTTCCCCTTACACTTATCTTTTGCAAAAAATACCTTTAGGTTGAAGTTAAGACTAGGCCAAACAACATAATAAAGTATTTCCACATTTTAATTGAGAAACATGATCAACCAACAATAAAAATAAAACATGCATACGGAAGCAAATAACTATCAAACAAATAAAATCACACAAAACATGGGTTGCCTCCAAGAAGCGCTTTTCTTTATTTACAAGTCTTGTAGCTAGACTCAAAGTCATGGGTTACTACGTGATTTCATCATCAAACGTCACATCCTCCTCACTAATCATTTCATTGTTATTTTCTTGGTAGTGTTTTACGCGTTGTATGTTAACCGTGAATTCCCTACCTTCATCATCAGTTAACATTACCGCTCCAAATTTAGAAGAATTCTTTACCGTGAACGGCCCATACCATCTAGACTTAAGTTTTCCCGGAAATAATCTTAACCGAGAATTGTACAATAGGACCTTGTCTCCTTCTGAAAATTCTTTGGGTTTCTTGATTCTTTGATCATGCCATCTCTTAGCTCTTTCTTTATATGTGATGGAGGATTCGTAGGCTTCTAGTCTAAGCTCATCAAGCTCGTGTAATTGCAAAAACCTATTATTCCCAGCAGTTGTGTAATCTAAGTTGCATGCTTTAAGCGCCCAATAAGCCTTGTGTTCTAATTCTACCGGTAAGTGACATGCCTTACCATACACCATGCGGAATGGGGTCGTTCCAATAGGTGTTTTGTAAGCAGTTCGGAATGCCCATAAGGCTTCGTCGAGTTTGAATGACCAGTCCTTTCTGTTTTGACTAACCGTTTTTTCAAGTATTCTTTTAATAGCTCTATTGGTGTTTTCGACTTGGCCATTGGTTTGTGGATGATAGGCGGTGGAGAATCGATGGGGTACTCCATACCTCTTCATGACCTTTTCCATTTGTGCGTTGCAAAAATGTGTCCCCCTATCGCTGATGAGAGCTTTCGGAATCCCGAATCTTGCGAAAAGCTTTTTCAGGAAATGAATGACTACTCTAGCATCATTAGTCCTAAGGGCTTGTGCTTCAACCCATTTTGAAACATAGTCAATGGCGACTAAGATGTACTCGTTTCCCCCTGAGGACGGAAAGGGTCCCATAAAGTCAATCCCCCAAACATCGAATACCTCACAAACTTGTATAAAGTTCTGAGGTGCCTCATCCCTATGTGATATATTTCCAGCCCGTTGACATGCATCACACGCCTGCACCATTTCTTTTACATCACGGAAAATTGTGGGCCAATAGAATCCTGCATCGAGAATCTTTCGGGCGGTAACGTTTATCCCATGATGCCCTCCAGAGGGACCGGAGTGACATTCCCTTATAATTTTTACTGCCTCATTCTCCGAAACACAACGCCTTATAATGTGGTCAGGACACCTTCGGAATAAAAATGGTTCATCCCAGAAGTATTATTTTAGCTGGGAAAAGAACCTCTTCCTCTCGTATTTAGTCAGGTGTTCAGGAACAAGTCTACATCTACTTGCGAAGTAATTGGCAAAGTCGGCGTACCATGGCTCCGAATCAAGCATTGACATCAGTTGTTCGTCAGGAAACGAATCCTTAATCTCACTTCTATCGTGTTTATCCAAGGGGTTTTCAAGACGAGATAGATGATCGGCGGCTAGATTCTCTGCCCCCCTCTTATCGCGAATCTCAACATCAAATTCTTGTAACAACAAGATCCACCGAATTAGTCGTGGTTTGGCATCCTGTTTCGCAAACAGATATCTAAGAGCTGAGTGGTCAGTGAAGACGACTGTCTTTGAAAGGACAAGATATTGTCGGAATTTGTCGAATGCAAACACTACGGCTAATAATTCTTTTTCGGTGGTGGAGTAGTTCTCTTGGGCGGGATTCATGGTTTTGCTAGCGTAGTAAATAGGTTGGAAAAGCTTGTCACGTCGCTGACCTAATACAGCCCCGACAGCGAAGTCGCTAGCGTCACACATTATTTCAAATGGTAACTCCCAGTTGGGTGTGATCCTGATTGGAGCTTGAGTGAGTTCCCTTTTTAGGAGATCGAAAGCATCTTTGCATTATTGGGAAAAATTGAACGGAGCATCCTTCACAAGCAATTGAGTCATTGGCCGGGCAATTTTGGAGAAGTCTTTGATGAATCTCCGATAAAATCCGGCGTGCCCCAAAAAGCTGCGTATTGCCTTAACAGTCGTGGGGTACGGTAACTTAGATATAGCTTCAACTTTAGCTTGGTCCACCTCTATTCCATTTCCCGAGATTTTATGCCCTAACACAATTCCTTCCTTTACCATGAAATGACACTTTTCCCAGTTTAACACCAAGTTGGTTTCCTCACAACGTTTAAGCATCTTTTCTAAATTAGCAAGACAGCGGTCGAAGGAGTTTCCGAAGACTGAAAAGTCATCCATGAACACTTCCATGCTGTCTTCCATGAGTTCGTGAAAGATTGCGGTCATGCAACGTTGAAAAGTGGCGGGGGCATTACATAGCCCAAAAGGCATCCTTTTGTAGGCAAATGTTCCATAGGGGCAAGTAAACGTGGTCTTTTCTTGGTCCTCGGGTGCTATGGGGATTTGAAAATATCCAGAGAATCCATCCAAGAAGCAATAGTACTCGTGTCCATATAATCTTTCTAACATCTGATCAATGAATGGTAAGGGAAAGTGATCTTTCCTCGTGGCATCGTTGAGCTTTCGATAGTCAATGCATACCCGCCATCCAGTGACAGTTCTCTGGGGTACCATCTCACCCTTGTCATTTTTACTACAGTCATTCCACCCTTTTTAGGTACAACCTGCACAGGACTGACCCAGGGGCTATCCGAGATCGGGTAAATCAACCCTGCATCTAAAAGTTTTATGACTTCTTTCTTCACTACTTCTTTAATGTTAGGGTTCACGCGCCTTTGGGGTTGCACGGTAGGTTTATAATCTTCTTCCATGAGAATCTTATGTGTGCAAAAAGTCGAGTCAATCCCCTTAATGTCGGCTACACTCCATGCAAGCACCCCCTTGTATTTCTTTAGGACCTCTAAGAGTTTAACTTTTTGTTCATGTTCCAAGGAGGAGTTAATGATCACCGGGAGTTGACTTTCTCCCTGAAGAAAGGCATATTCCAGATGATTAGGGAGCTCTTTAAGATCCACGTCAGGGGGCTCGATAATAGAAGGTTTGAGCTTGTTTTTGGGCTTTCGGAGCTCGAGATGCTCCGTTGCCTCTTGTCTGGGGTAGAAGGAGACTGCATTAACATCCTCCGTCTTTTCCACCTCTAGCAAAGGCAGAAAACTCTCGTCCCGTAGCCAGCCTTCATCGATTTGTTCATCGATGCAACTATCAATGACATCTGTGAGCTCATCTACTTCCCCGATAAAGTAGAGCCGGTTGGATGCTTCGAGGGAGAGGTCCATAGAATCCTTAATGTCGAAGGTTGTGCTATTGTCTCCTACTCGTAAGGTCAATTTGCCATCGTAGACATCGATGACTGCACGAGCGGTAGCAAGAAATGGTCTACCTAAGATGATAGGTACCAAGTCGTCCTCCTCCATATCCAGGATTACGAAGTCGACCGGGAATTTGAATTTCCCAACTTTGACTAGCACGTTCTCACATATCCCAACGGGGTACTTGACTGATCTATCGGCTAGTTGGATGTTCATACGGGTAGACTTCAATCCAGAATATCCTAGTTTACGGAACATAGAGTGAGGCATGAGATTGATACTTGCTCCCAAATCGGCAAGAGAATTCTTGATTGATAGAGGTCCTATGGAGCAAGCATCAAGGAGAGGTATAGTGGCATACTTGCTCCCAAATCGGAGAAGCTTTTTGAAGTATGTGCTATACTTTGGCATGTGATAGCAAGCATCAAGGAGAGGTATAGTGACAACTGAGTCTTTTAGGTATGACAAGAACCTCTTGTTATCATTCTCAGTTTTCTGGTTTCTTAATCGGGACGGATATGGGATTCTCACAGGTTGGCTAGGCAAGGCCGATGGGGAAGGGATCGTTACGGGTGGTTGGTCTGGGGTGCCAATGCCGACATCCTGTTCCTCCTCCTCAGGTTTGTCTGGATCGAGGGTGACGGGGGACGAGTTTGGGTAAGGAGGGTCCTTGGTTGTCGTTCCAGCTCGTGTGGTTATCGCGAGCATGGGGTCCTTTTTTCTTTCTAACGGCGTTTGGAGGTGATCTAAGGCTGAGTTAAGCTTGTTGAAAAATTCTCCAATACCCTCCTGCTGCTCGTCGAAAAGCTCATTAAGCCCTTTCATTTGCAAGTCTTTTTCTTGAGTGAAGTGACCAAGGTCACTTTCGAAATTGCTCCTAATTTTGAATTCAGGGCCTTCCTCCCCTTCTTTTCTCTTTACCAGATTTCCCCCAAAGGGTGTAATCGTCATTTTGGTAGAAAGGCAAAAGGGAGGGATCAGCATAAATGTCCCCTCCTGACAAGTACACATGTTCAGTTGTGGCTGCTCCTCCGCATTCCTCTACCTTATGCGGGCCTCCACAGTAATCGCAGATCAAGTAAGGATTCGTCAGCAGTTTAGGTAGTTGCGATCCAGCTAGGCAATCCATTCTTTTGTGAACTTTGCTCAACCGATCTGAGGTGGTTCCAGAAATGCCGACAGTCGACTCAGGTTCATCCCAAGTGTCATCCTGGTCTTGAGCATATTCTTCAATCCTGTCTCATCCTTCCTCGGCACTAAGATTGGCCAATCTTCCTTTCCTAGATTGGTTAATTCCGTTTCGGTCATTAGAGGAGATATTTTCGTAAAAGATTTTGACCAAGAGCCAGAGTTCAATGCCATGATGTGGAACTTGTCTTATTAAATCTTTGAATCTAGTCCACGATTTATGGAAGTCATCCTTCCCCTTTCGGAAACGAAGGATCCTATCCCTAAATGCTGAGGTTTTTCCAGGTGGAAAGAACTTCTCATAGAACTTGGATATGAGTTGCTCCCATGTGAAAATAGATTCAGAAGGGAGTTTGTTATACCATTCTTGGGCTTTTTCGTATAAGGTGAAAGGGAAAGTCGGGATGTGTTTCTAGTAGCCCCATCCGTATGGATGGTGTCCACTATTTTTAGGAAGTCCTTGATGTGTTGGATTGGATTTTCCTCATCAAGTCCGTGGAACTTACACACACTTTTGACAAGCCAAACATCATTTGCATGCAAGACCTCGTTGGTGTGTTCGTTTGGGTAAACAATGGCATTGGAAAACCCACGAGGAGTTGGGGAAGAGTAGTCCTTGAGACGCTTAGGAGGAGGTATTATAGGGGTATTCATCTCGTTGTGGGAGCTAGGGGTTGTGATGTGATTTTCTGAATTTTCTTTAGAGAGAGGTGCATCAAAGTCGATAGCAATGCTGGATGGTTCAGGTGTTGAGTGAGTTCGTCTTAACCTACACATTTCTCTTTCGGGTTCTGCATAAGGCAAGACAAGGTCTTTAGTGGTGCTACGACTCCTAGTGATCCTAAGGTTGGAGAATTCGTTGGTTGCCATGATGGTGGACGGTGAAGAGTTACGAACAAAGGCACGAAGAAATAAGATAGACTAAAGAAGACCTAAAAAAAATAAAAATAAAATCTTACTAGAAAGGAATCTAGCAAGTAGACCTAATAAAAAGAAATCCTAACCTAGACAATAACTATTTCCCCGGGCTGCGGCGCCAAAAACTTGATGCGTGGGAATCGCAACAGGCTTTACCTCTCGAGGGATCTCGAGAAGCTTACAACCCTCACCAGGCAGTGTACCTGATCGTTGTAGTATAGTATAGTGACAAGTACCGGGGGATTGATCGTTCAGCTTAGGAATAGTGTCGCTAGGATTAGAAAACCTAATTAATAGTTCTAAAGGCGAGGGATGATTATTTTTGTATTTTTATATTTTTATGAAAGCAAGTAAAATCTCGGGTTTTGAAAGAGTGGGCGGAATTAGTTGCTATTCAACTAACCCAGAACTAATATATAATCAAAATAAAATACTGAAAATGAAATTAAACTAAATTATACTAAGGTTGTGAGCAGTAATTGGAGAAATTGTGTTTACTTAGACTTCACTACTCCCTAGATATCTTTTACACGTTAATTACTTGTTATACTTGTATGGATGACGGATTGTATTCCTTAATACCATTCGTGGGGTGTCATACATAACTCCCCAACTCTATGAGCTCTTATCTCCTCCTACACTATGACCCAGCACAACTATAGGGATTGTAAACAGTGGCTCATGCATTAAATACAACCAATAAAGACCTAGTACGCCTCGGTTCATGTTTCTTAAGACGTTCAAGCATGTTACCATTTGGAGATCTGCCAGTTTTCTTAAGCCTAACATATAAAATCATTCATCCAAGACAAGAATAGACAAGTAATCAACACATAATCAACATCTAGGTTTCATTAGATCTAAGCAAACACAAAAGAGATCTAGCCTAGCATAATAGAATTGAGACAAGAACAAGATATAAACAACCAACACATAGACATATTGATTGAATTAGAAGAACACTTATCTCAATTACAATGCAAGGTATCAAGGGTTTGGAACCCTTGAAAAACCTGTAAAAGATACACCAAATTCGTCTTTAGGGTTTCACCAAAACTTCTCTCTTTTAATGAAAAAAAAACTAGAAAACTATATATAGGAAAACCGAGGTGACGGCGTCAAGAGCAATGGTGTGACGCCGTCATATCGCCGCCAAATACTTCCTCGGACGGCCTTGATCTACATATGACGGCCTATGTGACGCCGTCAGCTACCACGGTATTTTATTCTTGGTACTTTGATGCCGTCAGGATGACTTTTGACGCCGTCATCAGCTACGGTATTTTATTCTTGATGTCTGACGCCGTCAGGGTATAACTCTTGACGCCGTCATCTAGTGTCTTCAGCATGGAAAATTGATACTTTGCCGTTTTCTTCACTTTTATGCTCAAAAAACGTCCAAAATGGCTTCTTTTCCAGAATTCACTCTCCAAGTACCTAAAATCACAAAAGGAACGATTTAGGGCAATATTTGATCAAATAAAGTCGGATTCGGGCTTAAATGACGCCCTAAAAATGGATCATTTTTCGCCTCATCAATGGTTTCGAAATTTCGGAAACATCATTGACGTGTACGACCATATGCACGAGAAGTTCTTGTCTTAAGCAACCATCTTGAAAAAAAACATGAATGACATTGAAGGAACTTAAGAGATTTTGCTTAGACTGTGAAGTATCATTGACATTCTGTAGCGTCGACTATCCCATGAAAATTGCTGATCACATCTCAACCTTTGAACCCTTTGGCTAACAACCCAACCTCGTATTCTGTCGGCTATTTCTGTGACCACTTGGTGAGGTAAACCCGATATACCCAATTTGAAAATGAAGTAGAATTCCCCAAATTTGTTACTTAAGCTTGCACTGTTGTTGAAAGAACGGTGTAGAGAATTTTTTTTCACCATGCAAATCTCTAAGTACTCAATACTATCCTAACAAAGTATGAGACTTTTATCACCTCTTGCGATTATCCACAACGTCTTCTGCGTGTGATACTGAGTACAATAATGTAACTCCTTTAAGTGATAGTTAACCAGGTCTTCAACCATCCACCCCGACTGCTGGTAACTAGATAAACCAAGTCTTCAACTTAAATCTTAATCATGAGCAAGTTATCATTGAAAGTCATGCATCCAACCAACCCCGACTTCAAGATAAAATAAGTACGCGCCTTCGTGAAACCCACTTCAAACTCAAATAAGGGATACCAAAATAAACTTCGTGGTCATCTCATGCATTTAAACACCCAAACACTAGCCTTGAAACAATGAGAAACTGTTGGATTGGTAAATGATTAGATGATTATTTGATGAACGTGATGGTTGAATGATCAAAATCCGAAGTTATCCGAAGAATGGCTAGAAAATTCTTGTTGTAGTTCAACTTATATAAAGATGCGAGCTAACCGCAAACTTGAACTAACCGCAAACTTGAGCTAACCACAAACTTGAGCTAACCACAAACTTGAGCTAACCGCAACTTTGAACTAACCACAAACTTGAGCTAACCGCAAACTTGAACTAACCACAAACTTGAACTAACCACAAACTTGAGCTAACCACAAACTTGAGCTAACTGCAAACTTGAGCTAACCACAAACTTGAGCTAACCACAAACTTGAGCTAACCGCAACTTTGAACTAACCACAAACTTGAGCTAACCACAAACTTGAGCTAACCGCAAACTTGAACTAACCACAAACTTGAGCTAACCACAAACTTGAGCTAACCACAAACTTGAGCTAACCGCAAACTTGAACTAACCACAAACTTGAGATGAGATAACCGCAAACTTGAGATAACTGCAAACTAGAATGAGCTAACCGCAGATTAAAGGTAACCGCAGATTAAAACTAATCTTTGAAATTGGGAGCTAACCGCAGCTAGGAGGTAACCACAAAGTTAAAGCTAACCTCTAACTTTGAGCAAACCTCTAACTTTGAGCTAACCTCTAACTTTGAGCTAACCTCTAAACACAAAAAGACAAGAAAGTCACTATCTTGCCAGTTTGTCTTTTTCCCGTTTTTGAGTTAATCTCAACCAAGAAACAAGCTAATCTCAACCAAGAAACAAGCTAATCTCAACCAAGAGCATCCAAAATAAACCCACGAATTCAATCTAAACAACCATATACCATGAGAATCAGCCAATCCAAGCACTAAACCGAGTTTATCAAATGCACCAAAACATAAAAGTACAACCATCAAACATATCTAACCACTAACATAATCAAATCATGAAGTTTTTTTTAATGACACCATTCGAACCAAAAATAAGCACAAAACCAAACACAAATCCGAGAATACCAAGTCCCTAAGATGAAACCATGGCTCTTGATACCAATTGTAAGATCAAAATAAATGTTGATTCTTGTGGTGATTCGGGTGGTCTTGTATGATGGAAGAACAAGAATGCCATGGTAAGAGTTAGAGAGAGAGAGAATAGAGAGGGGATGTTTCTAGTGAGAGAAAACACCTAATGAGGTGTGCGTATTATGAAACAACCAACCCTTCCCTTGTGTGGGAAGGGGTATATATACACTTACAATATACGCCCTCCTGCGGGCTGTGGATCAGGTATACAATGGGTAAAGAGCCGTCCGTCCTCCACGGTGTGACAATATCTAATCTAATATATACAAAACTAAAAGCTATGCTAAGTATATAAATACATGGGGTGACCGAACCTTTTTCTTAATCCTAACATAAAACATTTAATTCATGCTTTACTTCTAAAAAAATTTAAATTTTAATTAATGAAATTGTGTTTATGATCGGATTTGATGATGTTTTTGCAGATTAAATTTGTTGCTTTCAGACAAAAGGGGTTCTTGAACACCATTGTAAGTTCATAAACTCTAAACAATGGTGTTCAAGTACAATTTATGAATGTTTTTTTTTTTTTTTTTTTTTTTTTTTTTTTTTTTTTTTTTTAAATTATAAAAAGGGGTTTTTGAAATTGTAGTGTCAAGTGAGAAATTTGTATTGACTAATTCATGGGTTTGGTGTTTTTCGTTGTTAATTTTGATATTTTTTTTTTAATTGCTGGAAAGAATAGGATTTATGGAAAATGGTTAAAATATAAATTTTTTTGTGATATATGTGTTATTGATAATGACGAGGATGAAGTTTGCAGTTTATGAACATGGTTTTTTTTTTTTTTTTTTTTTTTTTTTTTTTTTTTTTTTTATTTTTTTTATCGATTTTGAGTTTGATATACTGGCTGTCAATTCACGGGTTACGAATCATAGTATGTCCGAGTGTTGCAATAATAAAAGTAATAGTGACTATTTTGCTTTGGTTGATAATCAAAGAAGTTTAATATCAGATGATAGAAATGGAATAATGCTGCATATTTCTGTTATAAGTGACTAAGAAAGGACTTTCTAAGTTGGTTGTGAAATGAGTGATTAAGAAATGCCATTTGTCTTATGTCTAAAGGTTTGCGTCAGATTGTTAGCAATTTGGGTTAAAGTGGTTTTTAATTTAGAATGTGTATGTCGTATAGCATGACAGCTCCTTTATTCACATGATCATTAGAAAATGGTGAAAACCTCAATGTCTTAAGCAAATAACAATGTACATAACCAACCAATAGTTCTTTGTATTCTTTGAATAACCCCTTTGTAATGGTTTTAACTTTTAAGCTATTATGAAATAGCCCCTTTATAAATTGTAATGGTTTTAAGTTGAATTCATATATTTATACGTGGTCAACTGATGTGTCTTGGTTTATTTATTTGTTTAACTAAGTGACGGCATTAATGATAGACGATTTGTAGTTGTAATGATAAGAAGGCAATAAGATATAGAATGGGGTATGTGACCATACACTTTAATAGAACAGATGCGCAGGGGTGTTATAATTTAATTGTTTTATTTTAGTACTTATGGATTTGCTGTTTTGATTCACAATACCCAACAATAGTATTCAAAGAATAAATTCTAACATCGCATACTACTTCGATGGGTTTTCTCATGATCTGGTCAGAATGGGATACTTAGTTTATGTTAATCTAAGTGAGTTGTTCCATGCTCTTTAGCACACATATGAGTACAAGTGGTTATGACTAAAGTGCATTTTTTTGGTTTTGTGTTGTAGGATGACACGGATTCGCTTTTCATTGCAACCATATAACAAGTAGCAAAAGATTGCAGGAAGCACGAAAAAAAATGAGGGCAATCTCGAGCACCACATGTTCAAGCTCCACCTCCACCAGTAAAGTGGACTCACTCAACTTGCATCTTACCTGAAACAATTTATAACAAAGTCTAAACACTATTCTATATGTTGCTTATTTTAAACCAAAAAAAAAAAAAAAAAAAAAAAAAAAAAAAGCCAGGTGCCTAACATTGTGACCCTTTTGAATGAAATATGGTGTAGGCCCTTTTATGGATGCTTTCAGACTATCACCAGCATGTGCGTACATACGAGAATACACTGATAAATGCGTTTTTGGGCATGCACAAGATCAAACCGTCGAGTGGTCAAAAGGTAACATATGGCTAATTAAATTTTTGTCACGACATTGATAATAAATTGTTATGAATATTCCAATTACGGTTTGTGGTGATGTGAAATGTTTTTTGCACAAAATTAAGGATTAATAGAAGATTTGAGTTAAAAGGTCCATCGCTTGGGTGTTCAAATATGTTCTGCACAGAATTAAGGATTCATTGAAGATTTAATTTAGAAGGTTCATCAGTCGGCCGTTCATCACTTGGGCAAAAATTCATAACTTGCAGGTGTTGATTTCTTTGTCAGTACTGTGGATTCTTTACAGGAAACTCCTCTAATTACTGCAAATATCGTGATTATTAAATAGTAAACAAAAAAACGAATGAATTTAGTACACCTATTTTATTGCATAATATTGTCACTTAAGTGTTTGATGATCCTGATGTCTCTCTCTGTGTATCAGGTTCATTACCTCAACCAGCGGTCTGCAATAGAAAGTGAGAAAGGCTTTGCGATACATGGTGCTATTGAAGATCTGCAGCCAATCACCCTACCCCTTCCTGTCACTGGATATGCAGGTGTATGTCATTCAACTCCATTTTTTGATATGCAATCAACAGTCCAGGTCACAATTCTTTTGCTCTATGTGGTTGTAATTAAAGGATATGGGAGCCATATTGAGTGTGACTAAGAAAAGATAATGGGTGATGGGTATTGTTCCATTCCGACCCATTAACCTACTTACATTTTTTGACACACACAATATGTTTATGATTACGTGAACATAAAAGCAATGCCAAACACTACCAAAGTGACTTATATAATGAAACATCATACATATTTAATTATAAATTTGTTTGGCAGGTTAGTGGCCCTCTTGGCCAAACGAGTTGTGGATTCAAGGCCGCATGTCAGGTTTGAATGGTAGAAATATACAGGTTGACGAGGATGTTCGTGCATCATCTCTGTTGGTCTATATATACCAGGAGACACTGCAGTTCAATACTGCTACAATACAAGTGGATGAAATGCGAGCCATGGGCAGGCCAACATTGTGCCATGCGGTCTTCCTACAACAGAAATGTTGCTCAGGTAATGATTCTCAACTAGAGAGTAAAGAGTTGTTTGGGTAAAAGGTTATATTAGGTGCATATTAGCTTCAGATCGGAAATGCAAGAACAAGCATTAACATAAGGTCAAATCAACAGTATTGGTTATCTTTAAGTGACACCTACGTGGTGGTATACATGGTGTTTAGAACTCTTAATTGCAACTGCTTATGCTTTCTAAATGAATAAAATAGTTACAGCTTATAGGGCCAATTATGTGCATTTGATTTACACCTATAACTTTTTAATTATTTTTTTAGCACTATTAATCCCACAACATTATTTAGAAGAGTTTATATAGGCAAACGTGGTTACTAAACTGTTCAACAAAAAAGGCAAAAACCGGATGGTAAATTAGTAACAGAATGTCAGTTTTTTTTACCGTAAAAGTCAAAAAGAGAATGCGGATTGTCGTTGCTATGAGAACTGAGATTTTTGGCTTTTTTTCCGCTTAATTTGTGATCATTTCGTGTTTTACTCTTGACAGTTGGTTGACAAGAACCCAATGCTCACATGAATCACAAGAGTTTCTCATCCACATTATGCTTCAATTATACAAGGTACAATACTATGTTACATTAATTTACAGTTGATGATTAACATACAGAACTTATACTCATATAACTCACAAACATTTTTACATAGGTATTGACGAATACAGAAACAAATACACTTACGTGAACCAAAAACAAAGCACATCGAGGATGCTGCAGCATGGAACATGAACAGAACAGAAATTGAAACCACAAAAGTAAAAGAGTACATAATTATTTGGCAAATTTTTTTCTTGCAATTTGAGTTTATTGAATTTGAATGTTGATGCGACAAAAAAGGCCTTTCATTGTAGCCTGCTAAGTTTTATTTGCTCCTGTAATGAATGTAACGAATCATTCTATATGTATGATGAATGACATTACTCACTTTAGTTTTATGTGCACGAAAGTGGCAGGATACAATTGGGTTACTAACAGATTGGTTTCAGTTGATATATTAGGTATTTTTCATACTCATATGTGTTGTTTATGCATATATATCAAGAATTTAAATTGTAGCTTGCCTAAATGTTTTAACATAAACACGACCGCCCCGCAGCAACGCGCGGGCAATTCTGCTCGTTTACTATAATTGTCATGTTAGGGAAACACAATCACAGCGAGTATTCTTGAGAGTGTATCTTTTCATATCTTGTTAAAAAATTAAAACTTCGTCATTATCTTATTCATCCCCTCATTGTCTTGATCATCTAACTCTTGTTAAAGGTATTCAAATTGTTTCTTTGTGATTGGTGATTTGGTTCTACTATCGGTTAAAAGAAGGTTTACACATATATTTATGTATTGATATAATGTGATGTTTTCAATTCATTAGTTCTATGTCTTCTATTTATACTTAAAAATCACATATTGAAGGAGTCAGACGTTCTACCATGATTCATCATTTTATTGCTCCGTCTATATATACAAACTAATGTAATAATAATAATCATAGTATATAATGTACTTTTTTTAGTTCAATACAATAGCCTAAAAGCAATCCAAACAAAAACTTGTCGTTTTAAACGGCAATTAGTATATTGTAGAATGTCAAAATGATAATTTTTCAAAAACATGTTGATGACCGACAAAAACTAAACAATATTGTTCGTAATATGTTGACTCTACTTGGAAGACAACAATAAACTCATGCACAGGATTTGATATCTAGATAAGAAAAAAGATATATAATAACAAAGATGGTATAGTCGACGTTCAAGATGTCTATGTTTGTTGATATAAGTTGTCAACTGATATCCTTACAAAATGTATAAACTTCAAATCTTACTATATACGTATTTAAGAGTACTCGGGAAAAAAAATGAAAACTAAACCGGCAAAAACTCTCGTCATGTCTCATACATCCAAGTTAAAAATTTGTTAGTTTTGGTTAATGTTGAAAAATCTTTATATTATGGCTATGTTTGGCAAAAGTAGATGTGAGCAGTAGCTGTGAGTTGTAGCCACAGCTAACTGCTCACCGCTCACAGCTTCATAAAAAAGCATTGGAATAATGAGTTTTCCTAAAAAAATAGAAAAGCTCACCGCTCTGTTGCCAAACGAATACTAAAAATCAAAAAACTCATTGCTAACCACTAATCGCCCAAAAAAGCTTCAAAAAGCTCTGCGCCAAATATAGCGCACAATAAAAAGTAGTTACATTTACTTAAAAGGTGGAAAAGAGATATCAATTTGCAAGGTACGTGGTTGTTGGGCCATCTTTAGAGCACTAGGTATCCTGGAGCCGTCCCAGTGGTGCCGTGAGGAAAAGTGCTGCCACATCAGCACTTTTTTTCATAGCACCAGAATTCACTACAACACCAAAAACACCCTCCCTCCTATAACACCAGTTTTTGATGCCGTCATGCACTCTTGAACCCCACATATATTTTTTCATTTATTTAAAGAAACAACACATTTAACTAAAATTAAATTTTCATTAATAAAAAACATACGTTAAATTTAAAAAAGTTATTAAAAAAAGAAAAAGTAAATAAACTAAGTTTATAAAAGCGTGTAGGTTAATAAGTAACTTTTAAGATGCCATATTTAAAAGTGATGGGCTTGTGTTAATTAACCTTTGTCTACTTATTGCAAAACACTAAATTTGAAAGCCCAAGATCGGATAAGTCCAACACTAACACAAACCCAATAATTCAAGCCTTTGACATTATTGCAAACTAAAACCTACTCCTGATATAAATTTTCACTTTCTACAAACCCTACATACAACACTCCGCCTCTTTCAAGATCCGTGTGCAACTCTATCAACCTCACAAACACCTAAATGTCGACTGAAGTTCTGGCCAGCGTTGAACCTACCGCCAACAATGCTCCTTATTTCGAGGTATCTAACTGATTTACCTTTTTTTTTTTTTTTTTTTTTTTTTTTTTTTTTTTTTTTATGTTTAGTTCGTCAAAATCATATTTAGTTTATTTCATACATTTTTATATTTATAATATGACCTTTTTTTCTTTTCTTTATCAGTTCAGAAACCGAGTAAAGATAAAGACGGAGAATACTTGCTCGAATTGTTGAAATAGGTGGTCTCGGAATTTGCTGTTGATGGTGTGATGGTAGTGTTTTTACCATCAACAGGTATGATGATCCTTTGTTACTTATATAGTTCGTCCGGCATTCCATAGGTAAATTAGAAAATTGATACAGGTAAGTTTTATGAAAATTGATAAGAAAGCATTAGAGATATAGTTCGTCCGGCATTCCATAGGTAATGGTCTAGTCTGTTAAGTCTTGTTTAGCTGGTTGTTTGTTTTGAGTATGTTCGAAACATTGATGTGTAATAGTTAAACGCTGAAAATTTGTTTAAAATGGTTTCAGAAGGTTGATGCGGACAAGGATGGTATTATTTGCGAGTTGAAGTCCCAGAATCTTGTTTTGGAAAAAGAGATGGTATCTCTGAAAGAAGAGCTTCAACGGGCTAAAGATTTCAATTCTAGTTTGCTACAGCAAATCCAAATTCAAAATGAGAGTATAAAACATCTAACTTCTGCCATAGTAAGTTCTTTGCCACGGTGTATAATAACATTAATTTTGTGCTTGTTTTGACAAGCATTGAAGTACTTAGGTCAAAATTTTATTTTATTTTTATTTATGGAAATAAAAATGAGTAAATTGTACTGCTACTAGGGCTGAATACAGCGCTTGCAATCTAAGAGCATTAAAAACAGCATTGGATCTACAATTTGAACTTAAAATAGCAAACTTTTTTTTAGAGGCTGAAAGTTTGTATAAAATGGTTTCAGAAGCGGTTAAAAGACATTATGGAAAAGGATGCGATGAAGAAGAAGAAGAAGAAGAAGGAAGAGTTAAGCGCAGCCACGTTGGCTAACGAGGAGTCCCAGAAATTAGTAAGGGTTTTATTCAAACAAATTTCCGTTATTTTTATTAAAAACATGGATCTACAACTTGAACTTTACTTCTGAGTTTGCTAGATTAGTAGATTTAAAGAAAATATGACTCTTGTTGCTTTGTTAGCTACTCAAATGCTTATCCCTTTTTATTTGCTATTCATTTCTATTGTAGGAGACTTGTTTCTCTGAGAGTGTGCAAATTTCACGACTAGAACAAGAGTTGGCTGCTGCTAACAAGAGACTCTCTGAGTTAGAGGATAAGCTACATGCGGCTGAGAAACATATCGCTGACGCCGAAGTATTGAGAAGAGAGATGCACAACCAGATATTGGTAAATACTATACTTTTTTTCTCTCTTTTTTTTCTCCCGTAACAACTTTTTCCATAGTTAGTGTAGATCGTTTATGAAGCTTTATTTGATATAATTGTTTTGTTTTAGAGCTATATTGGTTCTATTATGACGAATAAGAAAAACAACGATCTACGAGACAAATTAGGGTTCCGGCGAGGTTTAATGACCATGTCATGAGCACTGGGAGTCAAACACATAAAGATAATGACATTGAGCCTA